>JAQFVV010000041.1:5525160-6725160 GCA_028023455.1 Epiperipatus broadwayi | reverse complement strand
GAACTGTCTAAGTGTTGACTGGTTTATATGCACACATACACTCTTTATATGTTTATGCACCACCACACATTTCTTATACAGTAATATATCTGTATTGCATAGAAAATGTTTGTGACTTTAATAAATGTATGGTTCAAATTCTACACTTTTTTTCGGGACTTTAAGCTTTTTTATTTAAATATCTCTGAAGAGATGCATTAATCTTTTTTTAAATTTACATTTCATATATTATATGATCCTAATGTTTATTTATTTACTATTATTATTATTATTAGTAGTAGTAGTAGTAGTAAGAAATAGTAGTAACAGTAATAGCAGGAGTAATAGACTTCTAAAATCACTCCTATTCATGCCTAGCATAAAATGACCAATTTCAATATATATATAATGCGAAAATGATTGACTTATGATAAAACAATATTATATAATTTAAATAGGAATTATAAATTTAAAGGAAATGCCTATTTCAGAGCTAAGGAAAAGTAAAGAAATTTCATATTTTTAACCCATGATTAAGTTTAAAAAGTATATTATTTACTTACTATTTATATTTAATAATATTTTAAATATTACATTATGATATTCTGCTTAATATTTGAATATAGTAGCAAAACTTTATAAAATAACAGAAATTTTTTTTATATATGTGTTTAATATATATATGTTGTCTATACTAAATTTAATGTAATTATAAGGGACTTGAACTCAGACTTTCAAACTTTCTACATCTATCCAATCCATCTTATTCAACCGATACACATGACCCCTCATCAGTTGGGCCTGTGCTGGTTCAGCACAAAATACAAATATTGGAGATCGTTTATCTTTTTCGCATGTATGTGGTCATGAGTTGTTTAAGATATATTAGATAGGTATAGAGAGCTTGAAAGTCTGAGTTCAAGTTCTTTATGATTATATATATACGTCTAATGTATTCCCTTATTATAATTTTTGAAAGACAAAAAAATTTAAAAATTTTTTTTATTGTCTGTAGTTAAGTGATATTTTTTTTTCTTAGAAAATTAAAATTTTTAAATAAAAATATTATTTCATGTTAATATTGCATTATTAAGAATGGGTGTTAGTATTAAAGTATTTGTTCTTTCAAAATTATTAAAGCTCATTAGTTAAAAAGTAAAATATCAAAATTGTATTGTAAAATAAATAAACCAGTCAAGCGTTGGTGGCCTAGTGGTTAGCATAGCTGCCTTCCAAGCAGCTGGCCCGAGTTCGCTTCCCTGTCAACGCATTTGACATATGAAAATAAATAAATAAATAAAAGGTAATTATCAAAAGATCATTGAGAGATTTTTGTTTTTTGCGAGCAAAAATTTCTAATTCAATTCCTAATTGAAAGAGATAAAAGTAAAAAAGGAAAAACGTATTATTGCTTAGGAGTTCATGTAGGACTCTTAAATTTCAGAATGTATCTTTCTATTACTGCATCAAACCTAGACAAAAATATTAATGATCATTGGATATGGTAGATTACGATTTTTCAAACTAATCAAATACATTTGTTTAATTAAATAATAGTTTGTTTTGTTTTTAAAGAAAAAAAAATCATAATTTATTATGCAATAGGTTAAATTGCAAGTCGCACTCATATACTTTTCTTCTTATTGATTTAGTTAGAAGATCCTATCCAATAATAAAATATTTCATTGTAAAAAAATAATTTCAAAAATAATAATTAACCTCAGTAAATAACACTAATTATCAAAACTGCTACCCGTGTTTGAGACGGCAGAATGCCGTACCTTTCTCCAGTGGGAGGAGATGTTAGCGACGGCATCACTGCTGTATTTTTTAATACAGCAGTGATGCCGTCGGACAGCGGATCTAATACATAAGTACTTTTTTTTTTTTATTATAGTGATTTTAAGAATTCGGCAGGCAGCTAGTAAAAGTTCATAATTGAAATGATAGATAAATTTAAATTAAATAATATTATTTGAAGATAACCAGGCAGTAAAACATTAAGAAATTAGCCAAAACAAAATATGAGAATTGCTTTGTAGCAATTAATGTGTAGTATATATATATTATCACAATACATTTGTAAATTGTGTTAGATATAATTACTTAACATATCTCGTTACATAATATTAGTAAAATATTTATCAATTGTTAATGAACTCATTTTTAAAAACGACAGTAACAAAAAACAAAACAATAAAAATAAACTCAAAGTAGTCATTGTTTTGTACTATCGATTTTTTTTGTTTAAAAATAATTATAAAATCATTTAACCGTCGGGAAAGTAAAGAACAATAAACAACTAAAAGAAAATGTATTGAACTTACACTTTGTAAAAATAACTAACAACAAAAAAATAAATACTCCGTATTTTATTGATATAATTATTCTGAGTAAAAACAGTAATGATTGAGAAAACAATTTATAGTAAATACAATTATATAATAAAGATAATTTCTTTAAAATGTATATAAAATTTTGATCAATGAAAGCAGATTTCTTTTACTTGCAATTTTAGTCCTAGTAATCGTTTTTATTGTTTTTTTAAGTCTTCGTTGAACTAATTATCATACTATTTTAAAACTGCTAAATATTTAACAAAATCAAAATATGAAAAATATAAATATTATAATCCTGCATAGTTTTAATATTTGTGTATACATCTTTATGTTACATACAGACGAATATTCATTATATAAATTGAAATACTTTTTGAAAATCAGAAAATAAATACTAGGAAAAAGTAATCATCATTTTGAAAATCATTATCTATATTTCAGAATAAAAGATTTAGAAAGCTCAATCCCTTTTTAGTTTATTTATTATTTTTCTTTCCCATATTACTTCATCAAACTTTTTTATCAATATATCTCATTTGTTGCCTCTTTAAAACAGGCAAAACTCTCGATACATATTGCCAGTGCAAGCCAGAGTAATCAATTGATGCCAGAATGTCCATCTAGTGCCTACTCATCCAATATCGCCAGACCAGATTCTGGCTTGTGGCCTTCGTCAGTGAGGAGCCTTGGATCTAAGAGTACTACACCTAGATCTTAGGATCTAATGCAACCCTCCAGCAGCCACCTTTTATCTCTACTTAACTACAAAACTATGAGTCTTAAATTGAAAACACTATAATATTTTCAATCTAAGCTCATTAGCTTATATAGTCATATAGGTCTGAACTCAGTTTAGTACCTATACATTTTGATGTCTTTGGTTCTTTAACAACCATAGCCACCACCATCCTATTAGGCAGGATTGGTTTTAATCCAATAAACATCACATGATCACCATTTCTTATGCTTGCTTATAACTGTTGTTAAAACAGGCAAAATTCTTCATACAGATCACCAGTGCATGTTCTTTTACAATCCTCTTGAAATGGGAACTTAAAGTTTGACTACTTATCTATTGTTATTGTTTCTAATGACATGTCCAAATCTGGCATATAGTTTTGAAAAAATGGAATTATCCTGTTGTATACTCATTTTTTTTATAAT
The DNA here is from genome assembly GCA_028023455.1 of Epiperipatus broadwayi. NCBI lineage: Eukaryota > Metazoa > Onychophora > Udeonychophora > Euonychophora > Peripatidae > Epiperipatus > Epiperipatus broadwayi. Next base: position 6,721,678 of record JAQFVV010000041.1, on the reverse strand, counting down.
TATTACATGATTTGATAATTGCTGATGCATTTTAATAAATATTCTTCAGAATTTTATATTTTGTGGTTCATATATTGACATTATGAAAACATTAATCCCAACAGGAATGCTTATAGAGACAATGTATTTGCATAACCTATAGATTTAATGCAAAAAAAAAAAACTTCTTTTTGTCTGTTTTTAGTACAACTTCTATTAATAAATTATACATGAACAACTATTTTATAACTATTCTTGAACTAGTTTGTTTAATTTGATGGTTTGAACCCTACATTTTATTCTAGATGAGTTAATGATCTTAGTATAATGTCAGCTTAATAATGATTCCAGAACTAAAAGATCTGTAATTTCTAACATCTTTTATCTTTTTCATCACTTTTAAACATTTTTATTATTGGATTCTTCCATTCATTTGCCTTATCCATTATTATTTAAAAATTTGTTTATAACATTTTGCTAATAATTTTTATTGTCTATTAAAAATTCCTTGACTTTTTTTTTAAAGAAATTTTATTCTATTGCTATACTGATTGTTACAATTACAAATATTACATCAATTACATATCTATTTGGTGCAATGTAGATCCAACCTTCTCCTATGTTGCTCTTGTGATATAGCTTGGAACAATTTGTCGGTCCTTCTTCATTATTTTCTCCATGACGTTCTTAAATTTAGTACCATGTGGATTTCTCATCTTTTCAATCATTGCTTTACATCTGACACACCACAGGGCATAGTTAATGAAAATTGCCAGTCTTATGTCTATAAATAGACCCTATCCTATATAGTCTTGAATTGATTTATAGTTTCCATTCGTATTGCTGTACCATTCATGAGTTATTGATTTGTAATTGGACATACTGGGGCATCTAAGAAAAATGTGGTCAATTGACTCCTCTCTCCCATGCATCTGGCACACAGGATCAATCTTCTTGAAATTTTTCCTGTATGCCAAAAATGTGTTCATAAAGAGGGGGTCCAAGTTGATTTTAATCAGGAAGTCTTGAAATTTTGCCTCGATGAACCAGAATTTTGATCTTAAAATGAGTTGCTGATTGGTAATCCTGAGAGACCCTTTGTTTATGTTATTTTTGCCATGTATTATTTTATGTGCATTCCAGTATTTAATTTTTGATGTAATTGGATTTTCATTCAGGTCAACAATTTTCCGAACATTATCAAATAACGAATTCCACCATCTATTATTAGTGGGTGGAGGTCCATCTGTTGGCGTGATAACTTCATGATATGAAATATTCGAGAAATTATTTTGAAGACTAAATAGTAGGTTATAGTCTCTCTGGAATATCATGTTTTTGATACAATGGAGTGAAAGGTCATTGAGCCTTCTAGGCATTTGGAGTTTTTGAAGGCTGATGGCAGTAACCATATTGTTCCAGAATAGTTTTGCACACAGAGAGTTTATTTTTTTGATAAATTTCTTGGAGGGGCAGATACCAGATAGGAAATAGTTGATTTTTGAGAATATCAGTTGTCTGCCATCCAAGAAATATATCACTAAACTAAAGAAAATTCTTTGACTTTTGAGGTGAAATTTTCCATTCTTAACAGATTTATTGCATATGTGACCTTTTTAAAAATACATAATTGAATACACTACTTTGTTTTTTATTATATATTCTTTATAGAATTTTTTCATACATTTCATAATGAATTTTTTTTCTTTAGAGATAACGCAGTATTTTTTTTTATTGCTAAAACAACTTTTCTTTTAATATGAGATATTAATCTTCTTTATTTTTTGAGAGAGATAGAGAGAAAGAGAAAGTTTGCTTCTCTAAGATGATTTTTTCATTTTAATAATTTTGCAGTTATTTTATTCAGAATAACAACTTATTTTCAAAAGAATACTTTGGAATATATAACCTTATTATATATTCTTTTATTTTGAAATAACCAATAAAACAAAACTGAAATGGGGAAATTAAATTAAAGCAACAAATATCTTATTCATCATTTTATAAAATTATATTATATCTATCTACTATATTATTATACTTTATTTTATTTTCTATCTTTTTATTTTTATTATGTAAAAAGTAATACCATCTATTATATTAGAGTATAAACTTTGCTAGCTAAAATTTTTTGTAATCCACTTATTTCTATTCTGTAAAAGCTAACTGAATTGTCAAGCATTGGTGGCCAAGTGGTTATCACAGCAGCCTTACAAGCAGTTGTCCCGGGGTTCGCTTCCCGACCGATGCTTTGACACATGAAAAAAAAAAACTAACTGAAAGATCAGAATTATCTGTTATTAATCTGGCATTTGGTTAAATCATTTTGACATTGGGGCAACTATTAGCTTTATGTTAAAGCAAATTTATTAACATTCAAAATATATAATTACTAAGCATAAAGACACTCAAAAATTAAAAATACATATTTAAAAATAAATTTGCTTATGTTAACTAATAGATATGGAATAAATTAAGGCATAATAATAAGAGCCCATTTATAATAGATATGTTAGATATACAAAATGATTTCTGAGATAAAAGAGTTTTTATGAATTTTTAAAATGAATATCTTTACATACTCATACTTATAATTTAGGCATGGTAAAAACATAGAATGGGTCCGTCAAATTTTCATATGAGGAAGGAGATCACAAGTTAAAAGGATCGCGCACTATTGCAATAGATGATGAATATATTAATCACTTCCCTTTGAGATCTTACAATGAATCTCTTGACAAATAGCATTATGATCAGTTAATAATCACTTAATCGTTATCAGTGAAATTCTAACAAAAGATATTATAACGTATTATGAAAAATCATTACAAAACAATAATAAAAATTAATTTAAATAAATATTTTAAAAATAATTCTTGAAATATTTTAATAGTTTCTGCCGTGAAAATAGAAAAATTGTTTGGAGAAAAACATTTTCTACTAATAAAATATTTTCTGAAAATAGACATGTAAACATTAATTATTATCATAAATATTTCCCCCCAAATTCTTCAATTCTATAATATTTAACATATTTTATTAGTATAAGTGATTTAACCCTTTTCTAAAATACAAATAGATACTAATAAAGGTAAAGCAATAATAATGGAAATCCAGCTTATTGTTTAATGTTACTTAGCAATGAAAATAATAATTAGTAGTTGTTGATTTTTCTAATAATAATATATATACACCTTTTTTGAAGTAAAAATAATAGAAAAGCATTTTTTAAAAAAAACGTTAAAACCATTATAATAATTGTGCAGTTTGACTGATAGCGGAAAATTTATTTCTTCAGCCAAAAATGGTTAATGACTATTATAAATAAATGCGTTTAAAATATAAGACAGTGTCATATTTTGATGAATTGAAAACTGTTTTATGTTATTTAATTAATTGTAATACTTTTAAAAAAACAAAAAAAACCTTATTATGTCTGAGAACCGTTTATATATATTAATTAAATTAAATTCTTCTACTTAATGTCTTAAAACTGTTGACAGATTTATTTCATTTTCTCTTTATTAAATTTTTATTTTTTTTACAGTTAATTACATCATCATCATCATTTTCAACCATTATCGATCCACTGCAGAATGAAAGTCTCTCCAATCCATTTCCAATTTCTAGCCTCTCCTCTCCTCATCACTCCAGCACCCTTCCTTATTTCATCCTCTTGGAATTCAGTTTAAGATTTCAACTGTCCATTTATTATCATCTTTTGTAGCAATATATTCAGCCCTAGTCCACTTAGTCTTTTAATTCTTTCAACGACATCAATAACATCTATTTGTTCTTTCAGCCATGTATTTCATTTTCAATCTCTTCTTGTTACTCCTAACATGTATCTCTCAATATTTCATTAAGTGATCTGAAGTCTATGTTGTTATTATGTTTAGTGTCCAAGTCTCAGATCCATAAATAAGAAATTGTAAACCACATTTATTAAAAGCCTTCCTTTTCAAACACATAGTCATATTTTCTTTTAATGTTATGTTATTTTCATCAAAAGCACTCCAATCAAGTTTAATTCTATGATTAATTTCATCCATTATATTTTCATCAATAGTAATAATCCAACCAAGGTATTTGTAGTTGCTAACTTTTTTTAACTCATCATTATCAATCTTTATTTTCCTTTTTCGAGAACTAACTCATCATTACCAATCTTTATTTTCCTTTTTCAAGAAAATCCATTGAACATTACTTTAGTCTTTTTAACATTTACCTTTAATGTGAGTTTCTTACTTTCATCTTTATAACTCTTAAATTTCTGAAGCCATAAAGCATTATTTGCAAAAACAATTACATCATCTGCAAAATCTAAATAACTTAAGTAATCTCCATTTACTTTTACTCTTTTAGCTTTTCATTTCAACCTACAAAGTATTTATTGCAAAACTGCTGTAAAAAGTTTTGGAGATATGGAGTCACCCTGTGTACAACCATCTCAGTGTTAATCTTTCTAGTATCATTATGTAACCTAATTGATGCTGCCCATTTTTATAAATATTCTTCAGAATATGTCAGTATACCTTGATAATCTGATGCTTTAATCACTGAAGAAATGCTTACGAAATCAAATGCCTTTTTATAATCTACATATACAAAGCATAATGACAACTCATATTCATTGGACATTGTATTAAAACCACTTTTAAATCTAGCTTGTTCTTTTGATTGGTTAAAGTCAGTTATATATATATAATATTTTAAATACAAGTATATTTTATATACCTGAAGTCTAGATGTAATATAAGGGATCAAACTTCCTTTGGTCATCCATTCTATCTCATACAACTGGTACATGTGTATCTATTGTATGAGATAGAGTGGATGGCCAAAGGGAGTTTGAAAGTCTGTATTCAAATCCATATATATATACAAATGGATATATTTGTTTTTAAATATAATTTTTAAATTTTACTTATTTTCAACATAAAATCCAGTAATTATACTTTTATTACATATTTGTTAATATTTACCTTTATTTTTAGAAAAATATTAATATTTATATTTATTTTTAGAAATATATGAATATTTACCTTTATTTTTAGATTAATGAATATTCTGGATAAGCCTCCAGCTTTAACAGTATGATAAGTCGACTATTTTTGCTGCTGCTATTTAAATTGGTAAGTTATAATTAACTAATCTTAGTGAATAAATGTATTAGGTTTATGAAATCTATTTATTATTTCTTTAGTTGTCTTTTAATAATATTTATATATATATTAAGATAAAATTTGTACACTTATGTTAAAATTAGCTGTTTTTCTTTTCACTCATTTCAAATTACATTACAGTTTATGTTTTAAATGGTACATTAATATCTTTTTTTCTTCACTAAACATCACATGATCACTATTTCTTATGCTAGCACATTACTGTTATTAAAACAGGCAAAACTCTCCATACAGTAGTGCCACTTAGTGCCAACCAGAGTAATCAATGGATGCCAGAAGGCTTTTGCATAAAATCCCTATCTAGTGCCTACTCATCCAATATCCCCAGACTAGTTTCTGGCTTGTGGCTGCTGGAGGGTTGCATTAGATCCTAAGATCTAGGTGCATTGCTCTCAGATCCAAAGCTCCTCACTGACAAAGGCCACAAGCCAGAAACTAGTCTGGGGATATTGGATGAATAGGCACTAGATAGGGATTTTATGCAAAAGCCTTCTGGCATCCATTGATTACTCTGGTTGGCACTAAGTGGCACTACTGTATGGAGAGTTTTGCCTGTTTTTATTTCTTCACGCAAGTTTTTAATTCTTTAATTCTACACTTTAATTAACTAATAATAATAATAGTATAATCAGATATAAAAATTCACATGACTTTGGGCACCAAAGTAAGAGGTTGAGCATACATCTTCACTAAATTTTCAAAGTAACATTATCTGCCATTTTATTATTCTACTAAATCTACAGCAGGCAATTAATTAATTATCAAATAAACCAGATTTTATTTTTTAACATTTTCCTACATTTTTATATTTATTAACATTAGATTGTAAAAAAAAATATATAGTTTTGTATCTTTTAACTATTGTGAAGAACATTATGACAATCAAATTTAAAGTTATTTATAAAATGACTTACTTCATTTTTAATATATACTGCTGTGTGTGTGTCAGTGCGATGAAGTGGCCAACTCTGGAGATTAAGCTTCATAAATCTCTTCAGCTCTGCCACTACAGTGCTAGAATTTCTTGTAAACCCTTGAACAATAAACTATTTAACGCTATATATATGATTATGATGAACTTCACCGAATGTGTACACAGTTTTACGTTTATAAAAGAACGAAACCACATTCTTTATTATGCATATTTGAATTACAAATGCAAATGAATCAATATTTTATACATATATTTTATATATATATTGGCTAAAACTTTTGCACAACACTAACTTGCAATGTATTTATGCTTAAATAAATTTGTTTAGAAAAAAATAAATATTGTAAGCAATTTTTATTTTTATGACTACTAAACTTTTAAAAAGAATTACTATTTTTTATTCCCAAATGAATTGTTCTTTTCTTAAGTTTGGATTATTAAATTTATTAGTGAAAAATATTTTCTATTAGTTTAGTCAAAAGCTAATGAAACGATATTTAGCCTTTCCCTCCCCCATTCAAATTATCGGTAATATTTTAACTAAATTTTTTTTAATGCAATACACAAAAAATAACTCTTTGTTCAAATAATAGTTATTACAATAAAAGCAATATATATGTAAATTGATGAAATAAAATCGTTTGCACTAAGATATACATATATTAATAAAATACTAAAGATTTTTAAATATAAATTTTAGTAGATTCAAGTTTATTGAAGAAGATTCAGTGTTCTCAATTTTTTTCAGTATTATTTGAAGTGGCAACATCGAATACTTATGAAACTACTTTAAATTATTTAGAACTTGAAATTATTTCCCATCCGTTTGTTTATATGTGCATGATAGTTAGTACCAGAAGTCTCACTTCTACATATACTTTTTTCATAATGTTTGAATCCATATTGCAAAAAACAAGACAAATTCTTAAATGCCATATTATTTGTTCTTTAGTAGTATAGGTAAAGCAATAGTAATTACAACTTTGATTTAATATTAATACATAAGGATACTTGTGAATTTTCCTTTAAACCAAGATGACAGCCCATATTTTTGATAAATCTCATTTTCTAGGGCCGATAATGTACCCAAGATGTGTTAATGTTAAATTAAAACAATTAATAAATCGATTGTTACATTTTTAAAAAAAGAATAAATTCCAATAATTTTCCACAAGAAGTTTTATTCAATTTTTTTTAACCTATATTATAATGTGGGAAGTGACAAGATGTTCTTAACATTGTCTTACTTTAGTTCAATTCAGGCATTTCTTTTTGTCAGCAGTTGTTTTTTTTTTTTTGTAAATTATCATAATGATAAAATTTGGGACCTTCCTATCATAGAACATGATGTAGTGGATTATTTTCAACAATCAAATAAAGAGAAAATAAAATAAACTGTAAATATTGTAATTAATTTTTACACAATGATTTCTTTTTTAAAAAATACCAGTAATAAAAAATAAAATGTAAATATTAAGTATAATATTTCTTAGCAGGCATTTTTGTAAACATTTTTGAATGCCCCTGAAATTTTAGCCATCTTGGTTTACTGGAAAACTCATAAGTACCAATCAGTTATTTATTGCAAATTTCATAGAAAAAAAAAATTGTATTTTTATATGTATATGATAATGGTAGTTTTTTAGATAGTTTAGCCAAATGTGAAAAGAGCAAGGTGAAATCATATAATAAATGATATATATATATAATAGCAGATTGGATGTGCAACATATAGAAGATTTTGGTATACTATCAAATTAGTAAATACACAATTGAACAACCATCTAATTAGTCAATTTGGGAATGAAATAAAATAATTGACTATAGTGATTTAATGAACCTAGTCCTAATGGAGATGGGAAGTTGGCTCTGAAGTTTATCATTGCTACTTTTGAATAATAAACTAAATATTATGAAATATTGTATTATAAAATGAAAACTGCAATATTTACACATGTATGATATTTAACCCTTTTCCCGCGTCCGACGAGGCTCCTCGTCGACATCTGAAATCACTCTAACTCAGCCCGTTTTCATACGAAAATTTTCGTTAAAGACGTATTGAATGCGTTTTTAAAAGTTCTGTACGATGGTGCCATCTTCCGATTTATTTTACAAGTAAAAAATAGAAAAAAAATGCATTTAAACCTAAACAAAGAAAGAACATTATTTGTGATTGGTTCTTAGCAAGCTCTCAGCCGAAAAAGACATTCTGATTGGCTGGAAAGAACAAAGAAACTGCCTGATCAAAGAAAATAAAGAAAAACGCTGAGATTTTCATTTCGAATCCAATTTTAAGTATTAAAAAAATATAATTTAAGAAATTAAACTAGTTTTTTAAAAAATATACTAAAAAAACAAAATTATTTTCGAAAAATATCGAAGATTTTTGTAAAAATGTTGAAGATTTAGTAAAAAGAAATATTTACTTTTCTATAACGTAAAAGTCGATCTTTTTGTTTATATTATAGCTTTTACGTTGCCGAAAGTGAATATTTTAGAATAAATAAATAGCAATTTATTTTTGAAAGAACTTTCGTTCTCTTCATAACCTGAAAAATTAGTAAAAAACTTTTTATAAACGTATCTGAGTTGAATTTAATATTATAGGCGAATATGTTTTAACAATAGGCTTTGTCTTCAGTTTGTGAGTTGGCCAATTAAAAGATTTGATTTTTATCTGATACAACCAATAATAAAATTAGCGGTTTAAGGGTTAAGCATGCAATTAGGTTTTTTAAAATTATTCATGTATGAAAAGATATAAAATAATTATAAGGCTATTAGGCCAGCAAGTTCATAAGCCTATGAATTCTTGAGGGCCTTTTAAATCAAAGTTTGCCTCAGCAAAGAAATTAAAGACAATTAAAATATAACAAGGTAATAATAATAACAGTAAAATTCAGTATTTATTATAAAACAAAGTAAATAAGAAAATTGCACTAGATTTAAAGTGGGGAGTAATTATTCAATGAGTAAATTTCATTGTTTATTTATTTCTAATAAATACTTTAAAAGAGTTTATAATAGCCAAATAATATTAGAACTAATGTATATGAAAAAGTTGGACATTATGAAAGATTTTTAAAATTGTAAAGAATTTATATTTATTTCAATAATTAATTTATGTAAAGACAAGAAACTTTGAAATTTGAGATCTGATCAAGTGTTACAAAATTAAGAAAAAATTAGAAAGAATGAAAATATTATTTCAAGAAGTTATTTTGCATATATCAAATTGTAATTGAATTGTCATTTTGCAAAAAAGGAATACTATGAAAAAGATGTTCTCAAAATTATATGTGACTAAATCATAATGACGATTCCAGTGATATTCAACAACTAAACAAGAATATCAATGTTCTTATAGGATCATTTGCCAAGAGTTATTAATCCACACTTATACCAGCACATTCATCCTTTTTTCCTATAGTGTACCAGATGTACATTCATGTATAATAATAATCATTGAAAATATTCAAATACTTTCATTATTAAAAGCGAAACAATATGTCAAAAGATAAAAAAAAAAATGCTGAACAAAGTATATATATATGGAAATACTAAAATACAAGGAATAAATCCTTTATGTTGCTTTTGTAAATTAAAAATAAATCCTACGTATGATATAGAAAAAATTTTTTATATAGCAACAAATAATATATGAGAATAACTGTAATGCAATCATAACATAAAAAAGGTTTTTTCTTTTATTAATTTCTTTAATATAATTTAATGGACTTATATTCTTAACACAATCTATTCTATGTCCATATTTTAAGTAGTGAGCATATAATGCAGATATGTCATCTCTCTTATTAATAGCATTATTATGTTCTTTAGCTCTTTCTTCTAATTGTTTCACTGTCTGTCCTAATAAACCATACTGAAAACCTGAGGCTATTCTATGTCCATATTTTAAGTAATGAATATATAATGCAGATCTGTCATCTCTCCTATTAATAGCATTATTATGTTCTTTAGCCCTTTCTTCTAATTATTTCACTGTATATCCATAATAAACCATACAGGTTTGCAGTATGGTTTATTATGGACATACAAAAAAACAATTAGAAGAAAGGGCTAAAGAACATAATAATGCTATTAATAGGTGAGATGACAGATCTGCATTATATGTTCACTACTTAAAATATGGACATAAAATAGATTGTGTTAAGAATATAAGCCCATTAAATTATATTAAAGAAATTAATAGAAGGAAGATATATGAAACTAATTACATTAATTATAACAGAAATAATTCTAAGAACTTTTATAAAACATCAATTAATTTAACTAATAATTGGATAATAAAAAATGAATGGAGGATTATATAATGTGTCATTATAAAGATACTAAAGCATAATTATAGGCTTGTGTTAATTTTGTATAGAGCCAGTAGATGTTGCTATGTATGCAATATAGTTTTTTTTTGTAGTTAACCAAGACATATTGAAAAGGGCAAAAATTAAGGATTGCCAAAAAGAGCTTTTTTATGTTATGATTATATTACAGTTATTGTCATATATTATTTTGTTGTTATATAAAGATATTTTATTTTATATCATATCTAGGATTTATTTTTATATACAAATACATAGATCTTAATGAGCATTTGAGTCTTTAACAAAATGCAATGATCTCTGAAAGAATATAAACCATGGAAAATAATAGAGAACAATCACAGCACCCACTTTAAGTTTTCGGTATAAATTAGTGTAATGATCCTCATGACAATTATTCAATGGTTAAAATGTTTAGTTATATATATATATAAAATAAAAAGTCAGATATCACATGACTTATATATAGCTTGCACTTACAAATATGTAAAATTAAGAGCATGCTAATAGCTCTAAACAAGCTTTTTATTTTATTTTATGATAAATGCTACTATCATAAAATTAAAAAAAGCTTGTTTAGAGCTATTAGCATGCTCTTAATTATATATATATTGTGCCAGGCATTATCAAATATCCATGCACAAAATATGCTGTAAAGAACATTACAGCAGATACACATATAAACCTGTAGATATTAAGCATAACAAATACATAAATGTGCTATATTAATAATGGAAGTTGGGTCTGAGCATTAAAATACCCCCACACACCAATTTAAAGTAACATGAAATTGACACAAATATTGTACATGTATAATAAACTCATGTATTTTTTTTATTTTTGTATATTTTATGATATGTTATTTTATGTATTTTGCTTTTCACTGAAAAATTCAAATAGAGAAAAGCAACCTTTATTAAACAAATGGATCAAATGTTGGAACATATTAGTAAAGTAAATAATTAAAGCAATTGTTCCAACATACTTGTATATATTTTTTAATTTTTTTTAATTACTTTTCTAAAAACTAATTTTGTTCTGTAAGCAAAGAATGTTAAATGCTTTGGCAAAAATCTGACCAAAAGCAAAATGTTTGATAATCAATGCAATAATTAAACTATTATCTTTTTTTTTTTTGTATATAAAATAAAAATTCTTTTGAATAATAATAGCTGTAATCAAATGGTCTGGGTTTTCAAGATGGAAACCAAACATTATATCAAACCCTGAAATGTAGAATTTAATCAGAAAAATAGTAACAAATGTTATAATCTAAATGATAAGGTAAATTAAAAGGATTGGCTGATTCATACTTCTCAGGGGGGATACCTGAATTGATTCTGTATGAGTGGGGTTGATAAGTTTTAGTCAGTGCTGTGGGGTTCATTCTTTCTTTGGCAGTCATTCTGGACAAGTCATTCACTATTTTGGCTCCAGAATTCTCCAATCATCCAGCTACTTAGAGATAAATTTATGGACAAGACTACTGCTGATATTTTCTAAGAAATCCATTACACAATTCTTTTAAGAACTCTTGATTTCTTAAGGATTTAATGAATCAGTCAAGATAGTGAATGAACATTTAATAAAAATTATTATAATATACAAAAAGAGGAAAACATGAAGCAATCTACCCGAGAGTCCAGTAAAATGACCGTGGGGTAGGCAACCAGCCGTGCACTCACCCTACCTCTATCCAAATCACCAAGGTGTGATCATGCCAGTTCCAGCCAGCCACAATGATGACGAAGCTGCCTTGCCTATGCCTGAATGAGATGATGTCCTTACCATACAGCTAGGTGAATTGAAGCCCACTCAGGAGAAGATGAATGTGCCCACATAAGTTTATTTTACAAATATTTTATTAATATTGAACTAATTAATTATGATATTTCCGATTAAATATATTATTAGTTTTTCATTATTATTAATCATTTAAAAAAAAGGGAGAGAGAATTGTCTCTAGCATATATATATATACTGAATTTACGGTTATTGCAGGCATAATGATACAGCTTTTATTTAAATCTATTAATTCATGTTTCTATCCCAAATTCTAGTATTTTCAGCAAAGGTTGCAATTTGTTTGTTTTTTATTGCTGTTTTTTTTTTTTTCTTTTTGTTGAAAATTGTCATACGTAAATATATATGTATATATACGTGCACATACACTGGTAATCTGAAATGTATTTATCCGTATATCTTTAAGTTATTTTTGTCACTGTGGTACCTTATGATGAGTGCCAAAGGGTTTATTTATTGTGAATTTCCCGTAAGCAAGTCCACTAATAACTTTATATTTAGAATAGTGGGAGTGTATAATTGTGCTGCACGTATATACATGTATAACAATTTATCGTAAAAGGCAAATAGATATGGTACCTCATGTTGAGTACTATATAGTATCTGAGCTAATGCAACCTTATTGACATGTTGAAAAATATGAAATTAGTGAAATATTTCATAGTGCAAATATATGTATGCCTAGTTTTTTTATTATTATTATATTTGCTATCAATAAAAACGGTTTTAAAGTCTTTAGTAGAAGTGTATGCCTGTATAACCAAAAATCTTTTATAATGAGAAATATATATATATCAAATCACACAAGACATAACGTATTTCTACAGGGTAAAAAGCTCAGACCACTTCCATCCTTATAAAACATTGTAAATAGCTTTAGGGATTTATTATTTTTCTTATTTAAAATTGTATTTTATCTATTTCAACGCCTCAAATATATACATGGGTTTGTGATAATTAATTATTTCGTTTTTTTTTTATTATATCGTCATTAGTATGAAACAGTGGTGGGTATTTGGGATTAAATAAATATTTAATCATAATATTAAATTGGTTTTGTCATCGTATTATTATTTATTTGATAAAAATGTATTCTTTCCTTATCAACCACGTACCTGTAATAACCATTTAACTTACCCATTGAAGACCCTAGATGTAGAATACTGAGCTAGCCACATGGGATATCACTCTACTGGGGTGTTAAATCTTATTCTGATGCTCCGCTAAACATATGGTATTGCACATCCTTCTGGGAGGGGGGGGATTCATTTTTGATTCTTTTCTAGAAGTGGCGCATAAAAGCTATCTGTAAATAGACTTTTCAAAGGGGTGTACTTACCATGGGTTTTAAACATTTGGGCAGTCAAGTAAGATATCAACTAAAGGGTTTTTTTTAACTGGCAGAGTTCTGTCAATTCACTCACTATCAGTTTAGCTGGAAGTACCAATATATATGAGTACAGACAATCGGCTACATTGGTATCCATTTCTTTTCCTGTTAAATCTTGATTACTTCATGCTCGGTACAAGATTAGGAGTAGAAATCTGCAGGGAAGTATGGTCCGATACTATATATATATATAATGAAAAGAATTAAGATTTTAAATTCAAGAAATAAAATAATAAAAAAAGAAAAACTAAAAAAACAATTTTTATTAATCATTATAAAAATATGACAATAAACAGACAATCAGTGAATATTAAGATTAGTGAATTATGGAACATGTAAATTGACATGTGGTTTCCAGTTGATGCTGTTTCACTCCATTTTTCAAAACATAATCATAAACTGAGATTAGATCCACAAAAGTAGTACCAGTTTTTTGTTTATTTTGTAAGTCTTTTTCAACATGATCATGTTCAAAGCAGCTTCTTCGTGGTTTAAACTGAGATTTCTTTATATATAAATGGTTATTAATTATTAACAAAATTTTTGTTAATATGAATCTTTCAAAAATTATTGTAAATTAAATACAATAATAATATTGGGTAATAATTTTTTGGATCATTACTGGATTTATTTAGGTTTAAGATTGCTGTAGCTTTCCTTTTAATCAAATTTTTTTAATAACTTCTATATATACTAATGTTTCTGAATAATTACACTAATTATAGTTTGGCTTAAGTTCTACTTTTTTAAGAAACTCTGGAAGAATGTTGTCTGCTTTGTAGGCCCAATGGTAATTACATGAAATATTTGTATTTTACAGAATTTTTCATCAAATATTAAAATTCTATTCTTATGGTCTTCTGTTATTTAGTTAAAAGTAATATACATAGAATAGTTTACAGTCTTGTAAACTTTGGAATTAATGATTGACATTTAATTAAGCCAATGTACGAATCATTCTATTGTGAATCAAAGCTATATAATCATTTGTTTTAGGGGTAGATCTGTAGATTGTGAAGAGAAATCTTATTGATTAATTAGTTATCTATAACACTAAGTTAAATTAGAAAACATTTTTTCATTATATCAGAATAATGAAAATCATTTTTCCATTTCATAACACTAATTTATTGCCTTGAAAAAACATGACATGATGAGCAACTTTTAGAAAATCTTAAAAAATTTTGTACTACTCTTGAATAACTTTTTTTCTTTTGAACTACTATTGAACATAACTAAACCATTATTACTAACTAATTTAACAAAACTTTTTTTTTGTACTTTTAAAGCAGATTCTGAAGCTAATTAATTACTTAAAAAAATAATAAATCATCCTAAATAATTAAAACATACTAAGTGAACTTTAAGCTATTTGGTAAATATTATATAAAAGTTTTCTAATCTTAATTTTACATTCAATTAGAATTTTCTCTATATTTAATATATATATATCTTTTATCTTTACCATTGCTAATTTAATTTTTTTTTTTAAAAAAAAAAAAAAGGTTGCCTGTGGTATTATCTTTTTCAATTTCAATAGCAAAGAAAATCTGTAACTAATTGTGAATTTGTTTAACTGATATATGAATATAAATCTGAAATATAAATTTATTTATTTTGAAATACATTTTATTTTACAATGTCGAGAAATTGCAAATTTATATAAAAAATTTATTCACATATATGCAATAATTAATAATATGGCGACTTATATATCTGTAATATTGTGAAAACAATTACTCATTATACATACACTAAAATTGGCATGTGCTCTCTCTCTAATAATTGTTTTAAAAGCTAATAATTGTTTTAAAACCGTAAGTGATCCACCTATGGTTAGAGCTTAGTTGGGACCGTTCCACTCAGCCATCTATATTCTATTTCTCTTTGTTTCTTTTAAACACTGCTACTATGTTATCAAACAATTCTGGGCTAACTAATTCAATGTATTTTATGTACCTAAAATATAGATTCTAAAAAGTTAAAAAAAATACAACAGAAATCTAAAGATACTTTTTTTTTAACTTGTTAGAAATTAATTTAAAAATAAACTTTGTATTGTTCATTGATCATCATCATCATCATCAATAGTAGTCTGTCCAATAGACAGGTCCAGAGAGTAGTCACTACATCAGTTCATCCATTCTTCCATTCCATTCTCTTCCTTGCCCACTTCCTCAATTCCACATAACCCCTTCCATCTCATATATCATCCAATAATGTTGATCTCTTCCGTCCTTTCTTTTTATTTCCACTCACCATTCCTTCCAAAACATCTTTCATTAAACTATAATCTTTTCTTAGTATATGTCCAATCCAGTTTCTCTTTCTCTCTTTGATACTTTCAATCAATCTTCTTTCCTCATTAACTCTTTTCAAAACTTCTTCATTTGTTATTTTATTCACCCAACTGATTTTTTCCATTTTTCTCCATGTCTACATCTCAAAAGCTTCCAGTCATTTCTTAATTCTATTACTCAATGTCCATGTCTCACAACCATACATTAATACACTCCACACATAACATTTAATTAATCTTTTCCTTAATTCTCTTTCCATAGGTCCACAAAATATCTTCTTTCTTTTTACAAATGTCATCTTTACCAATGCTATTCTTCTTTTAACTTCA
Organism: Epiperipatus broadwayi; assembly: GCA_028023455.1. Classification (NCBI taxonomy): domain Eukaryota; kingdom Metazoa; phylum Onychophora; class Udeonychophora; order Euonychophora; family Peripatidae; genus Epiperipatus; species Epiperipatus broadwayi. The sequence continues at coordinate 6,705,414 of JAQFVV010000041.1, read as the reverse complement.
TCTTCACTTCTTCCATCCTCACTCAACCAACAACCCAAATATCTAAATCCCTTCACCTGCTGCACCATGTCATCATGGATTCCAATTTGCAGTCTTTTTGCATCTCTCCCTATCCATAAACACTTAGTCTTTTCAATATTAATCTTCATTCCATATGCCATACATCCTTCTTCCAATTTATTCAACATATTCTGAAGATCCTTTTCTTCCTCAGCAATAAGAGCCATATCATCTGCAAATTTTATACACTTTATTACTCTCCCTCCAACATTTGCTCCTCCACAGTCCAAATAATTATTTATCATATCTTCTAAATAAATATTAAACAAAACAGGTGACATACTACATCCTTGCCTAACTCCACTTTCTATATTCACTTCATCAGTCTCATTACATCCAAATCTAACTCTTATTCTTTGCCCATTATACATATTCCATATCAATCGTATTTCTTTCCAGAATACTCCTTTATCTCTTAAGATAGACATCAGTTTATTCCAGCTTACTCTATCAAATGCCTTTTCTAAATCTACAAAACATATACCAATTCCTTTATCTCTTTCAATATATCTTTCTGCAATTGTCCTAACAATACCAATAGCATCTCTTGTGCTTTTCCCTTTCCAAAAACCAAACTGTTCTTCAGCAATATAATCGTCAATTCCCATAAATCCTTTGAGTTAAAATCCTCAATAACACCTTAGAAACATGAGACAATACACTTATTGTCCTATACTTTTCACATTTAACAGCTTTCTTCTTTTTAGCAATTGGAATCACTATAGTTCTTAAAAAATCTTCAGGTCAAACTCCACTATTATATATCAAATTTCAAAGTCCAACTATTTCCTTCGTAGTAAATTCTCCCATTTCTCTCAAAAATTCTATAGGTACTGCATCAAATCCAATAGCCTTACCATTCTTCATTTGTGTGATTGCCTTTCTTACTTCATATGGCAGTATGTCCATACCGCTATCATCCATTGCAACATCTTCTTCATTTTCAAGTTCATAACTAATTAAATTATTTCCTCTACTAAACAGATACCGAATATATTCTTCCCATCTTTTTAATATATCATTACTATCGGTTAACCTTCTTCCATTCTTATCCGCAATGTCACTTGCTACCCATGTCTTTTTCTCCCAAGAAATACTTTGTATTCTATCAAATGCTAGATCATATCTTTTCATCTGTTGATCACACTATGAAAATGCGTTTATTTAAAAAAACAACTGGAATCATTAGATTTGGAAGTGTTCATGTGTAAGATGTTTTATTATTATTATTTTATTAGTTATTAATTTAAAAAAATAAATAAATAAACCTTCCTACATTCTTCATTAGAGACCTCAGGTCATCTATGGTAAAGAAAAGAAAGGTAAGAGGGAGTTTAGAATGATTTTGCATGGTCCATGTCATTAAAGTACTTGGTTCAAAATGAAAGTAATAATGATTTTGATTTTTTTTTTAATTTTTGTGAAGTAAAAAACACAATTATCTTGAGGGGGATTGGGAATTCAAGAAAGAATTTTCATTTTAAACTTTATTTTGTTAATTTGTTGTTGTTCTTTAAAAGTTAGCCAGTTCATTTTTATTTGGATTATTGTTTTGATTTGTACTTTGTATTGAATGTAGCTAACAGTTATTGTTTTTATCAAAGTCAACAACACTTCTACATTCACTATCTTCCCTCCACTCTCACTTTCTCCCTCTCCTCACTTTTTAAAAAGCAAATAAGAAAGAAGAAATTTAAAAATTTTAAAAACAAATAAGAATTTCCAAACAAATCTGTCAATTAAAAGTACTAAAATAGATTTTCCTGAAGGTTTGTGATGATGGTGCTTTAGTTGTATTTATATATTGGATTATTTCCATCATCTAATATAAGTATTGAATTTAGAAAAATTTAACATGCCAAAAATAGCAGACAAATTAAGGAAAATTTGCAATTAGTGTAACATCTGAACAGCTTCCAGAGCCATGTAACCCTACAAGGAATTCTGATGTCTATGAAGCCTAAACTTGAAATGCTGAAAAGAAAAACTGCATTTATGAAATACCATGTGAATGTGGAAGAATGTATATTGGTAAGATTAGCTGTCCCATTGAAAAGCACTTGCAAGAACCCAAGCTGATGATTAGAAGAGAAAAAACAGATGTGTCTAATGTAGCAAAACCATGTATGGACCAATGAACATATGGTCAATTGGAAAAATACAAAAATATTGGATAGAGAAGAAAAGGTACAAAGAAGAAAATTTTAAAAAGCTGCTCACATGACAATGGCAAACAATCCCATAAGTCAACCTAGTGTGACTATACATAATGTATGGAACCACTAATCAACTTTGCTCTCAAGAAAAAGTGGAAAAATCAAGAGGAACTTTATAGATAAGTATATGAAATTTCTACTGACTGTTGCCTTTGGCAGGTTACTCAAGAATCTAAGGGCCCAGGCTCAATTCCTATGCTAGAACTGTCACTGGTCAGGCCAACAACACCTGAAGAATATGAGAGAACAATACCTCTTAAAACATTGTATATACTAACTTGTGTGCTATTACTAATTGTTGAATATATTTGGAATATTTAAATAAAGTTAAAATTTTTCTAAAGACATTCAATACTTATATTAGATGATGGAAATAGTCCAATATATAAATACAATTAAAACAGGTTGACTGAAATTATACATCAATTAATTTCATAAGTCAATATTAAGTAGTATTATAATGAGAAATCCTAAGAAACTCTGAAAACTTAGAATTCTGTCTTGATTGCTTATTACTTGGTATTGGAAATCTTTCAACAACATTTTGACAGAAATAACATACTGATCAAAACTGATACTTGCAGATTTAAAACAGCTAAAGTTATGGCACATCATATGTGACCAAATACTGTCATGAGTTATAATATTATAAAACCACTTGGAGGTACAGCATACTTTTTTTCCATTAAATAATGATAATAAAGGCATTTCTGTATTTTTAAATCAATATTTTAATGTTTGCACTGTTCCTATAAACTTACAATTAATTTTCCCTGCTTTACGATTTTTCAAATCAATTTATTATTATAATTGTTTTTTTTCTATCAAATAGTAATAATCAAGGCTTACCCATAATTTTTTTAATGAACATTTTAGCATTTGTAATTATTTTCCTATAAATGTAGTTAATCTTCTCTGCATTGTAAAATTATTGTTTTTTATGTGCTTTTGTTTTTCTAATTTGATTCATTATATAATTGTGTTTGTTCTCATCAACTAGTAATAGTCGATACCTATCTATAGTTTCTTTAAATGAATATTTTTGTTGTCAATTACTACCAATTTATTATAAAATTGTATTTGCTCTTGTTTCTAATTTAATTTCTCTCCAAAAGTTGTTTTCTAAATAAATAATATTATTTTCATGTTTCAAACATAATATTTGTAAAACAATTATTGTTTGTTTGAATAATATATTCATTTAGTATAGATTTTGTAAAAAGAATTACACCTGGGTCTCTTTTTGTGCAGATTTTTTTAATGTGATTTTGAAATTATGTGTTTTATGTTTCTTCTTAATATCTTTTTATTCATTTTTCTTTTATGTGATAAGTTCATATTTCACTTAAAATTGGGATTTCCCCATTTTATATGCATGCATTAAATTTTACATGCTTTAAATTTCTGTTGGAAAAAGGTTTGGCAATAAATTTAGATACCATAGATTTAGAACAAAATAATGAAACAGAAGTGGAACCTGTTTGTTTCACAGCAAAAATGATTCGAGAAAGTATTCAACTTTCTAACTAATTGGAAAATCATTTTCTTGTTAATGACATGAATTATGAATGAGCTCTTAAATTCCAATGAGAGCTAAATAGTTGTATGTTCAGATATCACAAGCTTCATAAACAATTAGTAAAATCATTATCTCAAAGTTTAATCACTGATTACATTGTCAACAGAAAACTATTAACACAGCACAAGACTGAAGTTGGCACTAATTGTATTTCCTTTTGTGACAAATCTGATTTCTTACCAATTCACAAATGAACTCACATATTATCAAATAGTGATAATGATTAAAATATGTATGAAAAAATGTAAAATAAATTACACATAAAAACATATTGTTTTGAATAAAATTAAATAGTTAATAAAAAAAAAGGTTGTCTTGTATCAATTTTTTTCAAATATTTGAAATTTTTTATTAGTCATATTTTATTTCCTTATTTTTTTATGCAGATTTTAAAGTAATTTTATCTTGTTGCTTTGGTTTTATGCGATTTTTGAAAATTAGAAAACATATTCCACATTTTTCAAGATAAGTTAAGTCTATTTTTGTGTGATTTTTTTTTTATGTGAGTTTTCTGAGGAACCTATCTACTGCATAAAAAGAGACTCAGGTGCACATTATTTTTGTGATTTCAATTATATTATATTTTATTGTTTTTGTTTTTTTTTACTGTAAAAAATAAAACTTGTTCATTAACTTATTTTGATTGTTTGGTTACTTCCATTTACACTTTTTTTTGTCTACTTTAAACGATAACGTGAATTGTGATATAATGCATTTCAATAAACCTCAATGATTTAAAATAAACTTTTCCCATTATTATTAAAGCTATCTAATAATTAGAGACTTTTATATTTTTTACTATCTATTATAAGTTTGTTAGAAACTAACTGAAAGAGATTTTGTAAAAATTGATTGTAATATATATGATATTCTGTATGGGCATTTTGATAGAAGAGATGATAATAGATGGATAATTGAAATCGTAAACTGGATTTCAAAAAATTGTAAAAGACTTGGAAAGAGACAACATGGGAGATGGATGGAGGAAATAAGAAAGTGTGCTGATGTGATATGGAGAAGAGTGGCTAGAGATTGTAGAAGATGAATTGAACTTGGATCAATAATGGTTGAAAGTGATGATGATGATGGTATTCTGTTTTACATATTAATTCCATTACAAACTTTTGATACAAGTAATGCATATGTATATTCGAGTTGATTAAATGCAAATTGGATGATACATTTATAACACTATCATCTTTTTTTTTCATTTAAATTTTTAAAATAATAAGTTGTGCAGATATGCATCAGTTGCGAACAGTTATTTTATATCATCAATTTTATAAGATCCTTGAAATTATTGTTAACATCAATTTACTTACATTATGGGTATTTAACATTAATATTAAATACTAGTTTATATGTTGTCGTTAATTATTCCATTGTTATTTTCATTGAAATAACAATAAAAGTTATTATTATTATTATTATTTAATACGACCTACAAGAAATCAACTTCACTTTTAATCTTCTTTAATAAAAATATGCATATATTTACCAATTACTGTATTGTAATAAGACTAATTAAAATGAAAGTGCGTAGCAGGAAATTATTATTCATTAAACTCAGTCAAAGGTGCTTAAATGCTTTTTAATTATTGAAGACAATCTTTGTGTTATATTATTTTACTTGAGGAAAATAGTATTATTTATTTATTTAATTATTATTATTAATTTAATGCTCTTTTTTCTAAATTCTTTTTTTTTTCAAGAAATATTACAAATATAATATTTTATAACTTGATATTATATATAAATGAATACACTAAACTTATTTTCTTGTTTTTTATATGACTATTATAAAAATATAACTACACACTGACGTTTCTACTATCTTATAATCGAAACGTTAGTGCGTAGTTATATTTTTATAATAGTCATATAAAAAACAAGATTTAAAAAGAAGAAGTTTGGTATATTTATTTATATAAATTGAAAGTTATGAACTATTTTTGAAAAGATAGATGATATTTTAAAAACCTAATATTATAAGTTCTTGGCGGTCGATTTATAGAGGAATTTAATGAATTTTATAATGACTTATATGCGATTTTTCTAGTCTTTGTGCTAAATTTAAAAATTTTGCATTACTAAAAACCAGTGTGTAATAATCAACATTATTTTTTTAACATTTTCAAAAATTGAATCTGTTAATGGTAATATTTTTTTTATAAAAAGTGAACACATTAACAATAATAATAACAATGAGAACAATATTCGGCAAATAGAAATTAAACCTATAGATAATAAACTCATAATATTAACAAGAAGTTTAAATCAATTCTTCAAACTTTCAAAAATTAGAATACCTAAATTGAAATAGTTAAAAAAAAAACAACCTAAAGAAGCAATATTCAAATTATTAAAGACAATTCCATGAGAAACTTCAATGAGTTTGAAGGAATACATACAAATAAAAGAGCAATAAACATTCAAATTATTGAAATAAGTAATTTGAGGATTGACTTTATCAAAATAAGTGTTTAAACCACTCAAGACATTATATAACACTGCATTTTATTACATAGCATTGAAACTCAGAGATGTCATAGAAAAAATATGGAAAGATATACTTGGAAAAAAAAAAAACATTTGAAACAGCTTAGGTCAAAGATAAATACCATACAATTTATACTAGTGTTTGCAATTTGGTTGCTTTTTTTTTCTGTTTATTTTAAATTAAAAGATTGATTATGAAAGAAAATATATACAGTATATATATAAAAAATAATCAGTGATAAAAATACACACTTTTGTATTCAGTAAATAAAAGCTAAAATCCTAAAGAAGAAAACATTAAATATTATGAATTTCTGGAAGCTGAGGATTTGAGTAACTTTACATTCTTGATTTATTCCTTAGATAAAAATAGCTAGATACTTACTGACTAACATTCTATCTCATACAACCAATATCCATTCCCACACACAACTGAAGGGAGCTTGAAAGTCTGTATTAACATTCCTTCAATTTCATCTTAACACATATTTTATATTTCACTAATAAGTAATCATTTCCTGTACTTTCATTTCATGTTTCTATTTCCATTGTGTTAAGTATTATTCTTAAAGAAAAAATTCAAAGTATACATTTTTTTGCATCTGATTTCTTTCTTTTTCCCCCCTTATCATAAACAAATTTGCCACAACATATTATCTTTCATTCATTTATTAATTCTAGCACTAATGTTGCCATATTATTTAAAATGTTTTTGAACTAATCAAGAGCATTTTGTACATCCCTACAAAAATTCTCTACTTTTTCATTACAAATGAAACTTGTTGAGCCATCAGTTTGATTTATTTGCTTTTAGTGTCTGCCACTACTTTGAATAACTAATCCTGCAAATCTATTTGATACTCAAACAATCTCTACCTTTGCTCTTCTGGTTTTATATTTATAATGAATAGTACTATATTTGTGCTTCCAATATTTGTGCCTTTGTACATGTTTACTCTTTAAATCTATTATCTTTTTGCCTTTTTTTCTATATTCACAAAGTACAACAATGTCCTATTAAATTTAGTTAGTTTTTCCAATTTATGCAATCTTCCTTGACTTGAAAGTGGTATGTAATTTTAAATACCTAAATAAAAAGTTTTTATTAAATGGAAACCCGAGTCTATAATCATAGTATTCTTAGTACTCTCTACATTTGACTATCAATAGCTGCTTCAGCTGGTGATTTTATAGTCCTCTGGAAATAAGGGTCATAATTTCGTTCTTCTTTTCCTGATTGTAAATATCCACAAATAAGAGTATTTGCACACATATTTATCATGCTACAAGAAATCTATTTCAGTTGAGATCTATCAGGCAAATGAGAAAAAAGGTTATGATGTTTCTTGACTTTAAACTCAGGTAAAAAGCCAGAAAATTTACAACACTGGCTGATTCATGTTGGTAAGTGATCACCCATGTTTGTTTTCCATATAAAATAATCATATAACAATATTCTATCTATCTATATATATATAATTACAGTAAACAATGCTTTTATAGAACTATATATATATATAACAGTAAAACTGGAGATAATCATCTAGAATTTATATATTTATAGTAAATGTATAAAATAAATATTACCTATAGCCAATTTAAAGTATATTTATTATTATGTATCTTTAAAAGTGAATGTGTATGTTATTGGGGATGATAGATATTCATTTATATATTTGGTACATTAAATTTTTAAAAAAAAACAATTTTAGATTTATTTACTACATAAAAAATGATATACTTAGTGTTTTCTATGATATAAATATTAAATAAATATTTTAAAATATCAAAAGTTACAATATATATATATATAAGAATGATATGCTTGTATGCAGGATGCTGGTTTCACCATTTAGACCACTGATGTTCAGCTATACTACTGTTTAAAACACATTCCTCTGCATCCCTTCTGTTCACAATTTCTTCAAAATATGAATATAAAATACCAATGATTAAATAGTATGTCATCTTTAAACAAATAAAGTAATATTGTAATGCATTAAAGTAACTGAAAAATATTTTACATTCAGTTTCAACATGCTTACTGTAATTAAGTCTAATAAATGGAAGGTGTTAATACAATTACAGCTCATGTAGAAGGAAAACATGTGCCATCAATTATACTGTAAAATATATTTAAATTATGCATTAACATTTCATTCAACTAATGAAACAAAAGTAACTTTTCTGTACTTCTGTTTTAATATTAAACCATTATTATTTATCAGAATATAATAAATTTGACTTAATTTGATAGATATTTTTGTTTAGAAATAAAAAGATCATATTTGATTTTTGGAATTATTTTAAAAATTAGAAGATTTTAGTTAAAACAAAGCACCATTTACCGGGACAAGTAGAGTGTATTTGAAAAATGAATAAAATCTTCTTTGATGTTTATTTTAAAAATCTGAATGAATATTATTAATATCTAGTAAATTTATCAATTTATGCTTTAAAAGTTTAATTTTTTTTAGTTTGAATATCACCACAACAATATATTTAAACCTCACTATCATTACTCCCAATATTTTTTATAAAAATATAAGGTTTTTATTCTTTGCTACAAAGTCTGAAGATATTACTTTCTAATCATATTTAACATTGCTACTAATTAAATAAAAAAAGATAAAAGCAATGATTTTATTTTTATACAAGCACAAATGTGTTACATGTGCTTGTGTGTGTGTGTTGCATGTACTTGTGTACTGATAATCTATAATGAAGAAGCATGTCCATCAAAATCATTGTTTAAACATCTAAAACTAATCCTGGTTATTCAGTTTTCCAGTAGTATAAAATTAGTTATAATTATTTCAAAAATGCAAGTGATCCTACTATTTTTAGATTTGCTGAATGATAAATGTGTTTTTTCCTAATATTAACATTTTCAATCATCAGTCCATTTCAATATAAAGATCTATCTAAGTTTAATTGAGTTTTTTTAATCTCTAGCCTTTCTTCTCCATATCATACCAGCTAATCTTCCCTATTTTATCCATCCATCTTACATATGATCTTTTCTATGTGTTATACAATCTTCAGGGATCCAGTTTAAAATTTAATTGTCCATCTATTATTATTTCTACTAGCTCTGCTTCAATCCTTTACTTCTTTTAATGATATCAGTAAAACCTGTTTGTTTTCCACTCATATCTTTTGTTTTTCAATTTCTTCATATTACTTCTAATATACATTTTTCCATATTTTACTGAGTGGTCTGAAATCTTTGTATTGTTCTTCTGTTAAGTATCTAAATCTCAGATCCTTAAGTAAGAATTGATATATGCATTTTTTTTTTAAAAAATCTTCCATTTCAAAAACATAGACATATTTTCTTTTAATATCCAATTATTTTTTCCAAAAACAATCCATCTAAATTTAATTCTGAGATTGTAATTGTTAACTTCTACTAATTCATCATTATCAATCTTTATTTTTATTTTTTGAGAAAACACATTTTATTTAGTCTTTATTAGAATCTACTTTAGTCCTTTTTTACTTTCATTCTTGCAACTTTCCTAAAGCCCTAAAACATTATTTGAAAGGCAACCATGTCATCATCAAAATCTAGATAACTTAAATAATTTCTTTTACTTTTACTCCTTTAACTTCTGATTTTAATCCATAAAATCCTTTTTGTAAAACTACTGTAAAAATTGTGGAGATATGGAATCACCCTGTCATATACCCATCTTAAGTTTAATCTTCTTAATATAACCATATAATCTAGTCATTGCTGTTGAATTTTGATAAAACAATTTTCAAGATGTCTTGATAATTCAATGCTTTAATCACTGTGGAAATACTTGCAGAATCAAATGCCTTTTCATAATCTAAAAATCCAAAGCATAATAGCAACTCATATTCATTAGTCCTTTTTATAATTTCTTTTAATATCTAAATATTATTTACTGTGCTAAAACCACTTTTAAATTCAGTTCGTTTTTTTTATTGGTTAAAATCCAAAGTTAGCCGTAGACAATTGTAATTATCTTGGTAAAAATTTTGTACAGAACTGACAAAAAATTGATAGCTCTCTAATTGCTAATATCTTTGTTTATCATCTTTCTTAAATATCAATATTACTACTGCATTCCAATTATTTTTTACATCTTTTTAATTTAGATATTTGCTATATAATTTTATCCACAAGTTTTCTATTTCTTCACCAACTTTTTTTAATATATCGATTATAATTCCATTATTTCCTGATGTTTTTCCTTTTTTTATAGATTTAATTATATATCTCATTTCTTCATTTAAAATTCTAGAAAATTCATAGGATATAGTAATTACATTTTTGTTTTCTTGTCATTTTCCTGAAGGTTTGTGATGATTATATACTGGAATATAGTCCGACATAATACATTTGATTTCTTGCCCTATATTATTTTGTAATTCTTTATATTACTCTTCCATATACTTCATGATATCATCTCTTTTTTATAGTAATAATTCCATTTTTTCCTTTTATTATAAAAATAAGTTTTCCACCAATGCCATGATATTGCTTTAAACTTTTGAAACTCTATTTTCTTTTACTAATTTCCTTGCTATTTCACAATTATATGTTGTTCTTATATTATTATTAACTCTTTTTTGTCATTTTACAAAATTCTGGTTATTCAGTTCTTTTTAAATGGATCATTTATATTTTTTTCTTATTTCTGTTTTATATATATATATATATATACACACACACGTTGTTTTGCCTCGGTAGAAATTCTGATAAATTGCTGTTGTTTTTTTTTTTTGTATCAGGTATCTGTGTTGTAGTTTATAGTAGAATATCAATTAATTTCTTATTAAGTTTAGTCAAATGTGAATCATCTTCAAAATTTGTTTATGTTTTAAAATGATTTAAAACTTTTAATATAAATTCATTGGAATATTATTCCTAAAGATTAGGAATATCAATTGTAAATACTGTTTTTCTTAATAATTTTTGTCTCTCTAATTTTACATTAATAATGTTGTTCTTCCATTCTTTATTTATAATGAAACTCATTCATCTTGTGCTTCCAATATTTTTGCTTTTGTAGTAAAATGCATATCCACTTCTCAATTGTCTCTTCATCTTTTCTTCTAACTTTACATAGTCCAAAAATATCTCATTTAATATTAGATAGCTCTTTTTTCAAATTGTGTAATATTTTTTCACTTGAAAGTGATCTGCAATTGTAAGTACTTAGATAAAAAAAAAAACTCATCATCAAATTCCAGCCTGGGTCTGCAATTAGGGAAACTCAGCACTCTATACTTTTGGCCACCGTGATTGGCAACTTTACAGCCTTCTGAGAATAAGGGCCACAATTTACTTATGTCTGTCTTGATTGTTTAGTAGTTATTTTTAAAAAATTCATTCGGCACATATTCATTTTGCCTTCAAAAAAAAACTCAATGATATGTCAGTCAAGAATTATCAGGCAACTGACTAAGAGACCATATTGTCTCTTGCTCTTTAACTCAGACATAAAACGGCAAAAAAAAACCCCACTATGTTAGTTGGGACAAGTTGATGAGCAGCATATCCATATTCTTTTATTATGACTAGAACGTATGAAGTGCACATTAAAAATTTAACTGGTAGTAAATGCTTTTTTTACAATTACATATTACAATTAGAATTTATTTTCATTTACTAAATAGATATAAGACATTCCATGCAGGTATAATATTATTTATGTTTAATAACAAAAAATTATAATAGTATATTTATTATAATATCTATATAAAATTTTAATAAACACGTGTATATTATTGCCTACACATGGAAGCAAAGATGTAAAAAATAGAACGTATTCCATCCCAAAGTTAATAATACTCCCCGATCAATGCATTTGACATATGAAAACAAAAAGTTAATAATAATAATTTAACAGTGAAATTTATATTTGTGTTGAAAAAATTATTTAATATAACATAGGATTTACACATATTTTCATATAAATTTTATTATCACAAAAATCTGTAAATAATTATAAGTTAATAATATGATAACAAAATTTCTGTTTATCTTAGTTTTCTATGCTGTGCATTATTATTGGCATTATATATTTCTTTGCACAAATTGTTTCATATGATCTACTAAAAATTATATAAATATTTTAATATATAGGGTAATGAGCACAGACTTTCACATGATCCACCACTCTCCACTCTATCTCATAACATTGATACACTTGAACACACATATATATGTTGAAAAGATAAATAATCACCAATATACATATTTCATGCTAAATCAGCAATCATCAGTTGGTCCAGATTACCATCTCTACACATATATGCTATAAGTGCTCAGATATATATTAAGAAGCCAATCCTCATACTTTAATGGACAGTCTTCAATCTACTCCACACTCCAACTTCTCAAGCATCCATCCAATTGAAAATCTGATGATGGAATGCTCAAAGGCCAGGCCGAGATTCTTGTCACACCCATGTTGACCTAATGTCAATCTGACCCCTCATGTACAGGACATAATCCATTTAATATACAAGGGATGGGCAGACACCTGATGATTGCTGGTTTAGCATGAAATATGTATATTGGTGATTATTTATCTTTTCAACATATATTGAAACAGTTAGATCTGTTTCACTTATTATATTCTATAATAGCGTATTTTGCTTCACTCAGATTGTGTGTATTTCTTTAATTTAAAACTTTGAGTGTGCTTCTAATATTGCGGAGTATGTGCGTGTATAATTAATTGTCTTGTTAACTATAATATGAAAATACAGTCATAAATATTTATATACGCACATAGTGTGTAGCTAGAATTTATGTATATAACAAAATAATAAGTTTAAATTTATAAAATTATTCATTTAAATTTTAATATTCATTTTAGATAACTTTCAAGTTCTATTGTTTGTTTAAAATTACACAAGCTGGAATTTGTTTACAAGTTTTAACATTTCGTCTAAAAATAATCTTTTGGCTGAAACTTGACCCATTTAAAATTATAACTAAGACAAATTATACAATTCAGTCAGGCATAAAATTTCATACTAAATGCTATTGCAAAACTCTAGAGAATAGCTCTTTAACTCTGGATATAGCTATGATGCAAATTGGAAAACTCGAGGGAATAGAGCTTTTAAGTCCAGATTTAACTATAGCAAATATTTTACTAAGTGGAAATTTGGTTCAAGGCAAAGTTCAAACCAGTAAACAAGTGACGTTGTGAAGGTAAAAGGGGGAGGGACCTACTGTCAAAATAGAATATAAAAAAGGCCTGTAGTAGCCATCAAAAGTGTTGTTGCTACTGCTGATACATATTTTCTGAAAGACCAGTGCTGAGAAAAATAATTAAAAGGCTGTTCCTGCATTACTTTACCAAGCTGAATTCTACTAAGAGATTACCAAAGCTGTTACAATGAGAACTGCAGGCTAGTGACAATAGACAGCTGTCTATCTTCCCCGGACCACTGCTACAGAATGTGAGAAAACATCAATCTCAGCCTGAACCCAGTCCAGTGATGGAGAAGCTACACCTGAAATACCAGAGTTCCTGACCAGAGTGATGGAGGAAAGCCACCACCGAAGTAAATTTACAAAGCTGCATCCAGACTCAAACCTAGAAAAGTCACAGACAATTTAATAGAGAGAAGATGCACAGTAAAGAATGCCTTGAAAGACTTACTACCAAGTATTACTGGTAACTCATTCTACAGAATATGTTGATTTCATAACTAAACTCATTCTAAATTAAAAGCTAGTTCACTGATTAAATCTCGTATTTAATTATATCATTTAAATGTTAAACTAAACTGTTCATATTAAATTTGCTTTAAAGCTTAGAGCCCTCTCAAAATTCTTGCTTGATCATAAATATTTAAGTAATCATAAATATTTAGGTTCTATAAAACCATTTCAAACAAATTCTTCATTTCTAAATTATAACTTTATTGATCGTTTTTTGCAATTTGTTCTTATGCCATCTATCTTTAGTTTTTAATTTCATGTTTATTAATTTATGCTATGTTCATCAGAACAGAGTTTTATGGGTAATAATTATTGGCGGGGCGAGTAAGCACCTTTTCCATTATGTCAGATTATTGTAATATAAAGAAATATAGTCAAAACTCCCTTCTGAAATCAAACAATTATTTATGCTAGAGTGAATCAGTTACTTATAATGCACAAAATAAGTTATTTAAAATTCATATTTTTGTGCAAGTTATTTAAAGTGTATATTTTGCATAAGTTATTTAAAATGCATAGTTTGTGTAAGTTCTTTAAAACACATATTTTGCGTAAGTTATTTGAAATGGATATTTTACGAGTTATTTAAAATTAATATTTGAGTAAGTTATTTAAGAATTAATATTTTACGTGAGCTATTTAAGAATCCATATTTGACATAGATTATTTAAGAATCAGTTCATTTGATATTAGATGTAAATTATACGATGTATAAATAATGTTTCAAGTTCTAATAAATCTTTAAATTTTGCTATAACTCTATTTAATTAGAGATTAAGAAGCTATGCATAGATCTTTAAATCAGATTCTTATTATCACCTTTATCATGTGACTTAATAATCTCATTTATAAACTGACTAGTGGTAGTAGCACTGAAAGAAGCTAAGATTTTGGTGGAATTAATTTATGAAAATATTAAATTAGCATTGCGAATGTGTTGCTAGTTAGCATAAATATGCATCTCTTCTTGTTATACCTATAATGGCCTACACCAGGATCATTTCCACATCAAGTCACACCTCGAAAGTTTAGGCAACTGTGACATTTATTTACCAAAGTGTTCCAACGGGCTCATAAGCCACTGTTCTGCTCACTTGAATAAAAAGGCCTCTTCGTATTATAGCAAGTAGCCCAGTCTGAGGAACCAATTACTAGGTAATAAACCTCAATTAAGAACACATTCGAGGTGCACTTATTCTGATACTATAGTTTATAATGCACTAGAATCTAATGTTCAACTGCCACACCTCAATTCAGCTTCCCTAGAAAATAACTTCAGCTTTGATTCGATTCAGAATCTGAGTTAATGCATTTATCTGCTTAGCAATTGTATATATAATATCATGCAAATATCGTTATAGTTGGGTTTAAACATAGTAAACATAATTATATAATTTCCATCAGTTGCCAATAAATTGATCACTCTAGCTATTACTGATTTCCACTATATAGAACATAGCATGGGTTATGACATAGAAGATGGTATAAGTATATTAAAGTCATAGACAAATTAAACATTTTGCAACCCCAAAAGCCACTCACCTGTGTGTGAGCACTATATAATTTGCTTTATTATATTATTTGTAATCCTGAGTATTCACTTGCCTGTGTGTGAGCACTATATAAATTGCTGTATTATATTCTTTGTAACCCTGAGAATTCACTCACCTGCACATGAACAAACTATACCCAATTTATTTTGCTTTATAACTTATTGTTACATTAAATTTATGAAATATAAATCGACTCAGTCTTCATTCTTGTTCATTACTTTATGAATCACTAGTTAAGTTATATAATATGTGTTGGGGGAATGTCTCATGTTTTACCACTTTGCTATTGCTGGAATGTGAATGAAGAGATATCGAGTGTAATCTCAGGCATGTCATTTGCAATAGGTTGACTTGGAAGCACGAGTAAGAGAGTTGAGGTATGATCAGACATAGGATATTACTATTCCAACTTGGTCAGCTTTTGGTTCTCTGGCTCGGACTCTCGGTCTGTTAAGCAAATGTATAAACCTGACCATTACAATATGTGTTCAAATGTATCAGTGTTATGAGATAGAGTGGTGGGTCGTGTGAAAGTTTGTGCTCATTACCCTATATATTAAATATAGGCACAGGTATATATTTAAGCTTGTGTGTTTCAGTTATAAATATGTTAAATATATTATATAAAATATATAGATGGGTAGATAGATGGATAAATGATCAGATGAGATAAACAGATGAATAAAGAAATAATTAGATAGATGGATGGATATAGATAAATAGGTAGATAAAAAAAGACGAATGAGACAAATGGATAGATGAATGAATAGATAGACAGACAGATAGGTAGGTAGATAATTTTTAATTATTTGTAAAATTTAATAAATACTTCATTTTATTTTTATAGGTTGTTGGTTTAGAAAATAAGACAGATACAAATGATCAAGAAAATTTTAAAGAAACATTAAATTTTGGTGGTACTCCAGCTGTAAACCCAACTCATAAACATTATCATCCTGATGGATCTAGTGAAATACCATTAATAATTCCAGATACATGGGATAAGTTTAATGGACCTTCTAATCATGTACTTAATAATGAAACCAGTTTTAAAAAAGAAATTATTGTAAAAAATAATGTTAATGAGTCTGCTTTAGAGTCTTTAAATCCCAATAGCATATTCAAGCCACAAGTAAATAAAGCTCTAACTGATACTAATTCACCTGTCACTTTACAAGCATCACCTCAGAATTCATCACAAAATCGATCTTTTGATGAAAAATTTAACAGCAATATTAGCTCACTGTCACATTTTAGTAATAATAATGTTCAAACAATTTTCAACTCTGATAACATAAACCATCAAAACGTAAAATCTGAAGCAGTAAATGATTCATTAATAATAAATAATTCATCAGAAGTTAAACCTTCCTTAATAGATAATGCTGTTAAAATTTCCGAATTTAAAAATAATTCTTTTACAGAATTGCCATCTCTGGATGATTCTCTCATTAATATAACACAACTTAATCCTAATAAGTCAGATATGTTAAATGTTATCAATGAATCTTTATCTAAGTCAATGTTAGCTAATTTACCCACATCCTTGATTATGCAACGATCTGGAAGAATAATTGATCCCAATAATTTAACAGCAGAAGATTTTAAAACTATTCTTAATTATCTTAAAGATAATGGCTTACCTAATGAGTCATCTGCACAAATTAACAAAAATCTTAATCCAGCACCCATGTGGAAACCGCTATCCACATTTAGTTTGACTGGAAATTCTAATAGTAATTCTCAAACTAATAATATCTTATCACCTCAACCAAATCCTTTATTATTTACTAGTCCAGAAAATCATGATAATCAATTATTATCTGAAGGAAGAGCAAATAGTAATACAACAAAATCTGTTGATACTCAAATTACAGAATTACAAAATTTGAGAGATAAATTAAAAGAATTAGGTAACTCAGATAAACCAAAGCCCTTAATAAATAGCCCACTTTCACCAATGTCTCCTGTAATAAATGCTGGTAATTCTCCCAAAATAAATTCTCCAGATCCAAGTTCATCTTTTCTTAATTCTTCTGCACCAAGTTCATCTGTACTTGTGCCATCTAACCAGAACTTAGCTATTTCAAATATACTCCCTTCTATCTCCCCTTTATCTAATCTTTTGCCTATTCCTCCTGCAATGAATTCTCCAAGTCCAAAATTAAATATTTCTTCTGATTTACCTAAAATACCTCCAGCCATTAAACTTCCACCAGACAAAAATAGTGCTTCCAATTCTTTAAATGCTATAGCTTCTTCTACAGCTTCTAAAACTCAAAATAATTTGACAAATGTTAATCTTAAACCTTTATCTTTACCTTTAAATCTTCCAGCTTCTAAGCCACAAATCACATCCAACAACACCATCTTTAATCCATCTTCTTCTAACAGTCCCTCAAACTTACAACCCAATTCTGCAATTGCAAATGCTCTTCTTAAACCCCAAGCAACTATTATTAATAATAACATTTCAGAACCTATTAAAGCAAAAGAAAATATAACAGGATCTTCTGCATCTATACCACCTGCAATGTTTTTACCAAACAGGCAAGGAGAAGATGCTGCTAGCCTTGCACAAGCAATAAGTCAAACATCTACAAATGGAGGAAATGATGCAGCAAGTCTTGCTCAGGCTATAAGTTCTAATTCTCCTCCTGATGCCACATTGAGTGCAAATCTACCAAGTTTAGGGACATTATTAAATGCAGGAGGAGGTTCTTCAGATGCCACTGCCACTATTTCTGTATCTCAAGATGTATCTGGTATTGAAGCAACATTGCTTTCTTCAGCTGCACCACCTGCAATTCAGGTGTCTTCTGGATCACCTGCAAATAATCCAGGTTCTAATTCTCCTGCTATATCTTTGCCACAGACAGGTGATTCACCACCTATAAGAGATACTGTAGATAGTGCGATTCCACAAATTTCAGGAATTGATGTATTGTGTGGAAATGAAGGAATGAAAGTTACAACTAATTTTACACAACCTTTCAAAGGAAAGATCTACTCTAAAGATCATTATAATGAACCAGAATGCATATATGTTAATGGAGATCAAAATCAGTTGTCTTATGTTTTTGAAGTGAAAATGGCTATGTGTGGTACTTTGTCAGGTAGAACAGATGAAGGAACAAGTTATTTTCAAAATACTTTAATGTTTCAGAATGATCAAGAATATGTAGATGCGTTTGATTCATCTAAAACTATTAGATGTGACTGGAAAGGAAGTTTAAATAATACTTTGGTTTTTGTTCCATTATCAGTTGATGTTTTGGAAATTCAAACTCTGGTTTTTAATGGGGATAAAGTTGTTACAAAATTAGAAATTTTAATAGGAAGTGGACCTTTTGGAGCCCCAGTTGGACCACAGATTATTAATATTGGTGATCCATTATCATTAGTAATTTCTATTCAATCTGCAAATGATGTTAATGTTATAATTCATGACTGTTATGCTTATAAATCTCCTCAAAGTACAAGTCCTCCACTCCTCTTAATTGATAGTAATGGATGTAGTGTCAAACGAAAACTTATTAGTAGTTTTACAACTACTAAAATTCCTGGAACATTTAGCTCAAGCATTATTGCATATGCAACATTTAGAGCTTTTAAATTTCCAGATGCTTTAGAAGTTTACTTTCTCTGTCAGCTAACTGTTTGTCGTGATAATTGTGTTTCTCCATGTTCTCAAAGTGCTCTTGGATCTCCACCTGCAGTACCACAAACAAATGTGCCACCTGTTGCTACTGCAGCCCCAGCTACAGGAAGTGCAGCTCCTCCAGCAACAATAGCAGGTCCAGTTGCAGCAACTACTGTTCCAGGACAAGCGGCAGCAACAGTTGCAGCATCAGTTTTAGGGACCAGTGATGGACAAGATGCAGCCAGTAATCTTGCAGGACTAATTTCACAGTCTGGTTCAGCAAGATCTCTTGCAGAAATAATACCAAATGCTCAATCAGTCCAAAATACAAAAGGAACAGCAGCAAACTCACTAACTGGTGAAAGTAGAGAAATGGAACCAAATAATCATAATGTTTTAGGTACAATTCAAAATAATATAGGCCAAGAAAGTAGTGTTAGTGTTAATGATTTTAGTAGATTGAAACCTAATCAGAAACCTCATGAAGGTTTATATTTAGATAATTTGGCTAAAGCAATTCAACATAATTTTAGCCCAGCTGAAATTAATCAAATGATAAAATATTACCAGCATCAGCGAAAGAAAAGAAGCCCAGAATCTGTTACTGGCAATAGGACTATGATTTCATTGTTAAATAAAATTAAAGTTGTAGCACCAACTGATATCTATGAAATTGAAGGACCAACATACAAACACAGACAGAATTTATATTTTGTATGCATTCCAAAATCAAGTTTTATTATAGGGACTGCATTTTTGTTACTGCTGGCTTTTACTACATCCTTGACTACTCTTTTCTTTTGCATTCATTATAATTACTATCAAAAAGTAAATCGGAAGCACACATTAACTAACAAAGTAGTAATCTAAAAGTTAAATTTTGTATAAATTGTAATTTATTTAATTTTTTTTCCTTAAAAAAAAAAGACCTGTAGAATATTTATGTATCTGCTTGAGGTGTGTGCTTATATATACTGTATCTATAAATTCACGATATATATATACTCATACATTTCATACTTTATATTGTACAGTTCCAACTATTCTCACAGAGGTCGTAACTGTCTTAAATCAAACAAAAACCATTTTAGATCGCGTCGTGTCTGTATTTTTTTTTTTAATTTTCATTTATTATTTTAAATTCTCTTTAATTTTAATCTCAAGAACTATTATTATTGGCATACTAAAAAAAAAAAAAAGTTATTTATTTATTATGGTTTCATGCGGAGGAATTGGAACTATCCAGTATACTTTTTATGCTCAAAATTATTTATAAAACAAAATCCATTCTTATCATAATTTTATTGATGAGATGGATTTGTAACGTATAAATAAATTTATTAATTTATTTCTCTATTGTATTTTTGGTTATTACTATTTAAAATGATTTTAATGATAGCTAAAATCATGATTACTTTTGTCATTAAAAGAAATGGTAATTATTTTATTTTTTAAATTTGTGTAATAAACAAAATAGTATGTTTAACAAGCCAAATAATTAATCAAAAAAAAAAATATTTTTTTAAAATTTGATTTTCAAGACTTGGTTATTTTGCCATAATATTGTTTTTAAATGCTGGTCACTGTTGTTTACATACAGTGTCGGGTATAATGAATTTGATGTAAAGTTTTGTATTTTATATTGTTACCATTGTAAAATAAATTTTTATTGTTATATTAATTAAGTAGTTGTTTAAATTAATCATAACAGTATATTTTACTCATGCATCTATTAACACAAATATAATGTATGAATTCAAATTCTCACATAAACATCGATTCAAATATGCACATGGACATATATATAAAGCAATGAGAATAGATATAAAATTGATACTAAAATAAATTGTATTGAAGATAGTAATTAATAGTTACTTTCATTTGTCTTTAATAAAGACTTGATGTGTATGTATAACAAGTTAAAGTGATATCTAAAACTTCTCCAATATTTTAACCATTGCTACATGAATGAATAAATTGACCTATTCCTGTAGGATACATGTTTCAGACTTTATTTTTGTTTTTAATTGCCATGAGAAGAAATCGCGCTCATATCATGCATAGCAACTTCATTTCAGTTTAAATATCACTAATGAAGTACATTTGATGTTGAAGTTTGAATCTTTAATTTAATAATAAAATCTATTTTACTAAAACTCATATACACATAAGGCAATAATATAACAAATTGAAGCTAAATAAAGTCTGAAATATATGCCCATTAGAGGTAATGCAATTTGTTTTCTTTAATACCAATGGATAAAGTATTAGATAAATTGTAGATGACACTTTAAAGAATTTGTTATAGCTTTGATTCAATAAATCAATTTTATTATGCAGGGTTCCTTGTAAAAAATGGATGACATAGGTCTGACATGTGTATGATTTTTCTCAAAATGAATTTTATTAAAGTAAGATGCCAACAAAGGCCATCTTTCTCATCTAATGGATAATAGTATAAATATTTCAAAAAATAAAGTTGTGTTGATATGGCATAAATGTTTTTATGTGAAGTTGGGGTGGATGGCTCAATTCCAAATGTGTTCTGCATGGATAGGCCACTTTTTTCATTGATTTACCAGCTATTAAAATATTAAATAAGTTGCCATTAGTACTTTGAAATTTTTAATTTGTTCTATTATTTACAGTGCAATTATTTTTTTTTTATATATGTAATATGTTTTTGTTTTTTTAATTATTTGTGAAAAATATCAAAAGACTACAGAAACCAGTATCTCTTTACTCACTTGAAAATAAATGTTATTTTGCTGAAATATCTGGTGCTTTATGAATATTTTGATCAAATGATTCAAAAAATTCAAATAAATAATGCAATATCTTTCCCTCTGTGAAAATCTTTACTTCAATATATTATAACTGAATGGGGGAGATAAGATCGGTCATTCCTGGGGTGTTGGGAAAGTTTTCGTGATGGCAAATGATCAAAATAAATCATATTTCAAATGATAAAATTAAAGTATAATATTTTAAGATATAAGATTAAAGTAAAAGATATAAAAGTAATGATATATATTAAAGAGAGCATGAGATCATAAGAACTCTGAGAGATCAGCCCAGTTAACTCCTTAGAGCAACTATAAGTCTAATTAAACAAATCCACCAGCACTAAAATAAGTATAAGTCATTCATCATCATGAATGATCAATAATCAAAATAAGTCATCAGTCAATCTTGATACTGGATTTGAAATGGGTCTAGTGTAGATCAGGTCAACTATTTAGCCATTGCCAGCTTGGGGCAATTATTTAAATATTAATTTGGATGCATCATCTTAAGTGATCATCCATCAGAATACATAATCATCAAAGCAATAATGTTGTGATATTAAAAAATGTGGATCATCATCAGTGCTTTGGCCACTTAGTACCACTAATATACTAGCCATCTATAAACTTAATTCTAACAAAACTATACTGGAATGCCTCTGCAGTAAAATATATTCCCTTTTATATATCAGACCATTATGCATGAATCTAGCTCAGAAAACATAAGCTCTATTACTGTATTATGACCAAGAGATGATGCAACCTATAATGTTCTAAAACTTTACAAATAAGTTCACAGGAATAATTTTAATAATGAAATACAAGTTTATTATTATCAATAACAAAAACTGAAGTTAAGGTCTCTAAAATAAGACTATACACATAAACTTTCTGATTTTGATTAATATACATAAATAAAACTTACATTTGTGATTTACAAAATTACTATAAAATTCAAGTTATTACATTATGATTTACATATATGTTTATATAAAACACTGATATATATCCATACACAGACATGGTGTATAATTTCTGGATATATTTGAATAGGCATAACTATTATAAAAATAAATGATTAAAATTTACTTATACGTGTCTATATGACATTGATATATATGTACACAGATGTGCAGTATACTTGATGGATGGATATATTTCAATCATCATATAAAACAAAATTTGATTAAAATTTTACATTTATGTGTGTATATGTTTATGCGCACACTGACATTTACATATTTAATTTGACACAATAATAAAAGTTATTCAAAACATATTTGCCATAATTAATTTCTTGAGTAAAATATATTAAGAGTATATAAAATTCACATATACATGTGTAACATAGAAAAAAAAAAATTTGAATCAGCTATTAAATGAAAGTTTGTTTGTTTTTTTAAAAAATAAGGTCAATATTTGACAGGTCACTCTAACAAGATTTGATTGATTAATTATAAATCTTTATCTTAGATTTTAAATGATTCTTTTCCCTTTAGTTTCTAATCTGAAAGATTTTTGAAGTCTTTTTTTTTTCAAAATAAAGTTTAAACTAGTATTGTTCTAGATATACATATTAGTATCACATATTAATTAACTATAATGTCTTTAGAATATAGAATCATTCATTAACCCTTTACTTTTTTATTTTTAATCCAAGCAAAATTATTACTTGCACTTTGAGTTATATTTTTAGATGTCATTTAAGGAATCACTAAAATTTAAAATGATATCACTCTCTGTATAGATATCATCACAGGCTCAATTATAACATTTTTAAATTTGAAAATAGAGATTTTAATCAATTTAAAATAATATTCTATATATGTCTATCACTTTTAAAATGCCATTTTAAAATGAATTTTTTAAAACAACTTACTTTATATAAATATGGGTGATGTGATGATCTATGGTTTCTTGCACTTAGACACAGCATACATATAACTAACTCATAAACTGATGTTTTTTTTGATAGGGGCCAGTCCAGGATTGTCTCATCAGGAATGGTATAGTCCAGGTATTGTCATCATAAAGGGAAAGTATAATTCAGGTATGGTTGGCATTCTCCCATCTGTGATTTGAATTTGCTTCAGGAAAGAAAACTGTCTTCTAGAACCCATTTACACAGGCTAAGTGATCCATTGAAAGTTGACCCTGACTTCATGTGAAAGAAAACTCCATAGTGAACTATAGAGCAGCTGATGGGCCTGCTCTCCTTTTCCTTTCTTTAGATCTTCATGGGATCTCTCAATAACTTTGGAAAACCAATTCTACTGCTAGTTATTCTGGCCAGCTAATTGCTGCCAACTGATCCTCAAAAAAAAATACTAAAACTATTTTAAAAATAATAAACTACTACTGCTTTTATATCCACCCTTTTTTATATTAAGATAACAAAACACATTAATTAAAAACTTTTTTGTTTCTAATCTCTTTGAAAATAAGTTTGACAGTTTTATCGAAGTTTTTTAAAATTTGATAATAGAAATACACACAAGCATTAATTAAAAGATTTCAAAAATAAACGAAGCTTGTTTTTAATTTCAAAATCAGAATTCAATAAAAATATTAGACCTTTTTAAATGTTTATTTTATAATAAAATTCTGTTTTAAATTCAGAATTATTTAACCCTTTATAGTTATTCCAGGAAATGTAGAAAAGTACAAAAATTTATGTCTGTGTTTATTTCTACTTTGCCTTTATATATATGGGCACACACACAACTATGTGGTTGTATGCCATGTAACCCAACTGGTTACAATATATATTGTAGGTATTGATGAGTGGTCTGTATTTATATAAATAAATACAAAACAAACAATTGTTTGACTTAAAACTAAGGATTTTATATATATATAATTTCTTATCTTAGAATAGCTTAATTTCAATATGTTATAAGCTGTATTTTATATACTTTTGAATAACTAATTTTGTTTGGTTGTAACTATATTTCAGTTTAATGATATATCAATGTTTTTGCCATGTTAAAAGAAAGTTAGCATAATATATACATTTTATTTTGATTTTATTACAAATGTAAATTTCACTTAAATACAGTTTACATACACACATATATAAATGAAAGAGTATGTGATTGAATAAACATATATTTAGACTGGAATTTTAAGTGTAATAAAATATGTGTTCATTGTTATTTTATTTTCTTAATTTTAACTTTATTTTTAACTAAATTTTTGTTTTAAAAACCACAACAATAATATTTTATAAATGAGAAAAAAAGGGAAGAAGAATATTTTTCAAATGGTTTTATTTCAAATGCTTTAAGACTTATCTAGATATAAGATAAGTAATTTATTATTTAAATGTTTTGCATATATAAATTTTTAGGATTTAAATAATTATTAGTTAGATTTTTTTTATTTGTTTTAAATAAGTAAAGATGTATTCTACTCACATCTGGACAATTTCTTAAAATGAAATTGGAATGCAAAAACATTTGAAAATGTCCATAGTTTGTTTATTGTCACTTGTATATGTTGATGCAAACTAGAAAATTATAAATTTACCTAATTTTTATTGAAAATGGTCATTCATTCATTGTCTCTTTTTTATTTATTAGTTTGGAAACAATTGAGAAAAAGTATTTCAATCAGGGCTAGATCTTTGAGCTTTCAAAATCATTTGCTTCATCATTAACACCTAGGCAACTCTTATCTAAGAATAATCATGCTTGTAGAAGCCAACAACCAATTACCTTATAATAGCTAAATAGGATCTAAAAACAATTAACAAAGATTAGTAAGTGAAGTTAAACTAAAGGAAAAATTATTTTAACCTTCAATTTTTTTTTGGTTCGAACTTTCATTAAAATTTTCTTAAATAGAGCTCTCAGTAAATTAATGATATAAATTGTTAAAATTAATTAATTAAGATATTTCTGATAAACTTTATCAATTTCCAATGGAACTTTGTGCTTCATCAGTTTTATACATAACCCACATACCAATGTATGTACATGCAGGATCATCATCATCACTAGGAATTAGCTACTGAGTAGAAAAATAAAGAATTATTTTTTATTTAAAAAAAAGAGAATTGTTTATTTTGGAAAAAAAAATTTTTTTATGTTTAATAATTTTTTTGTTATGAATAAAAAGATAAAATATTTTTAAAAAGGGTGTATTATTACATATATTGTTTTAATTTTAAAAAGTTAATTTACTACACCCACTACATTTTTTTTTTAGAAATTCATATTACTAATATGTTGTGATAGTTAGTATAGAAATGAACTTATATGTGATTATGTGATAAACATTAGTGTGAAAGTATTGCTTGAAAAGTTGATTGCCTTTAAATTTAAATGTATTTTGGATATAATTATTAATTTTATTTAATAATCTTTAAGCAACATTGATATTTAGTTTAGTTTTGCATATTCCTTTAGTTCATAGGGACTTTATATTATTTAGATACCAATGTGCACTAAATGAAAATTAAATATCCAGTCTAATATTTACTTATGTGGCTTTTACTTAAGTGAATACTAACAAAGAGATTATCTTAAAGTAGATGAGACAGAAGTTCCCTACATATAGTTATTATTGAAGTTAGTAATTATTATATATTTTAGAATTTTATGCCACAGATAGAAATGGAACAGAGCTGAAGTTGCCATTATTATTCCCAAATGCTTTGAGATTAGTTTGTTTGCTTACTTACTTGCATATTTATTTATTTGCATATAGAGAAATATATCTTATATTAATAAAAATGAATTATACATCAAGCCACACTTACACAAAATTTATTGCTTGCATAAGATAATCTAAATTCCTAATATTAATTCGTAACACTACTATGCTATTGTAATGGTATACATATATTAAAAGTGGATAAGATCTATAAATAAAATCTTCTCAAATAGAAATATATATATATAAAAAAAGAATTTAATAAAATTTTTATTTAAATTAATATATATATATATATTGTAACCGGACCACCATACAATCCCTTTATTACCTCAGTTGTAACAATTTCCTGATGAGCATGTTGCAGGAAGGAACTATCAGTTGGCATTCCCCAATGCAGATGTTAACTCCCCCTACAACAATATTTCCTGCTCATCAGAGGATGTAGCACCATAGAGACTGGAAGCATCTAGACATTTCTGTTTGGTTTACCAAACGGCGCCACTAGAGTCCCATCTCACTACAACCAGACTTACATAGGTCTAGTTATGCCAGACATAGCTCAGGAGGCATAAGATTCTCATGAACAAGTGCACTGAATGATGAGTGATGCAATAAAAAATATAGAATTGAACAACTGGATAACTAAAATTAATTTTAGGTAACAACAATTTTATTTAACAAATTAATTTGAAAGTCCTAATAAAGTTCATTCACATCCATGTGATGACTCATTTTCAGTTCATTTATGACAAGGTTAGAAGCAATTTATTGATCAATAGTTCATTTACAAGTCATTCTAATAAAGTTCATCCTTCATTTCAAATGAAGGCTCATTTTGATTTATCTTAGGTAAAGAATTCAAAGGGTCTTTTATCAAGTAGACATCTACCAATACTGCATGAATATTTTTCAACTCTTTATTCCACATCTGTACCTCCTTTTTAGGTGGGTAAATAGGTAAGCTGAGCTATTCCAGATCTGTAAGGTTTCTATAATTCAGTCAAGTATCAATGTACATTGGTGCTCATGAGTTTCATTATTTTCTTTGTATACAATCGAGATGCATGTAAGCATTTGTAATTTTTATAGTACACCTGGGTCTCATTTTACACGATAGATAAGTTTCTCAGAAAACACGCGCAAATGAAATCGCACAAAAATAGATGTAACTTACCTTAAAAAAGGGGGATATGGACTGTGATTTTTCAAAAGTCGCATAAAATCAAAGCACCAACGTAAAATTACTTTAAAATTCGCGCAAAAAAAATACAAAAATAAAATATGACTAATAAAAAATTTCAAATTTGAAAAAAATTGACACAAGACGAACTTTTTTTAACTATAATATTTAATTGTATTCAAAACAATATATTTTTATGCATAATTTACAGTAATTTACATTTTTATACACATTTTAATTATTATGGCTATTTGCCGATAAACAGGTTCATTTGCAAACTAGTAAAAAATCAGATTCTTCACAAGAAGAAATACAACTACCGCCAACGTCACTCTCATGTTGTGTTAATGGTTTTCTGGTGACAACGTAATCAATAATTAATCTAACAACTAAAAATTAAATTCTTATTTTTGTTTTTAATTTTTTAATTTTCAATTTTAATTGTGCCCACTGCTATTACTCACCTTTTAAAAATAAACTTGTGGACACTAAATGATTAATAATTGATTGTGTTCTTTTTTAAAAAGCAAAAACAGAATGTGATTTAAAATGCAAAATTAACACATACAATGTTGGAACAAATTTATATTATAATCTTGTAAAATTTAATGTGTGTATACATAAAATGTGGAAATCGTGATTTCAATTTCATTATTGCATAAAATCTTACTATTATAAAGCACTGAAACTATTGAAATTACTAAGATGAAAGTCGAATTCCAATAATGTGCTATTACTTTCAATATGACATAAGTGTGCGAAATTTATTATTTAAAGTAATAGCATATTATCGGAGTTCGACTTCCGGAGAAACGTGAATTGCGTAACTTCAAAATCGCGTTAAATAAATCCACGTAAAAAGAGACCCAGGTGTACTTCATTATTTTATTTAATTTATCAAAACAGGTAATTTGAAAAATTCTTGGTTTGTGGACTATTCATAGTCCAGTCCAGTCAGTGTAGATGTGCATCTATGTGCATAAGTTTCATTACTTTCTTCACATAATACCAATATGCAGGTAAGCATTTATAATCCATATAGTCTTTCATTATTTTATTTTTAATCTATCAAATCAGGTAGTGTAAACAATTCAGGGTTTGTGGACTATTCATAATCCAGTCAGTGTAAATGTGCATCTATGTGCATAAGTTTCATTACTTTCCTCACATAATATCAATATGCAGGTAAGCATTTATAATCCATATAATCTTTCATTATTTTATTTATATACCATCGAGATGCTTGTAAGCATTTGTAATTTTTATTTAGTGATATAGCATAATCATTATAATTTGGTCTGCCACAGATATATATTTCTTCATATAAGTTGATCAGCAGCTGCATTTATTTATTAGCCAGTTAGAGTTATATGTAATAGCTCAGTATTTCTGGCTCTTCTAGGTATACTTATTTGTAAATCAATAATATCAATCATTATAAGTATTCTTTTTTTTTAGTTTATTTCAATTCAAATGTATCTGTAGATGAGAAGTCAAATCTTATTAAAAATGCATTTTGATTATAGGTATTTTAGTATTTATAATTTATCTTTAATAAAACGTATTTCCATAGCTAAATTTATTCATAATTTTTTTTTTCTTTTTAGGAAAGATGTTTTGTTTTATCTTTTATAAACACATATAAATATTGAATAAAATGCCTTTTGATTATCAGCATTTGAGACATCTAGTATTCACGATTTATTATTAATAAAACATATTTTACATAACTTTATTCATAAATTTCTTTTTTTTAGAAAGATATTTTGTTTGGTCTTTTATAAACACATATAAATATTGAATAAAATTGTTGCCTTCATTTTTTTATCCAGTATGTTTCATCAAAAAGGGGTCATTTTATTTAAGCTGAATGGCATCATTCACTTTCATGATGTTTACCCAGGCAAATCTTGGAGTACCATGGCTTTTGGATAAAGAAAAGAAGCTGTTATTGCCTAGCCTTCCATTGTTATTATTTCCTGATTAATGTCTTCTTTTTTCATCATTAACAGTGGTTCTTCAACTGCTCTTAAAAATCTTTTTTTCAAATTAAAATCTTATCTTCTTTAAAATCTACTTTAATACTATCTCTACAAAATCTCTTTGAAAAACTCTTTGAAAATCTGCCATGGACTTCCAACTCATCTATTTATATTCTGATCTTTGGATTGATTAAGCAGCTCAGTCCACTGTATCTGATTTGTTATACAGCTCTTATTTAAGCCCAAGTGCTTTTTTTCTTAAGGATTGGACAATCTACTTTTAGCGGGATAGATAACAGATCATAACGATTAGTCATGTTTTCCAATTTATTAAGACTCCCTCAAGCTATTATCACACTTAATATGACAACATCATTCCAAAAATTAAAAATGTAAGCTTTTTAATAAATGCCAGCTTTAAATAAATACAAGTGATATATTTAAATCATAATCTAAAATTATGAAATCAATAATGAAGGTTTCACTTTATTTTTTTCTCAGTTATAGAAAATAATGATTTTCTTGTAAAGTCATAAACTAAATTTTTTGCTATATTTTTCTAGAAAAAATATAAGATCGACTTTAAGGTGGGAAGGTAAATAGCTCTTAGAATAAATACACACGTGAAACAGCATTCTTGTTTCATTACCCTCCCCCCACCAAGTTTTGGGATGAAATTGCCTGGAAGTACAATTTTATTTCACATATTATACGTGTCATTTCTCTTTAGATTTGCTGATGAAATGGGTAAGATGAGCTAGAAGGTGAATACATGAACTGTAGCCTCCAATGCTAGAGTAAGTAGATGGCCAAGCACAAACTACCAGTACATACTGCCTCATGATATGAGAAAATATCTCATTTTTAAGCACTACCTCTCTTGTACCTAGAGAGATCATCCACAAAGAGTAGGAGCCAGAAAAAAACAATTTGGCCCTCAGCCAACCCTGCTCAACTTCTGTGAGTCTTAAGGGCTTATTCATTTGGTCTATTTATGAGACCAAGGCCTATTCATGAGGCCTATATATACACACATATGGACTACTCTAGGAGCTCAACATCCAGGTCTGGATAGTGCTGAGCATATACTTTGGAGCATCATAAACACAATGCATCCAAGCAGCTCTACCCAATCATCCATCCATCTCAACATGAAAAACACAAATTCATGTATCACTACATCCCACTCACAAACTTCTTTCATCAGCTATCTCTATTTTATTGTTCTGAATTATTACTAGAATCTGGTTTGGGAGACTGATGATCATGATCAGTTCTCCTATAATCCTCTTCTGTATTATGAGGTGACACACTTCTGGATCATCTTTTTGTTGGGAATTTCTCATGCTCAACATCACTGTGGTGGCTTGCTTCTTCACTTACATATTGTCTTTGCAGATCCTTGTTACTGTTTGATCTTCTAATTACATGGGTCTGGTATGGACCATGAACACCATCTGTGTTTTTTCTCTTGTTCCTCTTCCATGGTGGTACTTCATTTTTAGAAATAAATAAAGGTCTATTTTTGAATAGTTCTTCTGCCATAGCAACTGTTTTGTTTATTTTTTTGTTATTTGTAAAAGTTTCTTGTTGCTTAATTTTTTTCACATTTATAAATCATGAGTTTTCAGACTCTTTTTTGGTTTCTTTTCCTGCATCAGCAAGTATATTTTTAATAACTGTCTTTGTAACTTTTTTTTGTACTCAGTTTTTGATTTGAGTTTATTGAGCTTTTGTTTAGGTTTTCTATATATGGCTGAAAACTAACACTTTTCTTTAAGATTTATGGTTTCTCTTTCTACCTCTGTTGCTGTTTCAGAGCATATATCAGACCATTTTTCTTAAATATTTTCTTCTATATTGGACAGTTCCTTAGTTATATGAGATTAAGTTTGTGATTATGTTCATTTTTATGTTTTTCCTCTTTTTGAAGATCAGAAGATTTTAATTTTGCTTTATTAGATTCATTTTCATCCATTTGAAATTATTTTACTGTGTTTGATACTATTTCAGTCTCAGCTTCCATATATACTGTTTCTATCTTTTTAATTTTAGAGATATATTTCACAATTAGAAGTTTTCCTGAATGTGGACTGACAATTTCAATATCACACTTTGTAATTTCAATTTCTTCTTCTTTAACAATCTCAAATTTTGCTTCATCAATAATAGGATATTCAATTTGTGATTCCTTTAAAATATCTTTGGTTGGAAATTCTAAAGTTTCTTCAACTTGCTTTAATTCAACAATATCCTCTGACTCCTTTTCTGTTTTAATATGTTCCTCCACTAAACTATTTTTTCAATCAATTCTGACATCTCCTTTTGAATAGCAATGTGTAACATTTCTTCTATAACCTCTGAATCAATTTGTTGCCCAGACAGTTTAGGTATAATAATATCAGCTTCTTCCTTTGTAATTACATCTCTTTGGCTATGCTCTTCTCTTTGTCTATGCTCTTCTTCTCTTTGTCTACACTTTTCGTCTCTTTGTCTACGCTCTTCTTCTCTATGTTTATGGTTTTCTTCTCTTTCTTTATCTCTTTGTCTATGCTCTTCTTCTCTTTGTTTATGGTTTTCTTCTCTTTCTTTATCTCTTTGTCTACAATCTTCTTCTCTTTATCTCTTTGTCTACAATCTTCTTCTCTTTCTTTATCTCTTTGTCTACAATCTTCTTCTCTTTGTCTTCCTCTCTTTTCTTATTATTCTTTTATCATTTCCATTAACTGGGCTAACATGGCTATCTTTTCTGTTTTCTGAGATTGACTTCTTGTTTATTTTCCTCAGGAAGATTTTCTATACTTTCTGTATTCATCTTCTTTTTTGTTTTTGATCTAGTTATCATCAATATTTTATTATATATTTTATTTGTACTTTTTATTTCAATTTTGATAAGCTGCTCTCTCCATCCATACCCTGATTTAACTCCAAGTCTTTGTTATGCCTGTTTTATTCTTTATCTACCATTTATGCCATTCATTTTTATGTTCTTTTTCATTTTTCCACCCTTTTTGAATAAGTCACATCACTGCATCATATGCACTGTTCACATCACAGAATCGTGCTCTGCTTATGCCTTTTCCATTTCTTCTCTTTCTTATTACTCATTTCTAGATGCCTTATGCCTATGGTTAGGCTAGCTAGATAAGGCCTCACAGTAGGGTGGCAAATGTAACTGGACCACCATACAACCCCTTTATTACCTCGATTGTAACAATTTCCTGATAAGCATGTTGCAGGAAGGTACTATTGGTTGGCATTCCCCAATGCAGATGTTAACCCCCCCTACAACAATATTTCCTGCTCATCAGAGGATGTAGCACCATAGAGACTGGAAGCATCTAGACATTTCTATGTTTGGTTTTCCAAACGGTGCCACTAGAGTTCCATCTCACTACAACCTGACTTACTTAGGTCTAGTTATGCCAGACATAGCTCAGGAGGCATGAGATTCTCATGAACAAGTGCACTGAATGATGAGTGATGCAATAAAAAATATAGAATTGAACAACTGGATAACTAAAATTAATTTTAGGTAACAACAATTTTATTTAACAAATTAATTTGCAAGTCCTTCTAATAAAGTTCATTCATATCCATGTGATGACTCATTTTCAGTTCATTTATGAAAAGGTTAGAAGCAGTTTATTGATCAATAGTTCATTTACAAGTCATTCTAATAAAGTTCATCCTTCATTTCAAATGAACTCATTTTGATTTCTTAGGTAAAGAATTCAAAGGGTCTTTTATCAAGTAGATGTCTACCAATACTGCATGAATATTTTTCAACTCTTTATTCCATATCTGTACATCCTTTTTAGGTAGGTAAATAGGTAAGCTGAGCTATTCCAGATCTGTAAGGTTTCTATAATTCAGTCAAGTATCAATGTACATTGGTGCTCATAAGTTTCATTATTTTCTTTGTATACAATCAAGATGCATGTAAGCATTTGTAATTTTTATAGTACTTCATCATTTTATTTTATTTATCAAAACAGGTAATGTGAACAATTCTTGGTTTGTGGACTATTCATAGTCCAGTCAGTGTAAATGTGTATCTATGTGCATAAGTTTCATTATTTTCCTCGCATAATACCAATATGCAGGTAAGCATTTATAATCCATATAGTCTTTCATTATTTTATTTCTAATCTATCAAGTCAGGTGGTGTAAACAATTCAGGATTTGTGGACTATTCATAATCCAGTCAGTGTAAATGTGCATCTATGTGCATAAGTTTCATTACTTTCTTCACATAATACCAATATGCAGGTAAGCATTTATAATCCATATAGTCTTTCATTATTTTATTTATATACCATCAAGATGCCTGTAAGCATTTGTAATTTTTATTTAGTGATATAGCATAACCATTATTATTTGGTCTGCCACAGATGTATATTTCTTCATATAAGTTGATCAGCAGCTGCATTTATTTATTAGCCAGTTAGAGTTATATGTAATAGCTCAGTATTTCTGGCTCTTCTAGGTATACTTATTTATAAATCAATAATATCAATCATTATAAGTGTTCATTTTTTTTGAGTTTATTTCAATTCAAATGTATCTGTAGATGAGAAGTCAATTCTTATTAAAAATGCATTTTGATTATAGGTATTTTAGTATTTATAATTTATCTTTAATAAAACATATTTCCATAGGTAAATTTATTCATAATTTTTTTTTTTTTCTTTTTAAGAAAGATGTTTTGTTTTATCTTTTATAAACACATATAAATATTGAATAAAATGCCTTTTGATTATCGACATTTGAGACATCTAGTATTCACGATTTATTATTAATAAAACATATTTTATGTAGCTAACTTTATTCATAAATTTTTTTTTTTAGAAAGATGTTTTGTTTGGTCTTTTATAAACACATATAAATATTGAATAAAATTGTTACCTTCATTTTTTTATCCAGTCTGTTCCATCAAAAAGGGGTCGTTTTATTTAAGCTGAATGGCATCATTCACTTTCATGATGTTTACCCAGGCAAATCTTGGAGTACCATGGCTTTTGGATGAAGAAAAGAAGCTGTTATTGCCTAGCCTTCCATCATTATTATTTTTTGATTAATGTCTTCTTTTTTCATCATTAACAGTGTTTCTTTAACTGCTCTTAAAAATCTTTTTTCAAATTAAAATCTTATCTTTAAAATCTACTTTAAAACTATCTCTACAAAATCTCTTTGAAAAACTGCTGTGGACTTCCAATTCATCTATTTATATTCTGATATTTGGATTCATTAAGCAGCTCAGCCCACTGTATCTGATTTGTTATACAGTTCTCATGTAAGCCTGAGTGCTTTTTTCTTCTTAAGGATTGGACAATTTACTTTTAGCAGGATAGATAACAGATCATAAGGATTAGCCATGTTTTCCAATTTATTAAGACTGCCTCAAGCTATTATCACACTTAATATGACAACATCATTCCAAAAATTAAAAATGTAAGATTTTTAATAAATACCAGCTTTAAATAAATATGAGTGATATATTTAAATCATAATCTAAAATTATGAAATCAATAATGGTTTCACTTTATTTTTTTCTGTTATAGAAAATAATGATTTTCTTGTAAAGTCATAAACTAAACTTTTTGCTATATTTTTCTACAAAAAATATAAGATCGACTTTTTTATACATTTGCCGTTTTTTTTAAGGTGGAAGGGTAAATAGCTTGTAGAATAAATACACATGTGAAACAGTGTTTTTGTTTCAATATAATGCACAGATGGCAAACTAATTATATAATTATTTAAAGTTAAAATTCTAAAAACAAGATTGATTTTAATATAAAATAATAGAAAAAAGCTGTTAATTAGTTAAAGTTGAAAGTTATTTTTAATCATAGAATGGAAATAATTTTCTATAATAATGTAATAGCAAAGGTCCTTGGGCATAAAGTCAGATAAGAGAAAAATTAAAAAATACTAGTGATAAAATTTTGAGTTTCTGCTCTTAAACAAGCTGGCCAATAACAATGGAAATAAACACATGGTCCACAGAGAAAAGGCATCATTGCAGCACCAAGCCAGGCAAGATTGATCCTAGAATTTGTGATCTTTGCAACGATTATGCTCTGCTTGCTACCATTGGCTATGTATAACTCCTGACTACATAAGCCCTTATAGATTTTCTACCACTTCCAGGTGTACAACCTGCCTCATGAGTAGATCTGCTGATGCTTCTGGATGTACTTGACAGCTTTGTGTTGATATGTGATTCTAGCAGTTTCCAGTTCTGAATATGGACTTGCCTTGCTGCATCAACCATTTAGCTTAACAGTTGTTGACTGGAGAACATAAATTCTGTCATTCAGCTTTGTGAAAGTACTTCTCTGACTTTACCTTCAAAAGGCCAGATCCTATCCCTAATGAAACATTTGGATTCTGTGAGCATCATTACTATGGGAGTTGGGAATGTAGGGTCTGAACTCAATACTATACAATATATATATATATAATCAGATTAAACAAAACATTTTGTTAAAGACTAAAAATATTTATATATTTCAAATTTATATTAATATTTTATATATATTTTTAATCTTTAGATTCATTCAAATACTTGATAAATATATAATTTTCGAAAAAATAAAAAGTGCACACAAAAACTTCCAACAATTAGTTTAAAATGCTACTTCTCCAGCTTTACTTTAATGGGATATGATTTCAAGGTGGGATAATTTACTTTTAGTGTAATTTTTTAATGCATAAAAAAGAAACTTTTTTTGGTTTACTTAAAAAAAAATCAAAGTAATTCATTTAAAGAGTTTACTAAATATTCCCATTTGTTTTCTTTATATCAAATTATTTTTTTAAAAAAAATTAATATTTAAACTTTTCATTTTACTGTTATTTTTAATCTCATTACAATAAATAACTAATAAATATACAAGTGAATTTTGTTTCTCTTTTATTTTACTGCATTTTTCAAGAATTTTTTTTAAAAAAACAAAAGTTCAAAAGTATTTAGTTATTTAAAACTGTATCATTTTGTGAAGTCTGACTAACAGTATGAGATCAAAGGCATATTAAAGTAGATTGATTTTCATTGAAAATTAGTTTTGAAATTTATTTTCTAATTATCAAATTAAGAATATTTGTTATGAACTGGTCAAATTTTCCATGAACTGGCAGTAATTGAAAAACCCTACTTTAACTGGCTTTACCACAATGTCATAATTACACTGATGAAGCTTCAGTCATTTTAGCTTAAATTTACTCTTTGCAGATACATTAGTTTTGTATTCATTTGATAACAAAAACTGAAACTAAAATAATATTGATCTATTAATTTTTTTAAAAATCTTAAGATGTCACTATTGTATAGAGAAACTTAGTATAAAAAAAGCTCAGAGTTTCTTTGTTCTCATGTCTATGAGTACTTGTGAAAATTTTGAGGGTGCTTATTCTTTTTTTTCTATTTTGAAAATAAATATATATATTTTTTTTCATAACTTGTTTAAATACTTATGACTACATTTGCAAAATATTTGTGAAATATTAATTTAGTAATTATTATCAGAGTTTATTTCAAAATTGATTTTAGAAAAAGAGGAAATCAAGATAAATATAATAATATAAAACATGGAATAATGATTGGCTGAAAAGGTAATGCCTCTATAATCATCATAATAGTTATTTTTGGCATTTTAAAATAATTATAAATGGAATTTTTAATTTCAAATTTTCACTGCTTTGTCTTTTTAACAATAATTCATTTGGGTTTTAGAAATGGAGGTAAAACAAATTTTATTATGTTTGTAAAGCATTTTTATCAGCAATCATTGTTTGTCTTGCATTGTTGGTCGAGAGGTCAGCGCGACTGCTTTGCACTTGCAAGCAGTTGCCCGGGTTGCGGGTTCGCATCCCAGCCGATGCTATGACACTTAAAAAAAAAAAAAGCTATTGTTTTGTTTAGGTATTTGTGGAATAATTTGTGGAATAATTTGTGAATTTATGGAATGATTTGTGAATTTGTGGAATAATTTGTGAATTTGTAGAATAATTTGTGAAATAAGTTGTAAATTTGTGGAATTTGTGAAATGATTTAATATTTGTGAAAATATAATAAAGAATAATTTGTTAAAATAAAAAGTTGGGAATTTAATTCAAATGGCTGCTAAAGGATGTCAAAAAATGTAAACTGTGAAAGCATTAATGGAAGTGATGGAAAATAATTGACAAATATGAAAAAATCCTTATTTATTCATTATTGTAGAGGAAATAAGTAATCTTTTCAAGTAAAATAGAGAATGGTAAGAATAATTTGGACAAGCAAACATAAATGTAGAACATTTAAGCCAAAGTGAATTAGTTGAAAATAATAAAGATTCAGGTATTTTATTCTCTTTTTGTAAATTGATTTTAAGATTTATGGAATTTAAACTGAAGACATATATAATGGATTGAAATGATCTTCTAATGTATAATATAGTTTGTAATGAAAATAATGAAAGATATCTCTCTTGATTATAAAATTAAAGTGAACTTGAAGAATAAAGCCTATGTAAACAATTTAATAATTTATGACTAAATAATATATTCTATTTTGAATACCATTTGAGGTATTTATTGAATTATAACTTTAAAGAAATAACACAAGTGACCATTCTAATATTTCAAAACACATACAAATTTAATAATAAAATAGGAGCATGATGAATAAATATTTAATTTCCACATTTGCTAATATATGATTATTAAGACACAATCTGGAATCACATGCTTACTAATTTGCAATGCATATAAATGTAATTATAAAAAAGAGATGGTATGAAGATGAGATATAGACATTTTATAGTCATGAAATATAACTGACAACTATTGAAATGTGTAATAGACACAATATTAGCTTATTTAGAACCCTCATAAACTCTACAACAAAGTAAGAACAGTGCTAAACAAACATAATGGTCATAAAAGTTTCCATTGGAAAGTCTTTCCAAGTTTAAATATTTAGCATCAATATAAATTTTTTTGGTAAGCAAAATCATTAATAATGCATAAAAAATTCCCATAACTTATAATAGAATGATCCTTTAAGCCAATAAACATCCATACTGTATGGAGAGTTTTGCCTGTTTGAATAACAGTTATAAGCAAGCATAAGAATTGTGATCATGTGATATTTATTGGCTTAAAACTAAACCTGCTTAATAGGATAGTGGTGGATATGGTTATTAAAGAACCAAAAACATTAAAATGTATAGCTACTTAACTGAGTTCAGATTTATATGACTATATAAGCTGATGAGCTTGGATTGAAAATATTGTGTTTTCAATTTAAGACTCATAGTTTTGTAGCTAAGTAGGGATAAAAGGTGGCTGCTGGAGGGTGGCATTAGATGCTAAGATGTATGTATGTGCTGTGGTCTCAGATCCATGGCTCCTCACTGACAAAGGTCACAATCCAGAAACTAGTCTGGGGATATTGGATGAGTAGGCACTAGATGGGGATTTTATGCACAAGCCTTCTGGCATCCATTGATTACTCTGGCTTGAACTGAGTGGCAATATTGTACGGAGAGTTTTTCTTGTTAGAATGATCCTTAACTTAATGTTAATTTTTTTCTAAATTTCATTATAAATAATTTTATTTGACATAACATAGAAATGATTTAAAAAGTATGAAATGATGAGTGCATCAACAAAT
This sequence comes from Epiperipatus broadwayi, assembly GCA_028023455.1. Taxonomy (NCBI): domain Eukaryota; kingdom Metazoa; phylum Onychophora; class Udeonychophora; order Euonychophora; family Peripatidae; genus Epiperipatus; species Epiperipatus broadwayi. Next base: position 6,665,876 of record JAQFVV010000041.1, on the reverse strand, counting down.
GGGGAAGATGAACAAAATGGAAGACATATTAATTTTGCAATAAAATTCAATATCAATTTATTTTTTAAATATGATGAAAAAAACATGAAGCAAATAATAATTTGAGATTAAATATTTTATAATAGATGCTGATGTCTGGTTTTAAATACTTATAATAAGCAATTATTAATGCATAATACACGAATAAAATAAAAATGAATGCTATGCTTTATTAGTAAAACATAAGAATTAAACAATAAAATAAAGTAATTTTAAGAGGCAAATTATGGACTTGACTTGAAACTAAATTTGAATTATTTCACAAGTTTTAACGAAGTATATATTTAACTATACTTATGCATACACATTTCTAATGGATTGCCTTCATTGATTTTACACATTCTAAGTCTATTTTTGATAATCATTTATGGGTTCCAAGACCTGGTATCTTTTTATATTTATCTTTTACTTATAATAAAAATAAATACAAATATATTTTTGTTACAATGAAATTGAATATTATCAGTGATCATAACCTTGGAAGCATTTAAGTAATTTTCAGTGAGATCATATGAGAGGAAAAAATAAAAAGAAAATCACCTAAAAAAGGAAAGAAGCAAATCTAATCCGTTTTTTTACTGGTCATTTATGAATAATTTTTTACCAAGCAAAATAAATTAATAAAACGCATAATCATAAATTAAAAGATATGAAATAATTTTATTGCTACTAATTTTCTATTTATATTGATTAAATTTGGAAAAATAAATATGAAATTTTTTTTCTGGATTGCTAGTTTACACTTACACTTATGTATTATGAATGATGATTACATTTGGGGAGGTTTCCGATTAGATCTGTAATATCTTACATGGTAAAGTTTACCTCTTTTATTTACAATTGAGCTTCCTAAATCCTTTATTAAAAATAGAGAGCACAAAGTTATTTTATTTTTTTAGTATTGAGTTTCATTATCTTTATAATATGGATATAAAGATTAACCTACTTTGAATCAATTCTAACTTTTTTTAGAATATGCGTCAGGCTGTATAAAATTAATGCTTCTAATAAAATAGATTCAAATTAAATGGTATAGGTTTAATGAATTTATAATAAATACTGACAATTTTTCTGACATAAATCATTTTATAAATAACATAAAGTGAAAATGTCAGGTGATCAAAAGATTTCTTCTTTTCAATAAATCAACTTTAGTACATTTTACATAAGAAGCATTTGAATTAAATTTAAATAGAAATAGGAAATGAACTAGACTTGTAGGGATAATTGGATGAACTGCTCTGAGAAATTGATTTTTCCTCGATTTACATATAAGTGTATAAAATTAAATAAGATAAAAATTAAGATGGCCCTAGATAATAGAGGCAAATAAAAAAAATGAAATTCCATTCCACAATATGATTAATAAAACAATTGCAATAACTCCCAAATTAATTTTTATTCACACCGTAAATAAGAGGACCTTTCTCTACAAATGTATATGTATATATAGTTAATTAGAACAAAATTGTAATCATAATAAATATAACGGTAATAAACTATTATAAACAGTCTTTCAATCCGCGCGGAAGTATTTCGGTTAATTTCTTAAACCTGCCTCAACTGCCATTAATGGCAGTTGAAGCAGGTTTAACAAATTAACCAAAAGTACTTCTGTGGATTGAAAGACTTTATAATAGTTTATTACCCTTATATTTATTATTTTTAACATATATATATATGAAAATAATTCCAGTGGATAAATGCTATACTGAAATAAATATCCAAATATCAAATCACCACACGTGATATGAAGTGATGTGATATGGGTACTCCTTTATCGAAGTTAGTAATCTCTCTGCTAATATGCCCAAGAAAACCTGTTAGATACCTTCCTTTGCCTTTTTCCACCCTAGGTTTTTCCCATATTTTTTTCTATCCTGCTCCATCTCATTTCCGCATCATCTTTGTCCATTCCATGACCTTTGTATCTACCTTCCTCTTATCTTTTTCCAATCCCAGCATAAAGATCAATAACACTTTCTGTATAATAACTTGGTCTATATTTATTCTTCACAATTTTGTTATTTGTACCCTTTCTTCTTGTAAGCATTTACATTCTATTAGCAAATACCTATTATTTTCTGTGCATTTCTTATATAACCTGAAGACTAAATCAATCACATTTCTCCATTTTTGTGTATATTCTCTTGCTGCTAGCAATCCAGTTACAGCCTTAAATAATAAACTACTTTCCCTGATATTATCATAAATTAACTAACATCCAACATTCTGTTTACTTCTGTATATATGTTAGATTTTTCTCCATACTAGTTTCCCATCTCTCTAGCTTCCTAATTTTTAATAATGCATTTCTTCTTCTATTCCATTTCTTGCCATTAAAACATACAACAATTCTCCTAACACAATCATCTCACCTTTTGTATAATTTTTTATCCAAATTTGCATAACATATTACATTTCTCACCCATCTTGTTGCCTGTCATTTAGTCATAAGTCAATTAAATACTATTTTATCTATTCTCTTATTAGCCATAAATTGCAATCTTCCAAACATTTTCAAATTGCTTTTTGCATCTTTCATATAAATACTTGACCATTGCATTTCTCCTTGAATTGCTTCCTTTGCCATCCATACATTGGCATCTAAAGCATGTCTTCCTACTTTTCTTTGTACTTTACTAAGTAATCTAACATACCTTTACTAAAACGTATGCATCATCACAATATATTAACCCTCCTACTGTCACTTCTTTCCATACAATTCTAGCTACATTATATTTATTGTATGAAAATACTGTTAATTTCTTTATCAGTCCCTTCCTATTCTTTGCTTCATTTGTCAATTTTTTCTCCTATTCATCCAATAAATTTTTCTGATTACATAGGATGATTCCCAAATAGTTATAACTATTCACCACATTTAACTTTATAACTCCCAATGAAAATTCTTTATCTTCTCTTTGTCCAATATTAATCATTATTTTTGATTTTTCTTCACTAAATTTAGTCCCCATCTCTTTACCCACCCTTGCACATGCCTTCAGCATAACTTCTATATCTTCTCTACTTTCTGTGCACAAGCCAGACATCATCCACAAATAAAAGACCTGATGATGTATATACTCCCTTGCCACCTATTAGTAGTATCTTTACCCCTCTTCCCAATCATTCTATTGCTCTCTCCATTTTTCTCAAATATAAAAAAAAACAAAATAGATAACATAGAGCATCCTTGTCTTTGTCCATCTGATTTTTAACTTTAACTGATTCTATATTCCCTAATTGAAACATGTTGTAATTATTTTCATACAATCCAGTACTCTTTACAGTGCTATTATCTAGCTTCATTAAATTATGTCTAAACATTTTATAAAGTAAAAAGTAGAGAATAAAAATATGAGATGAAATGCACTGTGACTTCTTCTTTTTCAGAGTCAGGAATCTTTCAGCTACCATGCTCAGAGACACCTGTTAGCCATTTTTCCTTTCCTTTTCATTCCCCACCCTAAGTTTTTTCCATATTCTTCTCAATCCTGCTTTATCCCATTTCCACGACATAATCTTGGTCAACTCCATGGTCCTTATATCTAAATGCCCTTTATATTTTTTAAAATACAGCATAAAAACCAAGAACTCACCTTCTGTATAATAACTTTGTTTATATTTATTCCTCCATAACTTCTTTATTTGTGCTCTTTCTAATTGCAAGCTTTTACATTCAATTAATAGATGCCTAATATTTTCTATGCCTCCCTTACACAAGTTGCAGACTAAATTACCCACATTTTTCCATTTATGTGTATTTTCTCTTGCTGCTAAAGATCTTGTTTGAGTCTTAAATAGTAAACTTCTTTTCTTGTTATTATCATAAATTAACTCGCACCCAATATTGTTTACTCCTATATATTGTACCAGGTTCGAATATGAGATGATCGAAACACTGGTCTCTTAGGCAGAGAAGAACATACTGGGAGAGTATTATGTCCAAACGATAGCTATAAAATATATAACTAGTGTTACATTTCCAGGACATAACTTTTTCTCGACTGTTGAATTCAACACCAAGTTCAAAGAATTTTTTTTGTTTTGTATAAACACGGGCACCAGTTATTTATCCAGAAGAATAAACAACGCACTGTGAACAATGTCCACTAATTCAATGCTGAAGATACACCCATGACTAGCTCAGTCTATTTTCTAATTCAATAACAAATATAGTTTCAAGTAATGGTTAAAAGAATTGACCAACAAATAAAGTTTTAAGTTCAAAGACAATTTATTTTAATTAACATTATTAAATAATATTCATTAAGGCTGTAGCCTCAATCACATGCATATAAAATGTGATAATAGGGACCTCTACAAGTCTTAAAACCACAAGCTTACTCTTGGAAGAATGTGCATTTAAATAAATTTATAATTAACATTATTAAACTAATTTTAAATATTTATAAATCTTATTTACTAATATAGTACACACATATATATAATTTACACACTAACATATATAATAAAACATTAAATAATATAAAACACATATATTCAGAACACACAAATTAATAGTTCATTTTTTATGTGCTATAGAGTTCATATAATTCGACTCTTGAGGCTTGACGAATTGTTACAAATGTGATGACTACTTTATAAATGAATATAAGAAAATGTTTTACCTAGGATTTTGGATGTGGATACTTCTTGCTGTTTCCTGCTTTCTAATGAAATATTTCTAACCAGTTAGATTTGATGTTTCATGTGGAGATTTGATGCTTATTAGTTGGTATTATTCTTGGAGACAGTTAAACATTGATGGAGGATTTCTAAGCTGTTATGCAGACATTATTTTCACGGGCAGGTCTTGATGTTTTACTGGACTCCAGGATAGAGACAGCCATATGTTTTCCATGGGTTTAACATTCCTTTATTGATTGATTTGATTTTCAACTGCACGATCTAAATTATACTCTTAACTATCTGAATTGAAGTGACTGAACCGAACTGATTCTCCGATAAAATTTTACTATTTATATATGAGATGTGTTTTTGTTTTCATGTCTGCCGGCAATATCTGTTGTCAAAATTCCTTTCTTAATCCTTTAACTACATGTTTTTGAGATCATTTAATTAGTAGCCATGCACATGTGTTGTTTTTATAATTTTAATTAGTAGCTAATCCTTTGGAGATAAGCTTTTTAGTCCTGTTGTTTTATACTTTTAATTAGTATCCCATTGCTGAATTTTTTAATGATAATCTTCTGTATTCATTTATTTCATCTTAATATTTATTACGCATACATTATTTACCATCGCACTAATATATTTTAAGATTACCTTTTTTTCTTTCTTTAATTTGAATGAAAAGAGATTTATATTTTAAACTTTTAACTTATAATAATAAAAACTCTTTAACTTCTTTTATGAAACTTTTAGTTTTTCTACAGGAAAACTCCCCTCCCCCCCTTTTAATTAATTAGTTGTAAGTTTTATTTCAAGAACTCTTAAACTTTCAACTATTTATTTTAACGAATAGTAACAAGAAAACTCTGACTTTTAATAATAACTTTCTTTTAACGAAAGATTTATTTTTATTTTATAATTTTTAGCTAAAATTATTATTATGTACCAACACAATATTGGTACATTATACCACCCTCCGTTTGAGAATAAAGTGCATCATTTTGACCATTTTATCTCTGATAACATTAATTCTTAATTCTAAATATTTATTAATTTTCTCAGTTTGCTTTTTAATATCTTTTACTTTACATACTAAGGGCAATCTGTTTTGACTATTCCTTCCTTCCTTCTATGCTGAATACATTGCTCACAATGATTTGAGTCCTGGATAGTGACCATGAGGAAAAACTAAATTTGTGGCACAGGGATCTTTTGGAAATGAGGCGGATGCAGATTCCCTGTCTTATACCAACTTACACTATAAAAAACAAAGCTTCAGATGCCGATTCTCTTGACTGGACTTTGACTAAGAAAAGATTGCTATGAATGGCGGGATTTATTAACTGTCCATTTTCGACTTATGCTTTGGAAACGAGGTATGAGATATGGGGATTCTCCCCTGAAGAAGTGACTTGCGGCTTATGCTGGGTGTCCCCAGTGCACATTTTAAAAGAGGATTGATCCCTGATAAGTCTGTTATGGGTACTAAATTTTATCCAGTCAGCAGCTTTCACTTATCCTTATCTAAAACTTATTTCAATACTACCTTCATCCCTTAATTTCAAACCCTTACACTCTTAATACAACTTAGATTGACTATTTTTTATTTATGAACATTACAATATTATTTTTAAATTCATATGATTAATGTATTAAACATTTATTTATATTAATCTAATCTTACAATATTATTTCAAACCATTACGAACATTTTAAATATTAGTTTTACGATACTATTTTAAACCATTATTTTAACTTCTTTATTTATGTGCATGTATTCAGAAAACTATTTTATTTTATTGCTCTTCATTATTATACAAATACTTATTTGACTAACCTGATTTTATTCTACGTATTTCCATTATTTTATTCATTTATTTAACTTCCTTTTATTAACGTGTGTATATTCAAAAACTTACTTTATTACGATCCTTTATTATACAGATATTTTATTTGACTTAATTACTTTAACCATTTATTTATTTCCTTTTATTAACTTGCGTATATTCAAAAACTATTTTATTTCATTAAGAATATTTTACACTTATTTACTTAACTTGATTTCTTTCTTAATATGTGTGTGGAGAAAAAAAATCTTTTATTTTACGAAGCCTCCATTATTATTATTTTATGTAAACAACTCCTCATTTTAACTTTACTTTTAATTTTAACTAGCAACCTTCTGATTCAGATTTATTACCTATGTCTAATAATTATTTTACTCATAATCCATTTCCAGTCTTTTTTGTTTCTGTTTACTTTAACATTCTGCCCATTTACTAACTTTTAAACTATGTCAGGAGGTTCCTTCTTTCTTTCTACTAATTCGCTAACATAAATTAAGCTCCATATTCTCATGTCTATCCCTCGATTGAAATTTATTGCTTTATCTCTTTCCCATTCTGTTCTATTTTCTGCCTTGTAAATTAGAAAACCTTTAAGCTTCACAGACCTCCATATTTTTCCTAACCGTGAATATTTTTTCCTATTCTTTCTCTTTGTTTTAACTCTACATTTAAAATGAACACAAACGTTTACTTTAACCTTTTTATTTTTATTTTCTATCTTGATTAATTTTATTTCCAAACTACTATACTTAACGCTATCTTCTACCTTGAACTTATGTCTCTCTTCTATTTATTGATCTATATTTGTTTCTACTGTATCTGTTTCAGTACTATCTGATTCTAATTCAATTTTCATTTCCAAACTACTATATTTACCACTATCTGCTCTACTATCTCTTTCATGACCTCAACTTCCTTACTTTCTTTGACAAAATCTACTTCTATGATCTCTTGATTTTTCTCTACCTGTCCTGTTATTATTTCTCTTATTTCTCTAATCATTTCTACTTTGAACTTTTTCTGGCTTTGTTCAAATTTCTGACACAATTCTTCTTTGAGCTCTTGGTTCATATTCTTCATCATTTTCATCATCTTCTATGTCTCAGATATTTCTTTCACTTTTTCCATTTTTAAAACAATGTTTAAATACGATTTGTTTATTTATTTACCCAGAACATATGGCTAACTCCACCCCTTTGTCCATTTCTCTACCTGTTCTTAAAGCTTTAGCTCCACCCATAATATCTAACTGTCTCTGATTTACAGAATGATTTATTTATAAGTAACATAAATAGCAAATCTCTGTTCCTCCAAAGAAAAAAAAATTTCGGTCAACTCTTTTTTTAAAATTAAACCACTTTCAAATACGTAATTTTAAGAAACAAAGTATTTAATTACTATTGTTTCTTAGGTTTGAAGCAACCATGTTGGGAGACATTTGTACCAGGTTCAAATATGTGATGATCGAAACACCAGTCCCTTAGGCAGAGAAGAACATACTCGGAGAGTATGTATGTCTAAATGATAACTATAAAATATATAACTAGCGTTACATTTCCAGGACATAACTTCTTCTCGACTGTTGAATTCAACACTAAGTTCAAAGCACTTTTTTTGTTTTGTATAAACACGGGTGCCAGTTATTTATCCAGGAGATAAATAACTGGCCACTAATTCAATGTCCAAGATACACCCATGACTAGCTCAGTCGATTTTCTAATTCAATAACAAATATAGTTTCAAGTAGTGGTTAAAAGAATTGACCGATAAAGTTTTACGTTCAAAGACAATTTATTTTAATTAACATTATTAAAATAATTTTAAATATTTTATAAATCTTATTTACTAATATAGTGCATGCACATATATAATTTACACACTGACATATATAATAAAGCATTAAATAATATAAAACACATATTCAGAACACACAAATTAATAGTTCATTTTTTATTTGCTATAGAGTTCATATAATTCGACTCTTGAGGCTTGATGAATTTTTACGAATGCAATGGCTACTTTATAAATGAATATAAGAAAATGTTTTACCTAGAATTTTGGATGTGGATACTTCTTCCTGTTTGCTGCTTTCTAATGAAATATTTTTAACTGGTTAGATTTGATGTTTCATGTAGAGATTTGATGCTTATTAGTTGATATTATTCTTGGAGACAGTTAAACATTGATGGAGGATTTCTAAGCTGTTACGCAGACATTATTTTCATGGGGAGTCTTGATGTTTTACTGGACTCCAGGATAGAGACAGCCATATGTTTTTCGTAGGTTTAACACTGCATTCTTGATTGATTTGATTTTCAACTGCACGATCTAAATTATACTCTTAACTATCTGAACTGAAGTGACTGAACCGAACTGATTGTCCGATAAAATTTTACTATTTATATATGAGATGTGTTTTTGTTTTCATGTCCGCCGGCAATATCTGTTGTCGAAATTTTTTTCTTAATCCTTTAACTATGTGTTTTTGAGATCGTTTAATTAGTAGCCATGCAAATGTATTGTTTTTATAATTTTAATTAGTAGCTAATCCTTTGGAGATAAGCTTTTTAATCCTGTTGTTTTATACTTTTGATTAGTAGCCCATCGCTGAATTTTTTAATGATAATCTTCTGTATTCATTTATTTTATCTTAATATTTATTATGCATACATTATTTACCATTGCACATATATATTTTAAGATTACCTTTTTTTCTTTCTTTAACTTGAATGAAAAGAGATTTATATTTTAAACTTTTAACTTATAATAATAAAAACTCTTTAACTTCTTTTATGAAACTTTTAGTTTTTCTACAGGAAAACTCCCCCTCCTCCCTTTTTAATTAATTAATTGTATGTTTTATTTCAAGAACTCTTAAACTTTCAGCTATTTATTTTAACGAATAATAACAAGAAAACTCTGACTTTTAATAATAACTTTCTTTTAATGAAAGATTTATTTTATAATTTTTAGCTAAATTTATTATGTACCAACATGATATTGGTAGAATATATTTAAACTTTTTTTACTTTCCATATTAGTTCTCCATCTCTCCAACTTCCTATTCTTCATTAATGCCTCTATACTTCTATCCTATTCCTTACAATTATTACACTCAACAATTCTCCTAACACAATCATCACACTTTTGTATAAGTATATTGACATAAATTTTTATCCAACTCTTCTGCATACCATATCACCTTTCTCACTCATCCTGTTGCCTGCTCTTTAATCATAACTCAATTAAATATTAGTTTGGATATTCTCTTTTTATCCACAAACTGCAATCCACTGAACATGTTCAATTTGCTTTTTGCATCTCTCTTGTAAAACCTTGACTATCCCATCTCTCCAAGAATTGCTTTCCTTTGCCATCCACACATTTGCATCTAAAGCATGTCTTCCTACTTCTCTTTGTAATTTTTCTAAATAATCTAATACTTCTTTACTTATACATAATGCATAACTACTTTATGTTAACCTTCCTATTACCACTCCCTTCCATACAATTCTAGCTACATCATATTTATTATATGAAAGTTAATTTCTATATCAGTACCTTTCTTTTCTTTGTTCCATTTATCAATTTTTTCTTTCATTCATCCAAGCAATTTCTCTGATTACTTAAGAAGATTCCCAAATAGTTATACCTATTCACCACACTTAACATTATATCCCTAATAAAAATTCTTTGTCTCATTTCCCCAGTATTAATCATCATTACTTTTGTTTTTTCTTCACTAAATTTAATCCCCATCTCTTTACCCTCCCTTGCACATGTTCTCAGCATAAATTCTATATTTTTCCTTCTTTCTGTGCACAAGAAGACATCATCTGCCAACAAAAGATGTGATAATTTACATACTCCCTTGACACCTATTAATGGTATCTTTACCCCTTTACCTAGTCTTTCTATTGCTCTCTCCATTTTTCTCAAACACAACAAAAGCAAAATAAGTCATTCTTTCCTTAGTCCCATCCCATTTTTAGCTTTAACTGATTTTATATTCCCTAATTAATAGTAAGTATTATCTCTTAATAATATTTACTAAAGCTCCATCCATTCCCAAATTTATTAAACCTACCCATAATTTATTTCTATTTACTTTATCATATGCCTTCTCTATATCTACAAAAACCATATATAACTGTCTATCTGTATTTCTACTCATATCTAAATGTTGTGTAACTACAAATAAACTCTCTCCTATATGCCTATCTGATCAAAAACCTCTTTCCATTTATCCCACTATATTATTTTCTCCCATCCATTATTAAATACCTTTTAGCTACCATATAAGTGAGAACTTTATATAACACTGACATTGCCACTATTGGTCTATAATTACTTAACTTTCTAGATTCTTTCTCTTTCCTTTAAATAGTAGTGTTACTCTTGTATTACTCCAATTATCCAGAAAATCTCTCTTCTGTGTCATCTTATTTAAACATGATAATAGGTTTAATATTGCCCTATGTTTTAAATTCATTAACCATTTTTGCTGGCCCTCCAGCTAAACCTCTTGCCTTTCCAATTTTCAATTTTTCCCTGCCTCATTAAGTTCATTTTCTGTAAACCTAATATTTCCATTACTATATGCTTTTACTCACACTTTCCAAACACAGGATAAAGACTTTATCTTGTGTTTGGAAAGTGGGAGTATTCATTTTTATATAGTTAAATCTACAAAATGCATGTGCATTAGCTTATTGGCTTATTAATATTACAGTTTATAAAAACATCACACTATATAAAATAAATGTCTTGTTTATATATGCTTTTACATTTGTTATCACTCTGTCCTTCACATACTTATTTAAGATTGTTTCTAATTCTTATCTAGAACTATATTCTATTCCTCATCATCTAGTAATACCTCATCATCTAGTAATACTATTTCTCCTTCCCCTAAATTCCTTCTTTTAATGTATTTCCAGAAATTTTTACTTCCATCTCTTCCACTTTTATTAATATCCTCCAACAATTTATTATTTAATTTTGGTCTCTATAATGATGATACTTTTCCCATTTAACATTAACATATTTTAACTTTCTTTGTTCTTAATAGACACTTATATTCTCTGCATGCTTTTTTCTTCTCTTTTACATGTTTAATAACTCTCACTTTTCTATTACTTTTATTCTTCTGAATACTCTCACCTAAAACCCTATTTGCCACTTTTTCTACTTCACCATACCAGTCCTTATATTCATCCCCAAACAATTTTTCAATGGTTTCTTCAATATTTATTTTATATTGTTTTAACTTATTCTTATTATTCATTCTCCATCCTCATCTTTCACTATCCTTTCTACTTTTATTGCTATTTCCCACCACATTACTAACCATTTATATTATAAAGAATTTATGATCACTACTGCACACTCTTTCTTCTTTATCCCTCTTTCTCTACTAATACATAATGTATTGTATGAAATACATTGTTTCTAGACCATGTGCATTGTCCCTCATAAATATTTGATAAATTTACAATGCTCAGATTCACTCTGACAAAAATTCTTCAAAAGCTGTCCATTCTTGTTATCTACATCATCAATTTCTTCAAAATGCCCATTCATATCCCCGATAATCATTATTTTGTTCCCCTTTTTTTGAGACTGTATATCTTTAACTAGGCTTTCATGTATGCTACTATTCCACTCCACTATAGTTTGACTCACTATGGCCACCATCCATTCTTGTCTTCCTAACCTTTTCTCAAACCACAAATGTTCTTAACATTTAACAGTATTTAAATGTTTTTATGACATAACTCTTATACCAACACCCTTTTTTCCCTTTCCTTTTCTATTTATATACTGCCATGACAAGTTTTTCAGTATAGATTTTCTTTTTCTCTTAGATGTTTATCTACTTCAGCTAACACCTCAAGCTCTTCATTTTTAATGGCTTTGTTTAATTCCAGCCATTTTTCTGGTCTTCTACCACCTTGCATATTCAAATACACAATTTTAACAATTTCTTCTTTCCTAACTACTCTTTTATAAATTCTTTTGACTCTTTCTTCTCCATTACATTTATAAATAACTTGTTTACCATTCATTTTATAGACCCATTCCTTTTACACATCTACCTTTACCTCCACATAAACTACCATTTATTTCTTACATACTACCCATTCTTCTTCTTATTGATAATATTGCAACTTATAACCCCATTCCCTTTATAAGTTCCCTGTTCCCTTGTTTCTTTACATTATCTGTAACATCCCTAATTTTAGCCCCAGCCAGACATATTCTTACATTCCTGTTTCTATTTTCTCTTGCAATTATATCTTTACATTCTCTAATTAGTGAATCTCCTATCAATATTGTCTCATAGTTTACTTTCCCTACTTCATTCGTAACTTTTTCTTTAGCTTCTGAACTTCCTACTTCTTCCTTATCATTTCTATTTAATAATTCCTTTATCTGCTCACATTTCATCTCTAATGATTTTAATTTTGCTTCTATATCCTTTACCTCCTCCTCTGTCTTACTTATTCTTTGGCTAACCATCTCCATTGCACTACTTATTTTTTCATCCATATTTTTTGTCACTCCACTTCTTCAACTACATTTTTCTCCATTTATCCTGACTTTCTCTTTAACTATCTACATTTAGAAACCACTTTTTCACCTCTTTTACCACATTTACAACTGTCTACATAGCCATAAACCTGTTATATCCTTTCTAGTCATATTTAAGCATTTCAAATGTTAAACCTTATCACGTATGTGATGTGGTGCACTGTGACATTTCCTTATACAGAATCAGAAATGTCTCAGCCACTATGCCCAGAGAAACCTGGTAGCCATTTTATCTTCCCTTTCCATTTCCCACCCTAAGATTTTACCATATTCTTCTCTATCCTGATTCATCCTATTTCCACAACCTAATCTTTGTCAACTCTTTGGCCTTTGTATCTAAATCTCCCTTATATTTTCCCAAACTCAGCTTCATTATTTGTACCCCTTTTGCTTTTAAACATTTACATTAAATTAATAGATGCCTAATATTTTCTATGCCTTCCTTAAAAAACTTGCAGACTAAATAACCCATATTTATGTGTGTATTTCCTTGTTGCTAAAGATCATGTTTGAGTCTTAAACAGTAAACTACTTCCCTTGCTATTATCATAAATTAATGTGCATTCAATATTCCATTTACTTCTATATATACTTAAACTTTTTTACTCTTCATACCAGTTCTCCATCTCTCCATCTTCCTATTCTTTACTGATGAATCTATTCTTCTATCCCATTCTTCCCCACTATAACACTCAACAATTCTCCTAACACAATCATCCGATTTTTTGTATAAGTGTACTGACATAAATTCATCTAAATCTTCTGCATACCAGATTAGCTTTCTCACCCATCTTGTTGCCTGTTCTTTACTCATAACCCAATTAAATACTATTTTGTCTATTCTCTTATCACCCATAAATTTTAATCTACCAAACATTTTTCATCTTGCTTTTGCATCTCTCATATAAAAATTTGACTGTCCCATTTCTGCTTGAATTCCCTCCTTTGCCATCAACACATCTACATCTAATGCATGTCTTCCTACTTTTCTTTTTACTTTTTCTAAGTTATCTAATATTCTTTACTAACACATAATGCATCATTACCATATGTTAATCCTGTTACTGCCACTCCTTTCCATACAATTCTAGTTATATTATTCTTATTATATGAAAACACTATTAATTTCTTTATCAATCCATTCCTTTTCTTTGTTTCATTTATAATGTTTTTCTCCCATTCATCCAAACAATTTATCTGATTACTTAAGATGATTCCCAAATAGTTATATCTATTCATTACACTTAACTTTATGTCCCCCAAATACAAATTCTTTGTTTTCTCTTTCCGCAGTATTTATCATCATTACTTTTGATTTTTCCTTACTAAATTTAATACTCATATCTTTACTCACTCCTGTGCATGTCCTCAGCATAACTTCCATGTCTTTCCTTCTTTCTGTGCACAAGAAGACATCATTTGCAAATAAAATACCCAATAATCTATATACTCCCTTGCCATCTATTAATGGTAACTCTACCCTTTTTCTAGTCTTTATATTGCTCTCTCCATTTCTCTCAAATACATTAATATAGGACATACTTGCCTTAGTCCCATCTCATTTTTAACTTTAACTGATTCTATATTCCCTAATTGATATGTATGTAATTATTTTCATACAATCTCTTAATAAGATCCACTAAAGCTCCATTCATTCCCAAATTTACTAAACTTAACCCATAATCTATTTCTATTTATTCTACAATATGCCTTCTCTATGTCTATAAAAATCATATATAACTGTCTACCTGTATTTCTACTCATATCTATAAGCTGTGTAACTACAAATAAACTATCTTCTATATGCCTATCCATATAAACAAAATATTTAGCTACATCCTCTGTGAAGTAAATGTATAAATATATTAACGTTTGTATTTCCTAATAGCCAGCCCAAAAAAGTACCTCTTTGAAACTGTCTGTTTTTGTGTAGTAAACATGTTTGTTTAAGATCATTGCTTATTTGAATTTCATGCTCTTTGTTTGAATTAGTTAGTGTTTTCATATTTAAGATATAAAAGGTACTTTTTGGGGCTGGATATTTTGGAATATGGATCTAATATATTTATTACATAGAGGACATTACTGAATTTCTTAAGGATATGTGGTAATTTGATATTTGGATATATACACACTTAAACACAAGTAGATAAGTAGCAGAATTTTTAATAAGCCTCAACTATGATTAAATAATATATTCTTTATTTTTTTCTTTGGCTAGTAAAGTTGGAGGTTGATTTAAAAGTATTGAAGTGTGTGTTTTAGATTAATACAACAAACTTCATTTCACACCAAGCAAAAACAACTCTTTAAGAACTGATTTTTATCAAAGTGTGTTAGATTATATCTAATAAACATCACATGGTCACTATTTTTATGCTTTCTTATAACTGTTATTAAATCAGGCAAACTCTCTATACATATTGCCACTCAGTTTTGGATAGATACTGTTTTCAATTTAAGAATCATAGTTTTATAGTTAAGTAAAGATAAAAAGTGGCTGCTGGAGGGTTGCATTAGATCCTAAGATCTAGGTACAATACTTTCAGATTCAAGGCTCCTCACTGATGAAAGCCACAAGCCAGAAACTAGTCTGGGAATATTGGATGAGTAGGCACTAGATGGGGATTTTATACACAAGCCCTGGCTTGCACTGAGTGGCAATACGTATAGAGAGTTTTGCCTGTTTTAATTAGATTACATCTACAATCAATTCATAAGATCAATAGAATATCAAATCCAAGAAGATATTTATTCACCTAAAATTTTTCAGGTAAACCTAAAAGTAAGGCAACAGAACTATCTAAACACAAAAGTACTGGTAATCAAAATATAATCAAAATCTAGTGGAAATAATAAAAAACAAGTCTTTGTCTTTTAGTTTTATGCAGACAGTCTCTCATTTTAATATAGTGTATTGTAGCAAAATGTTTTTATTTTATATCTTTTTTCCAGAGTAAAAAAAAAAAAATTTTATTAAAGCCTTTTTATCTAAAAAAATAACAAAAACTCAAGTATTTAAATTCTTATTACATATATTTAAAATATTTAGATTTAAATTTAAACATTGTATAATTAATGAAAGAAAGAAAAAACATGCAAATATTAACTATTTAGTTTTTTATATATATTTAAAGTTCATTACAAATTGGAAAAAAAAAACTCTTAAAACAGCTTAAAATATTTGGTAAAAATATTTTGTAAAGTTATGCTAGCATGATATAATTGTTGAATTTGTTTAACAAATACACTTTGTAATAAAGTTCATTTTAATGGATTAAGAAGTAATGATATTGTTTTAAATCTTTATCTTGTCAAGATTTTTTGTTTTTAATATAAAGGCTTACTGTTTTTTAAGCATATATTATTAGATAAAATTCTATATTAAATATGTAACAGATTTGTCTTATTTATCTGTAAGACTGTGTTTGATATTTGTTTAGTGATTTTCTGGTTTATTTGCTCATTGATACTCCCATGGTTAGTACAGTATATTTGACTCATAGTTGTATAAGCTTCTATTTTGATCTTATTGTCTTAGTATTTCTAGTGCAGCATATGTGTGTGCATGTATGTTTGTGCCATCTTACAACTTCATCTTTCACACATGTATTTGGTTATAATACAAAATATGTTTTACAGTGAAATATTTAAATTTATAATAAATATCTTTGATAACCAATTTAAACACATTTTAAACGATTAATGGGTAGATGGATCGGTGGATTGCTAGGTAGACTAAATACACTATCAATTACTTCATTTACTGGGTGATTTTTTTATTATTATTTCATTTTAGAAGTGTAAATAATATTTTTATTCAATTTGATTTAATATCATTTGAAGGTCAGAATAATTTTTTTTCTACAAGAGAAAAAAAGATGTATTGAATATTTCCAGATAATTATCCTAGTGAAAACGTGTTGTTGACCTTCTTGAAGTTGACCTTTGGAGGGAGTAACCTCTTGATTGGTGGAAGAAATGGATATATAAGCAATAATCATAACAAAAAAAGATAGACAAGAAAGTAATCTGCTTTAACACAGTCCTCTCTCTCTCTCTCTCTCTTTCTCTCTCTCTCTCTCTCTCTATGTGGTTCTTTTTCCAAATCAAGCACTTAATATTCAATTTAAATTCAAATGTATAACTTTTCTTTAAGTATTATTTTCTTATATGGAACTAGTTAAAGAATATTCTTTGGAATATAAAGAAAATGATGAGAATGTATTCAACTTCAAGCAAGGTATATCACCCTATGTTTTCAATTAACTAACTTTAGATTTAATATCATCATTTAAAATGCATCTATAACTCAAGTTTAACTTACTTAACCTTAATCTTTAATACTAATGAAAAAATGGAATTGTATGAATTTTGCTATTTTATGGGGAAAATTATGCTGAACTTTTTAACAAAACATTTCATAAACTCTAGGTTAAAAAATTCTTCAGGCTATAGAAAAGTAATACTCAAATGGAAGGATATGTTCGTCTAGCTTAGTGTAACATCCCCATAAATTATTATTGAATGTGAATTATATCTAACCATTCATATCTTATAGTATTAAGGAATTGAATGTGTGACTTATATAGAACTAATGGATAACTAACCTTTATAAAATGTGCTTATAACTTAACATGAGTGGAAGAGCATGAATATTACATGTGTATATTTTCTTATTGTTCTCCTCATTTATACCTAATATATCATTAAAAATATATTATCATTTAAAGAATTATGTAGACTTAAGTGAATATCATAAATTAATTAACTATTCACCTAATGGATGACCTCTGAGAAGGTATTATGAATTCCTTGATAAATGTAATTATAGTTAATGTTAATTGGTAGAAAACTAATGCTCCTTTTGAAATTTGCAAGACTGATTGCTGAGTTATATAACTGCAAAACCACCAGTTAATTAAACAATAAAATATTACTAGAAATCTGCAGCAGTAAATGTAATTTGTCATTATGAAAGAAAAATACATTGAATATTTCACATGCTATATTGTCAGCAAATTCAATTAGCTATTTGCGAAGAACTTTGGAAACTGCTCATCAATTGGATCCAAAATGCATATTGTTTGTCCTGCAGGAATTTGTCTATATATCTACTAACATCTATTCATTTTATAATTATTATCATTATCTTCATATATGTCTAAGATGCATTATTTACAGACTGTATGAATGAACTTTTATTTTCCAGCTAAAGAAGATTTAATCATTTTTTTTGTTGTTTGTGTATGATAGATAGTTAGATCAATTTATTTGTCTTTATGTTGTTGTTGTTTTTTTATTATTTTCACTTGCTCCAAGATCATCTTGGATATGTATAATATGAAAAGCATTATACTGGATAATTGATTGTTATTTTGATATAATTTTTTTGTACATGTATTCTATATGCTTATGCTAGTGGTAGAAATATTTATTTGCTATTATGAAGCTAGCAGCTAATTTAAAGAGGGGTAAATGCATAAAAATATTGTTTTATCTTTGCACTGTTAGAGATGATGAAGTCTGTTTAATAACAATTGTTATATCTAAAAAGTTGAAGCATTTATAATTCGTCATGAATTAAAGACTGATTTTCAATTTATTGGTTAATGTTGATATAATATCTACGTATTGAATATGATTTGAAATTATTTTGTGTGTTACAAGTATGTGTGCATGTTTTGTGTGATTCATTTATATAATTGTTAAATTTATAGTCACTTGACTTGTATTTATTCAGCTGGTTTTGGATGATGTAATATGCCAAAAGAGATGAAAGAATGAGGAATTTATCTATGAAAGAATTTATTTATTTTTTATGTTTAGAATGAAATGTGTTAAGTAGCTATGAAAAAAGAAATCATGAAGGATATATATTATATTGTCAGGGATTAAGAGAACTCTCTCTTAGTTTATTTAAATACTTATCATGAGTGGATTGTATTTCCTAGATTAAGCATTTGTGCAATATGATGATTATATTGTATGAAGGGAAGTAGTGTATTTCCCTTATTTTCAGTGATGAAACTGAGTCCACACCAATATTGAACCTCTGAGTAATGTTAGGAAGTCAGTATATTTCATCATTTAGATTAGTAGAATTAAGGTCTTCTTGTCCCTCATGTGTCCATTTTGGAATGTTTTCATCATATAGTCATAGATATATATATATAATATAGTTTGTCAATTAAAATAAATGGTAGGATTAATTTCTTATATGGAGCATCTAAAGCAGAAGTAGATCTAAAGTCGTTGGTCAGTCTATGGCATTATCCATATTGTGATATTTTATCTCTTAATTTCATGAGCAAACTGATGGGATGTAGCTATGTTAATTATATTATAATAGGTAGCATAATACAGAAGCATGCATGAATCTTGGATAGATATTTCAAATCATATCATACTAATTTATTTTAAAATTTAAATCATCAAATTCTCAAAATGGTTCATCCTCATCTTGAATGAGTAAACAAGAAAAAGAAAGTGTAGCTAGTTAATAGAATTGCTCAAATTGACTCATTAAGGACAATGTGACATCTCTAACTCATGTTTAGATCCATATTGCATTGTTTAATTACGCCAGTGTTGGTTTGGTTGACAAAGAATATTAGAATTAGCTGATAGTATGTATATATGTGAAGTAAAGATGTAAAGGAATTACTTCATTTTGTCAGTTCATGTTACAGGAGTGTAATAAAATAAAATTATGAGTTCTGAGATATATAAAAAAGAAAAAAAGAAGAAAAATATAAATATCAGATATCAAGTCCTGCAAGATATATTTGTAAATTTAGGAGTTATAATTGATAAATCTAATCAATAGACTCTGAAACTCTGATCCTAATAAACTGATTGTATTTATTTTGGTTACATAATGTAATAAATGTTTCATTTATTTTAAACTCTGTTGAGAGTTGTTCTTTTACGTGCATTCATATTCTTAGTTTCCACACCTACATATCCAATATGATATATTTGCACTATTTCATGAATTTAATAATGAACATGTTCAGATCTGATTTTTTTTTATTCAAACATTATATGAAATTCTTAATCATTTGATGAACTTCTGGGAAAGTTTATGTACTTAGTTATTCTTTGCATAATGATTTGAGATAAAAAGGTATCCTATTTCTTTCATTGTCTAACTGCTATTTCATTAGAACAAAACTCAATCTTATGTCATTACCTTTTTTGGTGGTAATTGGTAGCTATTATATAGTATGAATTTTTAAATAAGTTATATAATAAAACCTTGAGATTTTCCTTATTGTTTCAAAGTAGATATTAATTTAGTCATTTGATTTAAATTTATCATATAGCAAAAGTTAATTAGCGCTAGATCTTTGTTTTATTTAATTTAAACTGATTATACAGTAAAAGTTGATTAGTGCTATATCTTTATTTTGACCTATTAAAATACTACCGTGGTTAGTCAGAAGTGCATTTAGATGATGGGAGTAGCTAAACTTGAACTATAACTTATTAGTTTGGATGGATGGAACTTTATCAATTTCAACTACTTATTTAGTGCAAAACCAAGTAGATATTTTACTCTTATTGATTCATAATATTTCCTCCTGTATTTTATTAGCATTTTACATATTATGGAACTCTATGCCCCCCCCCCACTGAGCTCAGCTATAGTTGGACATTATTCTAAGAATCTCGATAATGATTCAAGGTAGAGTCAAATTAGTAGTTTATTCTATTATCAATAGAATTGGTGCCCCGGATATTTATTCATAGAAGATGTAGGATTAGTGTCAGGGGAAGGCTACAGTAGTTTTCTTTTCAATCCATTAACAATGACCATTTATGATTTATTTCAGAACTTCAACTTTCTACATTCTTTTTCTTTAAAGTATTATATTACTTTTTCAAGACAAATGTTTTGTATTTTTGTAATACTTTCACTCTGCAATTTTAATCAGAATAAAAGCCTTATCTTCTATTAAATTTTTTATTGTTTATATTTTTCTACATTTATAGGTCTTTCTGCCAGTCTGTATTTTTGATAAATCTACATTGGGGTATGTGTGTCCTATTTAATATTTATATATTATTTTTTATTACTGTTATTTTAAAAAAGAAATCATTGTAGAAAAATTAATTACAATATTTACAGTTTATTTTTCTTTTATTTTTGGATTAACAGAAAAAAATATATAAATAGAATATTTACACTTTATTCATGAAGGCAGACATGCAATTATATCATGATCATTAACACATACTTTTTAGGACAGAATTCTGTACCTTTCAGAATAGTCCACTGCATTATGTTTTGTGACAGAATGGTCCCAAATGTTTATCATTATGACAATTTACCCAAAAAAAATTGTTGACAAAAAGAAATGCTGAATTGAACCAAAGTACGATAATGTTAAGAGCGTCACATTACTTCCAATGTTATAATATAAATACACATGGGTCTCATTTTATGCAGTAGATAGGTTTCACAGAAACCCACATTAAACAAAATCACACAAAAATAGACTTAACTTACCTTGAAAAATGGGGGATACATTCTGTAATTTTCAGAAATCGCATAAAAGCAAAGTAACAAGGAAAAATTATTTTAAAATTCACATAAAAAAATAAGTAAATAATGTATGACTAACAAAAAAATTCAAATATTTAAAAAAAATTGATACAAGACAAACTTTTTTATTTTTTTTATTAATAACAGTATTTAATTTTACATTTTTTATACATATTTTAATCATTATTGCTATTTGACAATATGTGGTTCATTTGTGAACTGGTAAGAAATCAGATTCATCACAAGAGGAAGTAAAACTAGTTCCACTATCAGTCTTGTGCTGTGTTAATGGTTTTCTGTCAACAATGTAATTGGTGATTAAACTTTGATATCATGATTTTACTAATTGTTTATAAATCTCACAGTATCCAGACATACAACTATTTAGCTCTCATTGGAATTTAAGAGGTTGTTCATTGCAGCAAACTCTCTTAGACTTCAGTATTTTCTGACATTTTTTGTCTCACACATCAATGTAAAATCTATGATTAAATGATTTTTACTTATCAGAAAATAATAAATTTGTCTTCATTTGATAGATATTTTTGTTTACTACTGAAATAAATTTTAAATGTTTACATTTAGTTTCTATATTAAAAAAATGAGATCAAAATCAAAACAAAAAGATTTATACATTACCATTCCTAGAAAGATTATTTTCAGTTTACAAAATCAACAAAATCTTCATTATTTCCTATTATTTTTAAAAATCTAAAAGAGTATTTATTTCTGTTATATCTAAAAAAAATATGTTTTAAAAGTTTAAAATTTTTGAATATTTATTGCGATAATTTTATATTTGTAAGTATAAATCTATTATTATTATTTACTCATAAGTAAGATTCTAAATAGCTTGAGACCATATTCACATTAGCTGCTAATATAACATTATATTTTTGAAGAAAAAAAGTATTTCAAATCAAAATAAGTTATTAATAATTTAAAATTCTTGATATCTAATAAATATAGTGAAATATGAACTTCATTATTACATAAAAGAAAACTCGCATAAAAAGATATTAAAAAGAAACATGAATTGCATAACTTCAAAATCACATTTTAAAAATCCACATAAAATGAGACCCAGATGTATGTAAAAAAATGAAATAAAGCTTCTTAATGAAATTTATTGAAATTTATTCCTTTTTTTTAATTTAACAATTGATTTATTAATTTTATTTTAATTTAACAATTAATACATCTTCAATAGATTGTAGACCCTCAAAACTGTATATATATCAAAATTTATGGGCTGCTATCTGATACTTTTATATGCTTTTGTTTTTTGATATATATATATATAGATATATATACAATTACTTATATTGAAGAGTACAAATATTCAACATAGTTTAATACTTTTGAACATTTTGCTTTATATGTATCAAACAATATTTCAATTTCATTGCTATATTCTTATTTGTGGTAAAGCTATGAAAACGTTGACCATACTATCATTTTTAAAGTACATGTGGGTTCATTCTGTACTTTTTCTTTTATTAACAGAGTTGTATTAGTTTATACATAGCTTGCTGGTATTTTCCGCTAACTTCAGCATTAATTTCATCTACATTTGAACTATCTCAATTAATAGTTACATCTATTAAGCTGTTGATTCATTTAATATTCAGGAGACATTAATTATGAGGCTCAGCCATTTCTTCTGACTGTTTATAGTGATTTCAGAATAGCTTACAGGTTATATGAAATTACTGAATTCACATGACAATAAATTGAATGGTTATATTCAATGCAAACTAAAGTCCAGGTGGGCTAAATCTGTACTTTTTTGTTTATTGATTAAGTTGTGCTATACTCAAAGATAAAACTTTCCATACTGTAGCAACACTCAGTGCAAGTTGGAGTAATCAATGGATGCAGGAAGATTTGCGAATAAAAATCCTATCTAGTGTCTCTACTCATCTAATATCTGTAAAAACAGTTTGTGTAAGCATAAAAAATGGTAATTATGTGATAGTTTATAAACAGCTCACTGGGGCTTTCAGTAACAATCATAATTAATATTTACATCTATGCAGAGTGGTATATTTCCACCTAATTGGGACCACACTCGGAGGTGGCCACAATACTTGTCAAAGTTTATGTAAAAATTGTGTTAAAAATATATATTTAAAAACTTACAATAATCGGAAACATCTATATATATATTGTAACCAATTGGATTACATAGCACACACTGTGTTTGCATAAATATATAGAAGTGTAAAGGAAAAGTAGAAATAAACACAGACAAAAATTATGGTAGATATTTTCTACATTTACTGAAATAGAAATAAATAAATAATAACTCTGATTTAAAATATTGTTTTATAAATTAAACTTTTAAAAGGTCTGAATAAATATAAATAACGTGCATTATTATTATTATTATTATTATTATTATTATTATTATTATTATTATTATTATTATTATTATTATTATTATTATTATTATTATTATTATTATTATTATTATTATTATTATTATTATTATTATTATTATTATTATTATTATTATTATTATTATTATTATTATTATTATTATTATTATTATTATTATTATTATTATTATTATTATTATTATTATTATTATTATTACTACTACTACTACTACTACTACTACTACTACTACTACTACTACTACTACTACTACTACTACTACTACTACTACTACTACTACTACTACTACTACTACTACTACTACTACTACTTTTCAAAGAACTTTATTAAGCAATCAAGGGTTACATAGCTTATTACATATAGTATGATACATGAATTTGATGCATTTAGTATAGTAACAGTGGTATAATGACATGTACATAAGAGATATACAAAAAATATAAATGAGCATTAAAAAAAATTACTAAAACAAATGATATATATACATGGGAAATTAATTAGACAATTAGCTACTTCTTAAATTAGAGTACATAAAAATTATGCATGAGCATTAAAAATATTACTAAAAACAAAAATTATATATACATACAAGAGAGATTAAATGGACAGTCAGTTAAAAAAAAAATTAATAAATATATATATATAAATAATATATATACATGAGAAATAATATGGATGGTCAGTTACTTCTTAAATTAGAGTACATCTATACAGAAAAAAATATCTCAAACTGGAGAAAAATTATGTAAGTTTATTCAGGTCTCTTTTCATCATCTCACTGGGGTGACAAAAATGGGACATTATTACTTTGTGCTAAGATCTAAGGTTTTCATTCATTAAAGACTAAGTGTCTTGAAAGACTTTTTCTGATGTGATTTTTTGTCTCTTTCTCTAATACTTTCCAATTTGATTGAAAAGGTGTTTGGGTGTCTTCTAGGGTTATTATTGTACATAAATGTACATCTGGTGCACCAAAGTGCATATAGAATAAAAGTGCTTGCCCGAATTTGTGCATATATACCCTTACTGAATGTTTTAAATAAATAGTGCATGTTGACATGCGTGTTATTAAATAATCTAGGGATTGCTATTCGTATGTTGTCAAAGCATTGACAGTCAAAGAATAGATGAGCTTGTGTTTCCATTTCTCTGCGACAAAGTGTGCATTGAGCATCTACTCTCTTGCACTGTCTTTTATATTTATAAAAATAAAGAGTAGGGAGGCATTCCAGATTTAGTTTAACTAAAAAGTCAAAGAATTGTGGCCCCAAGTTCCAAAACCTAAATTTTTTAATTATTTGATGGTTATTGAGATTTAAAATTGACTTACACTCATCATTAATTGAGTGTGGTTGGAGGAGTGAATGGACTTCCCAATATCTATATTTATTCAGGGGAGGGTGGAAATGGAGGTTATCAATGGAGAGCAAAGGGTCAATAAGGTTTTTCCAATAGCCTTTTAAAGGTGGTGGTCTATCAGTGGGTATAATTTTGAATGTAGGAGCAATTTGAGGGAATAATTTAGTAATAGATGAGATGAGGTTTAGTGTTTTCTGTATTCTAAATGTGTTAACTGAATGGAGTCCCATCCCATTATGAATTAGTTGACACTGAAGTTTTCTGATCGAGATGGAAACGATACGTTGACACCATAAAAGTTTTCTGAGCATTGAGTATATATACGTGAGAAAAGCTTTTGCGTATATAACTACTGGAGTATAATATATAATTCTTGTATTGATTAGCATGTTGAATAATGATACTTTTGCGTAAACTGAGAGATAAGTTTTCATGAGCGAGCTCGTTATATTTTCAATTTGTATTTTGAGTATGTTCTGGATTTTACTCGCATTGCTGCATTACTTAGATGGAGTGGGAAACCCAAAAAAGGGGTAGGCTTTCCTTTAAAGAAAGGATGCTGGATAGGCTGTCCATTAAAAATTTTCCATGCACATGATTTATCAGCATTGAATTCAAGTTTATATTCCCTTGAATATTCTTCCAGTATTTGCAACAGCATTGGCAGATATTTTTTATTTGGCAGGAACACCGTGATATCATCCATGAAGTCTAAGCATGGTATGTTGGTATTTATTCTCGAAATGTATATGCCAGGTATGCTTTTTTCAATTTTGTTCAAGAGTGAATTTATATATGTTGTGAATAATATGGCACTTAATGGAGATCCTTGTGGAATGGAGCAGTAAGAGTTGAAGGAAGGTGAGGTGTATTTCTCTATTAATCAAGAGGTTGGTAATGATGTATAGTATTGATCTAGGAATTGGTGTATCTATTAATACATCAATAAGTTTTCCAATTGGAACTGTGTCAAAGGCAGCTTTAATGTCTAATTGTACAGCTATTGGACTATGTTTTTTCCTGTTTCTTATATCATCAATAATTGTTTTGAATAGGATGGCAGCTTGTCTGGTAGATGATCCTTTTTTTTTGCAAACTGCCATCTCAAGATCATTGGTAGGATATGAGGTTCAATTTTGTCTTTTATTACAGATTCAAGGATTTTGATTCCAAGGGGGCTCATAGACATTGGTCATATGTTTTTGACAGTCGAGATTTTTTCTGGTTTTTTGTGAAACGGGACTAGTAGTATGGGATATAGACCTTCAAAGCAATATAGTTCTTTTGCTAAAAAAATTGCCAATCTTGACAAGTATTTGGCAGTAAAGTGTCCAAGATGAGCATACCCAAATTTGGGTATACCATGTATTCCTGGGTGACAAGAGTCAGGTATATCTGCCATTTTCTTGATGAATTCTTCTGGAACAAATAAAATGTCATTTTCTGGCATTCCAAAATAATGTGGCTTTGGATGAAATCTTTCACTATCTTGAAAGGCATTTTTAAAATGTAGATATAATGAGTTAAGAATGTTATTACCAGATACCACCTCATTTTGAATTTTAAGTGCACTAGGGACTCTAATTTTTGGGGGTTGACCCAATGCCCAGCGAATGTATTGTCTTGACAATGTATGAGGCTTGTTTAGATATATTTTCCTTTTTTTAATAGACAGATATTCGCCAAGTGTTTTGCATGTGGAAAAATAAGTTTTTCTCAGAGCAGCAATTCTAGTGTATTCATCAGCCTTCAATGTAGAGTAAAATATTCTCTTGTGCAGCTCATCAGCAAGTACTAGCAATTTTGTCAGTGGGGAAGAAATCCGTGTAATATGGTTAATTGTGTGAGAGACTATATTCACAAAAGCAATCCAAGCTTGTGGAGGATCCAAGTCTAGCTTCATCATTTTGAAGATTGCTATGTAGATTTCAGAAAACAGAAATTCTGTGGTTCGATTTGGAAGTAAAATTCGGATTGTTTTATATGATAAGTCAATGTTTATGGTGACAAATAATGCTAGGTGGTCTTATAGTGTTGAGTTATTGAAAGATATTTTAATCATATGATGAAGCATAGCAGAATAGAAGACCAAGTCAATCAGTGAAGAATGTCTACCATTGTTAAATGATACTGTATTATTTGGTAAACATCCTTCTCCACTCATCAGAGGAATTGTGAGTCTGTGAAGCCATTTCTTAATAAATTTCCCATAAGACATGTTGAAGTCTCCTAATAATAAACATGGATATGGTGATGATGCAAGGAGGCAGTTAATTGTCAATTTTAGCCTATTTACTATTGTCGGTCCTGGTGGTATATATACAAAAACTATATTTAGAACTATGGCTTGATGATTTAATGTGATGATCATTATATGAGAGTCCATGTAAAGTATTCTAAATGATTTGAATGGGCATGTTTTATTGATAATTGCACCCATGCCTGCTGATGGTGTAATGGATGTTCTTGAGAAAATAGAGAAACCATGATTATGTAAATAGTCTGATGGTTCTATACGTGAGCTGTCATATATTTTTGTTTCAAGTAAACCAAGTACTTGGGGTTGGGTAATACTAAGCCATTTAGAGAGGTCCATGACTTTTGCCACAAAGTTTAAACCCTTACATTAAAAGCCCCTATTTTTACTTTCATATTGATTTATAAGAAATTGTATACAATACTATGTCAAAAGCAAAATGGTTATGCATACTATTCACCTTCCATCTCTTGACCATAATCTGTGTCATTGGCAAAAGATCCTAACTCTGATAAATCATGCTGGCTCTGCATCTCAGGAGAGATTGAACAAATTGCATTTTTGGAAGCTGGGTTTAGACCTTCATCGAGAACTGAGCAGGGTGTGATTTTGTTGGCTTCATTTATTAGATCATTCTCTAAGATATTTGCAATCTCATCATTGAGGTTTAAGTTGGCAATTTTTACTTTTTTGTGCTGTATATGTAAGTTGATAGTTTCTTCTTCTTCACTGGAATCTTGTGATTGAGTCCCTTTTTTTGGTACACGCTTCTTGCGTGGAGGCCGACCTGGTTTTCTCATTCCTGTGGTCCTGCTTGTGTTTATTTGTAAAAAGCTTGGCACTGTTTCATTTATGATAAGTGTGGGTTTTTTATTTTTAATATAACTTTGTACTATTCCATCCATGATATTGGTGGATGTTTTATTTCTTATGACAGTGGTACTTGGATTTTCTGCATCTTTTAGTATGTCATCCATATCGACTTTAGTTGTATTTTCTGCTTCTAATTTACTTTCAAAGTTAATAAGTAAATCATTAGTTTTTTGCATATCTGTTTCACAGGTTGCATTGTCTTGTGTTTTATTCTCTGGGAAACTCGGTGTGTGTGTGTGTTTATCTTATTACAATGTATGCATCGTATATTACTACAGCTGTTTGCCAAATGACCTCTTTGGCCATACTGGAAGAATTGAGGTTTTAATCCACGTATAATCAGAAGTAGGATTGCTTCATGATCAGTGATTTGCGTAGGTATGTTTAGCGGTTCCACATTATTATGCAATTTTACTTTGTATTCATAGTTATTGCTATAGACTGGGATGGGGGTATCTTTCCAGTAAATTGGTTGGAAGTGTATCACAGTTCCAAACGGTTCAATTAATCTTTTAAAATCGTTGACAGTATAATTTAAAAAAGCATTTTTCAAGACGCCCGAAATAACATTCTGTCTATTCTGGTTTATTATTATAAGCGTGTAATTGCCGAGGGTTTTGATTTTTTTTAAAAAAAGATTTCTTTGCTCTGTATTAAAGAATTCTAGAATTAGATATCGCGAGTTGGGGTGATCTGCTATTCGTAGAATACTATCCCATAAATTGTTGCAGGTAAGAGCTTCGTATAATAATTCCTTAGGGAATTTATATAATGAGCAGTTCAGATCAGTAATTGTTATGACGACAGACTGTTCTGTAAAGAAACATTTAAAGGAAGCAAACAGGCCCTTTGGCACCGTATAATTAAAATTCTCCGAGATGTTTTGTAGTTGATCATCTGTCCACATAATTGGGGAGCTTACTTGGTTTTCTTCATTTGAGGTGGCTTTTAAATCCAATTCTGCTATATCCCTGTCATTGTTTTCCTAAATCTCGGATTTGATTCTAATTTCTTATTTATAAAGAAAGCGTTTTTATTTGAAATTTTATCTTTAGCTAGAGATTTAGTAATATCAGCATACGTGGGTGGATTTTTTCCACGTGGCTTTGGACTAGTGGTGGCCATGTTAATATTATTGCCAGCTGCCAACAGCAAAAGTGAATTAATTACAGATGTATACTCAATACCACACTATATATATATATATACGTACTTGCCTTCGTCTTATTCAGAAGTAAGTCACAATTTTGAGGGTTTAAGTCCAGTAAAAATATGATTAATAAATGATAGTAAACCACTAAACATCACATGATCACTATCTCATACTAGCACAATAATTGTTATTAAACAATTCAAAACAAAACAACACTCTCCATATAGTAGTGCCATCTTGTGCTAACAAGAGCAATCAATGGATGCCAGAAGGCTTGTGCATAAAATCCCTATCTAGTGCCTACTCATCCAATATCCCCAGACTAGTTTCTGGCTTGTGGCCTTCATCAGTGAGGAGCCTTGGATCTGAGAGCACTGCATCTAGATCTTAGGATCTAATGCAACCCTCCAGCACCCACCTTTTAACTCTATTTAACTACAAAACTATGAGAATGAAATTGAAAACACTATTAATATTTTCAATCCAAGCTCAATAGCTTATATAGTCATATGGGTCTGAACTCAATTCAGTACCCATACATTTTGGTGCCTTTGGCTCTTTAACAACCATAGCCACCACTATCCTATTAGGCAGGATTGGTGTTAAACCACTAAACATCACATGATCACTATCTCATACTAGCACAATAATTGTTATTAAACAATTCAAAACAAAACAACTCTCCATATAGTAGTGCCATCTTGTGCTAACAAGAGCAATCAATGGATGCCAGAAGGCTTGTGCATAAAATCCCTATCTAGTGCCTACTCATCCAATATCCCCAGACTAGTTTCTGGCTTGTGGCCTTCATCAGTGAGGAGCCTTGGATCTGAGAGCACTGCACCTAGATCTTAGGATCTAATTCAACCCTCCAGCACCCACCTTTTAACTCTATTTAACTACAAAACTATGAGAATGAAATTGAAAACACTATTAATATTTTCAATCCAAGCTCAATAGCTTATATAATCATATGGGTCTGAACTCAATTCAGTACCCATACATTTTGGTGTCTTTGGCTCTTTAACAACCATAGCCACCACTATCCTATTAGGCAGGATTGGTGTTAAACCACTAAACATCACATGATCACTATCTCATACTAGCACAATAATTGTTATTAAACAATTCAAAACAAAACAACGCTCTCCATATAGTAGTGCCATCTTGATGAAGGCCACAAGCCAGAAACTAGTCTGGGGATATTGGATGAGTAGGCACTAGATAGGGATTTTATGCACAAGCCTTCTGGCATCCATTGATTGCTCTTGTTAGCACAAGATGGCACTACTATATGGAGAGTGTTGTTTTGTTTTGAATTGTTTAATAACAATTATTGTGCTAGTATGAGATAGTGATCATGTGATGTTTAGTGGTTTAACACCAATCCTGCCTAATAGGATAGTGGTGGCTATGGTTGTTAAAGAGCCAAAGACACCAAAATGTATGGGTACTGAATTGAGTTCAGACCCATATGACTATATAAGCTATTGAGCTTGGATTGAAAATATTAATAGTGTTTTCAATTTCATTCTCATAGTTTTGTAGTTAAATAGAGTTAAAAGGTGGGTGCTGGAGGGTTGCATTAGATCCTAAGATCTAGGTGCAGTGCTCTCAGATCCAAGGCTCCTCACTGATGAAGGCCACAAGCCAGAAACTAGTCTGGGGATATTGGATGAGTAGGCACTAGATAGGGATTTTATGCACAAGCCTTCTGGCATCCATTGATTGCTCTTGTTAGCACAAGATGGCACTACTATATGGAGAGTGTTGTTTTGTTTTGAATTGTTTAATAACAATTATTGTGCTAGTATGAGATAGTGATCATGTGATGTTTAGTGGTTTAACACCAATCCTGCCTAATAGGATAGTGGTGGCTATGGTTGTTAAAGAGCCAAAGACACCAAAATGTATGGGTACTGAATTGAGTTCAGACCCATATGACTATATAAGCTATTGAGCTTGGATTGAAAATATTAATAGTGTTTTCAATTTCATTCTCATAATTTGGTTGCATTAGATCCTAAGATCTAGGTGCAGTGCTCTCAGATCCAAGGCTCCTCACTGATGAAGGCCACAAGCCAGAAACTAGTCTGGGGATATTGGATGAGTAGGCACTAGATAGGGATTTTATGCACAAGCCTTCTGGCATCCATTGATTGCTCTTGTTAGCACAAGATGGCACTACAATATGGAGAGTGTTGTTTTGTTTTGAATTGTTTAATAAATGATAGTAGTTAGACGTTCATTCACAATGATCAGAGCATACTCACGCATGCGCACTATATATTATTATTATTATTATTATTATTATTATTATTATTATTATTATTATTATTATTATTATTATTATTATTATTATTATTATTTTGAAATGTAAAAACACCATACTTATTTTTTGGAATTTTTTAATTAATTAAACAAATTTTTATCTATTAAAAATCCCCTAAGTAAAAACATGTATATAGATTCCAAGGGATTAAAGAGATAAAAATAAAATTCTGTTTTTATTTAAAGTGTTGTTATAACACCTCATATGATTTTATAAAAAGAGCTGATAAAAAATATCAGCCAGTCTGGAGAGTGATTTTAAAGAGAACAGTTTGGCTTGCAGTTTTATAAGAGTTGGCTCAAGTATTTTGTGAAGAGTTGGTAACTGTAGCAGAAAATAGCCATAGTAAGGCTAGATGCAAAGATGGCTAGTATAATTATCAAGAGAACTGCCATGAGGATTTAAGAATGCAAGGAAGTGGCTGCTCTACATTTCACTGGAGGAGTTTGAATTTACATGGAGGAAACGGGTCAAGATTCTTTGTAATTCATCCCCTTAAAAGTGTTCTGGAAAACAGCTTGCTGACTTGAAGCTTAAAAAATCCAAGTACAAGTGGAACTGACTACAGAAAAGAAAAAGCCAACCATACCTGAATTATGTAATTTTACCTGATGATGACAATTTCCTGGAATGACCAAAAAACAGCTTGCCCAAGAGAGCAGCTGAATAAAGAAGTAGTTATATGTATACTACTGTGTCTACATATGCGAAGAGAAGCACAGATAAACTTGCACACAAAAGTGAGTCGTTTTTCAATAATTTATTTGATGGACATTTTTAAATCTATATTTTTAAATTTAAAGACATTGATAATTCGTTAAGAGGTAACTTAATAAAAGCTTTCTCACCTCTGGAAAATTGACTATATATTTTTTGTAAAAGAATAAAAGAAAGCTATAACAGAATTTGTTAAACTGATTTTTTTTTAATATTGATACACATGTATAAGTGTGAAATTTATGTGTTTTCCAAATGAATTAATTATGAAAAAATATAATATTATTGTAACAAGTTGAAATAGATAAAAGTCAGTGTGCATGTATACACACACTCATATATGTAAAATTTTAATATTTCTTTTGATTAAATGTCAATTCATTTTTTTAAAATATTAATTGCATATTATAAATCACGCATTTGTGTGCACATATATGTAGATCAGTGTAACAATTTAAATGTTGAATAGTAATTATTTAAATCTCAATGTGATCATTTGAAATTTTGTATTATAATCAAAATCAGAAAATTCATGCACATATGTGTGTGTATATATGTCAATTATATTGTAAATAACAATGCATGTCAGATAGACACTTATGTGTAAAATTTTGATTATTTTTCTAAATTAAATGTTAATTCAAACATGTTAATTTTGTATCAAGCCACATGCCTGTGTGCTGAATGGGTTTTAAGTAAACCTAATTTATTAATCATGTAACTCAATGTATACTTTTCAAAATCAGAACCCTCATAAGACCTTAATCATTTTTTTTTTGTTAATAATAAACTTGTATTTAATTGTTAAAATTGTATTCCATCATCTCTTGGTCACATAAAGTAATAGATGTTGTGTTCTCTGGGCTAGATTCGGACATGGATAAATGGGGGTGTGTACTTAGTGCTTTGGGCATCCAGTGATGATCAATCATCATCCTGGTTGGTGCATAAGATTATACTCTTTAAAGCCCACACACTATATTTTATTTTAGTTTAGTCTTGTTAAAAAAATTTAAGTTTATAGTTGGCTAATACAAGTGGCCAGAGCATTGATGATGATCAGCATGTTTTAAATGTTCTAGCATTATTGTTTCAATTTCTGATTATTGTGTATTTTAATGGATGGGCACTAAGCTGGTGCATCCAAGTTATGTTTAAATAATTGCCCAAGCTGGCAAAGGCTCAATAGTTAACCTGGTCTAAAGAAGACCCATTTTCAATCCAGCCACAAGATTGGTCTGTTGATTTTATTCTGATTTATTGTACTAATTTGTTTATTCCCATCAATGATGATGGTGGATGGTTATTTCTCTCAAGTATTTACTTGTACTTATTTTTTTTAATGAAAATGCTGGTGGTCAATTATGCTTGTACTTGCTCTTCTGAGTTAGCTGGCTGATCGATCAATGTTCTCCGAGATTCTCAATCTCGTGATCTTTTAAATATACTTATATATACTTTTTGATATTCATATTTTGTACTTGGGGTTGATGAAGTTATTCCATCACCCCAGATTCATTTCTTGCTATACCCCCATCCCGTTACAATATATATATTCATACTTTTTTGTTTTACACCAAGAACTATTGCAACATTTTGAACAGATTTGTATTGCCAATTATCTACAATACACCATTGACTAATTGCATAGCTGTGTCTGCCATTTTTCTTATTGCATGTAATACACATATAGCAAGTTATCTATGCAATGACAAAAAAATAAAAATATAGAGGTTTTATCTTTTAAAAAAAATTACATAGCCAAATAAATTGTTACCATTTATTTCATTAAATTAAATTATTTATGCATCTGTTAATTATTTCTACAGAAAGATAACTAATTTTAATATAGTTTAATTATTTTATATTTGCATCTTAATGAAAAATTTAATAAATTTATTCACACATAAGACTTAGTAGTTAAATTAATTACTTAAATATTATTACGGCAATTTTTTAATATTTTTAAATTAATAAAAAAAGATGAAAACATTTTTGATTATTTTAATGAAAAAGTTTAAACCAATATAAAAATATTTATTTTCAATTATTATCTGTCTTTGCTAAGAAATCTTAACATTCTAACTATTTTTTCATAGAATATCCCATTCAAATTGAGAAAGAGATGTGGGCAGAAAATACCAAAGTAGTAGTCCTAAAAGAAAATTAAGTGTAATAAAAAAAAATTACAACTGAAAAGCAAAAATGATTTTGCATTAATATTTAAGAATTCACAATAATGAAAGAATCATAAAGAGCCAATCAAAAAAAATGAAAATATTTATATAAAATGTCTCAAATGTTGAGATGAATATAGATAATAATCTTGAATAAAACACATTTACACAAGAAAACAGTTTCATGAAAAGAATTCACTGAGGTGTATTTAAGAATAAAGAAATAGTTAATGAACTACGAACTTTATCAAATGATCCTGTTACTTGGCCAGAAAGAATAAGCCAGCAAATATTAGATTTAATGAAAAAAAAATTCTTATGGATGAATTTCCCACCAAAATAATGGAATTCATTTTTCAAAAGTTCATCTTAAAAGAAAACAATTATATATCTTCCCTGAATAATATTGTCATCTTTTCCTCTTGCAATGATAAAATGATTATTTTATCCACATCAGGATTCAATACTTGTATCAGGTTGGCAGAACATGAAAACTAAAAGCATTATTTGGTTGTAATGTTAAAGCATACAGAACTTCAAAAGATATTTTTCAACTGTGGAAAATATAGACAAAGTACAACAGAAATTATTGAATCAAGAAAAATTGTGATTATGTCAAGTTTTTGAAAAATTATTATCAGTAATATAATTTCTAGCTGAGAATAAATTTGGCATTTTACAGATCAGTCAAACATTGATGATTAATATAATAGAAGTTTTCTAAGGATTATTGAAATGCTTGAAAAATTTGACCCAGTAATTCAAAATCATCTTAGACAAATTATCAATAACATTGTCTAAATAAAACAATTCAAAAGGAATTACGGAATTAAACAGCAAGGAAAATCCAAAACCCCATTAGAATAAAATCAAGAAAGTATTTTTCTATAATGCTTAAGTGTATTCCAGATATCAGCCACCAAAACCCTTACCTTCAGATATCTCTGATTATGCATTGCATGGTTCATTTATTGTTATTTTTGAACAGTTTATTAAATTTATAAATATGGAAAGCAGTTCCAGAAAAATTTATATGTTGCGCTGAAATGCAAAATTCTCTAGGATTAAATATTAATAATATCAGGGGAAAGAATATAATAATGTTATAAAGGGGAAATTTCTGGAGTTGAAGCTAGATTCTTAAGAGAAAATTCAAGAGCATTTTTCACATCCATCATAATTATAATCCTGTTTTGGAGATAGTTTTGGTAAGTATAGAAAACAAGTCCTCATTAACTTTCTCTAGTATACTTCAATGCTTTTATATTTTATTGTCATAATCTATAAAAAGCCAATAAACATCACATGACCACCTCCTCTTATGCTTGTCTATAACTGTTGTTAAAACAGGCAAAACTCACTATATATATTGCCACACACAGCAAGCTAGAGTAATCAATGGATGCCAGAAGACGTGCATAAAATCTCCAACTAGTGCCTACTCATCCAATATCCCCAGACTAGTTTCTGGCTTATGGCCTTCATCAGTAAGAAGCCTTGAATCTGAGAGCACTGCATCCAGATCTTAGAATCTAATGCAACTCTCCAGTAACCACCTTTTATCTCCATTTAACTACAAAACTAGTCTTAAACTAAAAACACCTTAATGTTTTGGCTTAAAACCAATCCTGCCTAATAGGATAGTAGTGGGTATTGAACCAAAGACACCAAAATGTATGGGTACTGAACTGGGTTCAGACCCATATGACTATATAAGCTAGTGGGCTTGGATTGAAAACATTAAGGTGTTTTTAGTTTAAGACTCGTAGTTTTGTAGTTAAATGGAGATAAAAGGTGGTTGCTAGAGGGTTGCATTAGATCCTAAGATCTGGATGCAGTGCTCTCAGATCCAAGGCTCCTCACTGACAAAGGCCATAAGCCAGAAACTAGTCTGGGGATATTGGATGAGTAGGCACTAGATGGGGATTTTATGCACAAGCCTTTTGGCATCCATTGATTACTCTAGCTTGCTGTGTGTGGCAATATATATAGTGAGTTTTGCCTGTTTTAACAATCTATAAAAAGATGGTCAATTTTCTGTAAATATTTGAAAAGCCTATTTGTTGATATAAGCTGGTAATGGGCATTAGAACATGTTAAACCTGTAAGGTATCAAATAGGTGAATGCACTTTTTGAAATATCAAAAACATGAAAAAATTCTCAAATTAAAAGTAATGCAAAATCGTTTGCACATCCAATAAAATATTAAAATTTTATAGTATTCCTCTTTTTTGATATGTTTTACAAACTTCAAAGTGAATCTGAAGATATTTCTCTAGTACTTTCTTTGTATTGGTTGATGGTTCAAGCAAGTATTGGTTTAAAGCAAAACCATTCCAGAAGATTTAGAGATAATTCCAGAATTTCAAAATAAAAGATTGAGAAAAGAAATATTTTAGCTATGAAATTGATGATGAGCCGATTGTTAATCCTGAAGAATTATTCAAAATAAATTTCATTAATGTAGTTGAATAATGCAAAACAATTATTACAAAGTCAATTTGAATAATTGAAAAATCATATGGACTTTTTTGGATTTTGGGGAAATATTTCAAAATATGAAAAAAGTCAAATGAAAAAAAAGCAAATAGTAGAGTTAGAAAATGCTTTGATGAATATTAAAACTGCACAAAAAGATTAATTTACTTATTTTGTAAAGGAGACAGTTTTAGATGACAATAAGTGTTAGTCTATGAAATGCAAGTTCTAAAAATTATTTTTTCATTATTATATTATAAAAACCTTTTTAAATGTTTCAATTTCTAGCAGAAAATAATAAAGCTATAGTTTTTCATAATCTCTTCATTGCTAATCGGACATATTTAATCATGACAGTGTCTGTTGCTTCTGAAGAAAAGACATTTTTAGATTAAAAAATTTATAATAAAAATTTTTTTTATTTAAGGTCAACTATGTTACAAGATAGGCAAAACAAGGCAGCTAGATTTTAATTCAATTTAGAAGACTTCTCTTAACAAAATGCTAGAAAATGTTTTTTAAATATTATTTTATATTGCTTCAATATAAATGATGTATACTTTGTTTAAATTATACTATTCAATTTTATTTTTTTTATTTTAAAAATGTGTATGTATTTGTAAAAATTAGAGCCATATTTGGAAGGACTCCATGTTTGAAATATCCAATTGGCCCCCACACTAACTGAATCCAGTCCTGCATCTATTAACTGTTGATTCAATTAATATTCAGACGTGTTAAATATGAGACTCAGCCTTTTTCTCTGATTATTGATAGTAAATAGACGGTTGTATTGAAATTACGTTAAATAAACTGAATTATTACGTACGATCTAAGATAAAGTACCAAGTGGCCTCATTTTGTATTTTTTCATAATGCTGGACTTGTATTAGATAATATATAGCTCGTTGGGATTTTCAGTAACTTCCGCATGAATTTTAACATTTTACAATACTAATTTGACGTAGTGATTGGTAAATAAATCTTACGCATTTTTCAATACTCATTTCTACTTCTGAAAATATTTTTTTAAAGTTATTATGGTTTGGTAAAATATATTTTGTTTACTTTTATAAAACTAGCATTTGTAACTATATATACTTTTATCTTACAATCTTAAAAGTTTTGATTCTTGGGACATTTATAAATAGTTATACAACGGATTAAGTCTAACATGTTTTATTCTCTGTTCATTATTGATTTTAAATTCAATATCAGAAATTTTTATGCTTAGATATTTTCATATGAGCACACGTTATTTAATTTTGATACTAGCGAAAAAAAATTTTGATTTAATTTATATATTTATTTTTTTATTTTGAGGTTTAGAATCTCTTTAGAATTTCTATATTTCGAATTCTAAATCAAAAAGGTCATCTATAAAATTATCAAATAGTATCAACGTTCACTTCTTAATTGTTTTTTTTATTTCTCATGTAAACTGCCAAACATTTTAAACATCAACAT
The DNA here is from genome assembly GCA_028023455.1 of Epiperipatus broadwayi. Lineage (NCBI taxonomy): Eukaryota > Metazoa > Onychophora > Udeonychophora > Euonychophora > Peripatidae > Epiperipatus > Epiperipatus broadwayi. Next base: position 6,626,993 of record JAQFVV010000041.1, on the reverse strand, counting down.
ATATAAACAGAGCAAAACTCTCCATACAGTATTGCCACCTGTGCTAAACAGAGTAATTAATGGATGCCAGAAGGCTTGTGCATAAAATCCCTATCTAATGCCTACTCATCCAATATCCCCAGACTAGTTTCTGGCTTGTGGCCTTCGTCAGTGAGAAGCTTTGGATCTGAGAGCACTGCATCTAGATCTTAGGATCTAATGCAACCCTCTAACAACCACCTTTTATCTCTACTTAACTACAAAACTATGAGAATGAAATTGAAAACACAAAAAATATTTTCAATCTAAGCTCAATAGCTTATATAGTCATATGGGTCTGAACTCAGTTCAGCACCCATACATTTTGGTGTCTTTGGCTCTTTTACAACCATAGCCACCACTATCCTATTAGGCAGGATTGGTGTTAAACCATTAAGCATCACATGATCACATTTTCTATACTAGCACATTAATTGTTGATAAACAGAGCAAAACTCTCCATACAGTATTGCCACCTGTGCTAAACAGAGTAATTAATGGATGCCAGAAGGCTTGTGCATAAAATCCCTATCTAATGCCTACTCATCCAATATCCCCAGACTAGTTTCTGGCTTGTGGCCTTTGTCAGTGAGGAGCTTTGGATCTGAGAGCACTGCATCTAGATCTTAGGATCTAATGCAACCCTCTAGCAACCACCTTTTATCTCTACTTAACTACAAAACTATGAGAATGAAATTGAAAACACAAAAAATATTTTCAATCTAAGTTCAATAGCTTATATAGTCATATGGGTCTGAACTCAGTTCAGCACTCATACATTTTGGTGTCTTTGGCTCTTTTACAACCATAGCCACCACTATCCTATTAGGCAGGATTGGTGTTAAACCATTAAGCATCACATGATCACATTTTCTATACTAGCACATTAATTGTTGATAAACAGAGCAAAACTCTCCATACAGTATTGCCACCTGTGCTAAACAGAGTAATCAATGGATGCCAGAAGGCTTGTGCATAAAATCCCTATCTAATGCCTACTCATCCAATATCCCCAGACTAGTTTCTGGCTTGTAGCCTTCGTCAGTGAGGAGCTTTGGATCTGAGAGCACTGCATCTAGATCTTAGGATCTAATGCAACCCTCTAGCAACCACCTTTTATCTCTACTTAACTACAAAACTATGAGAATGAAATTGAAAACACAAAAAATATTTTCAATCTAAGCTCAATAGCTTATATAGTCATATGGGTCTGAACTCAGTTCAGCACCCATACATTTTGGTGTCTTTATAAGCTATTGAGCTTAGATTGAAAATATTTTTTGTGTTTTCAATTTCATTCTCATAGTTTTGTAGTTAAGTAGAGATAAAAGGTGGTTGCTAGAGGGTTGCATTAGATCCTAAGATATAGATGCAGTGCTCTCAGATCCAAAGCTCCTCACTGACGAAGGCCACAAGCCAGAAACTAGTCTGGGGATATTGGATGAGTAGGCATTAGATAGGGATTTTATGCACAAGCCTTCTGGCATCCATTGATTACTCTGTTTAGCACAGGTGGCAATACTGTATGGAGAGTTTTGCTCTGTTTATCAACAATTAATGTGCTAGTATAGAAAATGTGATCATGATCAACATATATACATCGATAGACTTCAGTATGTAAATTTATTGATCATTACTTTATATGGTTATTTTTATATAAATGTCTTAATATTTGGGCATCTCATTTCTTGACTGCAGTCTCGATTAGAAGCTAATAATTCCATAACAACTTCATTTAAAATTCTGATTTTTATTATGGTCACTCTTAATTATTATCTCACTCTGTTACATTTTCAGCTCATCAATATTTAATATTTTTTTCTAATTTGTTTCTTAACTCTCATTAAAAAGTTTATTCATTTATTAACATTTTTTCTAATAATAGCTTACTTCAGCAATATATATATATATATATAATGAGCTTGCAAATAGCTCTTAATAAGCTTTTTAGAATATCCCCAACCTCAGACTGGTTTCTGCTACTGGCTTCCTCAGTGATGTGCTAGGATATTCAAGCCTTGGATTTAAAATACCAGGCCAAGCTGAGTACTTTATCTAATGGATAACTATTAAGCATAAAATCTAAAATGTTCAAACATTCATATGTCTTCCAGCTATCTAACTTAAATAGCCATACAGGACTTAACTAAGTTCAGATACACCATGTATTAATAGCTTTAACAATATAAAATCACCAAAGTTTTAATAGCAAAAAATATAATTACAAAGAAATCAAGTCATATATCACCTGACCTCATTTAACAAGCTTGTATTGCAAATGTTATATAATGAGCTTGCAAATAACTCCTGTTAAGACTTTCAGAATATTCCCAAACTCAGACTGGTTTCTGCTATTAGCTTTCTCAGTGAGGTGCTAGGATATTCAAGCATTAGATTTAAAATACCAGGACAAGTGCAGCACTTTATCTAATGGATAACTATTAAGTGGAAACCAGTCTGATGTTGGGCATATTCTGGAAAGCTTGTTAAGAGCTATTTGCAAGCTCTTTATATAACATTTGTAATAAAAGCTTGTTAAATTAGGTCATGTGATGTATGGCTTGATTTCTTTGTAATTATATTTTTTGCTATTAAGGCTTTGATGATTTTATATTGCTAAAGTTATTAATATATGGTATATCTGAACTTAGTTCAGTCCCATATGGCTATTTAAGTTAGATAGCTGGATTAGAAGACATATGAATGACTAAAATTTTCAGATTTTCTACTTAATAGTTAACCATTAGATAAAGTTCTGGGTTTGGTCTGGTATTTTAAATTTAATGCTTAAATATTCTAGTACCTCACTGAGGAAACCAGTATCAGAAACCGATATAAAGTTGAGGATATTCTGAAAAACTTGTTAAGAGCTATTTGCAAACTCATTATATAATATTTGTAATACAAGCTTGGCAAATTAGGTCATGTGATATATGACTTGATTTCTTTGTAATTCATATAATTTTTTAAGCAGCAATAATCTTTCAATGTGTATACCATAAGATTAATTTACAACTCATGCTTTTTCTTGTCTTCCTTCATATTAATATTTTATCTACTAATGAATTTATAAGACAGGACATTAGTTTCTGGTTTGTTAATATAATTCAAGAAAGTTTGTCTTCTAAATTATTCTTAAAATATGCACATTGTAAAATTATTAATTCTTAAAATATTATATATTCTTGGCATTTCCTATTTGATATTAAAAATAATAACAATATTAATAATAATATGAGTAGTAGTCATAAACAAGTGGCAGTTGTAGTACAAAAGATAAGTAATATACATCTTTTTTTTTCTGAATATAAGTACTAAATGATATTTAATTCTCTTTCCTTTGATCATAGTAAGTATGATAAACTCATTATAATGGAAATATGCTAATAAAAACAATTGGAAAATTCTATATTAAATTAAATAAAAATAAAAACAAAATTACTCATAATTTGCCAAAGGCATGGACAAGTCTGCCATACATCCCTAAAATAGTAAAAAAACTAAAGAAGATATGAGCAACCAAGTATAAGGTCAGCTTTAAATCACCTCTAACACTAAAAAAATTGTTAAATAATTCAAAAGACAAAATACCAAGACAGCACACACCTCAAATGGTTTACCAAATTATATGCAGTGCCCTGTTTTTTTAATTCTTTGTATTATAGAGAAACACATGCAAATAGATCTAATCACCCAGAACACATAGTTATACAACAGAGCTAAACAAAACAATGAATATAACAATATTTTTTGATCACGAGCTCACTACAGATCATATTTTCAGTCCTACTAATATAAGCACAGGATGCATGGGCAATTTCAAAAGACCCAAATACAATTAATAGAAAGAAGTCATATATTCCATTGTTGAAAAAATGGAATATAAAATGCTCCTCATTTACATAATAATAGGCATAATTTTTAACTGCTAAATAAAACAGCACTATGATTTTGGCAGTTGTCTGCCAAAAGCATGCTTAATGCAATGTACAAACTTTGAATAAACTTTTATATTTCCTTAATACTCTATTATAATGAGTTTATAATAATGAATATAGATACATGGAATATGTGAACTTTACTTGATACGAATGCTTCAAGATCAAAATGAAGAGTGCACTGGTAGCTAAGGAGATGTCAAGATATAACTGCTCTTAGTAAAACTTGTTCTCCCAGAGAAGAGAAGTTTATAAAACATTTGGGTAGATCAAATTTTTTTGGGAAAGACAAGTTAGTAAAAGAGATTTCATGGAGTTGTATTTGTTGTAAAGTCTAATTTAATATCTTCTATTACTGGACTTCCTTGTTGTGACAATGAAATACTAATTCATTTTAAAACTCATACAATGGTTCTAGTACTCATTTTATTAGTACCTATGCTCCAACCTTAGATTCAGAGAAGGAAAGTTTTAATTTTTTGTTGGATAGCATTAATTTAGCAATAACAGATCTGATTTTTTTCTTGGAGACTTTAATGAATGGGTTGGTATAAATAATAGACATTTCTCAACAATTATTGGAAATAAGGGTATTGTGTTGTCAATTCAAATAGTTTGTTAATATTGAATGTTTGCACAACTCATTAATTGACTATCACACACACACTTTGTTTAGACAGAAGACCAAACTATAAAATAGTATGGGTTCATTCATGCTTAAAAACATGGCATTTATAGTTATAAATTAGAACACAAGAGAAATTCACAATTATGTGAGTGCTTACAAGCAAAGATTGTTGGACAAATCATAGACTAGTACCCTCCAAGATTAAAGTGGTAGATGCATTAAATCATAATCACAAGAAAATTGAGGTTTCTTCTTTAGAAAAACCTACTATATATTCTAAATGTCAATAGCTATTACATTTTGGATCTTAAGAAGTATGTTATAAAAGCAAATAAATTTATTTTTTGGGTTTACTAAAAAAAAACCATGACTGTTTTTATGACAATAATTTTATTAGTAATAATTTGATTAAAAGGGACTTCATATAAATATCTGAAGGCAGAAGATCAATGTTTGATAAAAAGACTTAAAAATGACTGATGAATTAAAACTGCAAAGAAAATGCTAACATTCACTAATCATGGTCACTCTAGACCTTTTTTTAAGGCATTAAAAATATATGTTCCTGAGAAATGATATCACCATCTTATTAAATCCAGTAATGTCAGTCCCTTCTTTGATGACAAGAATATTTTGAATGGGTGGATGGAATATTTTGATCACATTTTGAATAATTATACAAAAAATTAAGCTAACCTTTTTAATGATATATCTATTTTATCTACTCATTTTAATTTGGACAAAGAAATTATGCTTAGTGAAATCAAAACAGCTATTTATAATCATAAAAATGGAAAGACTTCAGGTCTTTATGAAATACCTAGATAAGCTTTAAAATATAATGATATGTTTACTTCAAAAATATTGAAACTTTTTAGCAATATATGGACTTATGAAGTTGTGCCAAATTGACTTTAAAATGTTTTTATACTTTGGGTTTTTAAAACAATAGAAACAGATAAGATTGCAGTAATTATTATGAAATATCAGTATTATTCACTAGAGCAAAAATGGTTTCAAAAATTTTAATAAATGTGTTTCTTCCATGTATAGATAAAAGTTTATCAGAAACTCAATGTGGTTTTAGAGAATTAAGAAGTATTATGTACATGGTTTTGGTGGAAAATACAAGATAAGTTTTAAGAACAAAGGAATGATTTATACATTGCTTTTATTGATTTGGATAACTCATTTGATTTCATTAATAAGACAGTTCTATGGCATTGTTTGAAATTAGTTAGTTGTCCACTCAAATTAATTCATATTTATTAATATTTAGCTTCTATATGACAGAATAATAGAAAATGTTATTATTAAAATGGAAAATCTAAGGCATTTAAAATAAGAACTCATGTTAAAGAATAATATGTGTTTGCTCCAACAATGTTATCAATTTTTATAACAGTGAGTTTTGGAATTGTTTATAGGCAGCTAATCAAATGGGATTCAAGTATGATACAGATAATTTATTATTTTAAATTGATTATGACAATAACTTTTTTCTTCTTGGATTCTGATTTGTAGTATGCTAATGTTTGTGCCATTTTGCTAATTCAAGAAAACATTTATAGATTGTACTTAATGTTTTGAATACAACATATGAAAATTACCATTTATTGATTAATGTTCAAAAACTCAAGTTCTTTATAAACTAGTAATGGGGAAAGAATCCCCAGAAGCTTCTAGCTTGGATGGTTATCATCTTGAGAAGGTCAGCTTAAATATTTTGATAGTTTTATAAATAGAAAGATGAAGTCAGCTGTTAAGATACAATACACCCTTCCATGTACTGTTGGGGCCTTTAATAAGTTAAATTATTGAAAATACATTATCTATATACAGAACTTTTATTTTACCTAATTTATTGTGTGGCAATTAAACATGGACATTTTATTGGCATATTATAAAGATATTGGAAAAGTTTCATTTAAGAATGCTTTGTAAAATTTTAAAAATGCAATGGCAAGATCATCTGAATGTGATAATAAAGAGTCCACTATTGTAAAATCACATCCTCTATTGGATCTGACATGTAAAGCAAGTGATCAATGGAAGGCTCCCTAAAAACATTTCTTATGATGAATTTCAGCATGGTTTTTATGGGGAAGGAAGTATTATCTCAAAGACATTATAATGAAATGCAAAATCAATTGTTTCCATTGGAAAGTACATTGGAGAGCTACCATTAGACTTGTATTGAAGTATTTCAAAATAAAAGTTTTTGCTGAAGAAATTAATAGACAGTTTTATAAAATATCAAATAAACAGAAAAATGGGCCAGCACATTCTATTTGTGAACATATTTTTGATTCACAGTTTGATTTATATAGGCTGCACAAAACTTATGTCTGAAAAAGTTATCTCTTTTTGGAAATTAGAATAGGTGTACTCGTTTTTTTCAAATAGCTGTGTATTATCATTATTTACTCACTTAATAGTCTTGTTTATTTATAGGAATGTTAAATTAATGGAATATATATTTTAACAGTATTTTATCTGTTCTAACAGGTAATTATATTCTTAATAAAATATATATCTAATGCATATATGGTACTTTATTTTATTTTTTTTTCATATGTCAAATGCGTTAATTGGGAAGCAAACCCAGACCAACTGCTTGGAAGACAGCTATGCGAACCATTAAGCCACCAACGCTTGACTATGGTACTTTATTTACAATTTTTCAACGTAACTCTCGAGTATAATTTGAGATTGAAATTAAATATATTAAAATTCCAATTCACCAAAAGATTTCAAGTTTTTTTTTTTAAGTTATTCTTTAAAAATCTGTTTATAAACGTCTAGTTTTTAAAAAAGAATTAAAATATTTGCTGGCTTTGGTACAATGAACCTAAAGTCAATTCTATTGCTATAAACTATAAAATTGTCAAACAGCAATATTAAATACTAGACTTCAAATTATTAGTCATTAAAAGGATAGACAATTATTTTTAATTAGAGAGTAAAATGGGGGGGGGGGGGATTTGCAAATTCTTATTATCTGGAATTTATATTTTCGTTTTCACTGGGGGGGGGGGGGACCTTTGATCTGCAGTACTTACTTAAAGCATGTTTACTTTAATTTTTGATAAACATAAGTAGAGTTCAAGTGAAGTATTTATTAACTCAAATATCGAACATAGAAGTTTTTGGTAAAAAGTAACGTGTTATGTTGAAATAAAACACATAATCAAATAATTAAAAGATTTCAATTCTTTACATGAATTTTTATTTTATAATATTATATATAATTTACACTTGCAAATAATTCGCTTCTTACTGAAAATATGAATGTTCTCAAACACATCGAGGATTTGAGATTTTTTCACGATGCATATGTGCATTGAATATAAATCATTTACCGAATATGATATATAAAAGTATTTTATAATAGAAATTATTTGAATTTATCCCAAATTAGTATTAAATTGTTACAAACAGATTTTTAAAGTTACTAACAAAATTAGGTGAACTAAATTCAGTTTAAAAACAAGTTTGGGGTTAAATTCGGATCATTCGAAATTAATATTCCATTGATTTTCCTTCCTTAATAAAATTGAATTAGAAAAAAAAGTCATTTAGGCTAAGCAGTTGAATCCTATGAAGAAAATAAAAAAATGGTATCAATTTTTAATTACGTTTTTTAAATACATATATTGAAATAGTTTCGCGCAAATGAAGAAAAGAAAAAAATAAAACTTGAGGTTATTATAAACAATTTTTATTATGATACATAGTTTGATATATACTATATTATTACAAATTTTGTTTTGCTATTAATTTTTGTACAATTATTGAATGGGGTTAATACTATAGATTGCCCAAAAAAATTTAGGTCCTTTGTTTTGGCTATTAGTAATGTCATTAGAAGTATAACAACATTGATTACACTACAATAAGAATTTATTGATTACTCTCCTTTCATAAGATAAGGTTTAAAGATATAAGTGGATACTACATAGTAAGGAAATGTAATCCAAAAAATAATTATGAGATAATTAGTACAGAGTATTTAAAGTAAATCATAATGTAAAGAAGCAATTTTGTAGACAATGTAAGTCAAATCCTCATTACATTTATTAAGAATAATTATATGAATTAATTTTTTGTGATATAAACTTTTTTTTCTATAAAAGAAATTATATATTCAATACAGAAATCATAAAATAAAATGAAAGATATAATGGGACTGATAACAAATAAAATAGTATAAGGCTAGATTCATTCAAAAACATTTGACAAAGTGAGATCGGTTTATACTCATATTAGAAGAATGTAACCACTATCAATTAAGTAAGCAATAAAAAATGCCAAAAACTACTAAATACTTTGGTGTTTATAAATTCATAAGGGTTTATAATAGTGTTCAAAGTCAGATTCTATTCTAAATTCATAATATTCATATAAAATATATAATTGCATTAAAGTTCTAAATAGATTCAAACATTAATTACGATGTCTCATCGTTTGTATCAATAATATAATATCAACTGTTGAAAAAAGATTGTTTATATTTCATCAATTTTTTTTTTGTAAATTTATTTCCATCAATTAGCTTTTTCTTAAAGATATAGCTAAATACCACCATTCATGCTGAACTTAACCATACTGCATCTAAGAGCTTTTATTTGAATGCCTTAATGACATTTTTTTTTTGTCCTGTAAACTCATCACTTAAAGATAAAAATAGAATTTATTTATTTGGACTTCTTGAGATCAGGATTTGAGTATCCCATAAATCATATTTTCTCTTCAGACCATTACCAACAAGTTCCTCCCCTTCAGTTTCTTCATTACTAACTTTTGTATTGGCCCATATATAGCAGAATAAACATCAAAAAGAACCAAGTTTACATGTTTAAGAAATGGTTTAAGAAGATCAGGTTCAATATTACAAATTTCATCATCCAAACTGACTGGTTTAATACTAAATGATGAGATCTACAATTGGTTAAAAGTTTTATGAGTGTAGTTTCAAAATAATTGCTGTAAGAATCAAAATAAATAAGTATTATGATGAAAAGAATTCAACTGCATAAGAAGGATGGTTGACTATTATTTGGTTTGGGATCTAGAGAACAAAAAATATTGCTAAGAATGAAAAAAAAAAGTGAAAATTTATGAATTATCCAGAATTATGAAAGTAAAACAGACTGTTAAAAAAAAAGTCTGCAAAATTTAAATTTAAATTCAAATATTTAAAAAATGTGTGGAAAAAAATATTATTTCAACTGCCAATAGTAATTTATGAACACAAATATGGAAGAGATAATTCTAGAGTTATAGAAATTGTCTAACAGAAATGTCTTTGAGAATGCATATTAGTAGACAAATAATTTGAAAATCTTGTATAAAATGAACATGATGATAATAAGACTATTGATATAAAACGACTTTTAAAAGAAGAAAATACTGTTAGTAATAAAAGAAAATTTTTCAAACAAAATGACGGGGGGGGGGGGCACAAATAAAAGAAAGAATTCAAAAATCTTTGTAAAGCTAAATGACTTTTAACCAAAATTTATGTTCTTCTATTTTTAGCATAAACAAAAGCTTTAATGCAGAAGTCTTAGAGATTATCTAAAATGACTAAAAATTCTATAAAGCATATTTTGATATTTGCTTCCTTTGTCACTTTCTATAATCTATAAAATAAAATTAAATAACAAAAAATATATACAGAAATAATTAATAAGGTAAATGGTGGAAGAGTCTACAATGTTCCATAAAAACCAAAACCTGCAACTTCTTATAAACATGATTCATAACACCTAATTAGAACTAAAATATAAACCAAAATTATATATACAAACGCTCTCAATATCAATAGAAAATTGATTCCTCATGTTCTTACATTATTTCAACTAATTTCTTTAAAATAGTTACCAAAATAATAAATTCTCACATTGTTAGCTATAATCTGATGTTATTAAACAAAGCAAAACTCTCCATACAGTAGTGCCACCCTGTGCCTTATTCTATAATCTAATGCTAATCACAATGTTTTGTAGCCAAAAATTATTTCCACTTAATTATGATTAGGCTATAGCTTGTAGTTGGGTTATTTGCATTAGCTAAAATATCTAAAATTTAATATACAACACTATTTTTCTTGCAGTTATAAAGCCATTAAGATTTGAAAAATCACTGTGATTCTGCAAATATCTTCTCTCACAGAACATTATATCAAAAATATTATACTGGTTAAAACAGTGGCTTTAAGTTACTAAAGTCCAAATATTAAAGCGACAGCAATGCACAATATTACTATTCTAAAAACACTCCGAAAAAACTTGAAGTGAGTCAAAAATCACAGTACAAAATTAATTAATTGACTGTGCCAGGATCAGGATGAATATATCATTTATAAAATATGCATAATTATTGCAGTGAGAAACCTAAATTATAAATGTCAGATGTCCCATTTTTTGACAAAGAGACACAAGACTTCTTCCTGTTGATTGAATTTGTCTCCTTGAACTTTCTATTATAATCATCTTTTTCTCTGAAAATGGTCTCTGTGTTATCAGGGGGAAACATGTGTCCTGTGATAAGGTTATGATCCAGGAAAATTATATTATCAGTCTTGTTTAGCTTTTTTATAAAGATAATACTCTGGGTGATTTTAATAGAACTGTTAGTTCAAGACTCCCCATAGTATGCTGCTCTATAAGCTGGATATGGGCATACAATTTTATACACTATTTAAAAAGTATGTTTGAATGGAGTTCTGCCTTTAGTATTGTTCAGAAGATTGTTAAAAGAGGGTGATGTCCTAAGCACTATTCAAACAGTGCCTGAGCAAGTTTTTCAAAGTTTTGTTGCTATGCTAGGAATACATGAGAGGCTTGAACCATAACTTATGTAGAATTTTATTGGTAGAAGCTTTATTACAATTCATATAAATTTTTTACTATATTTATTAATGTTGCATGTTTGTAGCCTATGTCTGTGAGGTCTTTGATGTATTCTTCGATATTAAATTTTTTATCAGCTTTATACTTACACAATTTTTTGTTTTGATGCAAAAATCTTTTTAGGCCTGTCATTTTGGCACATTACATTTGGGATGGATAGCACCTTTTACTCGGATCAGTTTCATGATCATTTTATAATGGAGCATTGATTTATTTCTTTGAAATTTTTAAGTCCAAAATAGTTATACCTTGATCTTTAAATTCCACTTCCAAGATCTATTCCAATAGAGATTCTTTATCAAATTCTGAAAGAATGTTAGAGATTATATATTTGTCTTATACATCATCAACATAGCTGAAGTATATGTCATTATTGTTGATTCTAAATATTTTGGAAGAATTGTATTTTTGAATTTAGAAATAACTAAACTGCTGATAATCTCACTGATTGGAAACCTCATGGGCCAACCTCACATCATCTTATAGTATTTACCATTGGACAAGCTATTATATCCTTGTTAATTAACTTTGATACCTCAAGGATGAAATCCATTTTATGCTGTGTATTGTTACTTTGCGGCAAGATTTTTTGAATGCATGGAGTATAAATGTCTCTTGGCATTGACCCATACAGCTCTTTTATATCTAAAGACATCATAGTATAATGTTTATTTATTTTATATCTTTAATTCTTTTAACACACTCATAGAAATTGATTGAATAAGGGCTGAATCTGAAGTTGTTGATCAACCAGTTAACCAGTCGGCAATTAATTTTGTAGCCTTAAAATAATATGCTCCCATACAATCAAACATCAATCTTCATGAAAAGCTTTCTTTATGAAGCTTAATGTTAGCAAGTAACAGTGGGAGTATTGCCAATGAAGGATAAATTGCAAAATACTCCACATGTGTATAATAAGCCTTATTGTAAAATTGCACAAAATTACTGAAACAATTTTATCTTAACACATTTTAATATTATATGAACTAACATTTATGAATTTTAAGTTTGCAATTTGTGCATTTATTTTCAAATTAAAATCATAGCCATTTACAAGGACTAATCTGTCACCCTTGTCTTTCCTTAATGATTCATACAAAATTGTTTGATTTCAACTATTTCTCCAGTCCAATCATTATTTGTTTTATTAAACCTATATGAAGTGATCAATCTAGTGGTTCTTTCAATAATTTTTTTTTTTGCAACTGAGTGTTCAAAATTTGCTTCAATGTCTACAATTAATTCCATCTGTGATTGCTTCCAATATCCACCAATTCTGGGGGTGTGACCAGAATCGCTCTGACCCAAAGCTATACCTTGCTTGGCATTCTGTTACTTTTTATCTTCAGTTTAAGTGCTGTAATTCTGTAATAATCTAAGATTTCCACCAATTGAGAAAACCATTAAAGTGATCAGTTCATATAAGTTTTAAACAAATAAAGATTGGGCTAGAAAAATAAATTCAAACAATTTTGTATGAATCATTACATAGTATGCATTAAAGAAAACAACAGCAACAGATTAGTCCTTGTGATTGATGACGATTTTAGTTTGGAAAATAAATGCACAAATTGCAAATGTAAAATTCATAAATGTTAATTCATATAATATTAAAATTACATTCAAATATCAGCCTTTCAAGCTAATTAGATAAAATAATTGCTTATTTACTCATAATATTAAAATGTATAAAGATAAATTTGCCTCAATAATTTTGTGAAAATTTTGCAATAAGGCTTATACACATGCGAGTATTTTGCAATTTATCCTTTATCAGCAACATCCCACTGACATTAAGCTTCATAAAGAAGGCTTGCCATTAAGACTGATGATAGAGTTTATAGGAGGATATTACTTTAAAGCTACAAATTAATTGCTGACTGATTAATCAACGACTTCAAATTCAACCCTTATTCAATCAAATCTTCCTATGAGTGTGTTGGAAAAAATTAAAGATATAAAAATAAATAAACACCATACTATCACATTTTTGGATATAAAGAAGCTGTATGGGTCAGTGCCTAGAGACATTTCTATTGCATGCATTCAAGAAATATTACAGCAAAACAACTATAATCATCATAAGATAGATTTCATCCTTGAGGTATTAAAATGAATTGATAAGAATATGATAGCCTGCACTAAAAGTAAATACTATAAGATGATGCAATATTGGCCCATGGGGCTTCCAATCAACAGGATTATCAACAATTTAGTTCTTTATAAATTCAAAAACATAATTCTTCCAAAATATTTAGATCCCTACAATGGATGACACTTCATATATGTAGATGACATATCAGCCAAAGATAAAATTATTAATATTATTTCAGAATTTAATGAAGAATCTCCACTGGAATGGACCTTAGAAGTGGAAGATAGAGATCAAGGCATAATTTTTTTGAACTTACAAATTCAAAGAAATAAATCAATTCTTGACTATACAATGTTCATGAAACTAATCCAAGTAAGAGGTGCTATTCACCTCAAAATCTAACATGCCATTTGACCACAAAATGGCAGGGCTAAAAGGATTTTTGCATCAAAACTAAAAGTGTAAATATGAAGCTGATAGAAAACTTAACATTGAAGAATACATCAAAGACTTTACAGACATAGGCTATAAACTTGCAATCTTAATAAATATAGTAAAAAAATAATTATTTGAACTGTAGCAAAGCTTCCACCAATAACATTCCACATTAGCTTTCTGTATATTCCTAGCATAGCAATAAAACTTTAAAAAATTTGCTTGGGCACTGTTTGAATAATGCTTAGAACATCATCCTATCTTAATGATCTTGTGAACAATACTAAAGACAGAACTCCATTTGAACATGCTTCTTAAATAGTCTATAAGATTTCATGCCCATATCCATCTTGTAGAGTAATATACTATAGGGAGTCTCAAGCTAATAACTCTATGAGAGTTGTCCAGGACTCCTATTTTTATAAAAAGATTAAACAAGACTGACATCATAAGTCAATTTTCCTGGATAATGAACTTGCCGCAGAACACATGTTTTCCCCATTTAACATTAAGATTATCTGCATAAAGAGAGATGATTATAAAATAAACTTTAAGGCATGGGTTATTGCAAGAGACCCAAGTTCAATTAACAGATATAAGTATTGTGTCCCTTTGTCAAAAAAATGGAACATCTGACATTTATAATTTATATTTTTCACTGCACGAATTTGCATATTTTATAAATTATATACTCATCCTGCTTCTAATGCAGTTAGTTAATTAATTATGTACTATGATTCTGGTGAGAATTCATTGAAAGTTAACTCAGTATTATTAAGTGAAAATATATCTATAAGGTGATATTTTTTCATAGTGACTTAACTCAGCTCAAGGTTTTTGGAGTATTTCATTAGTATATGAAAAGAGCTTCATGTTAAATAAACATTATTAATAGAAACAAAATAATAAAGATCAGACTTTGTAGATTAAATCCATTTTGATTGAAATGAATATTACAGCAATTATTCAAATTCTATTAAACTATTCAACAATTTTGCCATCTATGTGGATATTTCAATTAGCAATAAAGTATAAAGATCAATATGTGTTACAAATAGTCAAAAATGAAACAAGAAAGACATACTTTAAAATATTTATGCTGATGTAAAATCTGTAACCACAATGTTATTGAATCTAATGATAAGAAGTAAGATCAATAAACATTTCATTCAGTAACTATCTTATTATTATGAATAAATATCAAGTTTATGTTGCTCAACAAATAGCTCTAACTATGAAAACAGCATTGCAATTAAAACATAAATAATTAAGTCTATTATATTGTAATTTGAATATGGCTTGAACATTTATTATTTTCTATGGCTATATTCTTCTGACGAGACTAAATTCATTTGTACAATATTATGGATAATTTTAAAAAAATTACTCCTTCATTTATTGGAAGATGTTAATAGTAGTTATCATTCACTACAATTGAATTTAATTGCAAGTTGGAACAAATTTACCTCACTCTCCTCCTTGACATTACAACCATTTTACATACAATCATGTTTATATATATATTGTACTATTCTGAATTAGATTTAAAATAGGCATTATTATAAAAAAGTTATTATCATGATTTTATATATATATATTAATCTTTAAAATCATCAAGCAATGTTTTGTCTTAATTTTGGAAATTATTAAAGACATTCAAAATATGAAGTAATTTGCAATTTGTTTTTCTTTTTATCCTTTAAAAGTAATATTCATTAAATTTAAAATATTATTATAAAACCATTTATAAATTTAAGGACATATATAAGGCTAAAATAATGTTTTGCCTATTCACACATTTTAAAAACAATAGGTTTAGATTAATAACAAATTACATTCTCCCATGTGTTGTGATAAATATATGTACATGTTTGGATTATTGTTTAAATATCAGATTATTGTATAGATTTTAAATTGTGAATGTTTATTATTAAAAAAATATTATTATAATAATTATTTTTGAAACAATAAAATATATTTTATTTTTTAAAAAAAGAGATTTAAAATTATTGTTATTATTTATATTTAAAATATTCTTCTGTTGAAATTTAAAATAAGGCATATTGTTAGAGAGTCTGTTTTTATTCAAATGAACTTTAATTAAAGTGCAATATTTATATTTTAAATAAAAGGTGTAAATTTTGATTGTATCAGTAACAACAGTATCTATGTTAAATATATATCAACAAACAAAGGATGTATAATCCCATGATTTGACTTGGGAGATTCATCTTCTTACTTGATTGTCTCTATATATATTGTTAAATTCATGTAACACTATTTTTCACAGTAAATATATTTTTTTAAAAGTGATATATATATATCTTATCTGAACTATAATAGAATCAGAACCTAGACAGAAAAATTAATGTTTGTTTCAAAGACAACTTAGTTTTTAAGAGGAACCTGAAATAACAATTAAAGTAGAATCTATTTAAGAGCATTCTAGGCAAACAATTTAAAATGCTTATTTAAAACCAAGTATATATATATGTACATCAATTAGTTAATAATTTGCCAAGGATAAATTATAAAATAATTACCAAATGAAATAATTATAAATTTTTAAAAAAGAATGCTGGAAAGTTTAACTTGTTATATGAGTTGATATATTATGCATTTATATAGGTTTTAGATTATTTTATTGTTAAAGCCTGCTTAATCTTTGCTCATTTTATCCCATTATAGAGTTGTTTTACTTAGCTTGTATAGCATTATTAATTTTAAACTATCCTATTTACATTATTACAGATTTGGTATTGTAGATTTTAATCTTGTATAATCCATAGGGCAACATCACATGATCATCATTTTTTAAGCTTACACAATCTGTTTTTCACAGAGGCAAAACTCTCCATACAGTAGCACCACTCAGTGCAAAACAGAGTAATCAATGGATGGAGGAAGGTTTGCACATAAAATCCCTATCTAGTGTCTACTCATCCAATATCCTCAGACTAGTTTCTAGCTTGTGGCTTTCATCAGCTAAAGAAGTAAAAGGTGACTGCTGGAGGATTGCATTACATCCAAAGATCTAGATGCAGTACTTTCAGATCCAAGACTTCTCACTGATAAAAGCCACAAAATAGAAACTAGTCTGGGGATATTGGATGAGTAGGAACTAAATAGGAATTTTATGCACAAACCTTTTTGCATCCATTGAATACTCTAGTTTGCACTGAGTGGCACTACTGTATGGAGAGTTTTGCCTCTGTGACAATTCATAGGGCATATTAAAATAAACAGTTCATATGATTAATTTATTTTGTTAAAGATTTTAGTATTCATCATGTTAGTATTTTATTATAATAAAAGATTAATTAAATCCTTAATTATTTTGTACTGTTACAAATTCAGTTTGTTTAAAGACTTGGGGTATTAAAGAGGAATTCTCATGTTCTCATTTTTATATCAGTACAGATTTGACATTCAGAGCTATGGCATATACATAGAATCTTCTTTCTTTTGTTCATTTTTCTTCCATTACACAAAGCCTCTTTCATTGTGTTCATTTTTCTATCACTACAATACATAAAATTAATATCGTTCCATAGTGTATAATAGCTTTCTTAGATCATAAATATAACAAACCTAAATTTTAAAAATCCTTTCCAAAAATACACTTCCATAAAATATTTCTTTATAATTTTCACCTCACTGTTGATGTTACCTCACATCTTGTTATACTTTTTTACATGATTTCCCAGTCACTATATTAACAACATTGAATACATTTAAAAAGATAACAGAAGTATTGCTTATTCGCATCTATGTATTATACATTGGTCACTTTGTTTAATTACAGTTCACAAGATCTTTCATCAAGTTTTTAATACTGATTGTCCAGTTAATTTTGCTAAGGGTATAAATAATGAGTTCAGTTTCTTTATTTAAATTGGTACAGTAAGATCAAGTTTACATCAAGATTTGAAGAAATAATTTCACTGCTAGGTAAAATTTGAAGATTTGTAATTAGCAATATAAAACTTCTTTATTCAACCAGTATTTCTATATTATAGATAGCGTTAATAAATAGTGTTTGATTTTGGTTAGTCACTTTTGTTAAAATATATAAAATATAAATCTGATACTATAGAATATGGCACATTGCAATATATAAGGAAAGCAATCTATAGAAAAAAAATCTTATTGGCTTGAATTAAGTGGTGAAACAATATTTTAATCGGAAAAAAAAAATTAGTGAATCAATATCCTAAACCGAGATCAGTCCTATCATTTTGGAAGATCTGAATTATTAAGTGGTAGAATAGAAAATACATAATTGAATGGTGTCATTGCTTGAGAGCTTATAAGAAGTTTGGGCATGCAGGAAGTGCCCAACTGGAATTTATCTGAGGACCCTACACTCCTGAGTCTGACATTATACTAATAAATGATGCAAGCATATTAGCAAAATTTTTCTGAAGAAGTTAAATGTCATCATTAATTCAAAGCTAGCATATTCACATGATGTTATTATGAAACTGAATCATCAAACAATTAACTTTTAGCTGTGATGGCTTCTTAGATGGAACTACCTATTTTTTTTTTTTTTATTATAATAGGTTAATCATAGTATATAAATATATCCTGACTGCATCAAAGAATTAATTAACTAATATATCAGTGTTCATATTCAGAAAAGATATAGTATAAGATCTCTTATATCCATGCTATTTTCCATTTACATAAATTCATTAATGAAAAAGCAATCGATGGCTACACTACAACAGTGGGGGACGTTTAATAAAAACTCAATTATTGATTAATAAATGTACAAACTGCCATTTGTGTATGTGCGCATGTCACTTGAGAAATAAAAATGTAAACAGCAATTTAAAAAAAAAAAAAAATTCATGCACATTATTAATATTATTAAATATTTACTTTGTGATGTGTAAGATATCAATAAATTACACTGTAAAGGAAGAAAGAAAAGTAATCTCCGTGTACGGTATGCGAAACAATTATTTAAAAAAAAAAAATCTAAATTTGAACCTGTTCTAGTTTGCATTTCCTGAACTCAGTTTTAAATAAAATTTCTCACATTTCATTGTAAACTGGATGGAAAAGCTAAAAATAAGATTAAGAATTTGGAATTGATAATATTTTAAAAGTTATAATTAAAAATGTAAAACTCGGCAGTGAATTTTTCTTTCTACTTACAAAATGTAAATAAAGAATGAGGGAAGAGAAAAACTATATATTTTTTATTCTCTTCACATACTTATGTATAAAAATCATAATATACTAAAATTTGTATCCATAACATCTTTTTGAGAGAGTAAAATGAGGTATTTTTCAAAAATATATATTGCTGTAATGACACAAATGTCATATATCTCTAGCTGGTGACGTATATGACATCATATTGTTTGAACAACATCAGAAACAAGCAACTAGACATTCTTATTACTATAATCCTAATTCTATGAATCCAGCAGTTTATTCCATATTGCTTTGCATTAGAGTGCAGTCTACTATTGAAGCTGTGTTTCCGTGACCGGAAGAGAGAATCGATCACTAATTGAAAGATCATTGATTAAAAATCTTTTTCCACAATAATCTATATTTTACGACTATTCTTAAGTATTTTTCCAATGCTCCAATTACAACAGTTAATATAATGCATTTATTTAAAAGAAATCCATTCATCATGAGAGACTAAATAACCAAAAGCCACACTAGTCAAAATGCATGGAAAATGCAATCGGATCAGCTAAAGTTTGAAAAAACAGCTCAAGTCATGCCTCTATAATGCTGTGAAGGAAGAAATGGATAATGCCGTTTAAGTGACTCGAGATCTACAGATATTATACCTCATAAAATGTCACCAGTGCAGTTGTATTTACTCTCTCAACATCACCAGTGTTCAAAAAGAAGATCACCATCGGAAAAAACTAAGGAAGACAGCAATAAAATATTAAAAAAACAGTACCTGGAAAAAATCGTGATTATTGACTGTTTACCTATTTAAAGTAGTAAGGTCTTATCATTATAAATACCATAAGGCCTTAAACTTGAACCATAGCTTAAACTTGAAATGTCTTTTGTTACTATAAGATATTTATGTAATTGCGATATAGGCAATAGTTTTATTTATTCATGAAAACAAATTGTTAATTTTTTATATTTATTAATCATTTTAGTTTGTGGTTGTAACTCAATTCAAATATATGCTTTTTACACACATATGCTAGTTAATATCCACAGCCTTGAGAAATCATGCAATCCATTGGGGTGGGGGGGCATGATGAATGGTGGTAATAATTGATGATGATTGTTCCTTTAAAGAGCTTTTCCAGAAGTAAACTATTTTTAGAAGTTTAACGCCTTTTAGTTTTTTTTATATTAAAAATGAGTTATGAATCATCATCATAATGATTAATATTTTTATATATTTGAATTAAAAATTTTATTTGAATTTTATTAACGATCCAACTTATTTTTATTTGAACCAAAATCTACAGTACACATCTTGAAGATCTCCTTGTATATCATTATATATATATATATTGAAACAGGGCTGAGTTCGATTCCTGTTTCAAAAGTAAACTTTGCTATATATGCGTCAATATAGCCCAATTAATTGAATTTATTTCATTTTAATAGTTATAACTAGATAGGGATTAAAAAAGGTTAATATAAAGAGAAGAGGTGGGGGTATGTGTGCTTTTTGTTTTATGGAAACGCGTGTATATATTTTTTTGCTGGATAGAATAATATGTAAGAAAAAAAAAGTAAAAAGTATAAATGCAGATACGGAAATATGTTTTATTTTTCAAGATGGAAGCTTTTCAATTTCATTTTGGAGAAGTTAAATGAAAAAAAGATAGCAAAAAGAACTTGATCGATATCTAAAGAATTTAATTACTCAGATTTAAGTTTGGATTCAAAAGAATTTCGATGAAAACAAAAGGAGAACGAAATTAGATTTTGAGGTGCGAAAAGCTTTTGTTTAAAAAGAATCCGGATTTTTGAGGGGCAAAACTTGCTAAGAAAGTTTATTCTATTGCTGATTTTTGGTAGAGAGTGCTGCGAGGGAGAATTTGTAAAATGGCTGGTAGAATGGCATGCAAGCTGGCTTAAGAAAGCGTAAGCATGCCGGGCAGTGCACTTCCGCCCCATGAAGGTCCAAAGGTGGCTGCAAGAAGGGTAACCATCGAAGATAGAAACTAATTGCTCCGAAGTCGAAATTAAATTCAAAAAAGGAATGGAATCAACAAGCAAGAATATAGGACAGCCGGAATAATTAATCAAATTTGATCGCCATGATATCAAGTGCTATAAAAAGGAATCAAAACGAATGAAATTTTTTTTTTACTTTTGATAATCCATCGTTTTCCCTGGGGAAGAAAAGCAATCCAGGTATGTGCACATTCAACAATATACTAATTAGTGTTCCAGATAGCGTCTGTTTCTTTTAATTTTTCACAAACTTTCTTTACAAACTTTCTTATCGTGAACGATATGCCTAAACTTTTGACAAAAAAAAGAATCAAAGAAAAAGAAATGATTTTTCTTACTGGTATGAACCTGATATATGACATATTTATCTTATTTTATACATATGCATGCATTTTTCTTAGTAAATAAAGAGCACAGAATCCAATAGTATTTAATGAGGATATAAATAAAATATTGTACAAAATTTTAAAAATGAAATATATGTTTATTGGTTTTGTTTATTTAGGTCTGTTTTTATAAAAGTATAAATAATTTAGAATAGTATATCAAACATATTAAAGTATAGTAACCCCCTCCCTCGTAGATTTCCTTCGATTTGTCAATCACCTGCCCTGAGTAGAGCTAGTCAAGGGCATTTCCATATTGGTATTCCAGCTCTCCCAGCATAATTCTTATAGTAATATAAGTTTGGCGCTTGAGGTCATAAATTGACACTCATAAATATGCTGGGCAAGAAATAGGAGTATAGTTTTCGAAATACTTTAAAAAATTTTTTTTAACAATTACGCATATACGTGTAGCGTTATATACATACATGCAATCTTACAAATGATTATATATATATGGAAAATGGCAAATTCCAATACATGTATATCATTGTTTATAGATTAGAACTTGGATTGTAAAAGTGTTAAACGTTACAATATCATTGTTTATATTCAGAAAAGATGCAGTGTAAGTATCTCCTATTACATCCATGCTATTTTCCATTTACATAAATTCATTAATGAAACAGCAAATTCTACTACTGGTTTATACAAAGTTGCTTTATTGTATTAAAAAAATAATTTATATTTGAAATTAATTTCATCAAGAAGCTGGACCAAAAATACAAACTATTAAGTTAACAGTTTTTAATTTCAGCCAATAACCAAACCTTTTCTAGATATATCACAAATATTTAAAATGAGTTGGCATTCAAATATTCTTCTTGAATAAAAGTTTCAAGATAAAATTAAATATTTTTTCCACCTTTGAACCTCTTAGTAATGAAAGTGAAAAATTTTAATGCTGTTCACATTAGTCCATGGAATTATTAAACTCACTAAACATCACATGATCACCATTTCTTATGCTTTCTCAAGCTGTTAAAACAGGAAAAACTCTCCATACAAGTAGTGCCACTCAGTGCAATCCAGAATAATCAATGGGTGCATTAGATTATAAGATCTAGGTGCAGTGTTCTCAGATCCAAGGCTTTTCACTGATGAAAGCCACAAGCTAAAAACTAATCTGGGGATATTGGATAAGTATACACTAGATAGGGATTTTATGCAAAAATCTTCTTGCATCCATTGATTACTCTGGCTTGCACTGAGTGGCACTACTGTATGGAGAGTTTTGCCTGTTTTAATTATTTAAGTCTATGGAAAACTTTTTGATGCAGCAATTTTATTATGAATACTGAATAACTACTAGTAATAGTCATGATCTAGTTGTCTAGAATTTCTTCCAATTTTATTTAAATAGGTAGTTTTTTGCAATAAGAGATCTATATTTTAAATCAATCCTATGCCATTCAATATTTAGGTTCATCTCCTATTACAATGAAATCTTCTAGATGACTTAAAATTTGAACATTTTAAGTAAATAACTACTAGATTAAATAAACAATGTATAGAGGAAAAGTCTCAAGTAATTTTAGGATATTGTTTTTCAAGTCTATTTAATTTCCTTTTAATTATCTATATGTCTGTCTCTATGAAGCATTTTGGTGGCTCAGTTCATATTTTGATAGGTCATCATTTATTATTTGGGTAGTAAAAAAGAGAACCCTATTACTCAACCATCTCTGTGAATTTTTTTAACTATTTTAGAAGTTGTCTTTTTGATGAGATAGCTATTGAGCCCAAATATTTACTTACTAAAACATTATCACATCCATATAATGCAATGGTATTTTTTCCTATTGGATGCTAGATGTGAATTTGTATTTTAGATAATAAATGATAAATCATTAAATAAATTATACAGCAGAGGTGTCATTTATTATGTTATACAGGATGACAACTGTCATAGTTAATAAGCCAAACAAATATAATTAAAGAATCTTGATAAAAAAAACTTTAAACTGAAATAAAAATCTAATTAACTAAAAAGTGATAACTGTGAAGAATATATTCAATGTGAATAGTTCATTAACATTTTCAAATGTTTGAGTTAATGTCAATCCCAAAGGATGTGTAAAAAAAAAAAAAGAAGGAATATGCATAAGAAAGTTTAATTATCATTTCATCAATGACTATACAGTAGTGGACTTAAGAGTTAAAAGTTTCTGGAACATAGCTTAACTCTATCCCTTACAATATTCAACATCATACAACTTCTTGAGCAACAATTGCATCGATAGACTCTATTGTTGATATATTATAATAAAAATTAATCATGAAATTTTTGTGTATAAATATCATAAGTTTTACTTAAAATTTTTTATAACAATGAAATATTTAAGAAAGATGACAAATATATATAAATGTGTGTGCCATAGACTGTGATTCATTATAGATTCTCCTTTCAGTCAATGATTAAATTTTATAAGCTGTCGATCGGTACAACGTAGAATTCACATAGCTTTAGAAAAAAACATTGAACAGTATTCAAATATTGTGCCTTATAGTTCAATTCACAAAAATTACATTAATGATTTATACTCATGTATAAATACGATATTCAATAAGTATGTCAGTTATAAAAAATATTTTTTTACAATTAGAAATTATATTTCCTTAACCAAGATATGCATCTTAATTTTCATATATCTAATTAATATTTATCCATATATTTTCCTCATAGGCTAAAGAAATTGATTCTGTCAAAATGCATTATAACATCATTCAAATTTTCCTCTGACTGTTTGTTTGATATTACTTGAATATATATATAACAGAATTGCAGAAAGGGGTTTGCTGCTAACCAAAAAGAGAACTTTTGATTCATCTTTGAGGCCTTAAAGGAACCTATATGAGAAAATTCCTAATATCCACTCTGTATGTTCTTGTTGTTGCTATGTGATTATCATTATAATATATGAACTGGTTAGGCTGCTTAACAACATGTATCAGCAAGCTTAGTGAGTTTATTGGCTTTTTATCTCTGAGTTTAACATCAAGTAACACCATGATCTTTCTTCTAAGTTGCCTGATAGCTATTAACTAAATTATCAATTGAGTACAAAATACATGAGTGGAAGAACAAACAGGTGTTGCTGATATTATTTAAAGCATCAAGAGGCTGAAATGGAGTTAAACATGATCTTTTTTTAGAAGAGATGATAATACATGAACATTTGAAATCATAAATCTGATTCCAAGAGATTGTAAAATACCTAGAAAGAGACAATGTGTGACATGAATGGATGGAATATGGAAGTGTGCTGGGGTGGTATAGAGAAGAGATGCTAGAGATTGGAGATTTATTGAACTTGAAGTGACCTTCATCCTATAGTGGATTAATAATAGTTGAAAATGATAATGATGACTAGCTAAAATAACTTTAAAAGTAATATCATATATATATAATAATATTTAAATACATGTATATTATCTATATATGTATTTAAATATTACATAGATTGTATTCTGCCCATATGTGAGAGATCAGAGTGACTTAAAGTCAAATAATATTGACATCAACAAGGACTTTAAGCATTCCATCATTGGATTTTCAATGATATGGATGGGTGAAGAGTTGGAGAGTGGAGAAGATTAAAATAAGTCCATTATAGTGTGAAGATTTGCTATCACAATATAAACTGAGCATTGATTGTATATATGTGCGGGAGATGGTGATTTGCATCAATAGATGAGTACTGGTTCAGCACAAAATACATGTATTGGTGATCATTTATTTTTATCACATGTATGTGATTATATGTATCAATTGTACAAGATGGAGTGGATAGCTATAGGAAGTGAAAGTATGTGTTCAAATCTTTTCTAATATATACATATATTACAGTAAAATAAATATAAAATGGGATTTTATGAGGAGTTAGACCATCATCTTTTCAAAAAATGATTTAAAAAAATAAGTACAGAGGCAAATATGAAAAACACAGTATAAAAAAAAATGATTAAAATGTTTTGAATTTTTAAAGTTACACCAATATTATACATTTTTAATTTTAATTTAAAACCAGTTTATTACAACATAACACATTATCCATAAAAATGTGTGTGTACATATATATGTATGTGAACATATATATATATGCGTGTGTGTATATACATGACCAAATCAAAGCTGAATGATCTCTGGCAGAAAAGTCTTTTCAATTAATGTGTTGCAGTAAAATTCAGTATTCACAAATTTAATGATTATCACTCTAATTCCTATTCCAGAATGTCATTGATCAGACCAGAAACATTTGAAGAAAGAAAAGAGAACTATCATTTGAATTTGGAAAAGTATAAATAAAGTATGAATTTTTTAAAAAATATTTAACATTTCAACTAGAAGATCAAAATAGTCCTATATATTATAATGGATGTTAAGACACCATTACCAAAATTATACTTTTATAGAGGTAAAGAAAATAAAATAGATTTTTATTTAGGATTTCATTTGTAAAACTTGATTAAAGGTTTTTTTTTAATGCTTGTATTAATATATATATGTATGTGCATGGGAATTATATTTTAATACCACAGTTATATTTGGTTTTTAATTTTGATTTTAAAAAAAGAAAACTAAGATTACGTTTTTTGTTAAATTTATGTAAAAGTAAAGTGTACAAATAGATTGCTTTACAGATTTTGGATTTATATTGATAAGAATAATTAAAAAAGAAAGAAAACAAAAAGAAAAGAATTTTTCATTAGTTGGTTCCTGGATCTGTAAAGGGCAATTTATTTCATTAATTAGATAACTATTGTTAGCTAGATAGAGAATTTTTAAATTTTAATTAAAAAGAAAAAGTTTTGTAATTAGGAGATATGATTCAGATAACAAGTTCTAATCAGGCCTTCGGATTATCTTGGAAAAGCTAGAATACTTGCATCAGCTAGTATACTTGCACCAGTGCAAAGAGACAGACACCAACTCTGACAGAAGAATTGCATGATTCCTGCCAAAATACTTGGAAAGAACGATTCCTGCATATTCTGAAAGCTGATCCAGTAATTATTCTACCTAGATTGAACATTAAACCTACAGCAAGAATATTTTCTTTACCATGATGTGCTAAGCTTTTCGCCAGGACAGGTTCAGACGTCCTGTGTCTCCATTAACTGCCTACAGTGCCATAAGAACCGGCTCCAAAGAAACCACTAACCAACTCGCCCAAGCTTACCGTCAGTGAATCCAGAGCAACGGACTAACCTAAGAAGTCTAGTGCACTAGCATTGAAATAAATTATTAAGGTACCTCACATTTTGCAATTTAAATAATGTTATCTTAGATTTGTTCCCTTTTTAAATATAGATGTTTTTTTAAAGTTATATCTTATGTAATTCGATTTCTTTGTGCTTGATTTTTTTTTTTTTTTAACGAGTGCTAGTTTCAAACCTATTACTGTCCGTCCTATTTAAGTCTTAGTAAGTAAGATAGTAGTTTATTTATAATCTCACATTCTTTTTTTTTATAGAAAGCAGTCTGGATATTACAGACTATTTTAATTGACTTCTGGCTCGTGACCCATTTTATTATTAGTTCTCCTTATGTCATGAAACTTTATTTATAATAGTTCTTAGTTTTATTTCTTCAAGCTTACGATCATTTTAACCCTTTCAATAGGCAGATCGTGAGCTCCTAGCCTGTCTCACTCAGAGGGAGGTCAATCGATTGAAAGTAATAACTTTCAACACTCTTTTTATTATTATTAATGTTTTGGAAGCTACTTTCGCATTTCTTCGGTTTCGACATAAGCTTACATAAATCTCAAATACGGAGATTCAGCTTTTTCTAACTATGGGTTATAAGCAGGAAGCTAACCTCCCTTTTCTTACGTGAGATCACGGAATACTTACTAATACTTCTGCTACTGTCAGTATTTTGCATTCTTTCATGCATAGAAAATCTCTCTCAAAGCCATATAAAATATTTAAATTTAATTTTGACGTATGTATGTGTAGTACATATTTTAAGTATGCTTTAAAGATTATTATTTAGATTTATGTTTATTTAATCATACTTTTAATAAAATTATTTATTTATTCATCTACTTAGTTGATTTTGTTTTCTGTTGCTACCTTTCCAACTCACTGAACAAAACATAGATCTCATTTGCTTGATTGAGCTAGTCCGGCGCATTCGATTCGCATATCCTGTAACCCCTTAAAAATAAATGTCTAATTCCAAATTTCGGACTAGTGGTGCCCTGGTGGTCAGTTTATGCAAGTCTAAAGCTTTTGTCCGGTATAATATATATATCTGTATGTATTATTCTAGATGTAATTCTAATATTCACAGAAATGATAGTTTTTGATTATCTTCATGTTGTGGTCAGTAGTGCAACATTGTAGAAATTCCTATCTAAAAAGTACGAATAGAAGTTGTCATTCATTACATATAGATGATTGATGAAATTCAGATTTGGAAAGTATTTTTGTAAGCATGGCATTACACTCATGCTGTAATGTTGTTTTTAATATCTCACTGAGGCACTTTAGATTGGTCTATATAAATGAAGTTAGATACAAAGATAAGATGGTCACTCTTATCTTATTCAAAGTCTCTATCTTTTGCTTTGGTTTGAGAGTATTCTTCATGCTCAACAAAACACCATCAGGGTATTAATAACAACATTATATTACATATGTATAGTATGATTCCTTTCTGATTAAAATTAAAACTATCTAATAATTGGTGGTTTTCACTTTTTCTTAAAACAGCAATTAAAAAATGAAAAAGTTTAATGCCTAATAATTTTAAATAAATTTTCTTATTGCATATTTAATGATACTCAAAAGTTAAATAGAATTTTGTATAAGAAATAATGGTAATAATAATAATGAAAAAATAAACTTTAATTATAAGTATCACAAAACAGTAAGGAAAAAAGTCTTAGCTAATTTTTATTTATATTAAAAAATATATAACTGTATACATATACAATTAGAGAGAATTTGAATCCAAAGTTTCAAGCTCCTTTTAATCATCCATGTGAAAAAGATGAATAATCTCCAATATACATACATCCGTTGATCTAAATCATCATCTACCACACTTATATACAATCACTGCTCAGTTTATATTAAGATAGAAAATCTTCAAATTTTAATGGACAGGTTTCAAACCTCTACTCTTCAACCTTTTCGTCATCCATATCAAATATCTGATGATGGTATGTTTAAGGACCTTGTTTGCCATTTTTAAGTCATTCTAACATTTCATATGTAGGACTTTAAGTCAATTTAAATACACACAAAATGGATGGGAAGAATACAGGTTGAATATTCAATATTTAAATACAAGTGTAGTATATGTATTTTAAACTAGATATAATTAGAGGGTATTTGAACCAAGACTACCAAGCTCCCTTTAGTCATCTCCAATCTACACAACTGATATACACAACCACATGTATGTGATATAAATAAATGATCTTTAATATCCATATTTTATGCTAAACCATCCAGACTAACTGATGAGTGCTGTTTACGCAGGAAATTGTATATATATATATATTACTTTAATAAAGTATAAACATTTATTATAAATATACAGTAGATATTAAAATTAATAGTTATCATTTAATATGTGTACAAGTTTTCAGAAATCTTTTGATTTTAAAGACAATAAATATATAATAAAAAGATAAAAATTAAATTATTACTATATGATTTCTTTTAATTCAACAAAATATTAATTTTGAGAAAGTAGAATTATAAATTACATATATTAATTGATTTGAAAAACTTAAATGTACTTTTATTCTAAGTGAGATTTATTATAAATAATAATGGAAGAATAATTTAAATGGAGATTTCTGATATATATATAAAACAATTTTAATAAGGCATATACATAAGTTAGAACAATAAAAATATTCTTTGGAATATTAATAGAAGAGTAAATGCAACTAATTTAGGTTTACACCTTGTTAAATTCTCATTCTGATTAATTTAAATGTAAAGAATATTTTTGATTAGGTTAAACAATATTTTTAAATTATCATGGATAATTTTATTACTAGAACTCAAAAATAACCTAAACTAAAAATGATGTTGTCAAATGGTAAATGTGGATGTGGAGATAAAAATAAGAGAAGATTTGTGAGAGGAAGAGAATATTTCTAACTCTCAGATATATTTCCATGGATTTAAACTAAAAGAAGAAAAACAATGAAGCCTCTATTATTGCAACATCTTTTGAATTTCAAATGAATAAGTGAGACAGTAATTAAATCAACAAAAAATGGAAATGTTTCAGGAAATGATAGAACTATTCTTATTATCTGAAAAAATCCAATTGAAAAATAAAAAAATTGTTGACAAAGCTATAGAAACAGATATTTGAGAAAGTATAATAATGATACTAATATTTAGGAAAGGTGAAAAAGAAGACAGAAATATATGCAATTATTAATCTACTATATGTTCTGTTCAAAACTCTTAAAGAAAATTAAAACCCACTTACAAAGAATTTTGGCCTAAATTAATCTAAACAACAAGCTGAATGTAAAAATGATTTTAAGGCAGTGGATCACATCCAAATATGGAATGAAGTTATAAAGGGGACTAATGAATATAAGTTGTCATTATGCTTTGGATTTGAAGATTATGAAAATGCATTTGATTGTATAAGTATTTCTACTGTAACCAAAACTTTGGTTCATCACGATATGGAACTGCGATATTGTTATATTCTGAAAAATATTCACCAAAATGCAGCTTCAATAATTAGATTGCATACTGATACAAAAAGATTAATATGTGACAAGCTGAGGTAATATTTCCAACTTTTTATGAATTTTCACTGAAATAATTTGTGATAAAAACAAATTGAGATTATTTAAGTTATTTGATGTATTTGCTTTACATATAATACTTCAGATCTTCAGATATTATTTGAAATGTTGTCAGAAGAAAGCAAGAATGTAAATCTAAAATTAAGTGCCAAAGAGACTAGATTAATACTAATGATTTTTCATAAAAAGAAGAAAAATAAAAAAATAATGAATTAAAAAGAATTAATAATTACAAATATTTTGGTCAGTTTACTAATATATAAGATAATGGATTCAATTAATTACAGAATTAAATTTAAATGAAATGTTTTTAGTAGAAATAACTTCATATTACAAGAAAGTATATTAATATGCTTGAAAAGAATGAATTTTATTACACATACAAGGTGAGAAAAAATGACTATCCCACTTTTGATTTTCAGAAAAGAAGAGCAGTGTGCAGTGATTACTGTTGGTGGCTTGAGAGTGTGTCTGGTATCAGTATTTATCAAAATCTTTGTTCCTGTGGAGAAGGTATTTTATCATGAAGTATGTATGAATGTATAGAAAAATTCAATGAAATTTAACATGTGGGATATGAAGAAAGACTCAGACATGCACACACACACTTCCTCAACTAATGACAATATAAGACATTGACATGAATAGATTCTATTGGATAGGTGAGTGATACTAGACTCCATGGAAAATCATATGCAAATCAGCTAAGGATCTGCTTATGCAATTCCCTTGACAGACTTGGATTCCAAAAAGTTTGTACAAGATGAGTACTGAAACAGAAGAGCACAAACAGAAGCATTTGTACATCTGAAAATAAAATTTGGACTGATACTCTAAAGAATATAAAACATTATTTAAAAAGTTGTTTATTATTACAAGTCAGAGAATAAAGATTAGAGTATGGAATGGAAACATCTTTAACTGTGACAAAAAAGAAGTTCAAGTTGAAGATTCATGCATACAGTTTTATGAAATTTTCAAGAGCCAGTATTGAAATATTGTCTGGAAAAAGATTTAATAATCAACAGTTATTGAAGTGCTCATCTGAAGATCTAAAAGTCAAAAATTCAGACAAAAGGGAAAGGATTGCTATCCAAGAATGTTGTGTTGCTGCATAGCAATACCCATCTGCAGATTGTTAGCTCTTTCCAAAACACTTTGAAATGTTTGAGCATCTTTTCTATAATCCTGATCTCACGTCTTCAGACTATTGCCTGTTTGGTCCTTGGAAATAAACCTTAAGACATTTATAATAAGGAAATATAAAAACATATTGGCAGGTAGACAAAATGTATTGAAAAGTAGTAAGATTTATGATTATATTTCATCTTGCTATGAATATGAGAAAGCCATAAGCTCACAAATGTTCTAAGCCATAAGCTTCTCTATAGTTGTGTATAAGCACACTTATTATTATTTTGCAAAATGATGTCTTTGTCTTTTCTAAAAGTCGATTAAAATGAATTCTACAGCAGTGTGTTGATAATTTTTGACTCATCCTTATATTTTACCAGTTTTTAGGTATATAACAGGATGTTGGGTGATTAAAACATGATTCATACAAAGACTTCAGACAACACAATGAAGTACGAAAAGATATATATTAAATTTAATAAGGAAGAATCAAAAGCAAAATAGCTGGATTTTATTATCACCATAGAAAACAGATTCTCATGAGCTGGTTTAATATCTTGTTAGAAAAGATAATGTATTATTGACAATTAACAGTATTTTAAGATATTGTAAAAGATATAGAAAGAGACCATGAGATGAATGGCTGTGATATGTAATTTTAAAGTTATGTAGTAAAAATAAAGTTTGGAACAGAGAAATTGGATTAAAGATAAAGAGATATTAATTTTGAAGTGGGTTAATAAAAATTGACTATCATGATAATGATAATGATGTATATCAATACTTACTGCTTGCATGTTTCACTTTTTTGCCAATTACAGATACACTGCAGTTATTCAAAGTCATGCATTATCATTCACTATGAAAGATAAGTTTCATACTCATTATTTTTTCTGTTTAAATTCTAATAAATAGTATCTGTTATTTAGAAATTTATTAGAATTTTGAAACTTTTCAATGATTTCAAAATAAATTACATAAAAAAGAGCAACACTAAAGATTAATAGCAAACTGGAAATAATAAAAAATAATTTGGAATTTATAATAAATATCCTAATGGTTGAATGTACAGTTATTATAAATGACTAAACATTCAGATACATTTGTAGTAATTGCCAAAAATTATACAATATTATCTTTGATAAGTGATAATAATAAAAATAACAATTTTAGAATATTCTTTGAAACTCATGGGAGATAAAGGTAAGCAATCATGAGATGAACAGAACAAGCAGAAGATAAATCAAAATCTTTTTGATTTTATCAATAAGTGAAACAATAAAATAATCTTTACATTTTTTTTAAAATCAAACAATTCATAATTGTGGGGGGGGGGGCATGTTAAAGATTATTATTCTTACAATGTTGGATTACTAATATCACTATACTTAATAAGAGAGTTTTTATTTTATTTTACTGGATT
The DNA here is from genome assembly GCA_028023455.1 of Epiperipatus broadwayi. Classification (NCBI taxonomy): domain Eukaryota; kingdom Metazoa; phylum Onychophora; class Udeonychophora; order Euonychophora; family Peripatidae; genus Epiperipatus; species Epiperipatus broadwayi. The sequence goes on along the minus strand of JAQFVV010000041.1, from coordinate 6,594,027 downwards.
TTAAATAAGAGATTGTATCTGAGTTGATATGCCCAATCTTAGAAATTCATAACTTTTGCCAACCATTTGATCTAACTTCTAAAAAAGTGCAGAAGCAATAGAAAAAAAGAAGATGTTGTCTATCTTCAACAATTCTTTCAAATATTGGTCAAACAAGATAGTAGTATTTGGAAGAGTTGTTAAATAAGCTTTATTTTAATAAGAATAGAATTAGTAATGGAATTAATAGATTCCATTGATCAGATTGGTTGATAGTGCAATCTTTTTAGAACTATGGAGGATGAATTTAACAAAGTGTTATTTTGTTTTCATAGAGTGTATAAAAGACTAGAATAAATAGAAATTAAATTAAAGTACTTACGAATGTAATTATATTTTTGAACTTATATTGAAATCTATGATGAGTTTAACTTTTTCTTCCTTGATAATCGTCATTAGGAAGGATTATATTTATTTGATATATAATCTTATTTTCATTTTATATTACTTTCTTATATTTTTTATGTTATTTGATAATTATTACTAAAAACTATATTGGACCAAAACAATCTAATATGATCACCATTTCATCTGCTTACACACTGTATGAGGAGTTTGGTAATCTAATATGATGTTAGCAATCAATCTCAATCATGTAAACAGAAAAACATTTTTTTCAAACTGCTTAGAAAAAATGAAGCATAGCTACTTTTATATGTTAAAAATTATGAATAGTTGATGTTGATGAAAGAAGAGAATGTTCAATAAGCGAAGTAGTGGATTCTGATGTCACAATGATATATAGCCTCTGAGTAACATAAAAAACATATAGACTATAGGTTGTTCTAGATAAATAAGGAATTCTTTATTTAATAATAATAATGAGAATAACTGAAGAATAAAAAAATATTTACGAGTTGAACTTTGAAGTTAGTTTTTAAAAAAATTGAGAATGTAATTAACCATTGAAGAATTTAGAATGAGTAATGCAATAGGCTACTTAAGTTTTTTAAGAAATATATGATGCTAAATCTAATATTAAAAAAAAGTTTGTTAAATGGCTTATTTGGAGTACAGATTTATATGGCCAGTGATATAATAGATATGTTGTAAAATATAAGATTGAAATAGTAGTGAAAATTTTCACAGAGAAAGAATTCCACAGACTACGATTTTGAGATAGAGAAATTATTAAAGATGTATTGGAAGTTATTGAAAGAAAAACGTAAGGTAATGATCGACAGTGAGGAAAATATCTATAGATATTTGAGAAGTGGTGTGACAGAAAAATAACGATATGGAAAGGTGATCTAATTTGATGTGTATGATCTAATTTATGGAAAATTATAAATGATGAGGATTGTTTATAATTTAATAAAAGTGCATCATTATTTTTGTATTTAACTTAATTAATTGTGAATCAAATACTTTCTAAATAATCGACAATTAATGTTAACTTCAGATTTGCCAGGATGTTTATTATTTGAATATACAGTAATCTGAAATTGGAATTTTTAATTATTATTACATTTTTTGTTGTAATATTTTGATTTACCATAATTGTCTATTACGTAATTAAAGGCAAAAATAATAGAATGAGATTTTTTTGTAATTAAATTATTTAAAAATAGATTTATTAATTCTAAATGATATGATGAATTGATTAATTAGAATATTTATGAATTGATTATATGCAAGCAGCATTTATACAAGATTTAGATTACAATTTAAAAATAAATCTCTCTATACACGAATAAATAATTCAAAAGTTCCACCAATCTTTTTTATTAAAGAAATTATTTTTCTCTTATTAAAACAGAAAGTAAAAGAGAAAATAGGAAGAGAGAATTTAAATTGAAAATTTTGAAAAAATTATATCGCGAGATGGATGTGATGTGAATAAGTTACTGCCATCTAGCGATGAAACAATGAATAAAAAATATCATTTTTGGCCTTAAATAATTATTTTTATTATTGTTAACATTTATAAAATTGTTTTAAACAAGCTCTTAATTGATATTTTAGATCTAGTGTCCGAATATTCTAGCTCTCCATTGACGTGAGCTATAAGCTCGAAACCAGTTGGTCTGGAGATGGGAAGGTTCTGGATAGAGACTTTAAATATTTTTTCATATCGCACATCAATTAAGACCTTGTTTGAGCTATAGGTACGCTCTCTGTATTATATTTTAGTAAATACAATCTTATAAAAGTAATGTCACGTTATATATGACTTGGCTTTTTTTTTTATTATTAAAATTGTTTTATAATTTTTTAAATTATAAATTTAATTAAATGTAGACTATATAACACTCACATTCAATATATATATATGTTCGAAAAATCTATGATTAACAGTGTAAGTTTCTCAATTTAAAATTTAGAATTATTTTTAGGGAATGTGCATATGCCTTATACCAAATTTCTGTAAAATTGATTTATCCTTATTTATTTAGCATTGGATTTTTTTTTTTTTAAAAAAAAAAAACAGTTTAAGTCTTAACAAAATATCATAAAAGAATCTGTAAAGATATAAATCTGGAGATAGAAAAACTAAAGACTTTATTAGGTTCTTTAAATCTCTATTCTATGTTATTAATAATTTATGTTTATCCACATCTATATAGATCAGCAACTGATAAATTCCTTTTATGTAGTAGATGACTATGATAATCATGGGCCCTGAATTTTTTGAAGAATCTCTAATTACATCTAAAAAAAATCAAATCCAACTGCCATTATCTTTGGATGTACAAAAAGAAATTTACTTGGAACCCATGAGAAGTCCTATTTATATGCCTTGATTCTTAAATTGTAGATTCTTGGTTGATCATCCAAAAAGAAAATCTTGATTTGAGATTAATCATAGGTAATTAAACTATATCTTGAGTTTATTAGCAAGTTTGATTTACATAATAGCTTTTATGCATTTTCTGTGAGGCAATTTTCCCCCCTTATATCTGGTGGAAGAATATGTGAATAAGGAAGCCACTAAAAAAGAGTAAACTTGAGTTTACTAGTAATATTTCTCATGATAGTGTTTAATTGGGAAAGATAGACCATATTTACATTATAAGATTTATCTCAAATAAATTAATGAAGGAATGTTGAATATTTCCATTGGAAAGATATGGCATAGTATTGAAGTATTTCAGAAAGAAATGGTATTGAAGTCTTTCAGAAAGAAAGGTTTTCTGCTAAATGAATTAAAAACTATAACAAAATATCAAGCAAGCAGAAAAAAGATTATATTTATGGTTTATAGTCATCAAAAACTCATTATTAGAGCAGTTTTCTTTTTTGTCTTGGAGTTAGATAGGTTACATTCATTTATGAGTGGTTAATGTAACTATATATTTAAATGAATATCCCAAAGTTTATTGCAAAACTTTTCTCCAATCAAGGTACAATTTCAGCAATATAATATGCTAATGCTAAGGGAGCTGTTTGTGAAGTGCTTGCATCATAATCTCAAGTCATATTCAAATTATGAGATGTTTCCCTGTAGCCCTGATGTTTGGATGAAAGTTTTTCTTTAAAACCATAATTTTTGAAAAAGATATTGCTGAGAAATTTTTCCCTTTCTGGGAAGAATCTCTTTTATAAAGTCATGCAATGTAATCAACATAGATAAATTTTCTGTATTCTGTATCTGAAAGATGATAGATGACTATGTTCAAGTAGGTAAAATTGTAGTGGACAAGGACATGAATCTACTGTGGATATCATTTAGGAATACTTGAATTATTTTATTGGAAGAAATTTTAAATCTTTACATAAAAGACATACTTACATGCAAGTATTTTACACTTTCAATTTTACTGTCAAGTTAAATAAATTTTAATTAATGTAGACCATCTACATATATTCGATACTATACATTTTCTGACTGACTAAATTCAAAATTTATAAACTAGGATTTGGGGTATTCATGATAATTGACCTTCCTGTTTACAATAAGAAAGATGAAATTTCTAGCTAAATAGCTTTCATAAACACATTACAAAATTTATGTTTTGATGTAATTGTCTAATGTAAGAAAATATTTTATTTTAAATCTTGAATAATTTTGAAAGTCATTTATTCACCACAAATATTTTTTGTAAGAGTGAAGATGTTCTCAATATTTTTTTTATTTTTAAAAAGTGCATTTATGACAGTTGAATACTTATTTCTTTTAATGTACATTTCTTTTTAATTTTCATGACCATGTTGATATAATATTGAAATTTTTATTTAATATTGCCTCTGAAACTGTCTGCTTTTTAACTTTTTTAATGCTTATTTAAACTAACTTTTGTAATGACATTGTGATCTACTTCATAGCTCAATGCCCGCCCACTGAATAAAAAATAGTAGATCATTACATATCTCTTTATGACTGATTTTGTTCTATTTAATCATTAACTATTTATTCTGGATTAATTTAATATTCCACACTATCTCTAGGTTAGTTTTTTAAATCTATGGCTCTTCTAATCCTTTTTGAATTTCTATACATAAATTTTGCTTTCTATTTTATAAATGATAAAAGCTCAAAGTTGATCAGTCTTGTAGTCTTCACTATTTTATTTGTTGAATAAATTATTTTCTTTTTTCTTTATTAATCAATGCTTTTCATTTCTATTATAAAATAATCTAATCCATTATTGATATTTTCAGTCATGACAGGAAAAGTATGAATATCTGTATCTATCCAGTTATTGATAATCCTCCTGCCATTTGTTGCTAATGATTATACTTTTATCAATTTTCACGTATATCAGAATTATGGATCCATATTACAATATTACTCATGCTTTTTTATGACACTTTGATTTAGAATGTGAAAAATATATCAGGATATATTGACTGATATCATCAAAAAATTTTATAAGAGTAAACTGGGATTTGTTAACTGGCATAATGATAAAAGTCCAAAAATTCTCTCTTTTTTATATAGTTTAAGTATCATTTTCACAAAAGGAAATGTTAACCTCAGAGTCATTATTAACATCAGGCAACACTTGTTACCCAATGATTTTTGGTATTTCAATACATATCATTCCTCTACCCTCACTTTTTTATGCATCACTAGCAACAAAAATATCTGAATTTGATATTTTCTTATTTATTTTTCTTTAATCTCAGTAGTAATTCAAATTCAACATTAATTTCTACATCAATGCAACCACATTAGCAAGAGTTGCATTATGTTTTCGAATTTGTTATTGTTAAAGTGATGGGAATAGTAATTGATTCTGTTATTTTCCACTCATTCTCTAATTTCATATTTAATCCATATTCATTGGATACATTGTTAGATATGGAATTATAGCTTGGTGATAATAGTGTGGATGATTTTTACTATGCATATCCTGATTAAGGTTCAGTTCACTTTAAATCTCTTTAATGATTCATATCCATTCTGGATTATCTGTTAATCTCCTTTATTTATCCTTGAAAGGAGCCTATTTTTTTTCATAATATTCATTGCAGAAGCAAAACTCTCCATAGAGCAGCACCATTCAGTACAAACCAGAGCAATCAATGGATGCAGGAAGGTTTGTGCATAAAATTCCTATCTAGTGCCTACTTATCAAATATCCCCAGACTACTTTCTAGCTAGAGGCTTTCATCAGTGAAGAGTCTTGAATTTGAGAATACTCTGGCTTGCAGTGAGTGGTGCTACTGTATTGAGAGTTTTGCCTCTATGAAAAACAGCTTGTGTAAGCGTAAAGAATGGTAATCATGTGATGTTTGATGATTTAATATTCATTGTATTTGCATATGGCTAATGATCTTATTGAGTAGAAAGACCTTTAGGATTTAAATCCTTTTTTCAGATACAGGATTGATGCTATCAGAAGCATTTGATAAATAATCATTTTGCAGTCAATTCAATTGGTATCTGGTCTATTGTGGCCTAGGAAGTTGTGTCCCTCTATGCTATTGTTCTGACTTTTTAATAATGAGTTAACTGTCATTGCCTAAAATTTGGTCATCGTTCTCTGAAGAAATGATGCACACATTTTTTCAAGTCTGAACTTCTCTGTTATTTGGTGATTAATGTCTTCCTGTTAATCCTCACTTCAGTAAGAAGTGAAAACAAATTTCTTGAATTGATGAAAAATATTAGTTTGGTGAACATTGAATTACACCAGTTTTGGGATGCTGTTTTAAATAATTATTACAAGTTTAGCTTTCTCCATCACTCTATCTACTTAGGTATTCCATAGATGTCTCTCCATAATTTCATAAAATGCAGCTCAAAGTTATTGGTGTGTTACCCTGTTTCATTTCTTCTGTCTTTTTCTGGTTGCCTTACAATTTTTGGATAGTTCTAAATAATACTCACTCTTTACTACATTATTCGTTTTTCTTAAAGAAATCACGTGTTGAAAGAAAGACTGCTGTCACATTTGTGAACTATTAACTACATATAAACACCAGGTTATGTCTTAAATATTCCTTCTCAAAACTTTTAATAATTTAGTTGAAATTTTATCAATGCTGTGCTTAACTAGCAATAGTTTTTGCATATTCGTCCTTCTTCATTGCAGAAGTATTTTTGACTTTATCTACCCTCTTTTTAATTACCACAAAATGAGGGCTATTTTACATATGATTACGAAATTATATTTATTATATTATAATTACTCCAGTTTACAAATATTATACATAAATTTAAAAAATATTCAATACCTTTTTAATATAAATAAATATTAAGCATTAGCCCTATTAAGGGGCACGCCTACTACCTCTGTAATATATATAAAAAATGTGCTACTGAAATAAGCGGAAACTTAAGCTACCAACTTCTTAATAATTTTATATATAATTAGTATAATAAATTTTAAAAGATTGATTTCACTTTTATTTTATTATATATATTTTGCAATTCGTTAAGTCTTAAAGCTTAATTAACTTTATTGATATAAAAGTGATTTTGTTTAGTGTATATTATTATTTATCATTTAAAAAATGATTGATGAAGAAAAAAAAGTATGATTTAAATACATTTTTAAAATGTTTATCTTAGGTCAAAATAGTTTTAATTTTATTAAGTTTATTAAACACATTATGTCAATAAACCAATCTTATAAGTATGAACTAGTTTGACAAACGGTAATAAAACAACCCGTTCTAAGTTATCTTTTAAAGTATTTATTTAATAAAGAATGAAAAAAACAAGAATCTATTGTATCAAATAAAATAGGAAGCAACAATAATGAAGTATCATCTGATTATTTTTCCAAAGCAGGATTTGAACAGTCATTGTCCTTGGAAAGCAATCGCGCTTTCTCGAGAATCAAGTCAGCATTACCAACTAAAGATAAGGTGAGTATCTGATAAATGCAATTAAAGCCTTAATTTACGTAAGCAGTTATTCATTTTTTTAAAAAAAAAAAAATTATAATATGCAAATTTAAAATATTTAACTTCTAATATTGTAATATGTTTTAAAATCTTCTAATAGGTGATCAAAACTTTTAATTTACAATGAAAATTTTCTTTCCCTTATTGTCAAAGTTTTGTAAATAATTTTTAATAAGATTAGCATTTGAAGCCTACGTTTCAAATAGAAAGATTTAAGCAAAGTTTAACAATAAATACTTTCTTGATTGAGTCAAGTTTGGTTTTAAAGTTTTGTTTTGTTTTAGGGGAAGGGCATATATTATTAATTATTGTATTATATTTATTCATTCATAATTCACACTGATACACATCTAATGAATAATAAATAATATTTATCCATTATATGATTAATGCATTTTCCCTCAGTAGAAAGAAATAAGCAATATTTTTTGCATTAAAATACAAATTAAAAAAGTTAATCTTTAAAGAGCCTATCTAACAAGCTTTCATATTAACAAGTAATACTAACTAGTGTTTGCTGTTAATTGTAAGAAGATTCTTTAATTTCTCTTTGAGGCCTTAAAGGAATTTAGCATGGCAAATTCCTAATGTCTATCCCATACATTCTTGTCATAGCAACTATTATTATTATAAAGATTATTCTAACATGAATGGGATGCTGACCAATATGCATCAGCCAATAATATAGGTTTATTGGAGGTTTTTTTTTAATCTTTGAGTTTAAAATAAAAAAAAACACACCATAGACTTTCTTATTATCTGTCTTATAGTTGTCAAATGAAATATCAGTTGAGTTGTCTAAATGAATGTGTGTATGAACAATCTTTTTCAAAATAAATATTTATAATGATGACACACAAAACTAAATTATAAAAAAGAAGATAATATATTATAACACCCACCGACATATCTATATTCCTCCATTATGGACTCTCACCCGAAGCTTCGACGAGAGGTATTTATGAGCATGGTTTGAACCCATCTCACATGCCAATCTTACCAGTAGGTAGGAATTACCTCCTCGAAAACATATATATAGGTTCTGATATCTATCTGATGTGGTGACGCACCGAACTAGCTCAATCTCAAGGTTGGGGACATCTGTCTATCTAGAGAACAAGGCTATAAATTAACCCACACTGTCCTACGCATATATTTATTTTGCGATAGCTTAAAGCTCGAAATCCTTAATCTAACCCGGGTCTGATGGGATTTATTCTACTTGATCATATACCCTCCCAATAAATCTCATTCGGTCCTACATATATGATTGCTATGCAAACACTCAGGCCATCCATTATCATACACACACATATATCACGCTCATTCATCCACACATCAAATAATGCAAATACATATATATGTGAGCGGTATGATTAATATAATCATATATCTAACTTTAAATATAAAATTTTAATATAGCAATTAACTGAGGTAACACGAATTCTTTATTGAGATACATATACAGAAAATAGTTGGTGACGTGTCACTTTACCTGGACTCACTCGATTAAACAAGTCTGTATTGACGTCTGGCCACGAACTTAATCTGGTGGATCTCACGGAAGGCAAACAGTTCCAATGGTCGTTAGGTCCGGCGACAGGTTTCAGAGGTGGAGTAGTTGGTGTACTCTTTCGCAAAGGTCTAAATCTCGAACGATTTTGGTCAACATTTCCTCGATGGAACAAAATCTCTTGATTTATTATGACAGTTCACAAATCCGGTCAGGTGAATTCATGACGAGTATCCTCGGAGTCGAGTAATGACTAGCACACAATCCAATTACCCCGACATTTTCTGACAAAAAATATTAAAACTTCTTAAGAAAAATCTTTGCGTCCTCCTTGTTAGGATTCAAGCCGCTTCTCCTTTTTTTCCTTTTTCTCCACTCGAGCGCAAGACAAAAAAAGTTCTTTTGTATTCACCTTTAACTCTTCAAAATCTTTCTGCATATTCCTACGCCGCTGACCAGTCCTTCCATTGTTCTTCAACACAAAAAAAAAACTATATCCACACACCAGTTTTCCGCCTTCCCGGCGCCAGTTATTACCAAACTGCCTACAGCAATTCACTCATCCTATTTCAGTCCTCACATGTTCACAAGGTGACTCAACAAAAGAAAACACGTGTTACCAAAATTATTAATAAACTCAAAAAAAAAAACTATGTGAATAAAATCTATCTAAGAATAATTAATTGCGCTTTATACAGCTCTACATATATAAGTGATCGCAACCCCTCCGATACTAACTATGTATTTTTATACTCACACATACGCTATATCTACATTACTTGTAACCGGGTTCGAATGACCGTTTACATATATTCTTTTATTTATTTGTTTATACATGGTCCCTACATTAACACTATCAATTATGTCATATTTTACATATGCGTGTATTCGAACCCGTTTGTTACATACCCCCCTGGTGCGATAGCCTTCAAATACCTTCTTTGTATTTGAACGGCTTCTTAAACGACTCTTCTCCTTTACTTTATTTCTTTCGGGTTTACGAAAGGCTTGAGAGACCGTGCGTTATATGACCCTTTTATTCCCTGGCCAGTGTCCACCCAAAAAGCATGTTTTCCCAGACCTTTCACTATCGCAAACGGACCCTCATATAAATTACAAAATTTTTTGCAAACAAACTTCCCAGGTTCGCTTACATGAGGCGTCTTCACCATCACCTGGTCTCCCACTTTAAAGGAGTGCGATGAACTTTTGGAACTCTCCTTGCGTTGTCTACTCCTGTGAAGCATCAGCTGGTATGCCTGCTGTCTATCCTTATCTAGATCAATGGGGTTCTCTTCTCTGATAAAATCAGTCTGGAGCAACGCAGGTGCGTGTCTACCAAAATGCAAATGTATCGGAGTGAAGCCAGTAGATTCGTTCACCGCCCAATTCATATAATTTAAAATGTCGGGCAGGTGTTTGACCCATCTTCTATGGTCGGTTTGGATATACGTACGGAACAACCTACCCAATTCTCGCATCATTCTTTCGCAGGGGTTTGACTGAGGGTTACGGATTGAAGTCAACACATGACCGATCTTCAAACGTTCAGTCCATTTCGCCCACTCCCTCGAAATGAATGGGGTTCCATGATCTGATATGATTGTTTGAGGTTTTCCCACGGATGGAATATGTTCCTTTTCCAGGACGCGGATCGTATTTCTCGTGTTGGCTTGAGCAAGGGGGTATGCAGACACCAATTTAGAGAACAAATCATAAACGACCAGGAGGTACTTCTTTTTATTAAAGGCCAGTAGTGGGCCATAATAATCGACTGCAACAATTTCCTTACGTCCTCTGGGAATCACGGATAACATCGGAGCTGCATATTTCTTGTTTGCGGGCTTAACTCTCTGGCGAATTTCGCACTGCCCAATGACCGCCGCGATCTTGCCACGCATGCCCGGCCAGTAAAACCACCTTCGGATCCATCCTTCAGTCTTCATGATCCCATAGTGGCCCGACCGGCGGTGCAGGTGTGCCACCACTGCCGTCATCATGTGCCACGGGATGACTGCCCTCCATTCAGCTGGATTTTCCTTCACTCTGTATTGTAGTACACCTCGTTCCAATCTAAACCTTTGAATAGTCTGCCTGCGCCAAACCCCACTCAGTTTGGCTTCTTTACCCTCCAATTGGTCGATGACCGGCTGAAGTTGGCGGTCTTCTCTCTGCAGGTATTCCAGGCACCGCAGATCGCTTTCGAGATCCTCATCCGTCCTTAACCCTATGTTTGCTATGTACAAATTCTCAGTATTCAGATGGTATGATTGATTGTCCACTGGATTGCGACTCAGAGTATCAGCCACCACATTGTCAGACCCTTTGCAATATCTCACCGTATAGTTGTATTCTTGGAGGTATAGGCTCCACCGTACTAATCGGCTATTTGTGAGGTAGCTATGGTTGATAAACTCCAGACTCTTGTGGTCAGTAATCACGATGACCTCCGAGCCCAATAATAACGTTCGAAACTTCTGAAAGGCCCAAACAATGGCCAACGCCTCTTTCTCAGTGGTCGTATAATGTATCTCGGAGCCTTTGAGCAGCCTGCTCAAGAAATATAGCATACCCATCCTCCTGTCTTCCTGTTCTTGAGCCAAGGTTACTCTGAGACCATATCCGCTGCTATCTGTCTGTACTATGAACGGCTTTGAAAAGTCAGGAAAGGCCAACATAACATGTCCCAAGAACCCAGTCTTCACTCTTTGGAAAGCTTGGTCCTGTTTCTCCGTCCACTTCCACTCGTTATCCTTTTTTAATAGCCTCACCAAGGGCTCCATCTGTTCCGCAAACCGTTCTTGAAAGCGGTTATAAAATGTACACAGACCCAAGAATGATCGGACCTGCTTCTTGGATCTCGGTTTTGGAAAGTCACGGATAGCCGAAATCTTGTCCGGGTGTGGTTTAAGACCCTGGGCTCCCACTATATGCCCAAGAAAGGCCACTTCTTTCTGACACAGCGTGCTCTTTTTGATATTTATTTTTATGCCCTTTTTCTCACATTCTTCTAGAAATAGTCCCACTTCTCGTATATGTTCCTTGATATCAGTGGAGGCTATCAACACGTCATCCATGTAAATCGTAACCATGTCCTTTATCTCCGAGGATAGCACCTGGTCCAAGCACCTGAGTAGGCCTGCTCCGCTGTTTATTAAGCCAAAAGGCATCCTGTTAAATTGATATGAGTGCCCCTCATATCTGAACGACGTGTATTGGCGATCTTCCGGATGTAACTTAATTTGCCAATAACTGGCCGTCAAATCGAAAGTCGAAAATACCTTCTTTCCTTGGAACTTCCGTAATAATTCTTGCATAGGAGGTGGTACGTTACAGTCCGGTACAGTCACTTTATTTAGCTGTCGAGCGTCAAGACATAATCTAACGGATCCGTCCTTTTTTTTTACTACTACCATCGGGTTACAATACGCTGATGAGCATTTTGATATAATTCCCCACTCTAACATTTGATCTATTTGTTCTTTTACTGCTCTTCGGTATTGATGGGGAATGGGGTATGATCTAGCTTTGAATGTCTGACTATCTCTCATCTTGATCCTCTGCTCGAACCCTTGAATAACCCCCGGCTTGTCTGAAAAGACCTGTTGATATTTGGTCAACGTTTGTTGTAAGGCGCTATCTTGAGCTTTTCCTTCTACTTCCATTCTATCGGTCTTATCTTTGAGTTTTTTAGGAACATCATCCTCTACATGTAACATTCCTATCGACCATTGAGGCCCCTCTGTCAGAAAACGCACCACTTCACCCCCACACGTGACTTGACCCTTCCCATAGTCGAGATTACATTTGTATCTATTTAGAAAATCCGATCCCAGCAGGGCCTCATGTACTAAACCTTTCATTATAAGGAAAACATGTGAATAACGCTTTCTATTGATTTCTAGATCCATCCATATCTGTTTTGGCTCTACTTTAGCTCTGCGGTTGTCCGCCATTGCTATGTGAACTGTTTTTAGCGGTAAAGTCGGTATCTCTGGTTGTTCCCTTCTAATTTGGTGGTATAATTTTTCTGATACTACCGATACCTGACTGCCCGAGTCCATGAGAGCTTCCACCTCCATTGAACCCACCTTTATGAGGATAATGGGACAAGTCTGACGTGCGTATCTGGGGACCCGGTCTTCCCACGAACATATTAAATTGCCTACTCTTTTTATCCCTGGCTTCTCCGCATCGGTGTCCCCTTTTTTTTTTAGTTCATGCCCCTCTATCCGTCTCCTTTCCGTGTCTATTTCTAATTGGCTCAACACTCTATCAATCGCCCATCCTGATCTTTCTCCCCTTTTTCCTAGCATCCATGTAATCCCACTGGGCAACTTTCTGCATGCTGTCGCTATAATCTGCTCCTACCTGCCACCTAAAGAACTGTATATATGCTTCTCCATTATCTTCTTGAAACTCCCGTTGTGCCACTTGTGCCCACACCCTTTCTTGTCTTTCTTCATTCCAGAATACTCTGGTTAATGCTTCTTTGTACTCTAGAAATGTTCGTGGTTGCTGACTCAGTGAATTCCACCATGTTTCTGCATGTTTCTCTAGATGATGGTATGCTATGATCACTTGGTGTTCATCTGCTATCTCATAATACTTATAGTATCTTTCAAGGCTCTTGAGGTGCTCTACGGGTGTCTCCTCCTTTTCCCCTCCATATATTCTTATCTTCAATCCCATTGCCCCTTCTTTTTCTTGCTTCATCTTTATCTATCTTATTATTAAGGTTATGTGCCAGGTTCGTCACCCCGGCTTCCTGTGGTCCTGTCATGACCCACCTGATACCTTTGCCCCTTCTTATCCTCTTGAACGATATCGTTTATGATATCTCACTATTGGATAAATTCTTAACCTCTGCTTTCTAAACCCTGATTTTATATATATGTTTCAACATACATCAACGCTATTTCCCCACGACCCCATGAGAACCTTTTCATCCACACATTCGCCCGCAGAACATGCCCATCTACCATCTTTCCCATATGTTTTCACGCTCTTTCCGCTTTATCACCACTATCGCTTTTATTTTCCCTTTTCCTTTCTTTTATTTAAAAAAAAAAAAAAATCTGCTTACTTGCCCGTTCTCTAACATTCGCTGCCCTGTTAGTTGGGACGCCATTATAACACCCACCGACATATCTATATTCCTCCATTATGGACTCTCACCCGAAGCTTCGACGAGAGGTATTTATGAGCATGGTTTGAACCCATCTCACGCGCCAATCTTACCAGTAGGTAGGAATTACCTCCTCGAAAACATATATATAGGTTCTGATATCTATCTGATGTGGTGACGCACCGAACTAGCTCAATCTCAAGGTTGGGGACATCTGTCTATCTAGAGAACAAGGCTATAAATTAACCCACACTGTCCTACGCATATATTTATTTTGCGATAGCTTAAAGCTCGAAATCCTTAATCTAACCCGGGTCTGATGGGATTTATTCTACTTGATCATATACCCTCCCAATAAATCTCATTCGGACCTACATATATGATTGCTATGCAAACACTCAGGCCATCCATTATCATACACACACATATATCACCTCATTCATCCACACATCAAATAATGCAAATACATATATATGTGAGCGGTATGATTAATTTAGTCATATATCTAACTTTAAATATAAAATTTTAATATAGCAATTAACTGAGGTAACACGAATTCTTTATTGAGATACATATACAGAAAATAGTTGGTGACGTGTCACTTTACCTGGACTCACTCGATTAAACAAGTCTGTATTGACATCTGGCCACGAACTTAATCTGGTGGATCTCACGGAAGGCAAACAGTTCCAATGGTCGTTAGGTCCGGCGACAGGTTTCAGAGGTGGAGTAGTTGGTGTACTCTTTCGCAAAGGTCTAAATCTCGAACGATTTTGGTCAACATTTCCTCGATGGAACAAAATCTCTTGATTTATTATGACAGTTCGCAAATCCGGTCAGGTGAATTCATGACGAGTATCCTCGGAGTCGAGTAACGACTAGCGCACAATCCAATTACCCCGACATTTTCTGACAAAAAATATTAAAACTTCTTAAGAAAAATCTTTGCGTCCTCCTTGTTAGGATTCAAGCCGCTTCTCCTTTTTTTCCTTTTTCTCCACTCGAGCGCAAGACAAAAAAAAAGTTCTTTTGTATTCACCTTTAACTCTTCAAAATCTTTCTGCATATTCCTACGCCGCTGACCAGTCCTTCCATTGTTCTTCAACACAAAAAAAAAAACTATATCCACAGACCAGTTTTCCGCCTTCCCGGCGCCAGTTATTACCAAACTGCCTACAGCAATTCACTCATCCTATTTCAGTCCTCACATGTTCACAAGGTGACTCAACAAAAGAAAACATGTGTTACCAAAATTATTAATAAACTCAAAAAAAAAACTATGTGAATAAAATCTATCTAAGAATAATTAATTGTGCTTTATACAGCTCTACATATATAAGTGATCGCAACCCCTCCGATACTAACTACGTATTTTTATACTCACACATACGCTATATCTACATTACTTGTAACCGGGTTCGAATGACCGTTTACATATATTCTTTTATTTATTTGTTTATACATGGTCCCTACATTAACACTATCAATTATGTCATATTTTACATATGCGTGTATTCGAACCCGTTTGTTACAATATAGATAGTTAAAATCTTAAAAAACCTAAGCGATTGTAAAAAAAAAAAAACTTAGAAAGAACTACATGTGAGATAGATGGATATAGTAAGCAAGTTTGCTAATGTAATATGGAGAAGAGGACTAAGTAAATCAGTTTAATTGACTTCAACTTAGAGAGATCTTAACTTGCAGTTAATCAATGGTTGAAAATGATGATGATAACGAGTGTATTCACTTCAGCATTTCTAAGCTATTATACATGCGCTTTTTACGAGTGTTAATAATAAATGAATACTTTCATTCCCAATACAAGATATAGTATTTATGAAAGAATAAAATGAATCCACTTATTCTTTCCAACCCAAATGCTTATATATGGGCAAATCTTAAGTACTGGAAATGAAAGCGTGAGGATAGATCACTCACTTTAAATTACTGTTTACGATGTCTGAATGAATGACGTCAACGAAATTATCTAGAATTTACTAAACATCACCCTCAAATGAAACTTAAACATATGTAAATAAGCATTTATTTTTATAGTGTTATGTTTTATAAATTGTAATACATTAAAGATCAACCTTTCATTTGAGAGTGACATTTAGTAAATTCTAGATAATTTTGTCAATGTCATTCATTCAGACATCGTAAACAGTAATTTAAAATGAGTGGTCTATCCTCACACTTTCATTTCCAGTACTTAAGATTTGCTCATATATAAGCATTTGGGTTGGAAAGAATAAGTGGATTCATTTTATTCTTTCATAAATACTATATCTTGTGTTGGGAATGAAAGTATTCATTTATTATTAACACTCATAAAAAATGCATGTACAATAGCTTGAAAAGGCTGATCTTTAATGTATTACAATTTATAAAACATAGCGCTATAAAAATAAATGCTTATTTAGCATTTCTTTAAAAAAATAATGAGTAATGTATTATTGTATATTAAATATTTTACGTCTTATTGGTTCATACAAAGTATATTTGTATATGTCATGAATGTATATGCATAAGTATATAAACATATTTCTGAATATGTTTATGTATGTATAATATTTCTATAGTATAATTTTAACTACACTTCTCTCATGCAAGATAGGGATTCATTTCTATTTACTTTTAACACTTTATGGAGGGGTGTTACATCCAAAGACGTGAAAAAGATGTATGATCTCCAAGATACACAATTTGTGCTGAACCAGTATATGTTTACATTACACCCTTCCACAAGGTATTAAAAGCAGATAGATGTGAGAGTAATATACTTAAAATTACACTACAGAAAAATTATTCATTAAGTGGATAATCTCTAGTCTAATGAATGACTAATAAAAATTATTAATATACTTCCGTTAAGTACTTTGTGACAATGTTGACACATCTCTTAAACTGTAGTATTTGGCTAACTATGTATATTAAACAATATATATAAGAAATTGTGAACTGATGAGTATTGGTTAAGCATAAAATGTGAATCTTGGGAATCGTGCATCATTTTCACATGTCTTTGATCATAACAACCTTCCACAAGGTGTTAAAAGCAGATAAAAAACAGTCCCTATCTTACGTGAGAGTGGTGTAATTGAAATTACACTACAGAGTGGCAAATTCAAGAACTAAAGATTTCTGTATCGATTATATTTTATCTATTTGATTTTAATGCTTGATTTTTGTTTTTATAGATGTATATATTTTTATTTTTTAATACAAACAATCAGTTTGTTGTATGATTTACAATCAAATAAGCGCATATAGAAACTTAATCGTTTTGCTCTTAATAATAATATTAAAAAAATTCCAACAAGATTTACAATATAGTTAAGCTGGTATTTCACTTAAATTTTTTTTAAAATGTAATCAATCACTTCCCTTTTGATAAAATAGTCATAGATCAAATTAAATTTTAAACAAAAATTAAATCAAAATCTCAGGTTGTGTATATTGTAAATCTTTTCTTTTCTTTTTTTTTTTTTTGCGGATGTCCTTTAAAAATGTACATAACTTTTATAAAGACTTATTATATAGCTCTAAATTAAAGTTACAAATAGAATAAATTGCGCCAAGAGTTGTTTAGCATTGACAAATCATTATTATTTAATAATAAATAATATTTCTGTAGTATAATTTTCACTACACCGACTTTCACGCAAGGTAGGGGGGGACTGGCGTCTATCCATTTTTAACACCTTATGGAGAGACTAATAAAAATTATCAATATTACTTAATGATCGATTGCGATACTTTAGTTTCTGAAACATGAAAGATAACTTTTTGTAATGTACATTATTTTGATCTAAAATACAAATATAAAATATATACCTATTTATATATAAGAGCATATGAGTAGTCAGAAAGAGATAGAGAATATGCTGCCCTCTACTTGTCTTTGATGGAATTTTTTAACTTTTGTTTGTTTACAATATTTAAAGCGGGGAGGTGGGCGAGGGATAAAATAATTTTTGTATTTAGCAATTCAAAACATTTAAACTGTATTTAGAGAAAATATATTAGTACCTTTGGCTGATCTATTAATATATACAGAATTTTTATAAATGATTACTTTTAAATTTATTCTATACATATATTAATAAATCAGTTAAAGGCATTAATATATTTTCTTTGCCTTGAGACAGACAGGATGGCCAATCTGTCGAAAAGTATTGTGACCAATCAATAACATTTGTTCATCATCAGCAGTAATTTAAGATTAAACCACTAAACATCACATGATCACCATTCTTTATGCTTACCCAAACTGTTAACACAGAGGCAAAATTCTCCATACAGTAATGCCACAAGCTAGAAATTAGTCTGGGATATTGGATAAATAGGTGCTAGATAGGGATTTTATGCACAAACCTTGTATCCACTGATTAACTCTGGCTTGCACTGAATGACACTACTGTATAGAGAGTTTTGCCTCTGTTTTAAAAGCTTGCGTAAGCATAAAGAATGGTTATCATGTGATGTTTAGTTGTTTAATAGCAATCCTACCCAATAGGATTATGGTGACTGTGGTTACTAAAGAACCAAAGACAACAAAATATATAGATGCTGAAATGAGTTTACATCTATATGATTATACAAACAAATGAGCTTGAATTGAAAGCATTACTGTGTTTTTATTTTTGACTCAAAGGTTCCTGGAAGTTTGTATTGGATCCTAAGATCTAATTGCAGTGCTCTCAAATCCAAGGCTCCTCACTGATGAAAACCACAAGCTAGAAACCAGTCTGGGAATATTGGATGAGTAGGCACTAGATAGAGATTTTGTGCACAAACCTTCTTGCATTTATTGATTATTTCTGGTTTGCACTGGATGTCATTAAAGTTTTGCCTCTGTGTGTGTAGTAATTTAAGACTTATATACTTTTAACACAGTAGATCTTATTGTAGAAAATAATTCAAAATTGCAACATTAACTGTTTCTTTTTGTTTTTGAAGTTAGTTTTAAAATGTGAAATTTATTACATTTGATTATTTATAAGAGTTAAAAACAAAAACAAAATACTGTTTAGATATGTGAAAGGTAAAAGTATTTGCAAGTTTATTTAAAAATGGTTTTTTTAAGAATCTGCTTGCAGTTTATCCTAGTAATGTATTCAATCATGATTGTTCCCTGAAGTATTGACATATGTAAAATTATGCAACTTTAAAAAATTATATATATATTTACAAGCCTTTCAAGATTAAAATAATGAAGCAAGATAAAAGTCACTTGTCAAAATGATGAGTTATATTTTATAAAGAATAAGAGGTCAAAACTGAAAATTTTAAATATATGTGTTCTATTAGCTTAAACATAGTTTACGTTTATAATTTTTTTTCAACTTTGTTAAAAATATAAAAGTTCTCTATTATTTAAGCCAGATATTGAGAAACATTAAATATATTAAAATTTTACCATATTTAATTTCCAACCTTTAACTTAAAAAAAAACCATTGAATGTGTTCTATAACAACAACAAAATCTATTAACTTCTTATTTCTAAATTATAGTTAATTCTGGGAGTTATTTAAAGGTACATTCTAATAACAGTTTTTTTATGAAGTCTATTTGAATAAAAAAAAAAGTTGATATCTAACTGCATTCATTTGCAATACATAAATTTTCATGACAAATTTAACATCCATCTTTAAATAATATTTAAAAATCAGACAAAATATAGATATTATTTATATATTGTATGATATATAGCACATAAACACAATTTACAAACAAAATAATGAAATTACAACTAAAAATATAACAAACTATTGTTTACATCAGGAGTAAGGAACTTTTTTTTTTTTGCTAAGAACGATTTGGATATTCATAATATTATTCACTGGCCTTACAAAATTATCTACTTAAAAATTAACCTTCTATATTTGATTAAAATTTTCATTAATTTATCCCTAATCATCAGGAGTGAGCCACCTTGTGAGCAACCTTTTTAAATGGCAGGTCAATTTTAACTTTTCCTTTTTAAATGAGAGCCATAAATTTTTTATGAATAAAAAATAAAGCAACATCAATATTATTAATGACTTCACATTTAATGACAATTTTTTCAATTCACATTGAAACTATTTTTTATTAACTGAAAGGAGACCCTTTGATTTCTCTTGGAGGCCTTAAAGGAACCGAGCAGGGAAAATTCCTAATGTCCACTCCATATGTTCTTGTCGTTGCAGCTGTTATTACTATGTGTTTATTCATATAGTATACGAACATGGATGGGCTGCTCACCAACATGCATTAGTCAGCGTGGTGAGTTTTTTGGCTTTTTACCTCTGAGTTTAAGATCGAGAAACACCATGGTCTTTCTTCTCAGTGCCTGATAAGGCAGAATGAATGTTTGTGTAAATGATAAATATTTTTCCAATACATATATACAATTATGACAGACAAAAATAAAGCATGGCCCTTATTCCCAGGAGGCTGTAAAGTCACCAACCAAGGCAGCGGTTGGTGGCCGAAGGTGGAGGGTGCTAAGAATCTCCTGATTGCGGACCCAGGCTGCCATTTGATGACAACTTTTTATTTAGGTACTTACAACTGCAGATCACTTTCAAGTGAAGGAAGACTGCAAGAATTAGAAGAAGAACTCTCTTATAATAAATGGGATATTATTGGACTTTGTGAAGTTAGAAGAAAAGGTGAAGAGACACTTGATTTAAAAAGTGGACATATATTTTATTATAAAGGCACAAATATTGGAAATACAAGTGGAGTAGGATTCATTATAAATAAAAAGTGGAAGAACAATATTGTGGAGATTGATGGTGTATCAGACAGAGTGGCAAGATTAGTTATACAACTTAATAGCAGATACCAAATGCAGATAATTCAGGTTTATGCCCCAACAAGTTCTCATAGTGATGAAGTAGTAGAAGATTTTTATATGGATGTACAAAAGGCTTTTGATAAGAGTAAACAACATTTTAAAATTGTTATGGGAGACTTTAATGCTAGAATTGGTAAACAAATGAAAGATGAAAGTGCTGTAGGTAATTTTGGTTATGGTAATAGAAATGAGAGAGGACATAGACTTGTGGAGTTTGCAGAAAAAGAAAAACTTTATATTATGAATTCTTTTTTTGAGAAAAATGTTAAAAGAAAATGGACATGGAAACATCCAAATGAAGGTACAGCAGAATTGGATTATATTTTGACTAACAGGAAATACATATTTCAAGATTGTAATGTTCTTAATAGATTTAACACAGGAAGTGATCATCGATTAGTAAGATGTAAGATGCGTGTTAATGTAAAACTAGAAAGACAAAAATTGTTAAGAAAAACAATATTTACAGTTGATATTCCTAATCTTCAGAAACATTCTAATGAATTTAAATTAGAACTTACAAATCGATTTCAAGTATTAGTAGATTTTGAACATGATTCAGATTTGAATGAAATTAATATGAAAATAACTGATACACTTTTAAAAACTGCAACAAAGATAGCTGGTAGACAAAAGCAGCAATTGACCAACAAAATTTCTATTGAAACTAGAGAATTTATGAAGAAAAGAAGAAATATGAAGATATACAACAATGATGCACTAAAAAGAATTGAATATCTCGAATTTTGTAAAATGGTGCGGAAAAGAGTTGAAAACGATATAAGAAAATATAACTGTGAACTAGCAAGAAAAGCTGTAGAAGAAAATAAAAGTCTTAAGAATGTAAAACAACATTTTGGTATTGGTAGGAAATTTATATCTGCAATAAGGAAAAAAGATGGAATTATTACTAAAAAGAGAGATGACATCATGAAATTGGTAGAAAATTTTTATCAAGAATTATATAGTAATAAAGATCAAGTACCTCCTATATCTATTACATCTTCCAAATTGCCCAGAATTTTAAATGAAGAAGTGAGACATGCAATTAAATGTATGAAGAAAGGAAAGGCTCCAGGAAATGATGGAATTATAATTGATATATTAAAAGAAGCAGGTGAAGAAACAGAAAATTTTTTAGCAAAGTTATATACCAAATGTCTAAATGATAAAGATGTACCGGATGATTGGAAGAATGCAGTAATAATATTAATATTTAAAAAAGGTGATAAAGAAGATATTAAAAATTACAGACCTATCAGCCTTTTATCAGTTTTATATAAAATTTTTACCAAAATAATTACAACTCGTCTACAGAGAACATTGGATTTCCACCAACCAAGAGAACAAGCTGGATTTAAAAGTGGTTTTAGTACAGTAGATCATATTCAGGTATTGAGAGAAGTTATAAAAAGGACAAATGAATATGAGTTGTCATTATGTTTTGGATTTGTAGATTATGAAAAGGCATTTGATTCTATAAACATTTCTTCAGTGATTAAAGCATTGGATCATCAAGATATAGATCCAGGATATTGTCATATTTTAAAAAATATTTATAAAAATGCAACAGCAACAATTAGATTACATAATGATACTGGGAAAGTCAACATTGAGAAAGGTGTAAGACAAGGTGACTCCATATCTCCAAAACTTTTTACAGCAGTGCTGCAAGAAGTATTTTGTGGATTAAAATGGGAAACTAAAGGAGTGAAAGTAAATGGAGATTATTTAAGTCATTTAGATTTTGCAGATGATGTAGTTGTTTTTGCAAATAATGCTTCAGAGCTGCAGGAAATGTTGCAGGAGTTATCAGATGAAAGTAGGAAAGTAGGACTAAAGATAAATGTTAAAAAGACTAAAGTAATGTTTAATCGGTTTGCTCAAAATATGAAAATAAAGATTGATTAGGATGAATTAGAAGAAGTTAACAGTTACAAATACTTGGTCAGATTATTAATACAGATGGAAACATAATGGAGGAAATTAATCATAGAATTAAAATTGGTTGGAGTGCTTTTGGTAGAAATAACTTGCTACTAAAAGGAAATATGCCTATGTGTTTGAAAAGGAAGGTTTTTAACAAATGTGTTTTACCAGTTCTTACTTCTGGATCTGAAACTTGGACACTCAATAGAGACTTCAGACCACTCAAAGAACTATGGAGAGGTGTATGTTGGGAGTAACAAGAAGAGATCGAAAACGCAATGTATGGGTAAGAGAACAAACAGGTGTTACTGACATCATTGAAAAAATTAAAAGATTGAAGTGGAGTTGGGCTGGACATATTGCTAGAAGAGATGATAATAGATGGACAATTGAAATTTTAAACTGGATTCCAAGAGATTTAAAAGACCCAGAAAGAGACCACATGTGAGATGGATGGATGAAATAAGAAAGTGTGCAGGGGTGATGTGGAGAAGAGAAGCTAAAGATCGGAGAAGATGGATTAAACTTGGAGAGACCTTCATCCTGCAGTGGATTGATAATGGTTGATAATGATGATAATGATGATGATTTCACTTTATATTTTGGACTGATTAATTCTACAACAGCTAAGATGCAGTCTTTTATAAATTCCTTTTCAGAACATGGTTGTAAATTTTCTGCTTTTTAAAAAAAATAATTTGCTTTCATAGACTTTTCTCATTTATTTGTACTTTTTTAAAAATGTCACCTAATTGATAAAGCTCCTTTTCAAGTTTTCTATTTTAATATTTCATACTTCTCCAACAATTTTGTTGCAATCATAATGTTTTAATAAATAGTTCATCTTAATATTGTGTTCTTTATTAATGGAAATACTTTGCAGATACATTAATTTACTATTTCTTTCTATTTAATTCTTAAGCACTCATTGACTTTGAGTTCTGATGAAAAGGTATAATAAATATAAACTAATTAAATGCACTGAGTCAGCTTTGGTGCTGAGTAAAGTTATGCAATATAGGTGTGCTTATATTAAGCTGGCTCAGTGCATTTAATTAGTTTATGTTTATGAAAAGAGTTAATACTTTGAGAATTATATATTTCTTTCTATAAAAAATATGCATTGGTCCATTTCTTTTGAAATGTGTGATTTTATATGTTAATTTTACTTCTCTTACTCAGTGTAGCCATTCTAATAAAAAATTAAAGACATAATAATAATAATAATAATAATAATAATAATAATAATAATAATAATAATAATAATAATAATAATAATAATAATAATAATAATGATGATGATGATGATGATGATGATGATGATGATGATGATGAAATAAAATTCAAATTTTATTTCTGTAAAAATCACTACAAAAACAAACAAAATGTCCTCAGTATTATAGATTAAATCTGTAGTTAGATAGATGGCACAATAAAGATATATTTTTTAGATTATTGTATCTCTGATAGACTAAATTAGAACTATTATAAAGAGAGAAAGATGTAGTTGAGAAAATAAAAATTTTATTTACTTAACTCTTAATTCAGTATTTGAATTTGCATTATGTGTATGTTTAAATAAAATTTTTATACAGAGTCATTTTATTTATATTTTTTGGAAATGTCTGGAGCCAGATTGATAGCTTTCAAGCTAAAGTTGGCCCAAGAGCCAGAGATTCTTCACACCTTGTTTAGATGTTTAATGTATTTTTACAATGAATTTACATATTAGTAATCATATAAAAACAATATCAAACTATCTCTGTGCTATTATTGGAAACCTTAGTCGAAAAATAAACTTAATTATGAATATGCTCTACATAGACAAAGTAATAATAATATATACTAACAATCAACCATTCACGAAATCTTTTATTTTTATAAAAATTAACAAATCTTTATATCATCATCAACCATTATCAATCCACTGCAGGATGAAGGTCTCTCCAAGTTTAATCCATCTTTTCCGATCTGTAGCTTCTCTTTTCCACAACACCCCTGCACATTTTTTTTATTTCATCCATCCATCTCACATGTGGTCTCTTTCTGGGTCTTTTACAATCTCTTGGAATCCAGTTTAAAATTTCAATTGTCCATCTATTATCATTTCTTCTAGCAATATATCCAGCCAAACTCCATTTCAATCTTTTAATTTTTTCAATAAGGTCAGTAACACCTGTTTGTTGTCTTACCCATACATTGTGTTTTCGATCTCTTCTTGTTACTCCCAACATACATCTCTCCATACTCCTTTGAGTGGTCTGAAGTCTCTGTATTGCTCTTCTATTAAGTGTCCAAGTCTCAGATCCATAAGTAAGAACTGGTAAAACACATTTGTTAAAAACCATTCTTTTCAAACACATAGGCATATTTCCTTTTAGTATCAAGTTATTTCTACCAAAAACACTCCAACCAAGTTTAATTCTATGATTAATTTCCTCCATTATGTTTCCATCTGTATTAATAATCTGACCTAGGTATTTGTAACTGTTAACTTCTTCTAATTCTTCATAATCAATCTTTATTTTCATATTTTGAGCAAATCGATTAAACATTACTTTAGTCTTTTTAACATTTATCTTTAGTCCTACTTTTCTACTTTCATCTGCTAACTCCTGCAACATTTCCTGCAGCTCTGAAGCATTATTTGCAAAAACAACTACATCATCTGCAAAATCTAAATGGCTTAAATACTCTCCATTTACTTTCATTCCTTTAGTTTCCCATTTTAATCCACAAAATACTTCTTGCAGCACTGCTGTAAAAAGTTTTGGAGATATGGAGTCACCTTGCCTTACACCTTTCTCAATGTTGATTTTTCCGATATCATTATGTAATCTAATTGTTGCTGTTGCATTTTTATAAATATTCTTTAAAATATGACAATATCCTGGATCTATACCTTGATGATCCAATGCTTTAATCACTGAAGAAATGTGTATAGAATCGAATGCCTTTTCATAATCTACAAATCCAAAACATAATGACAACTCATATTCATTTGTCCTTTCTATAACTTCTCTCAATACCTGGATATGATCTATTGTACTAAAACCACTTTTAAATCCAGCTTGTTCTATTGGTTGGTGGAAATCCAAAGTTCTCTGTAGATGAGTTGTAATTATCTTGGTAAAATTTTATATAAAACTGATAAAAGGCTGATAGGTCTGTAATTTCTAATATCTTCTTTATCACCTTTTTTAAATATTAATATTATTACTGCATTCTTCCAATCTTTTGGTACATCTTTATCATTTAGACATTTGGTATATAACTTTGCTAAAATTGTTTTTACTTCTTCACCTGCTTCTTTTAATATATCAATTATAATTCCATCATTTCCTGGAGCCTTTCCTTTCTTCATACATTTAATTGCATGTCTCACTTCTTCATTTAAAATTCTGGGCAATTTGGAAGATGTAATAGATATAGGAGGTACTTGTTCTTTATTACTATATAATTCTTGATAAAAATCTTCTACCAATTTCATGATGTCATCTCTCTTTTTAGTAATAATTCCATCTTTTTTTCTTATTGCAGATATAAATTTCCTACCAATACCAAAATGTTGTTTAACATTCTTGAGACTTTTATTTTCTTCTACAGCTTTCCTTGCTATTTCACAGTTATACTTTCTTATATCATTTTCAACTTTTTTCCGTACCATTTTACAAAATTCGAGATATTCAATTCTTTTTAATACATCATTTTTGTATATCTTCATATTCCTTCTTTTCTTCATAAATTCTCTAGTCTCAGTAGAAATTTTATTAGTCAATTGCTGCTTTTTTCTACCAGCTATCTTTGTTGCAGTTTTTAAAAGTGTATCAGTTATTTTCATATTAATTTCATTCAAATCTGAATCATGTTCAAAATCTCCTAACACTTGAAACCTATTTGTAAGTTCTAATTTAAATTCATTAGAATGTTTCTGAAGATTAGGAATATCAACTGTAAATATTGTTTTTCTCAATAATTTTTGTCTTTCTAGTTTTACATTAACACATAACTTACACCTTACTAATCGATGATCACTTCCTGTGTTAAATTTATTAAGAACATTACAATCTTGAAATATGTATTTCCTGTTAGTCAAAATATAATCCAATTCTGCTGTACCTTCATTTGGATGCTTCCATGTCCATTTCCTTTTAATATTTTTCTCAAAAAATGAATTCATAATATAAAGTTTTTCTTTTTCTGCAAACTCCACAAATCTATGTCCTCTCTCATTTCTATTACCATAACCAAAATTACCTACAGCAATTTCATTTTTCATTTGTCTACCAATTCTAGCATTAAAGTCTCTCATAACAATTTTAAAATGTTGTTTACTCTGATCAAAAGCCTTTTGTACATCCATATAAAAATCTTCTACTACTTCATCACTATGAGAACTTGTTGGGGCATAAACCTGAATTATCTGCATTTGGTATCTGCTATTAAGTTGTATAACTAATCTTGCAACTCTGTCCGATACACCATCAATCTCCACAATATTGTTCTTCCACTTTTTATTTATAATGAATCCTACTCCACTTGTATTTCCAATATGTGTGCCTTTATAATAGAGTATATGTCCACTTTTTAAATCAATTGTTTCTTCACCTTTTCTTCTAACTTCACAAAGTCCAATAATGTCCCATTTAATATAAGACAATTCTTCTTCTAATTCTTGAAATCTTCCTTCACTTGAAAGTGATCTGCAGTTGTAAGTACTTAAATAAAAAGTCATCATCAAATGGCAGCCTGGGTCCACAATCAGGGGATTCTTAGCACCCTCCGCCTTCAGCCACCAACCGCTGCCTTGGTTGGTGACTTTACAGTCTCCTGGGAATAAGGGCCATGCTTTATTTTTGTCTGTCATAATTGTATATATGTATTGGAAAAAATATTTATCATTTACACAAACATTCATTCTGCCTTATCAGGCACTGAGAAGAAAGACAAGGTGTTTCTCGATCTTAAACTCAGAGGTAAAAAGCCAATAAACTCACCATGCTGGCTAATGCGTGTTGGTGAGCAGCCCATCCGTGTTTGTATACTATATGAATAATAACATAGTAATAACAGCTGCAATGACAAGAATGTATGGAGTGGACATTAGGAATTTGCCCTGCTCGGTTCCTTTAAGGCCTCCAAGAGAAATCAAAGGGTCTCCTTTCAGTTAATAGCAAACTCCTTTCTGCAGCCAATCTTTATATAACAAACTATAATATTAGCATTATGTATAATTCAAAAAGTGAAATAATTTATTTTTTATGTGAAAAAAAAAAAATTAATATAAAAAATTTATATAAAAATTAATATAAAAAATTTATATAAAAGTTAATATAAAAAATTTATAGCACTAATTAAATAATTTTATATTTTATAACAAATATGTAGGAAAAAAGGTTTGCAATAAAATTTAATTAAATATAAATATTTCAGTATTTGTGTGTATATATATAAAAAACACCATTTTATAAAGAAATTAATTCTGATGTTCAAATCATAATAGTAATTCAAAAGTCAATGCCAATTGAGTTATTTTAATAAACTTATAAATAACATCCACTTTTTTATATTGTCAGTTAGACAAAAAAAGTTCCACTTTCAGCCAACTACCACATTGTTAAGGGGTAAATAAATCAATCACTGATACTAAAAATGATTAAACTTTATAATAGCAATGATTTTTAAGTATTAATCAAGCCAGCTTAGGATATTAGATAAATTTTAATAAACTTATAAATAAACAAAACAAAACTCTCCATACAGTAGTGCCATCTTGTGCCAACAAGAGCAATCAATGGATGCCAGAAGGCTTGTGCATAAAATCTCTATCTGGTGCCTACTCATCCAATATCCCCAGACTAGTTTCTGGCTTGTGGCCTTCGTCAGTGAGGAGCCTTGGATCTGAGAGCACTGCACCTAGATCTTAGGATCTAATGCAGGGGTCCCCAACCCTATGCCTGTGGTCACCATGGCGCCTGCAGACCATTTTATGTGTGCCCACCACTATTAGAACACGATAAAAAATTATTTATCTGATACAAATAAATTTAATTTTTGAATTTTTTTTTATGAATTATTGCATTATATTGTAAACAAATTGTAGGGCATACTATACTTTTACAGTGTAAAAAAAATAAATGTCAATTATATGTTAAAATTTAATTTTTGAAATAAATTTTTTTTGTACATTATGTGTATTATTAACAATATCCAACTATAAATTTACATGTGATGTGATGTGGCTTCTCCGTAAACGAAGTCAAGAATATCTCAGCAATTATGTCCAGATAAAAAATAAATGGTGCCGCCACCTAGCTGAAAAAATAAATGGTGCTCGCCATCTGGCTGGTATTATGGAATGTGCTCTTAAGTGCAAAAAGGTTGGGGACCCTGATCTAATGCAACCCTCCAGCAGCCACCTTTTAACTCTACTTAACTACAAAACTATGAGAATGAAATTGAAAACACAATAATATTTTCAATCTAAGCTCAATAGCTTATATAGTCATATGGGTCTGAACTCAATTCAGCACCCATACATTTTGGTGTCTTTGGTTCTATAACAACCATAGCCACCACTATCCTTTTAGGCAGGATTGGTGTTAAACCACTAAACATCACATGATCACTATTTCATACTAGCACATAATTATTATTAAACAAAGAAAAACTCTCCATACAGTAGTGCCAGCTTGAGCCAACAATCCTGCCTAATAGGATAGTGGTGGCTATGGTTGTTATAGAGCCAAAGACACCAAAATGTATGGGTGCTGAATTGAGTTCAGACCCATATGACTATATAAGCTATTGAGCTTAGATTGGAAATATTATTCTGTTTTCAATTTCATTCTCATAGTTTTGTAGTTAAGTAGAGTTAAAAGGTGGCTGCTGGAGGGTTGCATTAGATCCTAAGATCTAGGTGCAGTGCTCTCAAATCCAAGGCTCCTCACTGACGAAGGCCACAAGCCAGAAACTAGTCTGGGGATATTGAATGAGTAGGCACTAGATAGGGATTTTATGCACATGCCTTCTGGCATCCATTGATTGCTCTTGTTGGCACAAGATGGCACTACTGTATGGAGAGTTTTGCTTTGTTTAATAACAATTATGTGGTAGTATGAGATAGTGATCATGTGATGTTTAGTGATTTAAGCTTATAAATAAACAGTGATTGTTAAATGTTAAGAAGGTAATATAATTTTTGGGAGAAACTAATGCAAATTATTTTTATTATTGTATGAATAGGAATTAGTTTTTTCAAAAAAAATATATTTTTGGCATTACGGGCTTATTAAAATACATATTAATACATTGTACAGGCTCAAACCTGCATTTATATATGTAATATATGCAGGATTCGAACTAAGACTTTCACATGACCCACCACTTTCAGTGCCATCTCATATTGCTGATCCACCTGATCACACACATGTTAAAAAGATAAATAATCACCAATATACGTATTTCATGCTAAACCAGCAATCATCAGTTGGTCTAGATTACTATCCTCACACATATATATAACCAGTACTCAGCTTTATATTAAGATAGCCAATCTTTATACTTTAATGGACAGGCTTCAAACTATTCCAACTCACAACTCTTTAGCCTTCCATTTCATTGAAAATCTGATGATGGAACATTCAAAGCCCTGGTATATATTATAATTGTACTTGATGTGAAAGAATTAAAATAAAATAATCAAATGCCACATAGGTTGAACAAAAAAAATAATATATTACCAAAATTTTCTATTTAGATTAAAGACTTGCAAACCAAAGTTGATTAGCCATTAGCAATAAAAGTGTAGTGATGATGATGATTTGAATTTATTATGAGTACAGGATATAGCTCTAAAAGTATAGCATCACTATGCTACGAATCCAACCATCGCAATTCCATATTCATATGCACCATAATACTAGCTGATTCATACATAGTAATTTACCATAACACAATAGATAAATATTCAATTATCACACATATCAAATAATGAAGTTTATTTTGATATATTAATATTAATAACATATGAAAAAGAAAGAGAGAGAAGCACTTTACATTTTAACAAAAATTTATTTAATAAAGCAAAAATAATAACAGTTTCTAAAAGGGTTGAATATAGTAATGAATACTTTACTCCACTAAAAAAAAAACATATATAGAAATGTAAAATATCTAATAAGAAAATACACTAATCAAAAAAAATTAATATTTGCAATACAGTTTGTTGTTTAAAACTACAATTTAAACCTAAGTAACAATAATAATAAATTGCTTCATAAATATAACATAAAAAAATTGATTAATGAATTTATTAAAAAGTAAACTTCTCACTGATCTTTTTTTAAGCTTTGAACTCAAACACATACAAAAATCCCTATTCTTTTATCACATTCTTTTGATTTCCTCTACATATGGTAGTTACAATAACAAGACCATCTTTTCCTCTTCTTTTAATAGATATCTTGATTCTTTTCAGGGCACTTTCTTTGTAGAAATGCAAAATTAATTGCATTTCTCATAATTATTTAAATTTTGAATAATTCATCCAATATAAAAATTCAATTCTTTTCTTCATTCAATTTTTACTGCTTTAACTATTTCTTTTTTATATAATTTCCAGTTCTACGAATAAACTTTTCTCTATATTAATTTTCTTAATATCACTATAATCTGATCATTGCTGTTACATTTTGATAAACATTTTTTAGGATATGACAATATCCTGGGTATATAACTTGATGATCCAATGCTTTAATCACTGTAAAAATGCTTAGAGTCAAATGTAGATCCAAACCACAATGAGCACTCATATTCAATGGATCTTTCTATAACTTCTCCCAATATTTAGATGTGAGCAATTGGGCTAAAAGCACTTTTAAATCCAGCTTGTTCTTTTGGGTGGTTAGAAGTTAAAGTTTATTAGAGATGAGTTGTAATTATCTTGACAAAGAATATGAATAAAACATATAAAAAATTGATAACTATATGTTTCTAATGTCTTCTTTACCATCTTTCTTAAATATCAATATTATTATTGCATTCTTCCAATCATCTGACACATTTTTATCATTTAGACTTTGATATATAACTTTCCCAATATTTTTCTATTTCTTCATCTGTTTTTTTTAAGACATCAATTATAATTCCATCATTAATTGGAGTTTTTCTTTTCTTTTCATAGATTTAATTGCATATCTCATTTTTTCATTTAAAATGCTGGACAATTTAAGGATGTAATAAATGCAAGAGATACTGTTTTTGTTGTTCTTTATTACTATATACTTCTTTATAGAACACTTCTACATATTTAATGATTTCACCTTTATTTTTTTTTTTCTTATTAAGACGTTTTATAATTTTGAGATTTTTATTCTCTTCCATAGCTATCCTTACCAATTCACAATTATATTTTCATGTCTCATTATTAACTGTTTTTGCTATCATTTTACAAAATTCTAAATATTTAATTCTTCTTAATGGATCATTTAAAAAAAAATTATATTCTTTCTATTCTTTATATATTTTCTTTTCTTGGTAGAAAGTTTGCTGGTAATTGGTGTTTTTTATACCAGTTATTTTTCTTGCAGTTCTTAACAGAACATAAATTATCTTCTTATTGATTTCAGTCAAAACTGAACCATCTTCAAAATTTGTTAATACTTTAAAATTGTTTGTGAGTTCTAATTTGAATTTATTGGGGTGTTTCTGAAGATTAAAAATATCAATTGTTAATAATGATTTTCTTAGTAGCTATCTGCACTCTAATTTTGCATTAACACATATCTTAGTTTCCCTAGTTGATGATCACTTTTTGTGTTGAATCTATTAAAAACATTATAGTACTGAAATACATATTTTATGTTAGTCAAAATATAATTCAATTCTGCTATATTTTCATTTGGATGCTTTTGTGTTCATTTCCATTTTGTATTTTCTCAAAGACAGAATTCATAAAACATGGTTTTTCTTTTTCTGTGAGTTCCACAAGTCTGTCATCTCTCTCATTTCTATCACCATAATCAAATTTACTTACAAGTCTTTCATTTTTTAATCATTTTACAATTCTATCATTTAATCTCACATGACAATTTTAAAATGTGGTTTGATCTGAACAAAAGCATTTTTGACATTCATGTAAAAATATTTGATTTTATCACAATGAGAACTTGACATAAATCTGAATTATCTGCATTTGATATCTTTCATTACATTTAGTAACTAATCTTGCCATTCTATCTGATATATTATCAATCTTCACAATGTTGTTATTTCAATATTTGTACTTTTGTAGTAACATAATATCCATTTATAAATCAATTGTCTTTTCAGGTTGTTTTTATTTTCACAAAGTCCAACAATCTCCCATTTAATACTAGACAATTCAGATTTCAATTCATGGAATCAATCTTTACTTGAAAGTGATCAGGACTTACAGGTACCAAGATAAAGGATCATCACTGAGTAGCATCTTATGTCCACTATCAGACAATTATTAAACACACTCAATCTTCAGCTGCCCACTGTTACCTTGGCTAGTAACTTTACAGTCTTCTGGGAATAATAGTGTTGTAATATTTTATCTATAGTAATTATAAATATCTATTTAAAATTTTAAAAAAGAAAAGATCATTCACATTACAACCATCCAGCTTTCAAGAAAACTCAGTTATTTCAGTTAAGCATTATCAGGCAATTGAAAAGAATGACAATGGTGTTTCTTGATCTTAAACACAGAGAAAAAACCAATACACTAACTATACTATCTGATAATCCCATTGGTGTTCATTTATTATATAAATAATTACATAGTAATCACTACTGCAATGGCAAAAAATTAGAAAATGAATATTAGAAATTTACCCTGCTTGGTTCCTTTAAGATCTCAAAAAGGAATGAGAGCTTTTTTCAATATAATTCTAATATTTTTACGGATAAAAAATGTCATATTATTATTACTATTTGTGGGATATTCCGTGTAGTGAAAAAGCTAAATGCTGACGTTTCAGTACAATATCAAGTACCTTCCTCAGAGCGTCCTCTTTATATATATATTATAACGATCGAAATGAAAGTGAAGATCGAATCTAACCGCAAAAACAATATCTGCAACTACCAGGGTGCCATCTAGGCATTTGAGCCTAGAAAAATTTATAAAGTAGGCAGATACGTGCTGTTAAGATTCCACTTTATTTAAATATTCCGATCGTTAGCCCAAGTCACTAGCTCAGCGGAGACGCAGAGATAAAAATCTATAAATTTTATATCTTAAATATAAAAGAATAAAAGCCACTGCCAGAAATTAACACATAAAAATATTTATTTACGCACATATAAAATCATTCTAAATTCGAGGAATAGGTTTAACATTTTTAGATTTTTATATTACTCTTTAATTGTACATTTACATAAATTTCAATGAGTTTAATATTTTATTTAGATGGTCAAGTATGAATAGACTACATAGATTTGCATTTGAAAATAAAACATTCTATCCCTATTTAACCTTAGGCTAAAATTCGCAGTCAAACTGGCATCAATCCATCTGATACATTTATGTATTCAATGTAGCATGAAAATACAACAGCACAAATATACTATACTGTCAGGCATGGACATCTGAACAGTATAGTTAGAGAAAACATTGACTCTTGTCCAATACAGGAATATGACATCTGTATAGCAAGAAGAACAATAAAATAAAAACTCCATAGGAAGGGACCGCGATCCTTTTTGCCGACTTACAATCCCATCCATAGGCAAAGGGTTGATGCGGTGTATTCAGCGATTCTGCACATAGCGAAACTTATACTACATCTACTAATTACACAAATATATCCAATCCATTGACCCAATTCAACAACGACACAAATAAAATAAGATTACCCTCCCCTAATATAACTTTACAAATCTATATAGCCATTCACGCCCGACTTAAATTTAACATTTAAATACGTTCGCACAAATGCATTTTATAAAATTTGTTTTAAAATGTTGAGTAGAGATCAGCTGCACAGATTCCACGGTCAAAAACATTCCAAATTCAACACAACCGATCAAAATACAAAGTCCTCGATAAACGTCACTTGCATAGGGAATATACAAATCCCATTAGCATTCATCGTAAGATGCTTGCAGTGATATTGTTGACATATATTCTAATCGAATGTGAAAACCACAACATTATCAACCGCTAACGAATCTATGCAACATCTATACCCAACCTAAATTTCATCATTTAAAATTTAAACAACAAATAATTTATACAATAAGAGAGAGAAAAAAAAATGGAAATGATTTTTATCAATCGGAAAACATATAAAATTAAACATTATTAATTGATTTTAAACTTAAAAGTCAGATAGAAGTTCATAAGCTTGAACGAAAGTTCTTAGTTATTTTTAAATTTAGAGTTCATGTCAATATAGCTTACAGTAGAAGAGTCCAGGTTCCTGTTTTTATTTCCCATGACATCTCCATTGGAAGATAATGTTCTGGAGGTAGAATTAGCTGGTTCCATTCTTGTATCACAGTCTTTTCATTTTATATATTTTTTAAAACAAACAAAAAAAAATGAGAGAGAATGGCAAGTGCGTCCTACCGTTCTCATCAAATCAAGTCCGAAAAAACTCTGTCTGGAACTCAATATTTCTCTTTTTATAGTAAATCTCCAGATTGAATGAACAAA
The DNA here is from genome assembly GCA_028023455.1 of Epiperipatus broadwayi. NCBI lineage: Eukaryota > Metazoa > Onychophora > Udeonychophora > Euonychophora > Peripatidae > Epiperipatus > Epiperipatus broadwayi. Next base: position 6,558,580 of record JAQFVV010000041.1, on the reverse strand, counting down.
GACGTCACTAATCCAAATTTTCGTTCGGGTCCGGGCTGAGGCTTGGTGCTTCCATTGGTCAAGCTAATTTCTTTTTATTTTCTTATCTATCTTTCATCAGATCATTTTAATTATACAAGAGCCCGAAGCTAGCTTGCTTTTCAAACAATTTATAAATAATCATTTCCATTTACAGATTACATTAATTAATACCTATTTTTATTTTTAAATCTTGTACTTTTTTATAAAAAAAGTACGTTCAAATACTTATTTGTTTTTTTTTTTAAAAAAATATTTTTAAAGTTTGGCCTCTGTGCGAATGTATATACGTTTAACAATATTTTAATTTTAGCGTTTAGTTTTTTACTTTTATTTGCGAACTTTTAAGTTTTTATTTTAAATAAATGTAACGACATATTTATATATCGTTACAATATATATATATATGCATGTGTGTTTTCAGAACAAGTTATACTTACCTGTTCAATGACGTTTATTTAAACGTCTTTATATTAATAATTTCATTCTCTGAAGTCAAGTTGCAATCTTTAGTGTCTATAAAAATGAACTGGACCATAGATAAAGATGAATTTCCCCCTTTATTGATTAAAGGAGGTTGCCTTGACAATAGATTGACATTGTTGATTGCTAATGATCTTGGTATTGTTCAATTGACTACTTTCATATGCATAAGTATAAAATTAATACCCTAAATTTACCTGACTTCTGGGTTATCTAAAATTTGGAAGTATCTACAATAACTTTATTGAGTCACTGCTTTCTATTTCACAGGTGAATAGGTAATAGATAATTAAGCATATATTTTACTTAGGTTTTTATTTCATTTTAATATTACAGTGTAATTATGTGATAAATGCATGTAAGCATTTTAAATTTGACATATGGTGATTTGTTTTATTAAGATTAACCATATTTTAATATTCCAATGTAGCTATCGAAAATGAAATAAAAAACCCTACGTAAAATACATGCTTAATTATCTATTACCTATTCCTTTGTGTGTCTGTCTAGGGCAGTTAAACTTGATTGGCTACAATCCTAGCAAAAGCTTCTTAATTAAGAAATTATAAAACAAAACTCCACATTTTCCTTCTTTTATTAAACATGTAATTCTATGAATAACGTGAATATTCTAATACAAGAAATGATTACATTCTATTAAATAATTAATAATAAATAATGCTCAGCAAATTATTTATTTAATTGTTTAACAGGATGTAATCTTTTATTGTATTAGCATATTAACATTATCTTTAAAACACTTCACTACTAAAAGATTTCTATCTGAACATCCACTGAATGTTACATTATATATATATATCAATTGCATCATCAAATTCTTAAATTAATAATACATAATTTCCAAAAGAATATTTATTTTTTATGATAATCCTTTGTTATAAATCATTTGTGACTACAACTTAAGACCTTTACAGGATGCTTGGTCCAATCATACCATCCACTAGTCCCCATCACATTTATTAATTACTTTATATCTCTATAGATCTAAATGCTTGTGGATTCTGGTGAACAATCAAACTTATACAATCCAAAAAATATTATAAAATGCCAAAACAGAGTTTATATATCTTTTATTGGAATTAATTGAGATCAATATATCTGTGGATGCTTTTGCATCATATATTTGGTTCAATTAATTCCAATAAAAGATATATAAATTCTTTGATACTTTATATTAGTATTAAAAGTGGTAGAGTTTCAAGATATTTATATATTGTGTGTGTACTTATATATACATATTGTTGTGCGATATATTTGTTTACAACATACATGGGTCTGATATATCTATTGTTAAATCTATTCTTTCAGAATGTAACTGTAGGCACACTTGAAGTGTTCATTTCTAGTTTGCAACAAAAAATAAATAAATAAAGAATCATAATATTATTAACTATTTATTCCTGATGATGTTAACATATATATGAGTCTATAGAGTCTATCTTATTATTTATCATTATTGCTTATATCATTAAGTGCAGAACATTAAAAAATACCAATAATTTATATAAATTATAATTCATAAGCTTTTATAATTAATTATCTCTAATTTGAACTCATATTCATTGTGTAAGCAATAATAATTCCAAAAGGGGGAGGGGGCATTTATATTATAATCTTAATTTTATTCTGTTTTCTTTAATTTATGTTTTCACACAATATTTAAAACAACTATATTATTATATATCATTTTTTATTATAATGTAAACGAAATTGTAATGATAAATTTTATATCTCATACATATATTTTATTGATACTTACATGATTAAATAATATAAAATAAAAAAATATATATTAAATTATTATGAAAATGCAAACAGTTAAACATTACTCTTTAATCACTTTTTACAATACAATTCATTGATATTTTCTTCCAGTTTCAACTGACCAGCAATCATCATCAGAGCTATAATATTCAAATATTTATAGACATTTATTTATATAATGAGCACACCAATACCTATTAACAAGCTTTTTAGAATATCCCTATTCCCAGACGGTTTTATAACATATATAATACTTTATAAATTTTACAAAATACATATACTTCAATGAATGCAGTAATAATGTAATTTTATACAATTTTAACAATGTTACACATTTTAAATTTTTTGTTTTTTATTTTTGTTTTCTTTTTCTTTTTTCATTAATTGTGCTGTATTTTTAGTATAAAATAATTTATTTAATTATTCCACTATAGTTTTTATCATGCATTATTTTATTATATATTTTTTCCAAAATTTTTATTTTTGTTTGTATATAATCTTATCTTTCTTGAAGTTTAAAAACTTTTAACTGAAAAATTTAAATTGTTTTATACTTTATATACTAATTCTTTTCGTGAATATCTTTAAAACTAATATTTAATCTACTTTCAATCCACATATTTATATTTTTTAAAAAGTAATGTTTTCAAGTCCAAATCTTTATTTAAAATTTGTCTATTACATTTAAATTCTTCAATTTTTTTAACACAATTAAAAATATTTGGACCAATTTTAAATAAAGTTTTGGCTTGAAAATATTACTTTAATGATTTCTGCAATTTTATATTCAAAGTCAAATAATTATTAATATTGAAATAAGCAAATAGTTTAAACTTTGTGGCTAATTTTTCTAAAGTGTAAAATATAAAATGCACTAACATGCACGAGCACACAAAGCTGAAGACAAATAAAGAATTTATATATATATTTAATTACATGGCTAAACACTTTCGAAAATCAGAGCATAGCCATCTTGTAAATAGACAACTAAATTAATTAAGAGCCATGTAAATTTATGCAAATGTGATAGTTACGTATTCCATTTCCTGGATATTTTGTAGCGAGAGTCTTTTGTATTTATGGTGTCTCATTATCTCTAATGATAAAGTAAGCCTCTTTTATCTTCCTTTTGAGATCATGTTGCTCTTTGCAAACCACTACTGGATCTCTAGGTTGGTAATTGTGACTGGCTGAAGTGTTATGCCATGCAAAAACTGAACTATAAGAAGTGTCTACCAATGCTTTATTATAGTAGTATGTATGTTGGGATTGCCTAGTGGACAGAGAGGTCCTGGTCTCACCGTAATATGATGATTTACAATGTTTTTCAGGGCAGGCAATATTATAAACCACCTGAGGTGTCCAGCAAGGGTGGTAGGCTGACTTTAGTATTATTGATTAGTTTGTTGGAGTTGGGAAGTGTGTGAAAGCATAAATGATTTTTATTATTGAATATATTGTTAAAAATTTTATGCACATTAGGCAGATAAGGGAGTAGAAGTCTTTGTTTATCTGTGTTAGTGGCATGATTATTTATTTTGAAGAAAAATTGTTTTATTTTCTTGTCAATTAAATTCTGATTAAAACCAACTTTTATTAGGTTGTTTCTGTATGATGCTAGGTTAGCTTTTTTATCTACCTCGAATTTACAAAAGTGCATATTTCTATACAGAAAGGAAGTTAAGCCAGAGAGTTTATGGTTAGTTGGTGAATTGGAGAGGGGATGAGAGTGTCTCTAACTTCAAGGAGTTTGATGAGCATCTTATAATTAAAATGTGTGTGATCTCACTAAATGTTTATGTCTAGGTATTTTACTTGTTTGTGGCTGTTTTCATGTTCTATATTGAAAGTAAGGCCCGTGATATTTTGAAGTTCAGTTTTAATTTGTGGAATAATCAGAAATGGGGGCAGCTATGAAGAGATCATCAACATATATAGTGTAAATGGTTAGTAAGTTAGAGTCTTGATATTTTGGGATTTCTTGTTTTTCAAAGTAATTTAACACTATACTTGAGATGATGCCACTCATAGGCAGTCCCATCAGTCAACTGTCCTTCATATAAAACCACTGGTTGTAAAAGAAGGCCATAATATTTTTATCAAGCCATGATAAAAAATCTATAATAAAATCAATCAGTGGTTGAGCTGAATTATGGTTTATAAGCTCTTTTTTATAATGTGAATAGATTTAGCTCTGCAAATGGAGCCATACAACTCTAAAACATCAATAGTAGCCAGTGTGGTGTTAGGATTCAAAACCAGGTCTTTTATTTTTGTTGCAAATTGAAATGACGAATTTATGGTATATGTACCGAATCCCAAGGCTTGGATGAGTTTTTGGTTAACCCATTTGGCTGTGTTGGAGTAGTGGACCCCTCCAAAATCCAAAATAAGTCGCAATGGAATATTAGCCTTATGAATTTTGGCATTGGAAAACATCCTGGGAGGAATGGATGCAGATGGATAATATTAAAAAAGTGGACTGGCAATTAAATAAATATTGGCTGAAAGTTCTGTTCCATGGTTTAATTTGTTCATTATTTGACAAAATATTGTTTAATTTGCTCTTCAAAAATATTTTATAGTAAAATACTAGAATGAAATTTTGTTTAATTTTAATTTCCATTGATTTGACTCTTTTTATTATTTTAAATACTTAGGCATAATTTTCATCTTAATATTTTTTCTGAGAAACTGGATAATTGATTTCCAAATGACTGTTCATATTTTACTTCTTGTGGTGGCTAGTAAAAATTTAGATCTGGGGTACATTCAAAAACAGAAATTTAAATGCAAAACTGTCATAATTTTCAGTTTATGTTATTATTTAGTTTGAAGTATGTAAAAAATAGATGAAGCATATTCTCAACAAACTAATTAATTAATAGTTTTTAATCAGGCTCAGGCTTGGCTCTTAATGATCTCTCATGTTCTCTTGATCAAAATTTTAAATTAATAATATTTGCAATAAATCAAACACTTAACATTATAAAATTATTTAAATTAGCTTATGGCAGTTATATCAGAGTATTTTAGTGATTTTATTTTTTCAAAATTTTTATTTTGGAAAAAAAATAAAAGATCATGGTCCAATATTCAAAAATCTAAAGATTTATTTTAATTCATCTTAAACAAATTGTCATTCCATGTTAGCAATATATATATATTATCATTAACTTTTTGTTAGATATTTTTTCATTTTTTTAAAAAAAAACTAAAAAACAACAACAACAACAAAAAACAATTGCTCATGGATACTTCTGAAATTCATTGTTGAACACACCGAGAGAAAATTTATATATATTGTAAAGGAATTTAATAAGTCCCTCCTTTTTCTGTCTGATCTATTTTTTTTTTTTTACAATAATAATTGTCTCATGTATTTACCTTAAAATTTTCCCATTATTACTTATTACCCAAGAAAAAATTTAGAATTTTTATCCAATCATTTACACACCCATTTATATATAATAATATTACATGTATATAAATGTTATCTATTTATTTATTGCCATTTATATGAAAATATTTCCTTTATAATAAATTCATTCATTTTTATTAATACTATGTGTATAGTTTAATAAATATACAATTTTTTACACCCATTGTAAATTTTTAATGAGTATTGTGGGGTGTGTTTGATTTATGCATGCCTGCATGTTTTTTTTTTATAGTTTTAATGAGTTTTACTGGTCTTTGTATACAAATAGCTTCCTTTTTTATATGACTTTCATATTTTCTTTTGTGCATATAGAATGAAATTCATATGTACATGTTTGCAGAACTGATAGAAATGTTCTCATAATAATTTCAATTTTCCACCATTCGAGGAGAAAAAAAGGAGAGAAATTAATTTGCGTCAAATTTTTATTTATATTTTGAGTTTTTTTTATCTATTATATTATTTTATTAATTCTCTATAACTGTATACCGAAATGGTTTTTCATTAAATTAATTTTAAGTGTTTAATATTGTAACAGTCAGAATCGTCTATCTCGCTAACACACTGCAGAATTCAAACCCCAGACACAAAACTGAACATTCTAGGAGGGGTTGCCTTCTAGATATACTAAGTTCGAATCTAAAGCCCAAATTTCACAGCGCCACCTACATAATAATGCATCTGATGCTACTACTAGTATAACCTTTGACTGGTGCCTGGTGGTCAGGGAGAAACAAAGGACTATATACTAAAAGAAGCTTGGGTGGCTAATTAATGTCTATGGATTTACAAAAGAAATGCAGAAAATATATATATCGACCGAGACAGTGATAGGAATCAAATAAAATAAGAGATCAAATTTAGTTTTAAATAATTTCACAAAATTTATTTATATAAATTATTTATATAACACCACTGTCTGCTTATATGAGACAGGGACGTGTATTATATAATTGTGGGCATTATATTCCAATAAATGACAACAGGTTTTAAAGCAAAGTGATATATTCTATTCCTCTGGCTAATAGCATTACGATAATGTGCTTGATGAGATAGGAACATGTGCGAGGTGCTTTGAGCAATTATACAAGTTTAAGAAAATATTTGAAAATTAAGTGTTCTAAAATATTTATTGATTTCGAGAATAGCACGGACAAAAGCTTACTAAGCAACAATTTGGGAATGTGATGAAAGCATTTATTCGATAATAATAATAATAAAATTACATTGGGAGGTCAGTATTGCTGATAATGAATTTATTAAAGTTGGAAGGTGTGACCTGTTTAAGTCACGGATGCTTTGTAAAATAAATATAAAATAAAACAATAATGGAATATTTGGAATGATTACAGAGGGCATCTTGCCGCTAACCCATAGGAAAGTATTTTATATACAGCCGAAACTTAGTGACTGGGTGACGATTGCGTTTAATTCCCAGATGTGTCATTTATGGACACCCTCTGCCTGGAAACTGTAAGAAGTGAAGAGAACAGCCTTGGCCATGTAAAGAATCCTTGGAAAATTAAAACAAAGTGGTCTCAACAACCAATTCATTTATCAGCAATACGAGACTAGTGTATATAAAACATACTGAAAGGGTTTTACTTGGATTAAGAGAAATGCCCAATCAAACTCCCAGAAAATCATTTAAAAGGGTCTGCACATTCACAACGTCAATGATGAACTTTGTAATTAAAGTAGAACATGGTAATTAAAAGAGGAAATGCATGCTTGCGGGTTTGAAAAGTAAGTATAGATTTATATACGCAATCATGCATTAGGGGACACATTTAATCATTGACCTCGCACATACTCTCATATTAGATTAAAATCAATAACATGTAGATTTTAAACTATGTGATTATATTATATATTAAAGAAAAGAATCGCCTTCGAACGAGTGATTTGCAAGATAATATAATTGGAAAATTATTTAGAAATTTAAAATATGCCTTCAGAGCAGCTTCTTATTTTCAACAAAAGGAATAATTCACTCGCTCAAAGATGATTCTGACACATTATCATAATAAAATAACAGAAAGCTTAATCAATAGAAAATATTAACCCAAGGATAGAGAGCAAAAATGTTGATTATATTTAAAGAAGTACATAATGACGTTATGTGAAATATAAGAAAACAATTTAAAATAGCTATAGCATGTTAGTTATCACAAGAGCTATTGGATTAATTTAGGGTTACCTCTGGAGAAGCATTTTTAGGTAGATTGATGGTCGGCAGGTTTTTATATAATTTAACAGCAAAATCTGGAAATGTTCATATTTTTGGAAGCAGCAGCAGTTCCAGGGTTCCTTGTGTGATAACTTCCGATGGTCTATGGCAGCATATGACCATTCCGGAGAGAAATAGCCTTCTTGCGCTCTACTCCATCATGTCAAGATTTACAAATTACTACAATAATTTTGGTTAGAAACATTAGACCTCAGAATGATTTCTCTTAGAAACATTAGAATAGAGAACAAAAGAAAACCCTCCTTTTTATATTAGAAATTAACAATAGAACTGCCCTGGAGCGTTACAAAAATATATCGGACTTATCAGCTGTAATTAAATCATCCGAATGTCTAAAGCAATTCAACATTAATTAATTTCTTTTGTTAATTTCCCTGTCAACATTCGAATTACAAACTAGATTTAATTAAAAATTCTTTTTACTAATTAAAGAAAACCTTAAGTGGACATCTGATGTTTTAAGATAAACTTATATAACATTAACTAATCAAACTATTGTCCCTCATTTATTTTAACAAAAATATTTGGAATGACTTTTATTAAATTAAACGAAAATTATTTTACTTTTAAATTGCAATATTTGAATCTATTTACTAAATGAATATTTACTAAATGAATTTTATTTTAAATCAAAAATATATTACGACGGTAATATATATTTGTAAATAGATTCAAACAAAATAACTTTAACAATTTATAATTTTGATATGTTTTAAAATGCATATCATAGTGTGTGCACAATTACGACTTATATAACCTACTTTTTAATAAATCAAAATTATGTGAACATATACATAAGCATAATATTTTATTTTATTTGGGAATGAGTTATATATATAATATGAGCATTGTGCTCGTGGTTTAAAATTAGACGGGATTTTCGGTATATAAGCGTATTGCAGACACACTATGATAGATTGGGGTTCAAACTAAGGTATGAGGTAGGAAATAGGTGAGAAAAGGTGAAATGAAGGTCTGCAAAGTAGACCTTACTGTTTCAATATATGTGGAAAAATGTTTTTATAATTTATTGTGTGTATATATTTAGTTCTGCATACAAAGATTAAGATAGATTGATCTTCCTGATCCAAGCTTATTAATCTAAATAATAATCTCAAAATTATTAATTTGCTATGTATATTTTTTCAAATTTTATCCTTATCTCAGTGCATATTTTATTTTACCTCAACCATATCTTAAAATATCGATCATACCAAAAGTCAAACCAACCTCTATCACCCTGGGTACATTTTTGATAAACCCAGTTTACTTTTTTCAAGTGAGTAATATATTCTAATGGAATATAATATGTCTTTACATTATTTTAAAATAAAAATAAAAAGATTGTAAATAAAAATTGATTTATTAAAAAGAAAAAAAAATTAAAAACTGAAAATTAAAAGTTGTTTAATATATATATTGTCACGCAAATGGAAAACATAAACTATTTTAAGAAAAAGTATTTGAAAGTATTTTCTTTTTGTAAAAAAGTAAAAATATAAAGACTAATATTTTAAAAATAGAAATAATGTTGATTTCTATAATCTTAGAAAATGGAAATGATTGTTTTATTAATTAAATGATTGTTCTAAAGCACACTAGCCCTTGGGGCACTCAAATAATTAAATGGTCAGATAAGAGAATACAAAGAAATTAAATGACCAATGCAAGCATGAAAATGACAGCACAGACTGTAACTGAAACAAGAGGATTAGTGACATCTTGCTCATTGAATCTGAAGATTTGATGATAAGAGGCTAATAAAAATATAAAAGCCAAATGATTATTATAATTCTTATCTTAGAGCTGACTATGAATATATCATTATAACTAGCTATATTGCAGATTTTCACGATGTGGAAGTCTGCAATAAATTTAATTTTTCCATACAACCAGCTGAGGCCTCTGGATGACAGTTCCTGACCAAATGCATGGCAAGTAGCGGTTTTGTTTCAAAGAAGGACAAAATCTACGAAAGTGATCACAAAGATGGACTTCTAAATCTGCTCAATCTGTAAAGTATGAACTCTTGTGTCTATCTAATAAAAACTTTTTTAAAATTGCAATTAATAGCGGAAAATAAGAACAATTATCTGGCCTAAAATCAGTTATTAGTATTTTTTTTATTATGCATCTGTTTAAGCAATCATTTCCATTTCTCTTTTTTTTTTGCATGTGTTAAGTGTAAATTAAAATGTATCAAATTAAAGTTGAATATGGATAGCTGCATGGATAAAAAATTAATAACTATGTTTAAATTTGTTTATGTTTATTTTAAGAGGTTAATTTCAGGCTATTTGTTTCGTAGTTGGGACAATGCTTGTGGAGGGATATATGGGGTTTATATCAATGTAATGTGAAGCATATTTAGCATACAGGGCAACATGGCCAACTGAATGCATGACTCCAAAGAGGCAGTCATATCATTGAAATGGTTGCAGATGTATTTCCTGCACCATTAACCCCTTCTAGCTCTACGGACAGGGATTTATAAGTTGTCAGAAAGACCACCCTCCCCCATATGTTGCACTCTTTAATTAATTTATATACATGATTTCTTAGTCAGACAGATGCACATTTCTGTACTGGACAAGGATCATGTCCTTCAAATAATATCACGCTGTCAGATGCACATTCCTGTTGGTGTGATTTTATGCTAGCATCTTCATATTGCATTGGTTGCAACTATATATATCTGGAAGCAGGTCTTGGTTTGGCTACGAACTTTTAGTCTGAGATTGAATGAATGTTTTAATAAGTTTTTAAGTGGAAAAAATCTATGTAGCCTATCTATACTCAACATGCTAAAGTAAAACATAATTAAAATGTCCATCTGTGTGGACTTTATTAAACAATAATTTAAATTTAAAAATAATAATAATAACCAATTTAAAACTAATTGTAAAGTCTAAATTTATTCCTCAATTTTAAATATAAATATTATATATATATGCATAAATAAATGTTTGTGTGTTAATTACTGGCAGTGGCTTCTTTTATTTTATTGTTTTAAATATTAATATATTTTGAGAATATAAATCTATTAAAACTTATAAAAATGTTTAAATCTCTGCTACTCTACGAGCTAGTGATGTTGAGCTAATGGTCAGAATAAAATATATATAATAAAAACAATTTTTTTTAAATCTTAACTTACGTATCTGCCTACTATATAAATTTTCTAGGTTCAAATGCCTAGATGTGCCCTTGTAGTGCAGATACGATAAGACTGCAACTTGATCATATTCCCTGACCGTTATAATTAGCCACCCAATGTGAGCCGATCTTTAATAAACCACGAATACCCTGAGAATTTTTAAAAAAAAAATTAAGCCAGTAATATTTTTTCTGAAATCAGTATATATTTTTTGTATTAATGTAAAGTTATAGTTTGAATCTTGTAAAAAGACTGCCAGTAATAAAATTGCACATATGTAGAAATAAATGCGAGGAATAAAATGTAATAATTAATATAAATCATAATTTTTAAAAAAAAGTCTAAAATCACGTAACTTCTTTGACTTGCCTAAGTTAATAATGAAATGTAGGAAAAAGGGAACTCTTGAGAGAAAAAGTGTAATCTCAGCTGGGTGAAAAGGAAAGAATAGTCAGCATTTTTTCCCTTGTAATTACTAACCAAAGTTTTGTCTTTTAAATAATAACCAAAGTTTTGTCTTTTTAAAAAAGTTTAGTATAATCAATTTGTGTAATGTCATTACTAACACTAAGTAAATTCTTTTTTTTTAATGTTTTTGTTTTTTGAGGAAGGTTACTGATATGTAACGGAATATAATATGCCGTTACATTATTTTAAAATGAAAATAAAAAGATCGTAAATAAAAATTGATTTATTAAAAAAAAAAAAACTTAAAAACTGAAAATTAAAAGTTGTTTAATATATATATTGTCACGCAGATGGAAAACATAAACTATTTTAAGAAAAAGTATTTGAAAGTATTTTTTTTGTAAAAAAAGTAAAAATATAAAGACTGATATTTTAAAAATAGAAATAATGTTGATTTCTATAATCTTAGAAAATGGAAATGATTGTTTTATTAATTAAATGATTGTTCTAAAGCACACTAACCCTTGGGGCACTCGAATAATTAAATGGTCAGATAAGAGGATACAAAGAAATTAAATGACCAAAGCAAGCACGAAAATGACAGCATGGACCGTAACTGAAACACAAGAGGATTAGTGACATCTTGCTCATTGAATCTGAAGATTTGATGATAAGAGGCTAATAAAAATATAAAAGCCAAATGATTATTATAATTCTTATCTTAGAGCTGACTGTGAATATATCGTTATAACTAGCTATATTGCAGATTTTCACGATGTGGAAGTCTGCAATAAATTTAATTTTTCCGGACAACCAGCTGAGGCCTCTGGATGACAGTTCCTGACCAAATGCATGGCAAGTAGCGGTTTTGTTTCAAGGAAGGACAAAATCTACGAAAGTGATCATGAAGATGGACTTCTAAATCTGCTCAATCTGTAAAATATGAACTCTTGTGTCTATCTAATAAGAAATTTTCTAAAATTGCAATTAATAGCTGAAAATAAGAACAATTATCTGGCCTAAAATCAATTATTAGTATTTTTTTATTATGCATCTGTTTAAGCAATCATTTCCATTTCTCTTTTTTTTTGTGTTAAGTGTAAATTAAAATGTATCAAATTAAAGTTGGGTATGGTTAGCTGCATGGATAAAAAAATAATAACTATGTTTAAATTCATTTATGTTTATTTTAAGAGGTTAATTTCAGGCTATTTGTTTCATAGTTAGGACAATGCTTGTGGAGGGATATATGGGGTTTATATCAATGTAATGTGAAGCATGTTTAGCATACAGGGCAACATGCCCAACTGAATGCATGACTCCAAAGAGGCAGTCATATCATTGAAATGGTCGCAGATGTCCTGCACCATTAACCCCTTCTAGCTCTATGGACAGGGATTTATAAGTTGGCAGAAAGACCACTCTCCCCCATATGTAGCACTCTTTAATTAATTTATATACATGATTTCTTAGTCAGACAGATGCACATTTCTGTACTGGACAAGGATCATGTCCTTCAAATAATATCACACTGTCAGATGCACATTCCTGTCAGTGTGATTTTATGCTAGCATCTTCATATTGCATTGGTTGCGACTATATATTTCTGGAAGCAAGCGTTGGTTTGGCTACAAACTTTTAGTCTGAGATTGAATGAATGTTTTGATAAGTTTTTAAGTGGAAAAAATCTATGTAGCCTATCTATACTCAACATGCTAAAGTAAAATATAATTAAAATGTCCATCTGTGCAGACTTTATTAAACAATAATTTAAATTTAAAAATAATAATAATAGCCAATTTAAAACTAATTGTAAAGTCTAAATTTATTCCTCAATTTTAAATATAAATATTATATGTGTACATAAATAAATGTTTGTGTGTTAATTACTGGCAGTGGCTTCTTTTATTTTATTGTTTTAAATATTAATATATTTTGAGAATATAAATCTATTAAAACTTACAAAAATGTTTAAATCTCTGCTACTCTATGAGCTAGTGACATTGGGCTAATGGTCAGAATAAAATATATATAAAAAAAAGAATTTTTTTTTTAATCTTAACTTACGTATCTGCCTACTATATAAATTTTCTAGATTCAAATGCCTAGATGGCGCCCTTGTAGTGAAGAAATGATAAGACTGCAACTTTGATCATATTCCCCGACCGTTATAATATATATATATGTGTAAAATAAATAAAATGTCCATTAATTAAAAACAAAATTGTAATTATAATTGAAATAATAAATTTAACAGTTAACAAACTATTACAAACAATCCTTAAATCCGCAGAAGTACTTTTGGTTAATTTCTTAAACCTGCCTCAACTGCCATTAAATTCAAAAACAAAAGCGGAACAAACATCATCAATTCAAATTCCATGAATCTCGTATTTTAATGTTAGCAGCTTGTCGCTTTATTAAATGCATTTTATTCCTGTTTATAAAAATTGCTCTTTAATTTTTCTTTTACTATGGTTTCTCTCTTCATGAAGAATTTTCACATTTTCAAAATCAAATTTAAATTTATATTTACATATTTTTTCGTGATCAAAGTATTTGTAAATATATGATAAAATTTATTGTTGATTCTTTAAAAAATTTTAATAACATTGTTGCATCTTTTGAAGGACAATATTATAAAATTTCTAAAGGTTGGCCTATGGGTCTGCCTGTAGTTGCACAAGTTTGCAATTTCATTTTATCTACATATGAGAGTAGTATTTTAAATATGTGTACTTTTGGAGGTATTAAAATTTACAAATGATATGTGGATGATGTTTTTGTTTGTGGAAATACTAATAGAATAAATTTACTTGTAGAGGAATTAAATAAGTTGAATGGCTTGAAATGGACTATTGAAAAGGAACAGGACAAAAATATTAAATATTTAGATTTAATTATGACAAGAGATAACACTATATTAAATTATAAATTAATAATTAAGCCACTGCAAAAAAGGGGATATATAAATTGTAAATCAAAAATACCAATGATGCATAAGATGGCAAGTTTTAGATTTTTTTTGTTTCAGAATGAAAAATTATGTCATTACCAAAGTGATAAACTGAAAAATATTGAGATATTTGCCAAGGAATTGCTTGATGTGGTTATAAAATGGAACAAATAAACAATACTTTATGTCAATTTAAAAAAAGTTATAATAATTTAAAGGAAATGAAGATTAATAGTAAACAATGGATATCTATTCCATTTATTTCAAATCCACAAATGAAATTTTTTAAGGATTTATATAAGAATGTGTTTAATGTTTCATTCTATGTTCCAAACAATATTAATAAATTAGTCAATAATTCTAAGGATGTCATACCTGTCAAGCAGAAAAGTAATGTCATATATCAAATTATTTGTGATTGTATGCTATCATATATAGGTGAATCTAGGTGCAGTATTGAGAAAAGATTGAAGAAGCATGAATTGTTATATAAGCATGTAAAAAGTAAAAATAATGGTGATTTAATATCTCCTTCGGTTTTCTTTGATCACGAAAAAACATGTAAATATAAATTTAAATTTGATTTTGAAAATGTGAAAATTCTTCATGAAGAGAGAAACCATAGTAAAAGAAAAATTAAAGAGGCAATTTTTATAAACAGGAATAAAATGCATTTAATTAATCGACAAGCTGCTAACACTTTTGTTTTTGAATTTAATGGCAGTTGAGGCAAGTTTAAGAAATTAACCGAAAGTACTTTTGCGGATTTAATGATTGTTTGTAATAGTTTGTAAACCGTTAAATTTATTATTTCAATTATAATATTATATATATATGTCTTATATTGTAATTTTAACTTTATATGTATTTTTTTAGATATACTTTTAATTTTATATAGATATATTTTAAATTTCTACTTCATCACAAATTTTTTGAAACATATGACTAACTAAGTGAGAATTAAAGAGATATTTGGGCTACAGATAATCTCTAGTTTAATGAATGATCCATAATAATCATTAATTTAAATCTCTAAAGCGATTTGTAGCAAAGTTGTGAGTGCATGAAGTTTGACACTTGTGAACAAACTATATTAAATTGCCAACCATAAAAGTCTAAACAATTGATGAAAAATATGTGTAAAATATTGTTATCTGGACCATGTGATGACTTCTAGTTTATCACAAAATGCATATCTTGGAGATTATTTACTTTTTTCACATCTTTGATCATATGTTTTAAAAAATTGTGATGAAATAAAGTTTGATATATATATATTTCAAAGCTATATATATATCTTACTCATCTGAAAAAAGTGAACTGGATAATTCAAAAATGTATCCAGATTTAAAAGGTTGGTCTGACTTTGGTCTGACTTCTGAACTGATAGATAATTGAGATATGAATGAACTAAGTGAAAGATGCATTGAGTTATGCATACAATTTGAATATAAATATATAGCTAATTAATAATTTTAAGATTCTAATTAAGTGAACAGTTTAATTTGATAAGATCATATCAAGGAAGATAAATCTTTCTTAATCTTCATATGCATAACCAAATAATTTATTTGCATGCATTTTTTGGTTATGCATACAAAGATAAAGATAGTTTACCTTTTTGGACCCAAAATTATCAAACTAAACTATTGCCTTTGAATAATTAGAATTTTAAAATTATTAATTTGTTTATATATGTATAAGAAATAATCCCAGTGTTTATATATATACTAAAATATTAATTTTGATCCTTGTATTCGTTTGAAATATAGGTAAAATTCATATATATATAAAATACAGTAATATTCATATAATTCAATTTATTCTATTAGAAGTACTTTCCACTATATTCCTTTCCGCCTTTGTTCACCTATATAGCATAGAACATTGAATAATCAAAATGAGACATTATTTTATAATTTCCCATAATTCTATTCAGTTCTATCATAATTATGTTATTTTGATGTTTGATGATTGACGATTCATTAATACTTGACCATTTCTCAAAATTAATATAGTTTTTTTTTATTTTTTGTTTATTGTGGCAACGTTCAATTTGTATAATTTTTATGTTTTATAATCAAATTTAGTATTTATAAGTTTTATTGTGATCAAATATAACAGATGCTGAAGGACTATAAGTTGAATTACATGAATATTACTGTATGATACTAAGGGTCTTGTGATTTTTTCATCTCTAATTTACATGTTTAACAGGCTATGCATATCCAATTTAATGAGGATTTTTGAAACATTTTCTTTATTTAAAAATATATATCTTATACTTCTTTTCCATTAATCACATTTCAAACACATGAATAAAGATCTATATATAAATGAAAGATAAAATAGCCTTTTTTTAAATAACCCATTGTAGGGGCTGAGTCCTCTCCAGTGGTCAGCATAAGCAATGAAATAGATAACATTTACCCATAACGATCTCCAATTGCTTTGTGGTGCAGTTTTGATTTTCTTAGTTAAGAATAAACTAAGATATCCTCGTCAATGTTGAATATTTAGATAAATTGGCTAAGTGCCAATTATATTTAATGTTTAATATTTATCTATTTTTATATAGAGAAAATGCCTAGCAGGTCTACGACATAGTTTAGCTTAATTTATTAGAAAATTCTAAGATGTATTTTTAATTGAAAAGAATATTTATCATTGAAAGTAGTTCACCTCTAGGCAAAAATAGTTGTTAAAAATGTAATTTGTTTAAGTAAAAGTATCCAGGTGAAATTAACCAGGTACATATTTATGGTTAATTTGTCTTATTTTTTCTGTAAAGAAAAAAAAACCCTGAAATTTCAAAGATTTTACCAATATTCATAACCATAATTGTTTAAAAAGAACCAACAATGTTTAATAATTAAAACAGTAATTTAAAGGCTTCTCTAATATAACAGTTATCTCTGTTAGTGATGAACATAGTTGTCACAAGATTACATCACTACTCCAATTATGACAATGGGATTATGTTCTATGCAGTTACACTTCTATCTTTTTCTTATGTGCACAACAATTCTGAACCAATTTCTTCTTTTTTACTTTCTTCTTTGTTTTGTAAACAAGAATATACAAATATGTAAGATATACAAAGCAGTAGAGGGAACAAAATACTCAGATTATTATTAATGAGTTTGAAAAAGGTGATGCCATCAACACTAATATTTTGGAACTGAATTTAAGACAGACATTTTACTGGACTATTGATTGTTTGGAAGCAGTTTTATAAATGGCACATGTAAATGCAGAGGGACTTAGAAAAGGCAGTCAAAAATGTCTCACACATTCAGTAACTTCATCATGTCTAATGTATTACTAAATTTAGCATAAAAATAGGTATAATGACTAATGTATGATGGAAAAGCATGAAGAAATAATAATAAATAACTTATTGTCCTTGGAAGTTTATTCATATTACATAACTTCTAAAATACTGATAAATGATGAAGCATTATTACTGGTTACAAAAAATCTGATGCATTATTATAAGTATGGGAACTGATATTAAGCAAGGATATGTCCTGACTCCCAGCTTTGTTTTTCATATTTGTAACAGTTATTTTTGAAACCATTGTAAGCAGTTTCATAAAGCAGATAGTTATAATGCACATTATATTTTTGTTGGAAGTGATATAAATTAAAACTCATTAAAAGCAAAAACAATAACTCACCTTTTTGACTTCAAGAATTATACAATATGCCTAATTATGCTATTATCATCAATTCAAGAAAGATATGCAGAATGTTCCAAATGTTTTCAGCTGATAAATATCCAAGCTACTATTACACACAATCATGATACCCTATGCTTACACAAGCTGTTACCATAGAGGCAAAATTCTCCATACACTAGTTTCTATCTTATGAAATTTCATCAGTGAGGAGCCTAGGATTTGAGAGCACTGCACATAAACCTTAGGACCTAAGGCAACCCTCTAGTAGCTTCTTTTTACCTTTTAGTTAAATATAAAGCTTTGAGTCCAAAATGAAAACACAATAATGTTTTCAATTCAAGCCCATTTGCTTTGTATAGTCATAAAGATATGAACACAGTTCAGCATCCATACATCTTGGTGAGAATTGACCGGTTAATAAAGAAATAATGCCACCAAAACATATAGATTCTGAGCTGAATTCAGATCTATATGATTATACAAGCAAATGATCTTGAATTGTGTTTTCATTTTGGATTCAAAGCTTTATAGTTAACTAAAAAGGTAAAAGGTGACTGCTGAAGGGTTGCATTCAATCCTAAGATCAATGTGCAGTGCTCTCAGATCCAAGGCTCCTCACTGATGAAAGCCACAAGCTAGAGACTAGTCTGGAGATATTGGATTAATCAGCACTAGAAAGGAATTTTATGCACAAAGTTTTCTCTATCCATTGATTTTTTTGGTTTTGACTGAGTGGCTCTACTGTGTGGAGAGTTTTGCCTCTGTGATAACAAGGTACTATTTGTTCTTCTACTTTCATAGTTTTCCTTTTCAAGCACTATATTGGACAATTTTCCAGTAAATAGTTCATTATATAATATGCCAGAGTAAAATAAATTTAGCTTAGTCATTCTTTTTGAATGAATGTTTCTGATCTTTACTGATTGAGTATCTACTGTCATACTTGTTCTTGTCCTAGAAAAATTTGTTTGTGCACTGTTTGAGTATACACTGATAAAAAATCAAGTCAGATGTCACATGACATAATTTAATAAAGCTCGTATTTACAAAAGTTATATATAGAGCTTGATTAAAAATCTAGCACAAGCCCAGCACTTTATCTAATGTATAACTAACTATTGAGTAGAAAATCTGAAATTGTCAGACATCCATATGTCTTTCAATCCAGCTATCTAACTCAAATAGCCATATGGGACTGAACTAAGTTCAGATACACCATATATTAATAGCTTTAGCAATATAAAATCATCAAAGCCTTAATAGCAAAAAATAAAATGGTAAAAAATCAAGTCAGATATCACATGACCTAATTTAATAAAGCTCATATTTACAAATGTTATATATAGAGCTTGCAAAATAAGTTCTTAACAAGCTTTGAGAATATTCTCAACCCCAGACCGGTTTCTGCTTCTGGCATCGTCAGTGAGGTGTCAGAATATTCAGCATTAGATTAAAAATACTAGGACAAGCCCAGCACTTTATCTAATGTATAACTATTAAAGTTATTTGTTAAATTGGGTCATGTGACATCTGACTTGATTTTTTTATCATTCTATTTTTTGCTAATAAGGCTTTGGTGATTTTATATTGCTAAAGATATTAATATATGGTGTATCTAAACTTACTTCAGTCCCATATGGCTATTTGAGTTAGATAGCTGGATTGGAAGACACATGGATGTCTGACAATTTCAGTTTTTCTATTCAATAGTTATAGATTAGATAAAGTGCTGGGCTTGTCCTAGTATTTTTAATCTAATACTGAATATCCTGGCATTTCACTGAAGATGCCAGAAGCAGTAACTGGTCTGGGGTTGAGTATATTCTCAAAGCTTGTCAAAAGCTTATTTTGCAAGCTCTATATATAACATTTGTAAATATGAGATTTATTAAATTAGGTCACGTGACATCTGACTTGATTTTTTTTTAGCACTTTATTTTTTGCTATTAAGGGTTTGGAGATTTTATATTGCTAAAGCTATTAATATATGGTGTATCTGAACTTAGTCCAGTCCCATATGGCTGTTTGAGTACACACTATATGCTGAGACCAACTTTGTTTTTGACTTGTATGGTAGGTGCTTTTGGAGTCTTTTATAGATGATGGCATAAAATGCATGTTATGTTTGATAGAAGTGATTTTAACTGGAACTAATTAAAAGCAAAACTATAACTTACTTTTTATTTGGATATTTATCAGCTTGAGAATGTAAATCACTTTAAATATTTCTGTAGCTTTTAGAGAATAGACAAGTGAAGTTATATATTAAAGTGCAGTAAATTTTAATATGCTGCAGCAGTATTTAATAACTATTTATGTCATCATAGTGGCATAACTATTTTAACTAAACTATTTGTATACTGGTGTTTATTATTCTATCAAGTATAAAAATATGGGTTTCCTATTGATCTAATGTAGTATCGTTTTAAAAAATTTATTTAAGAATGCTCTGTACCACTTTGAAAATACAAAGTAAAATTATAACACTAGTCGATAAGATCTTCAGCTTTCTGAATGTAATGACTTGAATCTATTAATATAAAAGACATCTTCATTGGTTTAAACTTATAAAGTTAACGTATAGTAACAAGACTTCTTAAAAAATATTTTATAATAAACTTAAGCATTGTTTTTTGTTTTATACCCATATGTATTATAAATATTATCTTAAAGATAATGGAAAGTGGTTTAAATAGGGAATTACCATTGAACAAAATGTTGTCTTTCTGAAAAACAGGCTAAATTATCAATGTGTGATATATGATGACATCTTTGTGGCTCATAGTATTAAAGCAAATTCATATATATTATAACGGAAATGGTTAGTCGTACGGTTGCTTAATTATTTGTACTTCAATTATATTTATTTTGATTATTTTATTCTATATTATACTTATTTATTAAATCCATTTATTCTTTCATAACTTTTATTCTAACCATTTATTGTTTACAACTTAAATTCTTTATTATCTTATTTATTATTTTAACCAACGCTGTTACAATACAAGCAGAGAGCTAATACAGATACAAACTTAATTTCATATCTATACCCTTGATCGAACCCCAAGGCAATATGTACATATTATCTTGGCATTATTTTTCCCGACCAAGATACCCTCGGCTGCTGAACAATGCAAACTATTTCAAAGAAACTTAACGAATGTCCAGCGCTTGCTATTTATTTTTTAGAATTGGGATTTCACACGAACAAGCAGCACATGAATATCTTAAACAAATCAGTATGCTCCTTTAATCACTACTTACAGTTTCCCCCCTGTCGTAGCTTGGTGATAGGAGAATAAAGCAAGGATACGAAATTTAATGACAAATATGTTTAATAATAATATTCACACTTTATATAAAAAATTACATTATAATAATAATAATAATAATAAACACACACTTATAAAATACATGGCTATAATAAATATATGAAAATAGATCAGATATAAAAGTTCTTAAAGTCCTGTTGATAAGAGTTCTATTTTTCTCAAATCATTAATTTTATATCTAGTTATAAATAGTAGACAAATGAAATTGCATGCATGCTTTTACCTAGGCTTTGTTGTAATTGTCCCATGGGTATTTTGCCCGAGCGCTCTTGATTAACTTCCTCAGATTGTGAGGTTAATTTCGTTCCAGTTTTTGCTTTTGATTTCTTAGGTTCTCCATTAACTTCCTCCATTTGTGGGGTTATTTTCATCCAGTTTGCTGGTTGATTTTTTAGGTTGAGTTTCATCGACAGCTACAGGAGCGGTGGTCCCTCTAGCAGGTCAGGCAAAGATCTTACATTGTGAGTCAGTGATGAGACGGCTCGAATCCGAACCTACGTCCCTTTAATGCCACTAGCCACGCACTTCTTCCATTTTCTTTTTAGCTGTTGCTTCTCTAAAGTCTCTACTAGCAATGCCAGACAAAAATTGTAATTTTTTTAATCTCTCTCTTTGTTCGTTGTTTTTCAAATTTTTAATTAAGACTTAGATTTCCAACCAATTCTTATCATTATGTTTCTTTATTTAATTAGTGGCTGGAATGTAAGTCCCAATTAATTTAACAGATCAGGCCAAGATTTTCCGTTGATAACATTTCTTTGTCCGTGGAATTCAATTTGTCCAACAGACTTTCACACCTACAGCCATATTGTTTCCTTTTATATATATCACATCTTACATTTATTTTATTTAAAGTTTACAATTCATTCAATTTTTCTTTCACATTTACATTTTACATTTATTTTAATTTGTTATAATATATTTTTTTAAAAGAGAGAAGAAACGCATTTTTTTTTATGCATCCACTTCCCCTCTCCCACAATAAACAAAAATAACTTTCTAGCATTTCTTACAAGAGAGAAAGAGTCGCATATTTCTATTTATGCAGCCTCCCCTCCCCTTCTCTTACTATTACAAAAACCACAGTAATTTTGACATTAGAATTTTAATTTCTTTCTTTCTTTCCCTTCCTTCTTTTTTAAAAAAAAATTATTAGCTAATTTATTTCACCTTTATTACTTTCTAATTTTATTAATAAATATATATGTGTGTCGACGACTTTACGTGGTCGTTACATTACACTCCGCCCGTTTTTGAGAATTAAAATCGGGTCGAATCTTATTCTGAGATGAGAGCCTATTTTAATTCTTTGCTTTCAACTCTTATTTCTGCTTTTATTACAGACATTCCCACTCTGTCATGATGAGTGATAATGATGATGAGGATGACTGCAGAGAGACAGCTAGGTAAAGCTACACAATTCTTTCCGATCGATTTTGGCTGATCAACCATTTTAATCTCTACGCATACGAGACCATGGCATAACTTAATTCCATCAGAATAAAAAACATAACAGGGTTTAAAGCGTGTGAACAGCAGGATATTTCTACTGCCTGTTCATCTTGCGGAAACAACAAATTCTTATTCCTGATTTATTTATTTTATTCGAGGCACTAATTCTTATTATATAATGAGTCCAGGATTCTTACTGGCACTTCATTTAAAAGTTTAACCATCGAGAGCCATGAGAATCTAAAGTGCGAAGAGATGGCTGAATCAAGCTCAAAATACGACCCAAACATAATGCATACACACACACATATATGCCTCAATCTGCAACCTCATACACCTATCAGTGATATCTATCCTTTAAGCATTATCACTGTTGTTCATTTAGTTTATTTTATTAATTATTAAATGGCTCTTTAATGAGCCTAAACGATTCTTATTTTATTTTTACTTTTATTTATTCTCAATTATATCTGCATTTATAACTGACAGATTGTGATACGAATAAACTATTTATAGATTTCCTTTCTTTTTTTTTTGTTATTACTTTTATTTACATTGTCTTGTTGTGCTTGACTGCACATAAATACTCATTAAGTCTATCATACATATGAAAAAAAAAGCCTATCATTCATTTCACTCCGTGAACACTATACTTTTTTTTTTATTTATTAAAGTAACTTTGATTTTGTCATGAGACGATTTGCCCCACCTGTCATACATTTAAAAAAAAACAATTTTATTTTTCATGATCCCATTACGTTATCCGTTTCACTGAACCGACATTTCCGTCCATTTATTTCCTTTCGGCTTAGTTTTTGTCTGGAGGCTTCTTATCCCTCCTTATCAGCCTTAGCGACCGAGCATTATATGTCCCCTATTCCTCCATTCCTTGTGCTACTACGAAAGCATTATTCCCATACCTTCATCTGATTACATAAGGGCCATCATAGATAGGTTGAAATTTTTTATATATATGTTTCTCGGGATGACTCACAGGCTGCACTCTTACCATGACCTCATCTCCTATCTTAAATACGATTTTTTCTGCCCCCTGTCTCCGACATCTTAAATTGCCCATCTTTTTTAACCGGCTGAATGCTTGCTCTGCGTCCTTCCTTCTATTTATTGATCTTGTTCCCACTGGTAGTCTGGTCTCAAAGGGACATGGGATGTTTTTCCCATAATGCAAATGAACAGGTTCGAACCCTGTGGATTCGTTTTTTGACCAGTTTATCATATTTACTATTCGCGGGATTTCCTTTACCCATCTTCGATGGTCATCCTGGATGTAGATGCGAAATAATCGCCCCAATTCCCTCATAATTCGTTCACATGGGTTAGACTGAGGGTTACGGATTGACGTCAGTATGTGTTTTATCCCATGTTTGTGAACCCAATTCTTCCATTCGTTTGATATGAACGGCGTTCCATGATCCGATAGAATTTTCTCAGGAATTCCCACAGCTCTGAAGTGTCATTGCTCTAAAGCCCTCATGGTTTGTTTTGCATTAGCCTGAGTTACCGGATACGCCGCCACTAGCTTCGAGAATATGTCATATGTGACAAGCAGATATTTCATTTTATTAAATGGGGGTAATGGTCCATAGAAGTCAATTGCTATTAAACTATTGGGTCGCTGGGCATAGATTGGTTGCAATGGACCTATCCCCGATGTGTTAGGCAGCTTCGTTTTTCCACACACAGTATATGTGCCAATGACGTTTATAATGTTAGCATACATTTGCGGCCAGTAGAACCAATGGCTGAGCCATCCTTCCACCTTCTTCGCCCCATAATGGCCGTATGTATTATGTATGTGTTCAATCACTCGTTTTCTCATGATGACCAGTAAGACAATACGCATTTGTTTCTTTCTCCGAAACACACGCTGAAGGACTCCTCCTTTTAAGCAGAAGTGCTTCCTGTCCTTCCACAATGGATTCTCCTTCATGTCAGTCGTAGGCTGATGTTGTAAATAGTTTATTATCTGCTTGCAATCGTTGTCCCTTCCTTGATGCTCTTTTAATTTCCGCAACTCATCTTCCATTGTTCCTTCTCCGTCCATTTCCGCTGTGGCTATATATACTCCATCACAGCTTAAATGTTGCCCTTCTGCCACCGGATATCAGCTTAGGGTATCTGCTACAATGTTCTCTTTCCCGCAGCAGTAGACTACTTTATAGTTAAATTCCTGCAGGAACAAACTTCACCTTATTAGCCTGCTATTGGTCAAAAAACTATGGTTAAGAAACTGACTCTTATGGTCAGTCATCACCACTACTTCGGAACCTATCAGATATTGCCGAAATTTCTTAAACGCCCACACAACTGCCAGCACTTCCTTCTCAGTCACGGTATAATTCACTTCCGGTCCTTTCAGTAAGCGACTAATGAAGCAAAGGATTCTGTGTTGCCCCTTTTCTAGTATTTGAAACAACGTGGCCCCCAGTCCGAACCCGCTACTATCTGTCTGTACGAAGAATGGTCTATTGAAATCAGGATGTGACAGCATAACCTCCCCTAAGAATCCCTCCTTCACTCTTTGGAAACTTCACTCATGCTGTTCACCCCATGTCCATGCTTTCTCCTTTCTTAATAAGTGTAGTAATGGCTCCATGTCTAGTGAAAAGCCCCTATAGAACCGATTGTAAAATGTACACAGCCCCAGGAACGATTTAACACGTTTTTTATTTCGAGGTGTTGGAAACTTCTGAATTGCTTGGATTTTTTCCGGGTTAGGTAGTATTCCCCTCTCGCTGATGATATGGCCTAGAAATTTGATTTCAGTAGCCATCATGTGACTTTTATTCAAATTGATTCTGATACCTTTTCTTTTGCACTCGTCTAATAACCATTCTAAATGCTCAAAATGTTCCTCTATACTTTCTGACGCAACAACAATATTGTCCACATATATCACAACAAAATTTTTAACCTCTTCCGACAACACTTGATCTAGACACTGCACTAGCCCCGCTCCACTATTTTTTAACCCAAATGGAATTCTATTAAAGTTATACGCTCGTCCATTATACCTAAATGCCGTATATTTCCGGTCCCTTGGATGCAACTTAATTTGCCAATAACTGGACGTCAAGTCGAAAGTCGAAAATATCTTTTTATTTTTAAACCTTGTTAACAATTCATTCATAGGTGGGGATCGTTCGTATCAGGAATGGTTATTCTGTTCAACTGCCTAGCATCTAAACACAACTGAATTGATCCGTCCTTTTTCTTTACTGTTACGATGGGGTTATTATATGGGGACGAGCATTTAGATATGATTCCCCATGTCAGCATTTTATCTATTTGCTCTTCTACCTCATGTTTATATGGATAGGGTATGGGATATACGTGAGCTTGATAAGGCTGATCTTCCATGTGCCTTATCCTGTGTTCATACCCCCGGATCTCTCCGGGAATCTCCGAGAATACCACCTCATGGCAGTGTAATAATTTCTTCACCCTATATCTTTGTCTATCACTTATGACTTTCGATTCATCTATCACTTTCAGCATTTCTATCTCCATCAAGGCATTTTGTATATAATCCATTTTATCAGTCTGTTTCCTTAAATCCATTATAAATGGAGTTGTTACATTACCCATCTCTGCCTGATTGCATTTAAAATCCAACACACACTCATTTTTATGCATAAAGTTCGATCCTAGTATAACCTCATGGATTAATCCTTCTAAAATCAACAATACATGATCATATTCCCTATTAGCTATGTGTAATGTCACCCATACCTGTTTTGATGCCAATTTGACTCTCTTTCCATTAGCCATTACGACATGTGTTGTTTTTAAAGGTAGAGTTTTAATCCCCGGGTTGACACAACTCACTTTGTCAAACATCTCCTGTGACATAACAGATATCTGACTCCCCGAGTCTAATAGTACAGTAGTCCCAATTTCTCCTACTCTTACTTTTATCTTTGGGCAGATCTGTGGTGCCATTGTAGGCATATTCTCTTCCCTATTATGTACCAAATTCGCTAACTGTATATGACCAGCTTCCATGTCTTTGTCTCCTCCCGTACTATTATCTAAAGTTATTAAAACCTCAGCCATCTGTTCTACCATTTGCTTGTCAATCATCATTTGTTCTATCTCTGTGGGCAAGCCTCGTCTAACTAGCCGCATGATTTGCTGTTCTGTTAATGGGTGTATAGTGAGCGCTCTCGATTTCACTACCTGTCTGCGAAAAAATGCGTGAAGTGATTTCCCCGGCTGCCATTTGATTTGTGCTATTTGAAACTTAAAATTTTCCTGAAGCTCCTCCCCCCAGTAGCTTGCTAACATCGAGTGCTTATATTCCTCGAATGTCACCGGTATTACTTGTAGTGAGTTCCACCAAAACCGGGCTTCATCCTGTATGTGACTGCGTGCTATGGCAACCCTTGCCTCGTCACTCAATCTATTCAAGTTGCAATACTGCTCCACACTCTCCAAATGCTCATTCGGCGTCTCTCCCTCCTGTCCTGAGAATGTTTTCACTCTTAACAACTGAGTGGCTGCCTCTGTTTTACATATATCTGCCCATGTTTGCATGTTTTCCTGTTCCTCCTTTCTTTCTTTCTTTATTTCTTTCCCTTGCTCCTCTCTAAGCTTGTCTACCTCTTGACACACTGTTTCTAGCCTACCCTTCACATACTTCATCTCATCATTTACTTGTTCCACCCTTTGACTCAACTTTTTATTTAGTCGTTCGTCCAACTCTTCTATCTTCCTACTATTTCTTTCATCTATTTCCCTCATTTCCATACACAACCTTTGCTGGCCTTCCATTAATTTCATGAACATATCCTTTATATTATAGCTTTCCATTTTATTTTTATCATTAATCACTGTCTCCATTCCCTTTCTAATTTCTGTACCTCCGTCACTAGTTATTTCTCCGGACGGTTCCATTATTTCTTCGGAGGGTTTTCCTATTTCGCCCACTAGAGTGTCCATTTTTAATTTTGACCTGGTGTGCATCAAATTTATTTAACACACACACACTAATTAATCACTTATATTTTATTCTACAGCTTTACTATCTAACCTTATCCTTATAGGATTATATTACTTTACTAACTTTATATTTCACGGACGCTAGGTACGTTTGTTCGGCTCTCCCCGCCTCACTCACTAATCATCACTCACCCATGCCTGCCTTCGAGACCCCTCCGCAACTGACTCCAATTTACAACCTAACTTCCCACATTATATTACGTTCTCTTTCTCTCCTTTTACACTCTAATATTTATTTTATTTCTTGCTTTGTCTACCACCAAGCTATTTTTTGATTTGTTTATTAATTATTGAATAAACTATTAATTTTGTTATACTCGAATTCAAATGGGCTGAACTTGTAAATGTGACAATATATCCCGGACTCGCCCCCAATTATAACGGAAATGGTTAGTCGTACGGTTGCTTAATTATTTGTACTTCAATTATATTTATTTCGATTATTTTATTCTATATTATACTTATTTATTAAATCCATTTATTCTTTCATAACTTTTATTTCTATCCATTTATTGTTTACAACTTAAATTCTTTATTATCTTATTTATTATTTTAACCAACGCCGTTACAATACAAGCAGAGAGCTAATACAGATACAAACTTAATTTCATATCTATACCCTTGATCGAACCCCAAGGCAATACGTACATATTATCTTGGTGTTATTTTTCCCGACCAAGATACCCTCGGCTGCTGAACAATGCAAACTATTTCAAAGAAACTTAACGAATGTCCAGCGCTTGCTATTTATTTTTTAGAATTGGGATTTCACACGAACAAGCAGCACATGAATATCTTAAACAAATCAGTATGCCCCTTTAATCACTACTTACAGTTTCCCCCCTGTTGTAGCTTGGTGATAGGAGAATAAAGCAAGGATACAAAATTTAATGACAAATATGTTTAATAATAATATTCACACTTTATATAAAAAATTACATTATAATAATAATAATAAACACACACTTATAAAATACATGGCTATAATAAATACATGAAAATAGATCAGATATAAAAGTTCTTAAAGTCCTGTTGATAAGAGTTCTATTTTTTTCAAATCATTAATTTTATATCTAGTTATAAATAGTACACAAATGAAATTGCATGCATGCTTTTACCTAGGCTTTGTTGTAATTATCCCATGGGTATTTCGCTCGAGCGCTCTTGATTAACTTCCTCAGATTGTGAGGTTAATTTCTTTCCAGTTTTTGCTTGTTGATTCCTTAGGTTCTCCATTAACTTCCTCTGTTTGTGGGGTTATTTTCATCCAGTTTGCTGGTTGATTCTTTAGGTTGAGTTTCATTGACAGCTACAGGAGTGGGGGTCCCTCTAGCAGGTCAGGCAAAGATCTTACATTGCGAGTCAGTGATGAGACGGCTTGAATCTGAACCTACATCCCTTTAACGCCACTAGCCATGCACTTCTTCCATTTTCTTTTTAGCTGTTGCTTCTCTAAAGTCTCTACTAGCAATACCAGACAAAAATTGTAATTTTTTTAATCTCTTTCTTTGTTCGTTGTTTTTCAAATTTTTAATTAAGACTTAGATTTCCAACCAATTCTTATCATTATGTTTCTTTATTTAATTAGTGGCTGGAATGTAAGTCCCAATTAATTTAACAGATCAGGCCAAGATCTTCCGTTGATAACATTTCTTTGTCCATGGAATTCAATTTGTCCAACAGACTTTCACACCTACGGCCATATTGTTTCCTTTTATATATATCACATCTTACATTTATTTTATTTAAAGTTTACAATTCATTCATTTTTTTCTTTCACATTTACGTTTTACATTTATTTTAATTTGTTATAATATATTTTTTTAAAAGAGAGAAGAAACGCATTTTTTTTTATGCATCCACTTCCCCTCTCCCACATTAAACAAAAATAACTTTCTAGCATTTCTTACAAGAGAGAAAGAGTCGCATATCTCTATTTATGCAGCCCCCCTCCCCTTCTCTTACTATTACAAAAACCACAGTAATTTTGACATTAGAATTTCTATTTTTTTCTTTCTTTCCCTTCCTTCTTTTTTAAAAAAAAATTATTAGCTAATTTATTTCACCTTTATTACTTTCTAATTTTATTAATAAATATATATGTGTGTCGACGACTTTACGTGGTCGTCACAATATATATATACTTTGATTTACTAATGTGAAATTTTTTGTAGTCATGACATTTATATCAACCACTTCAGATAAAGGCATTAATGGTTATCACTAATCATTCATTAAAATAGAGATCATCCGTAGCCTAAATATAAACTTTAAACCTTAGTTAAAGATTAATATATCAGATTTTTTTGTTATTTATTAATTAACACATGAACTAACTCAATTTCACCACACCTTCCTGAAATATATGAGTAAAGACATTTGAAAAAGACAAATGATCCTATGATGTGCATTTCATGCTGGATCAGCACTCTTAATAGTTTGGTCTAGGTCATCATTTCTTACACATGTCTTCATAATTTGTTCAATATTTATCAATATTAAATTATTACATTATAATTTCTTCTCTTACAACTTTGATACCAATCACTTCAAATAAATACATTAATGATTTTTACTAGTTACTGTATTAAATTAAAGATTATTTCTAGCCCAGATATAAATTTTAAACTTCAGCTGAAGATTACTATGTTTCAGGAATATATGGTGCAATTGAAGTTAATTAATATTTATATTGGTATTCTTTAAGTGCTGACTGCTTTCATGAATTTACATTAAACACCTATTCTTATGGCATTATTACCTTCATTTTCTAAGTAATATATAGTTAGAGTGCAGTTTGGAAGTTATAATGGTATATTTGTTAGTCTGCCTTCAGAACAGGTTGTATTTGCTTGTTTAATAAGATTTATTTAAAGTTTTTTTGAATTAATAATTTTATTCTTTAATAGTCAAGTTGCAATCTTTAGTGTCTATTAACATGTGACCATAGATAAAAGTAGTTTTCCATTTTTATTTTTAAAAGGTTGCCTAGACAACATATTGAGATTGTTAATTGTTGTTGATGTCAGAATTGTTTAAATGTTGACTGCTAGATTAACCATGTCCAATTAGATGTATTTACTAATATATACATGCATATGTGCATATGGTTGTGTGTATATATTAAAAACACATAGCTTAATGTATATGCAAATTAAATAAAAGTAACTACACTTCCAATATTTCTGGTAGCTGTGAATCAACAGCTTTCATATGTCAAAATAAACAATATATGAACTACATGGATTCCTATTCCTTAAGCTTAGATGATAATTAAGAATTTCTTTATTAGCATTTCTGGGAATAGAGATGATATTAGTACATCTATTAATGATATTTGAGCACTGTTCATCCATAACTTCCAGATATGTAGTTATTTCCATTATATATATATATATATATATATATATATATGATCACTAGATGGTGCTTATCAATATCTTTAAACAAGCTTTATTTTTATAAGTGCCGAAAAAGAAAGAATTCAAAATCTCTATCATTGTCTCTACCTCCAGACCAATTGTTTTCGAGCTTATCAAAAGTCAGCACTTATAAAACACATTTCTATCAATTTGAAAGTCTGAACTTTTTAGACATGTAAATGTCTTCAAATCCAGCTTTGCAAACCAGATAACTATATGGGTCTGAATTCAGCTTAGTACAATTCAGACCCATATAGCTATCTGGTTTGCAAAGCTGGATTAGAAGACATTTACATGTCTGAAAAGTTCAGACTTTCAAATTGATAGAAACGTGTTTATAAGTGCAGACTTTTGAGTTAGTATTTTAGATCTAGTTTCTAGAGTCCCAGCTCTCCACTGAGATGAGCCATAAGCTCAAAAACAATTGGTCTAGAGGTAGGGACAACGATAGAGATTTTGAATTCTTTCTCTTTCGGCACTTATAAAAATAAAGCTTGTTTAGAGCTATTGGTAAGCTCCATCTAGTGATCATTTAAATGCAAGCTTAAAAGCAAGTTAAGAAATTTATAACTTGTTTTATTATTATTATTATTATTATTATTATTATTATTATTATTATTATTATTATTATTATTATTATTATTATTATTATTATTATTATTATTATTATTATTATTATTATTATTATTATTATTATTATTATTATTATTATTATTATTATTATTATTATTATTATTATTATTATTATTATTATTATTATTATTATTATTATTATTATTATTATTATTATTATTATTATTATTATTATTATATAAACTAAATATGTATAATGCTAAATTGAAATTGACAATAAATTAGTTTTAAAATAATTTTTATTTTGTACAAACGATTTACAAAGTTAAGGGATCTACAATACGCTATTGTACATGACTATGATAAAAGTGAATGTAAAAACTGCTTATATGTATTGTAAAAAACTGATCAAAAATTGGAATAGTTTTAATATAAAATTATGTATTTTTTTAATAGTCCAGGCATTGATTATATTTTTAAGCATAATCAATATTTATAGAATATATTAATTAATGAGCAAAAAAAAATATCACTAAGGTATTGTATTGTGAATAATATCACACTTTAAGTAGCCTCAAGCAATATCTATTAGTGCATACATTTTACCATTCATTTTAATATTACTTTTTTTTTGTTTTTGGAAAAAGATCTTTCACAATTGTGAAGTATGGTCTTAAATATTCAATTGCATTTTATAAATCAAATTGAAAAAAAAATGAAGATGATGTTGTTGTTTTTTATTGAGGAAAACACCTTTCTGTATGCTATTATTGAGACTGGTTAATATCTGTTTATGTGAGTGGGTAATATTAGTATGATTTAAGAGAAGGGAATTTTAATAGGATATTTTCTAAGATTTCTTAAGCTCTTTGACATAAAGGAAATGATCTATATTTATAAAGTGCTTTTTATAGGAAAGAAAATTATTGGTATGAAGGATTTTGACATTTTTTAAAATTAAGACATCCAGTATTTAAGTTTTAGATATTAATATCTGCACTTCCTTATGATATATTTGTTGTTGAATAACAAAGCAGATCTATGTTACTTTATGTATTACTTTTGGTTTTATCTTATATTATTACTTAATCTTGTTAAAGAAGAGATTGTGAGATAGAGAGTTGAGTGCTAAAAATAACATTTTGCTAAAATTATTTTTAATGAATAGTAGAATTTTTCTGTAAGGTTTACAGGTTTGGGAAGTTATCAATTAATTATTTAAATAAAAGATAAAGTGCATGCTTTGGGGATTTTTTTGATACTGATTGCCACCATCTTTTGGATCCAGATTAGCTTATTAATAAGGGAGTATTTCTTTTTGAGGAAATTAAATTGACAAATCAGTAGTTTAAAAAAAAAACTAAGATGATGATTAGTAAGTAACTGCATTTATTAAAGATATTATTTAGACAGTGCACTGATGGAATTCTCTATAGAAGCAGAAAGTGACTTTTGAAACATGATTCTCATGGCATTATAAGAAAGATGTATTGGAATAACTAAAAATTTGAAAGTGTAGTATTGCTTGTAAATATGTTGCAGATAGATGATATGTTTTTGTTAAAATTAGATGAGAATTTATTATTATATTTATCAAATATAGTATTGATCAGGGATAAGAAATTTTTTGTGGGAAGAAGCTAACTTTACATGGCCGATGTAATAAATAGTTTGTCCAATTTTTGGAATATGTAGTCCTCACATTTTTATTTTCAAGAGTGGATGATTGATATAAGTGAAAAAGAGAAGAGTATTAAGAAAGAAGACTTGAATTGTATGACAATATTCTGGTAATGTTTTCCAATTAAGATTGGGGGTACTTTTATATTAATAAATAAATTTGCTATTATTTAGAACAGAGAGAATATCTCGTCTCCTTGCAATATCTAAAAATTTAGACACAGGAGCAAAGTTAAATGCACATGCTATGCCTATTTGCACCATAATGGTCACAGTTTTTCTATGTTGTCTAGTACATGCTATTGTCATTTTAAATACAATAACAGCTTCAAAGTAGTTATACCTTCTTTATAAGTAGGAATTTGGATAATAAAGAGGAGGAGTAAGCTATTATCTTTAAAGAGAATTTTTATAATTTTAATTAGGTTTAAGATCATGGTTATGGGGCTTGGGAAGAATATTTGATTAGAAAGAAAACCATAGATATAATAAAGTTTATGAGTGTTGTAAATTTGTGTGAACAAATGATTAACTAGTTTATGAAATATATGGACTGTGAAGTGGGTGAGATTTTTAAGTAGGTATTTGATTATTATATAGGATTCTGGATGCCATTTAGTTTAAGAGTAATTTTTTGTTTGGTAATTCAATGATCTATCACAAAGTGCATGAATGTTGTAAATTTGTATGGACAAGTGATTAACTAGTTTAGGATATGGATTGTGAAGTGAGTGAATTGTATAAGTTTCTGGATGCTATTTAGTTTAAGAGTAATTTTTGATTTGATAATTCAATAATTTCTATCACAATACCCAAATATATAAGGGAAAACTTTTTGATAAGAATAAATTAGAAATTTGCATTTAAAGTGATAATATACATATGGCAGCATGTTTTCTCCAGATATTAAATTTGTACTTTTCATAATGGTTGAAAGTGTGATTTTCTTTGGACTGTAATTGAGAGCCTATGATATATTTCTTCTATACCAAATGTAGTGATGGATTTTTGACTGTCAGATAATTATCCAGTATTTGTTACAGATATAATGTTGTAAGAAGATATTTTTGATTTATAGGCAGAGACCATTTAAATCCTTTAACTTTATATCATGATTTTACTGAGTTTAATTCTATGGCATTTATTTTTGAAAAATATGTGTAAAATTTTCATAGGACTAAAAAAAAGTAATAGTAAAATGCTTTTTAATAACTTTTAACAATCCAGCCATTATATATATATAGAAGTAATTTAGTTTGTGTATGTAAATGTATAATTTGTTTTAATTAACCTAAAGTGAACCAAACAAATAAGGTTGTAATATAATTTCATTTCTTCAGGAATTTCTTTTTTTGTTCTTGTATATGCATTAAGGCTATTTAACATCCATTAATTAATTATATTTAATCTTACTTTTTATTGTGCTTTGTAGTTAATTCGCTTAATGTGTCATATAAGTTCATTTATTGACGTTTTATTGTCTTTAAAACATTATTTATTATATATATAAATAAAATATGTACTTACATATAAAAAGGTGAGTGCTATTTAATTGGATAAATACTAGATGTTACTATATTTGGGAATACTGTCTGACTATTAATGTGTGTATGTGTAAGTACGTGATGCGCAAGTATGAGTGACTTATAGTCTCTTAAATTATTCTTGATTTATTTAATAATTACTTGTCTTCATTATATCACAAAACAATATAATTAATAATATTATTTATTAAAATAATTTTGTAAAGATAATTATATATATATAACTTTCTTCACTACTATATAATACAGAACATATATTATTTTAATAAATATCTGTTAAACTTCTAAATATAATTAAAAGTACTGTGAAATTCTCTAGTTAGCTAGATCGTTATCAACTGCTTTTCTCACGAATGAGTATAATCCAATTCCAAGAGAAAACTATAAATAATAATAATACTGCACCAGAGATAAGTTTTGCAATGAGCACAGAAATCAACCTGACTACAAATGCATATATATATATTAGGATTCTAATCCATTTTTCTTTATATTAAATTCTTACATGCTGTCATTTAATTTCGGCTGAAAACTTTCTTTTCTAAAAACTGGCAACGTCATATCTAATTATAGTTCTCCAATGTAGTCCGTTCTTTATCATGTCTTTACAATGAAGATAATCAACATTGCATTTCTTTAGGATGTCTTTGAGATAATCCCTATAATGAAAACAGGGTCACATCTCTTCTAAATTCATCCACACTATTGCTTATGACTGGAAACTCAATAAAATTCCTTAAAAATATCTTTGCTCTAGTTGATAATAATGATATTCCAAGATAATTATTGAAATCTGGTCTATTTCTTTTATTTAAAAAATTGAAACAATAAAAGAATTCTTATGATCAGATTGATTAATTTCATAAGTCCAGAATATACATAAAAATAATATTTTTGAAGCTATATTTCACCACTATATTTCAGAACTTCATATATCTCATCTGGACTTGCAGCATTTTCATTTATTAAGTCCTAATCTAAATAAATAAATAAAAGCAATTATCCCAATTGTTGCATCATTATTCAAAACATCACATGATCACTATATCTTATACTAGCACATATTTGTTTATAAACAAAGCAAAACTCTCCATACAGTATTGCCACCCTGTGCCAAACAGAGTAATCAATGAATGCCAAAAGGCTTGTGCATAAAATCCCTATCTAATGCCTAGCCAAAGACACCAAAATATATGGGTGCTGAACTGAGTTCAGACCCATATGACTATATAAGCTATTGAGCTTGGATTGAAAACATTTTTGTGTTTTTCAATTTCATTCTCATAGTTTTGTAGTTAAGTAGAGATAAAAGGTGGGTGCTGGAGGGTTGCATTAGATCCTAAGATCTAGGTGCAATGCTCTCAGATCCAAAGCTCCTCACTGATGATGGACACAAGCCAGAAACTAGTCTGGGGATATTGGATGAGTAGGCATTAGATAGGGATTTTATGTACAAGCGTTCTGGCATTCATTGATTACTCTGGTTGGCACAGGGTGGCAATACTGTATGGAGAGTTTTGCTTTGTTTATTCAAAACATGTTCAAAATACTCTTTTCATGTGTTTTAAATATTTTAAATGATATGCAGGAATTAATTACTGAAATAATAAATTAAAAGAACACAGGGCTGCAGACCACAGTTTCAATAAATTTTCTTTTCAGCTACCATATCACAATTTTATCAACCACTAGTCAAAATCAGAAAAACTATATTTTATATAAAATATACATATTTTAGTTACATTTTTTTAAAATGTGAAAAATGTTATACATTATCATCATCATTGGTAGAAACAGTCACTTGCAAATGAGTATAGCCATTCCAATCTCAAAGAAAAAAATATAATCAAATTTATAATAATAGTAATATAGAGGGGCTTTAGACCTTGGGGGAAAAAGATAAGGGGGATTTAGATATAAAGGTCATAGAGTTGACAAAGATTATGTTGTGGAAATGGGATGGAGCAGAATATGGGGAAATTTAGAGTGGTGAATGGAAAATTAAGTGGCTAACAGGTTTATCTAGGCATAATTGCTGAGATATTCTTGACTTCATTAAAGGAGAAACCACAGTACATCACATCACATCATCACATAGACCAGGTAAAAACATTCTGCATTCAAACCATTAAAAAGATAATAAAAACCATCAGAAACAAAGTAAAAAATATATATAACAGCAAAAATTCTAATACTAATTAATTGATATAATTAACAGAAAAAAATAAAGAGAATTTAATTGATAATTTTTAAATTGAAAACCAACTTCAACAAATTAACAATGCAAGCGTGGAGGAGCAAAGATCACATGACCTAATTAACAGTGGGGGAAAACAGGAATAAAAGCCATAAAAAATGAAAAACAAGCCAACATTTGCAGATATGGTCAAAGGAAAAAAAAAAATTCATTTATCATAACAAAAAAACTGAAAGTCAATTTAATTCATATATTAGCAAAGAGGTAAAAAAAGCAATGAAATCACCTGTCAAAAGATCAAACCCAGATACAGGAAACCAATCTAGAGTGACATAAATAATTTAGAAATTGAAAAACAGGAATTAAAATCCACCAGAAATTGTCTGGAATGAAGAAAAATTGAACATCACAACTAAATTATTCAATAAATCCATACCAAAGCATCTCTTTGCAACATTCAAGAGATTTTTTCCCCCAAGTCCACGGTGTTGTCAGAAATAGACAGCAACATTTCATTATATAAATTCCCAAAAGAGTTGCTGTATGAGACAATAATAATAAATGGATTCTGGGACACAATACAAAAGATTGCACAACAATGACCAGTACCTAATACTGGAATTTGATGAAATCACACAAAGGGAGAGATTTCAAAGACAAGTCAAATCATTGGATAACTTCTCACTGATCACTATAGATCAAAACTATCACAATATCATTTCAGGTATAATTAAGAACACATACCTGTGAAACAAAGAACAAGTCTTCTAAAGAATAATGAAACCATTTGGCAAGATCATTATGTTCAAAACAGTATACCGGAAAGATACACCAATACCAATCATTAGTAACATTTACGAGTAAAGAATAAAACTGCATCCAGATACTGATCTACATGATATGACAACACAAATCTTGGATCAGGAAGTATTGCTCACTCTATATATTAGAGATCTAAAACCACAGTGTTACTCATGTAAATAAAGGGGACATGTTACTGCACAAAATCCAAATTGCCAGAACTTAACCAGAAATCAAAATGCATACTCACAAAAACAACAAAATATCAACACTAATTTGCAAACAGAAGAAAAGATAGCCATTCCCATGATAGCAGTGAACAAACTACACAAAGAAATAATAACAAAATGCAGAGATACCAAGCTTAGAGCTTATAGATTTGTTCACAGAAAAAAATAACAAAACTCCAAACCAAGAAACATGACCAAAGAGATAGTGGAAATCAAGCAAAAAACAACACAACAACTAACGCAAATAAATATATGCCAGAATTTGACTTGCAATGGATGAAATCATACAACATACTATCAATAAGACAGCCATAGAAATTTATGGAGACATTCCTACCCCCAAGCAACCCTAGTAAAACAATGCAACTAACAAACCCAATCCAACCAGAAAGTAAGAAAAAGCCTGGGAGACCTATCAGAAAACGCTAGCAAAAAAGTGAAGATAGATAATAATAACTTTGATTCACCAAACATTGATTATATAAATGAGGTCTAAAGTCCAATAGAAATAATCACAAAGTTATTCGAAAGCCAGTTAATAACCACAGAATCACAAACTAAAGAAGCACAAGACACACAAACACTCAATACAAAAACCAATCAGAAGAATGATACAAAAGCCAACAAAACAGATCAAAACCAAATGGAAATAAAACAAAACAGTGAAAATACACCATGTAAAGCTCCAAAACAACCACAATAAAAAATACAAACCAATCCCAGCTACACAATTCTATTAAATCCAGCAATGACTCTCTCTTATAAGATGATAATAATTTGAACAAAGTGGAAAATGTATTTTGATCATCTTTTGAATAATGATACAGGAATTGCTATGATGACTTATAAAGATATATCCATTTTATCTACTCACTTTGATTTGGACTAATATATTTATCTTAATGAAGTCAAAACAATTTACTGTAATCTTAAAAATGGAAAGGCTGCAGGTGCTGATAAAATGCCTGAATAAGTTTTAAAATATGACATGATCACCATTCTTTATGTGTACATAAGCTGTTAACACAGAGGCAAAACTCTCCATACAGTGGCCATAAGCTAGAAATTAGTCTGGGAATATTGGATGAGTAAGAACTAGATAGGATTTTATGTGCAAACCTTCTTGCATCCATTTATTATTCTGGCTTGGACTGGTGCTATTGGATGGAGAGTTTTGCCTCTGTGTTTTAAAATATGGTGGTGATATATTAGTTTTAAAAATATTGGAACATTTTAAGAATATCTGGAAGTATGAAATTGTGTCATCTGATTTTAAGGATGCTTTAATTGTTCCAATTTTTAAAAACAAAGGAAATAGGTAAGATTGTGATAATTATCATGAAATATTATTATTATCCACTACAGCAAAAGTATTTATAATTTTGTTGAATAGATTGCTTCCAATTTTAGATGAATTGTTATCAGAGACTCAATATAGATATGATTTTTGTTGCCAGGCAGATGCAAGAAAAATATCAAGAACAAAGGTCTGATTTATATATTGTTTTATTGATTTGCTTAAGGCATTTGATTCATGTAATAGGACAAATCTATGATATTGTGTAAAATTAGTTGATTATCCCTTAAAATTTATTCATATTATACAATTTACAGCTACAGGTGGAAAATTTGAGACATATGAAATGAAAACTGGTGTTAAACAAAGATATGTACTTGCTCCAACTTTGTTTTAAATTTTTGTGACAGTGGTCTTTGAAATTGTTTATAGGCAGATTAATCAGACAGGGATCAAGATATGATACAGGTTTTGATGGTGACATTTTAAATTTGAATCAGCTAAAATCAAAAACAAGAATTTAATCTTCTTGGTTTCTGGAGATTTCCAGTTCAAAGGATGATTTACAGAATGTTCTTAATGTTTTAAATGCAACTTATAAAGATCTCAGTTTATTAATTAATGTTCAAAAACTCAAATACCTTATCATCCAGTGATAGGAAAAAATCTTTAGCAATTTTTAGCTTAATGAATATCAATTTGAGAAATGTAAATTTGTTTAAATGTCCTGGTTTTACAAATAGAAAAGTTGACTTAGATGTCGAGATACCAACACAGACTGCTTTGGGCTGCTGCATTTAACAAATCAAAAGATAGAGTATTTCACCATAAGAAATAACTATTGCTACTATGTTAACTATGTATAAAGCTGTTATTGTATCTAATTTATTATATGAATGTGAAACTTAGATGTCCTATAGGTACAATATAAAGGCACTAGAAGGATGCTCTGCAAAATTTTAAAAATACAATGACAAGGCTGTAAAACCAAATAATATGTTCTTTAGTTTGCAAGATACTATTGAGTTCACTATTGCAAAATCACATCTTCATTGGATTAGATATGCAAAATGAATGAACAATGGAAGACTTCCTAAAAGGGTGTTTTATGATAAACTTGACAATGGTTTCATAGATAGATCCCATCTACCTTATAAGAATTATCACATAGACATTCTAAAAAAGGGCAATGTTAATGGTTTTTATTGAGAAAATATAGCAGAGAATACAATACATTGGAGAGCTATAATTAGACATGGTGATGAAGTGATTCAGAAAGAAAAGTTGTCTGCTGAGAAAACTAGAAGACAATTTTATAAAATAACAAGTAAACAGAAAATTGGACCAGCATATTCTATATGTGAAAATGTTTACAGTTCACGTATTGGTTTGTATAGTACTTCAAAACTGATTTTTAGAGTAGTTTCTTCCTTTTTTTTAAAAGTAGAAATGATCATACTCTTTATGAGTGGCTGTTTATTATTATTACTTTAGAAAAATTGCAGATCAGTCCATAAAACTACAAATATGTAGATCATAAAACATGCTGCCTATTAGTTTGTTTATATAACATTTTGCATGCTATCTGTGGCAACTTTCCTACTAAAAAAATGTTAAATGTTGTGTAAGTCTCAGCCATATTTTTTACAATAAAAGCAAGTAACATTTTATTTCTTTAAAATGTATATGAGATCATCCTTATAACACAAAAAGAGTTTGCCTCTTTCATGAAAACCATGCTTAAGTTCTTCATAAGACTTTTTTTAGGAAGTCTGTTATTGTTAATTTATTTTAAATGACAATTCCAAGAAAGTTGTGATTTTGTGCAAGCTAAAACTCATATATATTGGTCTTATAATCTTTCCATTGTATTTTTAAATTTGTCTGGAGCATTCTTAAATTAAAAAATTTATATGTCTTTATGTTAATTAATAAAACCATTATATGTTGTAGCAATACATTTGGGTCTGTGGTGTCTCTCAATACCTAAATTCAGATTTTTATTTAAAAAACTATCAAAATATTTAAAAACAGAGTCCTACTTTCAAGTTAATAATCACCCAAACTGTCAATAACTAATGATTTTTATAAGGCCTTTTAGTTTTTTTCATTATTTATAAAATCATTTACATTTTGCATTCAAACATTAGATTCAAACTGCATTCGTCTCTATAGGGGACGCTGTACAATATTTTGAATTGTAGTAGTACTTACAATAGATAATTTTCTTTATTCAGCTTTAAAAAAATTAATTATTTAATATTTTAGTATAAAATTATAATACTGTAAACCCTCTATATAAAAACATTTTCATGAGTTTAAATTGAAATAAATAACATTATTATCAATCATTAGGTTTTTTTTTTATATAATTAAATCAACAATTTTAATTAATGCATGATATAATCCATTTCGTGATCTACATTTTACATAATATGCTTCTATATCTTGCAAATTAGAAAGTGGTAACAAATCATAAAAGGCAAAGCATGCTACTACATGAATTTCTTCAGTTTTAAACATCTTCCTGTGCATTTCACAGTGCATGTACTTAGAGGTAATATTTCAGAGCGATAAATCAAATAAAGGCAATTACAATCCGTCTTAAATAAATGAGATTTTAGTAATTTCTGAATAATCATGGATGGCTGATAGATAGTTTGATTTTTTTCATAATTGCGACTTGTAATCTGAATTAATAATTTTTATTAGTCATTAGACTGTAGATTATCCAATAATGAGTAATATTTCTGTAGTGTATTTTTCATTACACCACTCTCACAAACAAGGTGCTGATAGAAAGAAGTACCTCTTTTGTGTGAGAGTGGTGTAGTGAACATTAACCTGCAGAAATATTATTCATTATTGGATAATCTATAGTCTAGTGAATGACTAATAAAATGCTGGTTCAGTACAAAATGTGCATCTTGGGGATTATAGATCTTTTTCACATATTTTTGGTCATATGTTTAAGACTACATCCTTCCACAAGGTGCTAAAAGCGGATAGAAACCACTCCCTACCTTATGTGAAAGTGATGTACTGAAAATTACATTACAGAAATATTATTCATTATTGTAATCTGTATCTTTCAATTTGGTTATTTTTCATTAAATTTAACAATTACGTAATGTCTAATAAAACTTTAATTTTACATCTAGTTAATAGTAAAAAAAAATTGATGCTCTGTACATGCTTATATCAGTTGTAATTTTCTCATTTTAGTTAGTTTAAATTCTTAAAGACAGAGTCCCTCATATATATATAACAATTAAAATCATTAATTTTAATTACTTAGAAGAAATATTATTTATATATTGTTAAATGTACTTTAAATTTTACGTCATAATTACTTCAATTAGGTGCTTGTTTCAAAATCAAATTATTATTTTTGTAATAAACTTAACTTTAGATACCAAAAGGTAATCCATGCACTATTTTCAAAAACAATCCAAAAATTTATTATTGTTTGTTTTAATTTAAATACGTTTTTTAAAAATCGAACTTTTCACTCATAATACAATAAAACATAATTTTGTAAGTTTTTTAAATAAAAAAAATAAAAGTAAATAATTTTACAAAAACATTTTTTTTCTGTCTTTTTTTTAAAAATACATTCAGAAGTTAAGATAATTTTAAAAAATATTACATGTTTATTTTATCTAAAGATATAGACTTACCGGGTCGTACTAACAGGTTTATTATCATATGGGTTCTTATGTGATATTTATAATTTATTTAAATAATATGTATATAAAAGAATTATTGTTTTGCAATATGTTTAGCAGTCAAGATAGAAAAATTTAACTACCAAATCATAATAAATGAAAATTAACATATATTAAAATATCGGTCTATATTATAACAGTATGCATCCCTGTTTAGGTATTGGTATAGATTTTTTTTTTTATTAAAGAGGAGGGGTGGGAGAATGTGTTCGAGGGTGTACAAGAATCAAGCATACATATACGATAAATTTATTATCATGCAATACCTCTTATTAACCAAACAATAGTTAAATAACTAAATTAATAATTCAGTTATTTCCTTTGATTCCTCAATCTATAGCTCACATTTTTTCTCTTAAACTATTTAATATATAGGCTATATGAGCACAGAATTTCACATGTCACACCACTCTCCACACTATCTCATAACACTGATACACTTGAACACATATGTTGAAAAGATAATTAATCACCAATATACGTATTTCATGCTAAACCAGCAATCATCAGTTGGTCCAGATTACCATCTCTACACATATTACTATTTAACAATATGAATGCTGTTTATTTCTATTTGTGTAGACAATTGAGAATT
Source organism: Epiperipatus broadwayi (assembly GCA_028023455.1). NCBI lineage: Eukaryota > Metazoa > Onychophora > Udeonychophora > Euonychophora > Peripatidae > Epiperipatus > Epiperipatus broadwayi. The sequence goes on along the minus strand of JAQFVV010000041.1, from coordinate 6,514,524 downwards.
ATATATACACAAATTTAAGGTTAATTACATATAAATATCCAATATTGCAAGAAGAAATAACGATATTAATTTTAACTTTTACTATTTTAATAGTCTTTTTTAAAAATTGATTGCTTAAAAAAATGTTTTACTATTTCTTCTTTTCAAATACGTATATATATATTAATAGAGAAATCTATCTTGTAGATTCTGATTTTACAACTATATTATTAGAAAAACAATAATAATAATAGTAGTAGGAGTGGTAGTAGTAGCAATAGTGGTATTAGTAGTAGTGGTAATGGTAGTGGTAGTAGTAGGCAGCTTATTTCTTCATAATATATTGATATTTTCTTCAGGAGCTTTTTTAATTTAACAATATATTGTGAAAGTTACTAATATCATTAAATAAATATTGTAAATTCAGAGTTCAGAAAAATGAAAATTTAAAATAAAGCCTGTTTTAAAGTCTGTACCAAAAGTTATTATATTTTACTTTCTTTAAAAAATGTGAAGTCCCAAACGTGCTCTAGAACATTGTTGCAAGTTAGATAATTATTTTTCTGGATACTTGAGCTAATTACATATGCAAGGTCTTCTATTTGATTATTTTATTGCATTAAAATTAACAATAAATAAACTCACAAGTAAATAATAATTTTCACTATAAGACATTTAAAAGGAAAAAATAAAATACAAGGATTATTTAAATTACTGTATATTTGTTTAAATGAAAAATGTGTTAGCATCTTATGCTCATACTTAGCATTAAAGGAAATGTCTTATATTAAAGTTGTCACTTTCAAAATGCGTGTGTAGAAGTACAATACTTTTTTTAATAAGAAGAAAAGTTTAATCTATTTTACTGTATAATATTGTAAAATTATAATTACATTTGCATTATTATAAAAAAAAAACCAATAAAAAGACAACAATTGGAGAATGTAATTACTAAAAAAATTTTATTATATATATTTTAGTAAAAAGAGAAATATCAAAAGCTGTATATGGCTGAAATTCTAGCTTTAATTCAATTAATCCTTCTGTAATCGAATAATTTACAAATGTATATATAAACAGCAAGTACAAATTGTTTCTACAAGGCTATAATCATTATTGTTATTAGTTCTATTGTTTAATATTCTCTAGTCTGTATACCTACATACAAATTTTACGCTTTTTGTCCACAGTGACCCTAACAGCCCCAGAAGTTTAGAGTTTCAATTGAGTTTGTGCAGAATCAATAAATCGTACACATACAGGTCTTAGACCATTTGTTCTGCCATTTTGTTATGATCAAAAAGATGTATGTTTTTTTTTCTACAATGAAATTTGAATTTTTTACGATTTTTTTCCTAAAATACAATTTTTAATTTTTTTTTTAGATTTACTAACCATAAAGCTTTTTTACAGCTGAATTACATTCTCTTATCACTTGATATGGAGATAAAATTGCCAGTGTATGTGTTTGTAAGCCCTTCTTTTTCTAGAAGCTCATTTTCATGATAGTTCGGATTTGGAAGCTGCAATGTCAAAAAAAAAAAAGAATTGGAGTCATTTTTTTATCTGCAAGGACAACCATGGTAATTATATCTAATGCCTTCATGTCTGGATTCAAATGTAAAATGGATGATAACATTTAGCCAGGAACCAATGAGTACTCAATTAGTTTTATTACTTATTTTTTATTACTTATTTTTTATATAATTAAATGTGTAGAAAACAATAAATATGCTATAGAATTTTAGACATTTTACACTTCAGTGATATAAAAACATACACATCCAGACTCAATTATATACCTATATTTAGTGCAATAGGCAAGATACATTATGATTTTATTTATATTTATGTTTATATGCTCATTTGATTATTGCATCATTACAGTAGTGTTGTATTCAATTGTTATAATTTTGTAATAATCTTTTGAACACAGATTTTCAAGCACCCTCATACATCATAATCAGTGCTCATAATAAAAAAAAATTATTTTGCTGTTATTATATTTTTTTATAAATTACAATTTACTAAAGTTCTCTTTGCATAATATCTCATGCATTGTTCTTACTGTTATTTTTTTTGGCACTCCCTAAAACCAAACATTTCTAAAAGATCTTCTGTATGGAAGGACAAGATCTGAGTTTGCTAATAAAAATGAAAGTCACCAATCACATAGTTTTATAATTTTTACTATAAAAAATTATCTCAGGTAAGACAAGTTATATATCAATTTTTTCAGCATTTTATGACAAATGTGATGAAGCTATCTATGAAATTGTCATTTTAACATTTCAAAATTTAAAATTTGTAAATCAATGTAAAAATAAACATGTTTAAAAGTATTAAAAATCTTTTTTTTATAATTTTTTTTATGCAATGACTATTTTATCAGCATTATTACATTCTTTCATATTTTCTTGTTCTAACAATGTATATACTTTTATATTTACTGTATTTAAACAGAAGATATGTTATAAATTATATTTATTATATTTTTAAAAAAAATTAAAGATGGCAGCTTAGGAATCATAGGAGTTAAGATAAACTATTTTATCAATTGTGTATATTTATTAACTTTTTTAATCAAGTTAATTAATTATTACAACAGTAGCAAATTCTCCATACAGTAGCATTCCTCAGTTCAAGCCAGAATAACCACTGAATGCAAAAAAGTTTGAGCATAAAATCCCTATCTAACGCCTATCCATCCAATATCCTCAGACTAGTTTCTAGCTTGTGGGAGTATTGTATGGAGAGTTTGCTATTGTTTTAACAGCTTGTGAAAACATAGTAAAAGATAATCATATGATGTTTTAGTAGTTTTATACAAATTAATTATTGATTAAAATAATTTGTGTTTAAAAATAAATTAAACCTATTGTTTGACTTTTTTTTCCTCATATTATTTAATAACTAGGAGGTTCTGGCCTCTGTGCCTTGGCACTGATTAATTTCTGCCATTTTTTTTTCCAAAAACAAAATAATAATAATTAAACACTGATTATATATATATTTTTAATTTAACGTATAATTAACATGCACATACTATCTTTTATTCTTTTATTAACTAGATCAGAATAAGTTTACTGTGAAATAATTATTAATATTTTTTTACTTAAAAAAAATCTGTATTTATGCTTAAAAGTTTTATTTTAGCCACACTTAATTCTGAAATCATATATGTTAAAATCTTATAAAAGAGTTGCCAAAAATGTTCATAATAAATTACTGTTAGTCCATGAAGAGAAATTTAAGTCGTCGTCCCCGCATTAAGTTCTATCTATTTTATAAAATGCAACTTTTTATCTTTAATAATATATTTAATTTTAGCAGAGCAAGTTTATTGTTAAATAAATAATTATTTATACTTTTTCAGAATACTGTGTTTTTTATTACAGATGCTCTTTTCTGCCAGATTTATAACAACAGTTATTTATATCTTAGTATTTTTAGTAAAATACGTCATTTGGTATTACTTACATTTCACATATCACTTTATAGATATAGAATAGATTTTCATAATTTTATACTTAAAGTATTTAATCTTACATCTTAATGGCACCTTATACATAATAATATTTGAAATAAATTATTGAATGTATATAGATTGTAATTAGGGAAAAGTTTATTTACAATTTTATTTGCTGATTTTTGTATTCTAGACTTAAATGATTTTGCAAGTAGATTTTAAGAGTACTAGACTATTAATGTTTATGTTGTAACACACATGGTATCAAGTGTTGTTGATTCAACTTTTTATGAAAATAAATAAGTTTATAGTTAATAATCAAGTGTGAGAATATTTAATTATGACATAAAAGATAGTAACCATGGTGTGATTCCAGACAATCCTGCATTATATTCTCATGATTGGTTATCCAAAGAAAAATTCTCTCTACTGTTATTATTTGACATCCTTCCTAGTGGTTATTATTAAATTCACATATTTCAGTAGATGAGAAAGGCTGTAAACTAATTGGAACATATAACTATGATTATTTGTTTTACTATTGATGTTAGAGGTATCAGTGTATGCAAGTACTATCTTATTTTATATTTTTCCAATAATGTGTAGAAAAATCTATAATCAATATATACAGATATATCTCCTCTAAGTCTGCTTCATCTGGAATCCTGTTAGGTGTCAATTGATATAAATGAGCCATGTTTGTTTGATGACATTTATTAAAATGATTATAGAATAGTGGCATAAATAAATCCATTCTGTTACATTTTGATGATTATACACAGGCCTTCTCTCATTTCATTATATTTTGCTACCAATTGTATAAATTAAGTTGATCCATTATAATATATTATAATATTTTATGCAATGTGATTTTTGTAAAATAAATAAATAATGATTCACAAAAATAAAAAAGTGTTCTTTGTTATGCAACTATTAGTGATTTGTATAAATGCATTTAGTGCTTGAAGGTTTATTTATTAGAAGTCCCACCTTCCCATTTTTCACTCATTGTTTTAAGCAAACATTAAAATATATCCAATGATGTTAACGTTCCTTGACTAAATTCTGTTTATAACTTATAAGTCAAGTAAAAAAAACCATATAAACTTACTATTATTTGAATAATGTTGGTTTTATACAGAATTTTAATAAAAAAGTATTTACTTTGTGTTATATTTAGAAATATATTACCCTTCACATGCTTTTGGATTATGTTATACCTTACATTATATTTGTGTGGTATATCTTCTAGACAGTAAAAAACATCTCTTACAAGTTTGGTATTTTTCCATTGAAAATGGCTATCAATAATCATTAACTGCATTTAAAGAGCTTTTTGATAAAATTTCTATAAAAATCCTCAATGTGAATATTAAAAAAATGCAGGATTCTTTGAAAATCTACAAAATAACTTGTTCTTGGGTACTCCATGATTACCATTGGCAGAGATGTTTAAAGTGTTATTGCTGATGAATTAAGATTCTTAAAGCCTTTTGATTAATTAAGAAATGCAATGAAACACATAATTTAGAAACAACCTTTTAGTATATTCACTGTATAACTTACTTTTATATAGTTACTTATATTTTTAAATACTATATAGACAAAAAAATTAAATAAAATAAGAATTTTAACAAATTTTGTATATAAAAAAAGTTTAATTTAATAATGTACAACTTGCACTTCCATAAATCTCATGATTGTATCTACATTTGGGGTTACATTAGAGGTGAAGAACCATAATTTATTTTCTGGATCTAATTGTGCTCAATATTTTACTTAATAACAAACTAATTTTAAGAAATCAATTTTCCATAAGTATGGTTGATGCAAATTAAATTAAAATTTTTATTGTCTTTTTTTTATTATTCAAAAAAAATTATTTCCAATTGACAAATAAAAAAAATTCTTACAAATTAATGACTTGTGCAACATCTCTTCATGAGAACGCTCAATAAATTGTTGGGTTTTTTTCTTTAAAAAAAGCTGTTAGAAATAAAAATATTTAACTACATATTTATTAATATGCAAATATGCTATTCAAAGTATGTAATTAACAAGCAGTATAATAAAAAAGATACCTAACTGTGAATAATAAAGAATTTAAAAACATAAGTAGAAAACTATGATTTCACCAAGTTTTTAAATCACACCACACATTTTGCACTTGTGCATTATGAACTAGTTTATTTAATTTGTGAGTAATGGAAATTTCCATTAAATGATAGAAAAACAAGATACACCCAGTGAACTATTGGCAAGTTAAACTAATTCAAATGCTCTTAGTTTTGTTTTTTTGATGGAACATAAATATGTCATTTCTTTTATTATGAATAATATTTCCCAATGGAAATACTATGGGGTTAATATAAGACGCATTATTATAATTATACTTTTAAAGAAAAAATTCTTAACTTTTTTTGTTGTTACATACAAATTTCTTAAGAAATTTAAAATTCTTCAGTAACCCTTTGAGGAGTTGTGATCCACAGGTTATGCAAAAGTGGTGTAGAGATGAAAAGAAAAGTTTTTAATAGGTGTATTTTAACAATCCTTCCAAATGAATTTGAGACTTGGGCACTTAACAAAAGAGCAATATAGAGACTTTAGACCTTTCAATAAAATATGTTGGGAATAACAAAAAAAGATGGAAAGTGAAAATGCATATTACCATATTACTTCACATATAAGTGACACTTTTTTTCCAAATTTTGGACCCCTAAAAGAGAGGTTTGGTTTAAATTCAAAGTGAAAATTTTAAACATCTTATTTCTATGGATCTTTGCTTTACGCTATACATGCATATAGTATTACAATTGTTTCTTATGCAGAATAGTGTGTGAAATCTTTTTTAATCAATATTTTTGGGATTAATTTCATAAATAGCTTTAATTCTCTCTCAAATCACTATTTTTAATGTTATTTTGTCAATTTTACAGATATTTTACTGAGCAAAGTTTACTGAATAACTGTTGGAATATTTTTACAATTAACATATCAATATAACATTGAAATAAGAGTCTGCCTTCCAAAGCACTGATTGGTTGGTATTATTCCCTATACAAGAAAGTGCATTTCAAAATTTTGACAATTCCAATAGCTTCCTTTTGATTTTTAAAGTGAAAATGAATGTTTTAGCCAATGTTAACAATTCTGATGTTTTCATTTTTAATTTCAAAGTGAAATTGAATGTTTTAGAATCTTTTTTTACAAATTTTAAATTTTTTTCAAATTTTTTTTTATTTAAATATGAATCATTTTAGAAGAATAATTCAGATTTTAATAGAAAAATGTACTTTTGCATGAAAGCAAATTGACAATGAAATTATAACATTCACCTATAATTTAAATGGTCTGAAGGTGATGTACCTGATGGAATAATGAAGATGAGAATTTACGTTCTGAAAGTGAAGATATGGAAAGTAAACATACCATATATCTGAAATAGATTTGAGTTTATTGTATTTATATTAGTTTTCTATGTAAATGCATATATGCAGCTTACATTTGGGTTAAATTTTTTTTTTTTTTCAATTTTTCAGGCTGCCTTCCAAGCAGCTGGCCCAGGTTCACTTCCTGGTCAATGCTTTGACATATATAAAAAAAATACTACTGCAGTTTAAATTTGGGGGCAGCTTATATTCAAAGTAATATGCTATTAATTTCACTGGAATAATTAAGAGACCAAAATGTAACATGAACTGGATATATTTCTGTAGGAGGTGATAACAGATGAAAAGCTGCAATCTTAATTGGATCTAAGACTGTGTGAAAGACCTAGAAAAAGACCACATGTGAGTGTGATGTGCAGAAAGGAGCTATGGATTGGAAAAATAAACAAACATGAATAGACCTTCATTAAGTAAATCAATAATAGTTGAAAATGATTGTTATTATTATTTTCCATCTCACATCTTTCTTGACTTTTTTATGATTTTTTATTATTATTTCATAAAATCTTATTTTTTTCTTTTTTAGATCATTTTACCAGCTTGCTATGTTTTATTTTTAAAAATCACTTAAAACAATTCATTTCCAATATTTCTATTCCATTTTTTGATTTTTGTAAATAATCTCTTTTTAATAATTTGATTTAAAAAACTGGTTCAACTTAAAAATAAAATAAGTACAAAATTGGTGAAATTGGATTATTTTTAATAACTATAGTCTCAATAATGAATAATATTTATATAGTGTGCACTACAGAAATATTATTCAATATTGGATAATCTATAGTCTAGTGAATAACTAATAAAAATTATTAATATACTTTCAAATATAACTGATACACATGACCATAAGCATGTGAAAAAGACAAATGATCTCCAATATATGTATTTAATGCTGAATTAGCACTCATCAGTTGGTCTGGATCATCATCTCCCACTTATATATATATATATATATATCAGTGCTTGGTTTATTTTAAGATAGAAAATATACACACTTTAATAGGCATGCTTCAATCCTCTCCACTCTCCAACTCTTCAGCCATCCATATCACTGAAAATCTGATGATGGAATGCTCAATGCCCTTGATGATGCCAATATTATCATCATACCTATGTTGACTTTAAGCCTAATCTGACATCTCATATGTAAGACCATTGTATGTCCATTTAAATACACAGAAGAGGGATGGGCAGAATATAAACTGAATATATTATATTGAAATACAAGCATAATGCATATACTTAAGCTAGATATAATTGAAGGGAATTTGAACCCAGACATTCAAGCTTCCTACAGTCATCCACTCCATCCAATACAACCAATACACATGACCATATACAAGTGAAAAAGGTAAATGATTTTCATATATGTATTTCATGCTGAATCAACACTCATCACTTGGTTTGATTATATTGGATAGAGTGGATGACTGTAGAAAGCTTAAAGTCTGGGTTCAAATTTCCCTTTAATTACATCTAGGTTAAGTATAAACATTATATTTGTATTTCAATAATATACTTTCATTAAGTGATTTGTGCCAAAGTTGTGAGAGTAGCACATTTGACACTTATCAATTAAATTGTAATAATTTCCTATATGTATATATACTGAACAATGATAAAGATATGTGTAAGAAATTGTGGTCTAGGCCAACTCATGAGTGTTGGTTCAGCATAAAATACACATTCTGGGAATCGTAGATTTTTTTATATGTCTTTGGTCATAAGTTTATGATTACATTCCTCCACAAGATATTAAAAGTAAATAGAAACCAAACCCTACCTTTTGTGAAAGTGGTCACTACAAAAATATTATTGATTATTGGATAATTCTAGTCTAATGCTGGACCAATAAAAATTATTAAAGTACAGCACCAAACTGTATTTTTTAAGGCAAGTAAAATACAGTACATAATAAAACTGTTCATTTTTAGTTATCCTCCACATTATTGAGTAATTTCAATTTTATTTATTTTCAGGTTTTTCTTCAACAATTTCTTCATTTACTTTCAATTTTACATTTTTAAAGTTTTCAAACTTTTTTTTAAACTATTTTTAATTAACCAAGTATCTACCAATATAAATCTACATTCCATTTATTTTTCTATACCTAATTTCAATGAATCGCAGAACAATCTTGGTTCTTATTAAAAAATGGATTGCTATTTTTTCACTTTTTCTATCATCAGTTAACCAACTTTTCAAATATTTAAATCATTTATAATATATCCTTAATTTTTTATTCTTTCCACCTACCTTTGTTGATTACCTTCAATTGCATTTATTTTCTCTATTTTGTACAAATTATATCATCAGCAAATCTGATACAATGAAATCTTTTTTTTTTTTCCAATATTAATTTTATTCTTATCCCATTCTTATTTATACGCCATTTAATTACACAATCCACTTATTATGGAAAAAATTAAAACTAAAAAATGATAGTCAAGATTATGATGGTTTTTAGATGAATAATCATTATCAAAGGCAATTAACTTATGATTACTTCTAAAATTTACCAAAAATCACTTAAAAGTTTTACAACTTCCATACAATCACAGTTAGCTATAAAAGATAGTAAAACATTTTCCCAATGGTTTTAAAATTTTATTACACTGTGCATATTATTATAATAAAATATCTTTAATATTGAGAAGGACAAAAAAAAAGAAATAAAAACAATCAGAATATAGAATCTGATCAAAATAAGAGTCATAGATCAATTCATAGATCACATGACCCTATCTCTTAAGCTTGTAAGTTATAAACAGTGAGGATGCCAATTCTTTTACAAGCTTTATGATAAATGCTTAGCCAGAGCCAGCACATAAAATATCTGTCAGGAACCCCTCCCCAAACCCCTGACCATGGTTTTGTGCTTTGGCACTCCTCAGAGAGGTGTCAGGATAGGTTCAGACACTAGATCTAAAAATACCAACCCACACTTAGCTAAAAAGTTATCTATTGAGTGGAAAATCTGAAATTTTCAGACATCTACATGTCTTCAAACCCAGCTATCCAACTCAAATAGCTATATGGGGCTGATAGATCTTCAGCCATACCATATATTAGTAGTCATAGCAATATAAAATTGCATAAGACTTTTGGCAGAGACTATAAATAGTCAAAATAAGAGTCATAGATCAATTCATAGATCACATGACCCTATCTCTTAAGCTTGTAAGTTTTATCATAAAGCTTGTAGAGGAATTGGCAATCCTCACTGTTTATAACTTACAAGCTTAAGAGATAGGGTCATGTGATCTATGAATTGATCTGTGACTCTTATTTTGACTATTTATAGTCTCTGCCAAAAGTCTTATGCAATTTTATATTGCTATGACTACTAATATATGGTATGGCTGAAGATCTATCAGCCTCATATAGCTATTTGAGTTGGATAGCTGGGTTTGAAGACATGTAGATGTCTGAAAATTTCAGATTTTCCACTCAATAGATAACTTTTAGCTAAGTGCTTAGCTTTGGGTTGGTATTTTTAGATCTAGTGTCTGAACCTACCCTGACATCTCTCTGAGGAGTGCCAAAGCACGAAACCATGGTCAGGGGTTTGGGGAGGGGTTCCTGACAGAGATATTTTAAGTGCTGGCTCTGGCTAAGCATTTATCATAAAGCTTGTAGAGGAATTGGCAATCCTCACTGTTTATAGAATCTAGTTTTGTGGAAATCATAACATTTAAAATATACTTTTGGCTTGTCCCAATTAAATATAAACTAATAGTCAAAAGGTTTAATACATCTGGCTATAAAGAAAAGTTGCTTGAAAAAGTTACTGATTCATGAAAAATACTTACAAAAAACAGTGATGCATCTGGTTAGTAAACGTAAAAAAATAAATATTTGATTTGCTTAGTTTCACATAAGTTTATAACTAACTTCATTACAAACTTAAAAGTTTGTTCAAAAATTTGAAAAAACATTTAAATTTCATTTTTTTAAAAAGACATGTAATAAACTAATTTTAAAACTTATTTATGTTTCACGAATTGGTTTACATAGTTATTTCCAAGCTCATTTTAATCTTTTTATCTTTATTTTTTTCTTTCTTTTTTATTGAAGTAATAATAATATATTTATATTTGATATTAAAATTAAAATGTAGTAGATAGTAAAAGTAATTCTTACAATAGTCTTGAAACCAATATTATTCGTATACTTTCAAAAAATAAAAAACAATAATAAAAAAGAGAAAGTTTAAATATTTGAAGCGCAAAACTGGAATTTTTAACGTCTTTTTTGCTTTCAAAATTGCTTGCTATCGGCGATATTAAAATGTACTAATTACTGTTACCAAGGTCTTGATTTATATATATATATATCATTGATCTTTTGTATTTATAGCATAAATAGTATATGCATGTGATTTATCCAAGTTATTGTTATATACTGATTACTTCAAATATCATTGATGATCAATGATATTCTTTTAATGACAAGTATCTGGGGTTTTTTTTTTTTTTTATGAATAAACATCTCATCACTAAGAAAAAAAAAAGTAGAAAAAATATATATTTATTTAAATCTTCTGCCTCAATCAAAATATCATCTAAAAACATATATGTATATTAATGCATTAAATGAGATTTTAACTCTTTTATATCACTTTGAAAAAGATTTCAATTATCTTATGAATATAGTTTGCTATAAAATGACTAATTTATTAATAATATCTCAATATTAAATTTTGTGTCATTTATTTTTACATAAGACACATTATAAATAGATAGATATATGGACGGAAGAATAGATATATAAGTAGGTAGGTAGCTGGATAGATAGATAGATAGATAGATAGATAGATAGATAGATAGATAGATAGATAGATAGATAGATAGATAGATAGATAGATAGATAGACAGACAGACAGACAGACAGATAGACAAAAATAGATAGATAGATAGATAGATAGATAGATAGATAGATAGATAGATAGATAGATAGATAGATAGATAGATAGATAGATAGATAGATAGATAGATAGATAGATAGATAGATAGATAAAGTCATAATAAATAGATACATGCATGGGTAAATGGATGAACAGATATATAAGTAAGTAGCTACCTGGATATATAGATAGATGGATGGATGAATAGATGGATGGATAAATAGATAGAGACTTAAATTTCACCATAAACACTTCTGACACATGAATAAAGCCATCTGAAAAAGTTAATTGAGACCCAAGATGTATTTCTGAAGGAACCAACATTTTTTAGCTAGCCTAGGTCATAACTTCTTATGTGTTGACTTCATCATTCAATATTTATCAATATCAAATTACTACAATTTAATCAGAAAATACTCAATTTACTGCATTCATTTGAAAATATCTTTCTTTAGATAAATAACTTAATGATTATTATCATTTTTTAATATTTTTGAAGTTAATATATTATTTTATCACAGATACAATTTTAAACTTAATTAAAAATTAATATATCTACTCTTATTAAATACAAGCAGATATAGATCTTAGGAATCACTTATCTTTTTTAGATTTTTTTTTTTTTTAAAATATGTGTGTGGAAGTAGAATTTGAAGTATATTTAAAATATTATATGTGATAGTAAAAAAGACAGACATTAAATTTATAATATGTGGCACATGATAATATTTAATAAAAAAATTGTAATAACTTCTAATAAATATATTAATCAAATAGATAAATCCAAAAATTTTGTGACTCATGTGTTCACATTTTTTATCCATAAAAATCTTTACTTAAAATGTATATAAAACCAAATAATATACAGTGGAGCCATGAACTATGTTGTATCTAATTATACAACTTTGATTATACACTATGAAAAATAAAAATGTAAATAAACAAACAAAAATGTAAATTATCAAACAAAAAAAAAACATTAAAATTTGCAAATTTTATGATATTCAAGCAGCCATTTTTTCTTCTTTGAATGCCATATGCAATCACGTTAAAAAAATATAATATGCCAGCAGATGTTTTTTTTTTTTATCTTGGATTGCTGTACATGATTATATATATATATATATTAATAAAATTTCATCAATTTATGTTGAAATCACATACACCTTATACTTTTTTATTATTCTTTTTGAATTTGATATGAAGTATTTTGTATAATAAAATATTTCCTGAGTGTAATGCAAAAAGTTTTACAAAATTTTAGAACATACTAAAAGTTGATAATAATTTAACATCATCAGACCAATTAAAGAGATCTTGATAACAAGACCATTATTATGTCCTATAAGAGAAAAAAAGGTATTTGTGAATTCTCAAGTAAACCAAGATGGCAGTGCAAATTTTTGATAAATATTGATAAATATACCATTTTGAGGGTTTACAATCTAGTGAAAATGTGTTAGTTGTTAAATTGAAAAAGTATTAAATGCCAATAAATTTCATTTAGAAGCTTTATTTCAATTTTTTAAAGCTATATTAGAATGTGGAAGTGATGAAACTTTGTTCAATTCAGTGTGTTTTTTTTATCAGCATTCTTTTTGGTAAATTGTTGTGATCAAAATTTGGGATTTTCCTGTCACAGAATATGATGCAGAGTGGTATTTACAAAGGTATGGCATCCTGCTTTCTCAAAAAGTGTGCATTAATGATTAAAATATGAAAATTTACATTCAAACACACATACCCAATGGTGATGCAATGTAAAATCATGTTTAAACAGAATATCCCTTCATAAAGAAATGCAATTTGAGGGTTCTAAAATTATGATTTCTGACTTCAGTCAGATACTGATGGAGTAGAGGTATAATGTTACCAACAATAAGATTCATTTGTGGTGATTTTAGGACCTATTGGAGATTGCATGCCACTGACATAAATTAATTATTGTTTTTAATTTTTTTTTAATTTTTAAGTTAATAAATTAATACAAAAAACAAATCAAGATGCTTCAGATTCACCTATATAAATGGACATTTAGGTTAAAGACAAGATGGCCACTCTTATCTTGATAAAAGTCACTATCTTGTGTCATGGTTTGGAAGATCCTTCTATCGGCAAAATATGCTTGATTATTGTGAATTTTAAAGTGCATTGAATATAGATTAGTGCCTGTTCAGACTATTTTTATAAACTCTCTGTGCACTCTATAAATTAATTACTATTCAATAGTTTATAGAATTTCCAACATTAAGATTGTCCTATTAACTCGCTGTAAATCGCAAGATTTTGCCTAAGTTAGTTTTTAAAGGAAATAGTAGAGAAAACAACTACCTCATGCTTCCAAATCAAGATGCTTCAGATTCACCTATATAAATGGACATTTAGGTTAAAGATAAGATGGCCACTCTTATCTTGATAAAAGTCACTATCTTGTGTCATGGTTTGGAAGATCCCTCTATTGGCAAAATATGCTTGATTATTGTGAATTTTAAAGCACGTTGAATACAGGTTAGTGCCTGCTCAGACTATTTATATAAACTCTCTATGCACTCTATAAATTAATTACTATTCAATAGTTTATAGAATTTCCAACATTAAGATCGTACTATTAACTCGCTGTAAATTGCAAGATTTTGTGTAAGTTAATTTGTAAAGGAAATAGTGGATTTAAACAGTGGAGAAAACAACTACTTCATGCTTCTGCTTCAGATTTGCCTATATAAATGGACATTTAGGTTAAAGACAATATCGCCACTCTTATCTTGATAAAAGTCACTATCTTGTGTCGTGGTTTGGAAGATCCCTCTATCAGAAAAATATGCTTGATTATTGCGAATTTTAAAGCAGATTGAATACAGATTAGTGCCTGTTCAGACTATTTGCATAAGTTCTCTGTGCACTCTATAAATTAATTACTACTCTTCAAAAAAGTAAACTGTAAATATTGTATTTAATTTTCTGCAATGATTTATTCTTTTAAAATAACAGAAATATAAAATTGTAAATATTCAACCCAGACATTTCCTAGCAACCATTTTTTACAAACATTTTTGGGTGCCCCTGAAACTGTAGATTTATCTAAAATATATGCTGCCATCTTGGTTTATTAGAAACCTCACAAGAACTGAAAAAAGTTATTGAAAAAAAAAGGAATATTACCCAGAACATATTTAATAGTGACAAAAGTCAGATATTTCAATATTTACTTTACTTTAAAAATACAAGTTTTTATTTTATGTGAACATATCCTTAGTAAAACATATGTAAATGTGCCCTCTTAATTTAATATTGATAACCATATTATATTATATTATATTATATTATAATTCTTAGTTTAAATATGCATATTATACATACAAAAAGGCATCAGTATATATATATATATATATATATATATGTGTGTGTGTGTGTGTGTGTGTGTGTGTGTGTGTGTGTGTGTGTGTGTGTGTGTGGTGATAAGTACTGTACACTTGCAGTTCAAAAATCAATACATATTCTATTTTAATAAATGCTTATTAACAAATGGTGGGCTGTTATAAGCTATATACATTTGTTGACAAGGCAGTTGGAATAAAATATAGCATAGTTTACTGCACCACTATATCAACATATTTTTATATCATAATAATTTTCTATGGTTCATATTAAAATTGTGCTGCCCTTACTAGTTGTACTTATCTTAGAATTTATAGAACTGGACAATTTAACAAAAATTGCTAATAAAAGTCAAATTTAAACTCCATACCAGATGTAAACAATGCTTAATATAAAATAGAGTTAAAGTTATTTCTATTCATTTTGACACTTTTGTGAGTAATAATAAAATTTAAATTATTATTCTAATATATACAACACTTTCAAACTATATCTTAAAAAATGTAAATGATTTTCTTTTTCATATGCTATGAATATTATTTCATCATTTGTATTTTTTAAAAAAGCATGTAAGTATAAAACATTTATTTATAATTACTATCACAGAACATATAGAGATATCCAAGTTAAGAAATAATATTAATAAGGGGTCAAATATAAATTCATACCATATATAAATAATAACTCCTTCAATACAACCAATAAATAAACAATACAAAATAGGATAATTACTATTCATCTTAATACTCTTATGAGTGTAAACAGTCATTTTATACTCATTGGTTTTGTAACAAGTAAGAGCAGTATAATGGTACCATCACATATCAAAAAGGAAGGCATTTCTGCTTCTTATATTTAGTTTGAAAGTTCTATATTTATTAATACTTAATAATGACTAGTTATTTACTCATACATTTTAAAATGAATAGAAATGCTTCTACATTATGCTGTTTATTGAATATTTTGAAAGTTTGTTTACATCTGGTGTGGATTTATATCTGGCCCTTATTAATGTTACTTGATTGAAGTTCTGAGATAGTGAGTCTTAATCATCATTTAATATGTGCTGACTTTATAATATATATATATATATATATATATATATATATATATATATATATATATATATATATATATATATATATATATATATATATATATATATATATATATATATTATAAAAGAGAATAAAGGTGAAGTAAATAAAATAGTACTCAACATTACTAACTTTTTTTAAATCAGAGTTTACATCCTAAGGGGCAAGATTTAACCAGAAATATAGCTTCCAATTGGAATAGAAAAATAAAAAGAAGTCTCATTTTATTTTAGATCATTTTGTCTCTATTAGTGACAACACAAACTGTGACAATTTTTTTTATCATACACTACATGATAGACAAACAGGTTTCTATTATAGTTTTTCAATGTCAAAATATGTACAGTACTCATCCTAAAACTAATTTTAGCCCATCTGTCTGGAAATAAATTCACTATATTTTAGTCTTTTAATTTTTCTAATGACATAGTAATATCTGATTTTTATTTATGTATTTTTTCCAATCATTTTTTGTTAAACCTATATTCATATATCCCTATTTTGTTCCCTGCTCATTAATTTCTGTATCAATCTATTATTAAATGTTCAAGTCTTAGATTATAAAGAAACATTTCTTTTTATAGAAGTGAGCATATTTTACTTTAAAACATTCTGAAAACTTTTCATTTAATTCTATGTAATTCAACTCGTTTATATTTTTATCCATATTAGCCATTTAATCAAGAAATTTTATTAGCATTAATTTTATATATTCATTGCTATCAATTTTTTTCCTTTTTTTTAAAAAAAAAACTCATTTGAACATTAATGAATAATATTTTTTGTAATGTAATTTTCATTACACCACTCTCATGCAAGGTAGGGATTGGTTTCTATCCACTTTTAACACCTTGTGGAGAGGTTAACATATGGCCAAAGATAAGTAAAAAAGATATATGATCCCCAAGATGCACATTTCATGCTGAACCAGCACTCATCAGTTGACCCAGATCACATTCTCTTACATATATATTTATCATTATTCACTATATATAGTTGGAAAATTACTACAGTTTAATTGATGGGTCAAACTTAGTGCCCTCACAACACTGACACATAGGACTTGATGGAAATATATTATTAATTATTATTAGTCATTCATTAGACTAGAAATGATCTATTTAATGAATATTTCAAAGTAATGTTATTTTCATTACACCCCTCTCACACAAGATAGGGACTGACTTCTATGTGTTTTTAACAACTTGTTGAGGGATATAATCATAAACATATGACCAAAGATGTGATAAAGATATATGATCTCCAACATGCACATTTCATGCTGAACTAGCACTCTTCAGTTGATTCAGATCACAATATTTTACATATATTTTTATCAAATTTTCATATATATACAGATAGCCAATTACTACGGTTTAGTTGATAAGTGTCAAACTTGCTGCCCTTGCAAATTTGATATAAACCAGTCTTTATCTTGTAATGAAAATTACCTACACTTTATTGTTACTCAGATTGTAACAACAATATATAACTGCAGTTTTGATTTAAAAGCTGTCATTTTATTTAAAAAGAAATTTAGCATTATGAATGTAAATTGTATATAAGAAATAATAAAAATTTGTTAAATTAATTCATTGTTTAAAACAAGTTGTGGTAATTTGGCAATATAGCATTATCATTAAATAATAGGATTTTGTGGATTAACAGAATAAATAAAGACATATTAATTTAATCAATTGAATAGAACTATTGTTCAACATATAACTTTAGTACTCAAACATCAAATTAATTGTTTGATACTATTATTATTATATTATATCCTCTCATCGTAATTTATAAATAATTTTTATAAATCTGTAATTGTTGCTGTGTGTTAATGATATCTTGGCATAGAATTTATTTTAATTGTAAAATAATTATATTAAATAATTGTTGAAATAAATGCCAAGACTTTAAAAAACTTAGACTTCAGCAAATATGCAAAGATTAATTATTAAAAATTAAATAATTAGTAAAAACAGGTTGTAAAAAAAAAATAGACAAAAAAAAAAAAGGTTGTCAAAGAATTTTAGAGTCGTAAATTATTTTCAGGGTTAAAAATGTAAAATAAATAAATAAACAAACAGATATAAGAAAGAAATCATGTTCTAAATATAAAAAGTATACTTAATTAATTCTACATTGATTAGATCCCTTTTTTTTAAGATTTTTGGAATGAAATTATAAATGTCTAAATTTTATTGCTATTGTTTCAATTAAATATAGAGTTTTTAGTACCATTTTTAATTATCGTTTTTTTCCCGTAGTGTTTACATCTTCGCATATTTTAGATAATTCAAATGGTTTATACAGATTTAAAAATTTTTACTATTATTAAAATGTAATTTTTTACTTCTTTTTTTTAATTATTTTTCTATAACTTAATCAAGTTCTTTTTTTTTAATCAGCATATTAAATACAATTACCTAAATAGCAAATGAACTTCACTCAGATAAACTGTTCTAGTTGGTTTAACTATCAAAAATCTAAACATAATTTGATCATAGACAATTTCTTAGAAAAGAGAATTTATATAATTTATTATGTAATAATAACTAAATAGAAAGAGTTTATTAGGTTATAACAACAAATTAAATAACATTTATTTATTAAACAAAATAAATGCTTAGAAAAATATAATAAGTACTTCATCATAAATTATTTAATATTACTTAATTTTGTTCAGCAGTAATGCAGTAACCTATATAACACGCTTATTTAGCTTTTAAATATATATATAAGTAAATAAATAAATAAAAAAAAATTAGATAGTCAAAGAATTTCAGAGTCATTCTAGCAATTTTTAATCAGCCGTAGTTATAAAATTAGTTTAGTAGAAAAACATGTAAAACAAAATTGTCTGTTAAAATTAAACTTGATAATTATCATTTAATTTCATAGTTGGGTTGTAGCATTATTTTTAGTATGTAAAATATATATTTCTATATTTTAACTACATTAAATATAGCTAATTTAAGTGTTAGGTGTCGTCAAATTGGCATTGATTCCTAGCGATCATAGGAATAAAATGACCGATCATCTGATTAGATTCATAGCTGCCCAAAATCAATTATCATGATGCTGAAATACATCCATATCTTTTATTGTCCTCTTTTTTAATCACTTTTTTCATGAATTATTCGCTTTTATAAAGGATTACATGGTGTATAATATGACCAAACACATTTGTATGTCAAGGGAAAATTTAATATAATGTGGGAAAGTATTAATTTGTTCACTTTTTTGCTATCTAAAAAATTTTCAAACATTTTCAGCACCATAATTCAAAAATATCAATAATATTTTTTCCAGCGTTCTGTTGAACATATAAAACTCTTTTTTTAAGATTTTCATTACAATTTCACACAGTGTTAGTGTGTGGTGTATATATATGTTAATATGAAGATTTACATGGTCACAGATATAAATTATATATTTTATAGGTTCATCTATGTATGATTTTGATTATGAATATACTGACGTTTCGACTTGTTCACACAACTGGGTGATGAATAGAATATTATAAAAATGGTTTTGGAAGCACTATAAACACTGGTTTATAACATATTAAAGTTCCACCAATTAAAAAAAATCCCAGCTATATAAACTTGGAAAAAATAAAAGTTTGAAAATCTTCAGAGTAATATGTTTTTTTAAAAAAAATCTTCTAAATAAGAGGAAGTTTGCATGTGTCACCATGTTTATTGATACAATTTGGTCTTTTTAGTATCTCTAATGGCTTCTCTGATCTTACATTGGTAGATAATGTCCCATCTGGATACAATTTTGATATTAGAAAAATCAATATTGTGACCTGAATCCATAGCATGGAGTGAGAGTTACTGATGATGATCACTTATTTAACTGCATTAGCATGGTCATTTCTTCTAGCACTGATGTGACAATTGCTAATACCTATGCAAGAAGCTTTACAAATGCCACATGAAATTCCATAAACTCTTTGAGCCTCAAGAGGGATTGAATTTTTAGACTTGGTCATGATGTTACTAATATTTTTATATGTAATATATACTGTTTTTATATTGTGGTATTTTAGTATATGTACAGTAATGTCTGTAGTTCTTTTTATATAAGAAACACAAACCTAATAGTCTTTACTTCTTTTTGTTTCTTATTATGATTATTTTGGGCTTGAATTAAATTAACTTTTCCTTCTTGACATACTTATCACAAGGAAACAAAAATAATCTATTATTTTCAGTTTTCAGAAAAAAATACTCACACATATAGATACTTACAATTTTCATCACATTATTATCCAACTTTGATTTTTTTCTAGAGCCAAAATCCTTTTCACTAGAGCAATTAACTTTTCAAATAAATCATATCTGAAAGAAAAAATAAATCATATAAGTAATGTTTTATTAGTTAATGTTTATAATACAAATTATTCACCAAACCTTAATTCAAGCCCAAAATAATGAAAATAAGAAACAAAAAAATTAAGTAACAACTATTAGGATTTGTATTCCTTATATAAAAGGAACTACAGACTGTATTGGACAAATACTAAAATGCTACTATAAAAAATAGCATATATTATTTATCAAATTAGTAACATCATAACCAAGCCTAAAGATTCAATCCTTTTAGAGACTCACAAAGTTTATGAAATTTCATGTGGCATTTGTAAAGTTTTTTACACAGGCATCAGTAACCATCACATCAGTGCTAGAAGATATAAACATGCTAATGCAGTTAAACAACATCCATCAGCAGCAGCACTCTCACTCCATGCTATGGATTCAGGTCACAATATTGATTTCTATAATACCAGGAATCTATTCAGATGTGACACTCTCTACCAATGTAAGATCAGAGAAGCCATTGTGGTACTAAAAAAACCAAATTGTCTTAATAAATTTTGATGTCACATGAAACTTCCTTTTATTTGGAAGAATTTAAAAAAAAAAAAAATATTGCTGTAAAGATTTTTTAACTTTTATTTTTCCAATTTTCCTATTTGTGGAGTTTTAACCATTATCATAAACCAGTTTTATAGTATCTCTTCAATCATTTTTATAAAATTCTATTTATTACCAGTTGATGACTTGTGTGTCCAATCTTAAATATTGGTATATTCATAATTATGCATGAATGAACCCTCAAAGTATATCATTTATATATATTACAATTCAAATATTTTTATTATAAATTATTTCTTTAACCAGATACAAAAAAATAGTAATTATATTAAAAAATCTTTTATTCCAATTTGAAATAATCTGAGTTAAAATACTAAGTATGATAAATGATACTTAATAAAAAATTTAAATCTATAAATTATAAATTATTTTTAATGATATGATTAAATAACAAAAAGTACTTTCTTAACCAACTAACTATAACTATGGTTATATATATATATATATGAGATTATGAAGCAAAAGAACTGTGTTTCTTTAAAGCAATGTATCTTTAAAATAATGTATATAATAAAATAATGTGTCCATACTTATTTATTAAATTGATAAATGATGAGCATTTAAAATGATTAAAGACAAAGGCAAGGTAATTAACAAAATATAAAGTCCATTTATTAATAAACAAATATATTATTATTATTATTATTATTATTATTATTATTATTATTATTATTATTATTATTATTATTATTATTATTATTATTATTATTATTATTATTATTATTATTATTATTATTATTATTATTATTATTATTATTATTATTATTATTATTATTATTATTATTATTATTATTATTATTATTATTATTATTATTATTATTATTATTATTATTATTATTATTATTATTATTATTATTATTATTATTATTATTATTATTATTATTATTATTATTATTATTATTATTATTATTATTATTATTATTATTATTATTATTATTATTAAACTCAAAATTATAACAATGACAATAAATCCTCAATAATAACTATTAATATTCTCATGATGTTTTAGGAAAATAATTTTTAATTTATTTATAACTAAATGTGGAGTGTATTTAACATGATATAAAATGAAAAGCATTATTGGAGAAAGTTACCAAGTATTATTTTAAAAAAACTAGAATATAAACAACAAACAGAAAAAAAACTCTTTTTCAATAATAAAATTTGTTTCCTATAGATATTTGGAACTTAAACTTATATATATTTTTCTTAACATTTGGTTTTACTTTATCTATTTTTGTATGAGTAGCAGTATATAAAATGCTTACTAAGCTCATATTATAATACAACTGTAATACAATGTTGTCAGGAATTTGACTTTAATGAACAAACAATATCTATAAAGGTATCAGTGCAGAAATATCATTAATAATACTATATACTCTCTAGAAAATTTGACATACCTATGTGGATAAAATAAGAAAATAATATAAAATAGTTGAACAATATAACACTTTTATTTCTGCAAATACCTTAGATACCTTTAATTAGGAAAACATATTAAATTAAGAGATTAATAAAACATATGAAAAAAAAATTATACCTTAACTATAAATAATTATTAATTAATATTAACTATTTACTACTGTTCGCCATGGCACAAAATAATGACACACACACACTAAATTGTAATTGTAAAATTTAAATATATTACTCATATAACATTTTGTTATATCTTTCTAATAGTGATTATTTGATTAAACACATAACTCTAAATATTATAATAATGAAGCATACTCACTAAATATAATATATACTTGTAATTTGAAATTCACTCAGAGCGGCATTCCTTCTTATGTGAATTTTTAGAGAACATGTAAGTTGATATTTATATAAAAAAATAAAACAGCATTCCAAAATGAATTTAAGATTTCATATTTCAGTTAAAATATTTAAATTTCCTTATCTGATGATGAATGTTGTTAACTATTTTAATTCTACATGTAAGGACAGTTTTGAGGCACACTTGCCATACAGAGTCAAATATTTGTTTAGTTATCTACTCCATTGTCATTATACTTCAAGATGCCAATATGGCTAACCCTTAAATTTATTTTCCTTACAGTTCTTCTATAGAAAAAGAAAAAGAATCTCATCAGTTAGATATATTTATAGGTTTATGTCACATAATTAATTAGATCATCCTCTTCACTAAAAATTCTTCACTTTTTTTTTGTTTTTTATGTGAAAATTTATCATTGTTGCTAAAATATGACAGGCAGCAACTGATTTCTTAAAACTTTAAGAAATTATAGTGCCAATTTTGAATTAAATTATTTTTAAAATTGCAAAATATTTTTAAAGTTTGTTAAATACAATATTACATTAAATATTGAAGATAAAAGATATATTATCATATAACAAACAAATATTCATATTAATAATGTGAAAGCTGAAACCTTTGTCAGATGCACCTTAAAAATGCTTATATGACAGCCAATCATATGTAATGATGATTGCACAAGGAAACTCTCAATTCAAAACCGAAGGCATAATTGTGCAATTATTATTACATCTGATTGGCTGTCATATAAGCATTTTTAAGGTGCATCTGTCAAAGATTTCAACCTTTCATGTTATTATATATCATTTTCTTGCACTTAATAAATTAATATATTTAAATATTCATATTGTAAATATTTAAATAAATGATATTTTTATTCCATTTATTTTTATTTTTATTCTCATTATAATAATATTATTATAACCAATAAGAATAGATTTACCTAAATATTTTGTGCTTATACTCTTTTAAATTTAAATATACCTAATAAATATAAACATTTGTGCATGCCCACACATATTTGAATATTATGTTAAAATTTTCTACTACTATTAAGTGTAATTTTAGTCATATATGTACAATAGTAAAATTATTACTAGACTAATACTATTTTGAATAATTTATTTCTATATTGTTAGTATTATGCACTTTTATTCCAAGTGTAGTTTTTTTTAAAAATTGACTTTATATGTGTGTTTTTATAACTAAATATGTGATTAAACATTTTTTTTCAATACATGTATTTTGAAATGGTGTATATGAAATATATATAGGAGGACATCTTGATTTTATTCTAAAAAAAATTATTTTATAAGTTAATAATTTACTAAGGCTGTAACCTTAGAAATAAGCGTCTGAAAAATACAAAGGTAGGGACCTCTATAGGTCTTAAAAACACAAGCTTACGCTATGAAGAAAAGAGATTCTCTTTGGGATTCTCTCTTTTCTTCATAGCGTAAGCCTGTGTTTTTAAGACCTATAGAGGTCCCTACCTTCGTATTTTTCAGACGCTTATTTCTAAGGTTACAGCCTTAGTAAATTATTACTTAATATAATGGGCGTTTAATAAAAATTTATAAGTTAATAAAATTTTAATACTAACATAATTTTAATATTGTTATTCGCAGCAATGATAATAATGATATTGATAACAAATAATAGTTGCAATATTGATAAGCCAATAAAAAGTTTTAAAATTATTATTATTGTTGCCAATTGGTATATTGAGTTTTATTGCTATATATATATATATATATATAGTAAAATGAATTTGATCTCAGACTTTCAAGCTCCCTACAACTATCCTAATAAATGTAACAACATACATGTGAAAAAGATAAATGATCTCCAATATATATGTATTTTATGCTCTACCAGCACTTATCTGTTGGTTCAGATCATCATCTACCTCAAATATATACAATCAATGCTCAGTTTATATTAAAATAGCAAATCTTCAAACTTTAATAGCCAAGTTTCAATATTTTCCACCCTCCAACTCTTTAGACATTCTTATCATTGAAAATTCAAGGATGGAATACTCAAAACTATTGTCAATGCCAATATTGTCATACCCATGTTGATTTCAAATCACTCTAACCCTTCACTTATGTCCATTGGATAGAATTCAAGCTGAAAAGGTAATATTTAAATATAGGTATATTGTTTATACTAAACTTATTGTAATTAGAAGAAACTTGAAATCAGACTTTCAAGCTCCTTACAGCTATCCACTCTATCTTTTACAAATGATATACATGATCACATGCAAATATGAGGAATCAGAGTGATTTATAGTCATATGGATATGAGAATATTGGCATCAACAAGAGTTTTGAACATTCCATCCTCAGATTTTCAATGATATGAATGGCTGAAGAGTTGGAGGGTGAAAAAGATTGAACTTCATCCATTAAAGTTTGAATATTTGTTATCTTAACATAAATTGAGGACTGATTGTATATATGTGTGGGAGATGGTGATTTGGACTAAATGATGAGTTCTGGTTCAGTACAAAATAAGTATATTGGAGATCATTTATTTTTTTCACATGTACATGATCATATGTATCAATTGTATAATATAGAGTTGATAGTTGTACGGAACTTGAAAATCTGAGTTCAAGTCTTTCTAATTTCACTAAGTTTAGTATAGACAATATACATGTATTTAAATATTACATATTCATTCTGTATTCTGTCAATTCCTCTTCTGAATATTTAAATCAACATATTAAAGCTCTATATGTGAGAGTCAGAATGACAAAGTCAACATGAGTTTGACAATAACATTGGCACCAACAAGAACTTTGAGCATTTCATTCTTGGATTTTCAATAATATGGATGGCTGAAGAGTTGGCAAGTGGAGAAGATTAAAGCTTGTCTATTAAAGTTTGAAGATTTGCTATCTTAATATAAAGTGAGCATTAATTGTATATATGAGTTGAAGATGGTTGCTGGTTCAGCCTAAATATGTATATTGGAGATCATTTATCTCTTTCACATGTATGTTGCTATGTGTATAAGTTGTATAAGATGGAGTAGATAGCTGTAGAGAGCTTGAAAATCTGAGTTTAAGTTTTTTTCTAAATGTATGCATATTAAATATATGTTGTAATGGGATTCAAAAATATAAAAATTTTATGAATTATTCTTATTATTTTACTTTATTAAATCATATTAATCTTTAATATGATTTTCAAGACCCCATTGTTCAAACAGAAGAGTAAAATATGATCAATACTTACATAATAATGATATCCCCTGTCAAAATATTAAAACAACGGTCACTTTTCCAGACAGAGATAACTCTCTCTGGCTGCAAGGAATATTCCACATCTCATGGGGATTATTTCTAATGGGTTTAAGCCCTAGGGTGCCATCCAATATTAATATTAGACCCAAAAGATGATATTAACATGCTCCAAGCACTTGATCCATGACTAACTATTAAACATGAAATCGGCATCACAGAATACTTAAATAAAATTGTCCATTTACTCATAATTAAATTGAGAGAGAGAGAGAAACGTAAAATGATATTAATAAATTACAACACATTTATTAAATAATATAACATAATAAGGAATATTCAAAAACATGAAGTTCTATTTAAGATAAAATTTGAAAGTTCAATACTGGTATATTAATGACGTCAATCAATATAATTACCTAGGTCTAAACACAGTCTATGGTTTTTCATATGGGTGATCACTCCTGTCTTCTGATCCAGTCAGATTTATGGTAGGCATATATTTTAGTACAAGGGAACTTTCTTCTTTGTTCCATGTTGTACAGCATGGGCTGTTTCCATTGATTTGGCATGGCAGGTTCAAACATCAGCAAAAGGGCAAATCAAAGTAATACTATTGCATCCGGCTATTGGTTCACAGGAGCTGAATGGAGGAAAAATGAATGAACACTCAGCTTCAGTCTAACAAAATGATGGTTTGATCATGCTGAACTTCATTGTTTTAGCTGCTTGTAGATTTTGTTCAGTGTTGCTGGCTGACCTTGATTAACTCTTTGGTCAACTACTGTCTTCTATAAAATTCTCTGGATAATCTTCTTGAACAATCTGAACCCTCTGAATAGTCTGAATAAGAACAATAGGGGAGTTCAGCTTTTTATACACTCTGACTGCATTCCTGCCTGAGTTTTCACCCATGTTATCAATTTATTTGATCTTTATTTTTTAATTAGTATATTTTTTTATTTCCTTAGTTTTCCATATTATTACATCAAATTTAGTTCTTCATTGTTTATTTAATCAGTCTGGAATCTTAATCTACAGAAACTGATTAATTTTGTACAAATGTTTCAATTAATTATAAACTTTTTATTAAAAAGTGCTTTTAACCAAAAGTACTTTTGAAAGAGTTACATGTTAAAATAAAAATACATAAAAGAAAAGAAAGATAAATTATAATTAATATTTTTAATTTATTTCTCAATATTAGTACTTTTTATTTGATTTTTTTTTCTTTTTCAAACTATTATATATTGACATATAACTGTAATTCTTCTATTTTATTTTAAAAAATAAATAAATAATGTAACTCGTGTATACATACTTATGCAATATATATATATCACATCATTACATTACATTCCTCTCCAATTGAGGATTTAAATGCATCAATCCCTTTATTTAGATATTGACCATTTTAAATTCTTAATAAAATAACTTAATTATTTTTCAAAGTATATGTTAGTTTTTCGTTCACTATTAAACAATGAATAGTACTATCAAGAGAGGTATCCAGTAAAGTATTAGGCAATTCGCCACACAAATCGATTTTTGTGTTGATTAAACTAACTTAATTTCTTGCAGAAGTTGTGATTATAGCATGAACCAATTTTGGTGCATAACGGATCACGAAAGTGGACTTTAAGGTTATGAATGGCATGATTAATTCTACTGCCCATTAGCTATTGGGAATTTTCTTTCAGATTTATTATTATATAGCCAGAACTTTCTCTACTGGTGTATCATCATCAATATTATTTCATCTTCACACCATCTGTAGAACAAAGTCACCACAAGAAAAGGGTTTATTCAATCCAAAATATGATTTGAAATTTCTATCTTTGCCCAAATACTCTCACACACCTTAATCTTAATTTAACACATTTTTTTTTTATATTTGACAAGGATTTATTTTCATTATTTTTTTATCATTATTAATTTCACTTTTATTTATTTGACTTTTATCCTGAACGTGTTATTTTAATTTATTTTACCTTTTCCAAAACATTTTAATTTTACATATTTATTTAACTCAAGTTCTGCTGTGTTTTACAGACTTACGAGTTGGATTTGTCTCAACAATAGGGTAGACATAATCTTGGTGTGGTCAATTTGTTATAACTTGTTTTGACATTTTCAAAAAACTAAGAATTTATTTTTATAATTTTTATTATTTATTATTTTATTTTTAAGACTAATTTTGATATTCATATTTTTTTCACAATCCTTAATCATTTTTAATTAGGTCAAGCCGGGGAATCCATCAGATTAAATATCTAGCTTTTATCTGGTAGTTAATATTTTTTTATTTTTAATGCTGGAGGATTGTGAATCACCTCTTGGCATTTCGTCTAGCCTTCTATGAGTGGTATCAGAATAACTCCCAGTCATCCTAAAGATTTTTGTTCTTTTGGAGCTTTGGAGTAACATCTTTTTGGGGCTCCACTCCCTGAATTTGTTCTATGTCTAAACTTTATGGCATTTGTAGCCAGCTCTGTAAGTTGGGTTTTAAATCATCTCTCTTTGCATCATATGTAGGTCTAGAGCTGTTGAAAGCACTCAATAATTCTGCCATTTGTTCCACTGTTTTCCTCCCAGTACCTATGAGCCTTTGCTCAACATTGTGAAGGAAATTATGATGAACTATCCTAATAATTTGTTGTCAGGTAATGAGTTGGCCATTAAAAAATGCAGTTTTGCCACTTGTGTTCTGAAGAAAGGAGTGAAAGGTTCACCAGATCACCATTTTTCTTGTGACATCTGGTGGAAAATATTTTCCTGATAATCTTTCCTCCAATATCTAGTTAATAGGGCTTTTTTATATTCGGCATAAGTGACAGGTTTATAATATAGAGAATTCCACCAAGCTTGAAACCCCCCTTGTAAATGGCTATACACAATTGTGATCTTGGCCTCTATGCCTAACTAATTTAAGGTGAAATATTTCTCCAAGATAGGAGCTTCACCTAGGAGGTTTCCAGAAAATATCTAGACTTTTAAAAACTGATTTATGATTGCTGGATTATTTATAACATGTGTGTTCACATTTACACTATTTCAATTTTAATCTCGTCAATCATTTTGTTCTTTTCTATCATAGTTTCCTCTACTGCTTCTCTCACTAGCTCTATATTTACTTCATATTCTATTTAATTTTTTTCTATTATTTGATAAGCCGTCTCTATTGATTCTCTACTTGTATTTTATTCTCATTTATTTCTCTCATAATTTCTTCTTTCATTTTATCGCAACTCATTCTGATCTTTTAATTTTTTAAGCATTTGAGCTTGCCCTTCTAATTTTCTGTTTGTTTCATTATTCTAATTTTAAGCTCTTTGACTATTTTTTTTACTTTCTTCAGCTGCTTCTTTTTGTTTTTCAAGCATGCTAGTTATTAATGCTGTGATCTCATTTTTCTCTTGTTCGTTTATAACTTTCTCTTCATTTTTACTTTGCTGTTCCTCACTAGGAACATTCTCTACTTAGTTATTTTCATTTTTATTTTACTGCTTATCATTGGGAACATACTCTATTTCCTTATTCTGAGCCTCCATTTTAGATCTATTTCTTGAAATCACTTATGCTTTCTCAAAAAAATTTTTTTATTTTATTTTATATCTTTTGCTTTTAATAATGTATTTTATTCACAACCAATAGGTTTACTAATTTATTTAATTCAATAACAAGTGTTCACTTGATTTACTAATTTATTTAATTCAATAACAAGTGTTCACTTGATTTTCCCCACATTCTCCCCAACAACATTTGCCTGCTGATTTCTAACTTTATGCCTATCCCTACCCACACTTATTTATTTATATCTACTACATATATATTTTTCTTTCCTTAATACAAACTGTAATATTTTGATAAACTAATCCCACTTATCTTTCTTTTCTAACATATAAAGTTATCATTAGTGCTGTTTGTTTGCTTCCCTCTCTCATAAATTTATTCACTTTAATTAATTACATTTTTAAATTTTATTTCTGTGAGCTGATTATTTATATTACACTTTTTTTTTTACTTTAACTAGAACGAATGTTCAAGCTCTCACATTGGATGACATTTGTAATGGGATTCAAAAATATAAAAAACTTTATGAATTATTCCAAGTCTAATTACTTATTTTACTTTACTAAATCATATTAACCTTTAATATGATTTTCAAGACACCACTATTCAAGCAGAGGAGTAAAATATGATTAATACTTACATATTAATCATAACCCCAGTCAGACTGAGATTTAATAAAAATATTAAAACGATGATCACTTTTTCAGACCAAGATAACTTTTTCTGACTACAAGGAATGTGTCACATCTCATGGGAATTATTTATAATGGGTTTAAACCCTAGGATGCCATCCAATACTGAGATTGGATCCTAAGAGATGATATTAACATGCTTCAAGCACTTGACCCATGACTACCTATTAAACATGAGATCAGCATCACAGAATATTTAAGTAAAATTCTTCTATTTACTTATAATTAAATTGAGAGAGATAGAAACATAAAATGACACTAATAATTTACAACACATTTATTAAATAATATAAGTATAACATAAATAATAAATAATATAACATAAATAATAAGTGATATTCAAAAACATAAAACAAAATATGAATACTTCTGAATGATATCTAAAGTTCTATTTAAGATAAAATTTAAAAGTTCAATACTGGTATTAAGAATTCAAAAATTCTATTAATGATGTCAATGAATATATTTACCTAGGTCTAAACACAGTCTCTGGTTTTTCATATGGGTGATCACCCCTGCCTTCTGATCTGGTCAGATTTATGGCAGGTGTATATTTTAGTACAAGTGAAGTGTCTACTTTGTTCCACATCCTATGGCATGGGATGTTTCCATTGATTTGGCATTGCAGGTTCAAACATCACAAAAGAGCAAGTTAGAATAATACTACTTCCTCTGGCTATTGGGACACAGGAGATGAACAGAAAAAAAATAAACACCCAGCTTCAATCTAACAATGCATTTCTCTCTTAACATGACCGTAAAAATATGTTTTCACTATGCTGGACTTTGTTGTTTTAGTTGCTTGTAGATTTTGTTCAGTACTGCTGGCTGACCTTAATTAACTCTCTGGTCAACTACTGTCTTCTATAAAATTCTTTGGATAATCTTCTTGAACAACCTGAATCATCTGAACCATCTGAATAGTCTGAATAATCCGAATAATAACAATAAGGGATTTCAGCTTTTTATATACTCTGATCCCACTCCTGCTCAAGTTTTCATCCACATTAACAATTCATTTGATCTTTATTTTTTAATTCCAACATTTTTTATTCTCTTATTTTTCCATTTTAATTATATCAAAATTAGTTTTTTGTTATTTATTTAATCAGTCTGGAATCTTAATCTACAGAAACTGATTAATCTTGTACAAATTGTTTCAATTAATTATAAACTTTTAATTAAAAAGTGCTTTTAACCGAAAGTACTTTTGAAAGAGTTACATGTTAAAATAAAAATACATAAAAGAAAAGAAAAATAAGTTAAAATGAATAATTTTAACTTATTCCTCAATATTATTAGTACTTTTTTTTTTCCTTTAACTTTTTTTTCTTCTTCAGACTATTATATATTGACACAATAATTATTTATCTTTTCAACATATAAGTGTGCAAGTGTATCAGTGTTATGAGATAGTGTGGAGAGTGGTGGGTCATGTGAAAGTCTGTGCTCATATACCCTATATATTACATATATAAACACAGGTAAATAATAAGCCTGTGTGTTTCAGTTATGACACAATAATTGTAATTCTTTTATTTTATTTTAAAAAGTAAATAAATCATGTAACTCGTATATATATATATATATATATACACAATGTCTATATATACACATCATTAAAAAATATATGTATTAAAGTAATTCAATTTAAAAAATGTATATTTTTAGCAAACATAGGATTCCACTTTAACTCTTTTAATAAATACTTTGATGCCAAATCAACCTGTCAATATTTTGAATAGAATCTAGCGAGTTTATATTAAATATGACACCATGTTTGATTTTTTTTTTGCAATTAAATCTTTTTTATGTATGTTATATAATTAATTTATATTTTATATTATATATACTTTTAAGTCTTCTAATAATTAAAATTGCAAAAATGAAAATTTAATATTTTAAATTTGTGGAAATAAATATCTAAATGAAATTCTTACTGATAACACAAAAAAAGCACATTGTTATTGGCTACTCAATAGCTACTCAAAATGTAGAAGAATGAAATATTAGATATAATATTAATAAATGATATATTTAGAATTAGTTATTCTCAAACAAACAAAAAAACCTTCTAAAAACTAATAAAGTATTTTTTTTATTAAAATATTTTACTTATAGTTTTTACAAAAGCATTTTTTTAAAGCCAGTATTGGCAACTTCTAATTATCATAACAAACTTTTTACAGTGGTCTTTTTAAAATAAAATATTTTCAAAGACAATCCCCTAATTGACATAGTTTTGGGTTTAATAATGTATTTTACAAAAATAGTGCATCATAACCATTAACACTGAAAATCACATTTTTCATCTTATTTTGCCCCAAAATAAAACAATATAAAGTATCCACTGCCATTAATCTAATTCTAAGCCACTTCCTTTATAGATTTTCCATACAGTAGAAGGTACTCTTAATCACTTACAAAGGTCTATATAGATCTGTAAAATGTTGACATTTCTTGAACTTTTTAAATACATTAAAACAGATACTTCATAGAAAGAACTGTTGCATCTTAATTGCACATCATAATATAAGATATTGAAACAGTCATGTTGTTTCACCTATATATTTAGAAGATTTTTTTACCTTCCAATTTAAAGTGATTTAAATTAAAATAAAACTGATGTCATTTCAATTAATAAAGAAGTAACTGGCCTGATTTTAAAAAAAATCAGCTTCTCAATGACCTTGTAAAAATCAAAATATTTTAATTTAAAAGAAAAATCATTATTTTAAATAACAATTAAAATAAAGAAAATATAAATCTTTACCATTGAAACTTATAGTTTTCAAATCAAGAATTAAATGACTCTTTAAACATTTAAAAAAGAACTTGCATTTAAAAAATATATTTTTTAGAGCTGAATGTTTTCGAATTACAAAATAGAAAGGCTGTAATTCTTGCTGCAGGCAAAGAAAGTCATTAAGTATTTAAAACATGGACAGGTAAAAGATTAATCTCTAATTAGAAAATCTGTTCTCACTCAAAGTGAGCTGGCCAATGACTAATGAGAATTAACACATGATCCACAATGAAATCATCATCTCCAATCAGATTACTGTGGAGCCATGCAAGATCAATCCAGAGACTTGGTTATAAGACTATAAAAGGAGCAGAAAAGCAGTATAGTTATTTTCAGTTACAAAAATAATCATCAGTTACAAGATCAGTTAATGTCAATTATAAATAACCAAGTTGGAAACTGCAGTAATCACCAGAAGAGAAACATATAGTTAGTAGATGATTGAATAATGAAGAAGCAAATTATTAACTTGGAAAATTCCAGAGTGAGCAGTTAGAAAGCAGATCTTCCTCTTTCTATGACCATGTGAAAAGCCCAGGAAAATAAAAAAACATGCCTAAGTAACAGCAACAGTAATTCTGTATACCATCCAGCCTCAATAAACAAACCCCTTTTTATGCAAGATTGACCTGTAATGGAGGATCACCATGGATGAAAATCAAGGTAAGGATTTTATATAATATTGGAAATATTCTGGAAAATATAAAATGAAAAGTGTTTATATAATAGAAATGTTAATAAATAATGTAATTGCCATTGGAAAGATAAACTGAAAAATGTAATGATAATTATAATTATATCTATTACTTTTTATAAAAGTTATATTAACTTGAAAATAAACTTTATAATAAAGGTATATAAATATGTGTCAAACTTTGATATATCTATGCCATCAGAATTGATTTAAAATAAACATTCATAAGTGAACTAATTCAAATACTTCTATTGATGTTTATATACTATATGTCCACATACCTGAATGTATCCACATACTCAAGTTGATTAAGTGAATTAATTAAAATGCTTTTATTGATGTTTATATACCACATGTCTACATACCTAATGTATCTAAATACCCAAGTTGATTAAGGGAATTAATTAATATGCTTCTATTGATATTTATATACTATAAATCTATAAATCTGAATTAGATAGTAAATATTTTGATATAAATGAATGACTTAAATCTACATCCATATACCTGGATCAAAGATGTATTAAATAAGTGAATGACTTGAATCTACATCCATGTAGCTGAATCAAGGATTAATATTTTATACAGAGTTTATACTTGACATATATATCATTGATGATTAATAAAAGAGTGATTAAACATAAATCAAGCTAACCTAGGAGTCTACTGCCATGTGGAATAAATAGTCATGTGTATGACCCCTCTATATATGCACATACAGGAAAATGTAAACCCTAATATGGACTGTTTCAAATATAAACTGTCAATAAACTTTTGTTGTTAGTAAATAAGTGGATTAACCAAGTACCACCTCAAATATGAGCTGTTAATGAACATTTAGGAGGGATTTACTATCCAAATATTGTTAGATAAATAAATATTGTTTCATAAAATAATCTATCTAATCAGTTTCATTTCACATCACTTGCCATTCATTGTACTTGTTTACAGGAATCTCATGCCTCCTGAACTATGTTTGGCATAACAGATCTGAGTAAGATTGTAGTAAGCTTGAACTCTAGTGGTGCCATTTGGGAAACCAAACAGATAAATTTTCGAGATGTTTCCAGTCTCCTAATGCTACATCCTCTGATGAGCAGGAAATATTGTTGTAGGGAGGGTGATAAGTTAAACATTGGGTAATGCCAATCTTTATTTTTGTCCTGCAATATGCTCATCAGAAAATAAAAATCAATCAAGAGAGGGGATGGTAGGTTGTTCCAGTTACAATATACATATACTTTAAACAATGTAGAAAAATAGCAATTGCAGCACCTTTGTACTGCCAAAATGTCAAATATAAAAGTGCAATCACAGCTCATAAGTCTGATATTATAATACGTCAAAATTTATTTTTTAATACTAATACAAGTCTTTAAATTTACTAAAGATTAAATATATCTGCAAGACTTTATATATCTGTTTTTTTAACCTATCATGCTATTCATGCATAAAACATTATATTTCTAAAAACTATAATTATAGCTCTTACATTTCAAACATGCTATTGTAATCATAACTATACATATATACAATGAACCTATGAATTACAACATCAATTATATGCTATCCAAAATAATGTAAACGAACAAATATGTAACTATACATATATACAATGAACCTATGAATTACAACATCAATTATATGCTATCCAAAATAATGTAAACGAACAAATATGTATATAAACAAAGAAACTTTGGGAGTTTTTCCCCCCTCTCAACATGTAAATTCCTTCTGTTTAAATTACATATGATCTCTGTGCTAGTAAATAAGATTGAATATTACAAAAGTAAAATTTATAAAGAATTTTTACAATATGTCAGTAACTATTTTTTCATCTCAGAGCACCATACATGATTATATATATTGAAGTAATATTTATATTTGCTTCATGGATAGTTTTAAAAAGTGAATAAATTTTTAAATTAAAAGTTTTTAACAATTTTAATAAATAGAAATTATATATATATATATATAAAAGTATGTGCCCACATAAATGTACATGACATTATTAGTTCTAAGTTTATTTTAAAAGTAATTTGAAACAAAATATTTATTTTATTAACATTTATAAAGGTATTTTATAATCAGGTGGGTGGAAATGGCATTATTTTAGAAAATGTAATTAAGTTATGATATAACAGGTCGGCTAATTAAGGAGATATATATATATCTAATATAATTTTATCAAAACACTCTGTTATTTTGATAATTCCTTTCAAAGCTAATTTTTTTATAAAGGTTGTTATTGGACAAATAAGCCACAGTCCATAATGAAGTTTAAGAGTTATCTACGACTTATAAATAAATGGATTGAAATGACCGATGATGAAAACTGATTTTGCTGATAAGACAAGTCAAGGGACTATAAATAGGAGTTGTAATTTATTGTGCTTATTATACTTTGATTGATGATTATACTTTAATCTTATCTTGAATGTGGATTCAGTATACTTATTGTGCTTTGTGTAAAAATACCTTGGCAGAGTAGTGAAGCCATCATCTGCTCCACTCTTGCAAAACTGGCAGAGTGTAAGCTGAAAATCCATCAGGAAGTATGAAGAAGAAGCTATCAAATAATGTAGAACCATCTTAAGAAGCATTAGGTCCAGTTTATATGTGAACTATATGCTACTTAAACTTCAACAGTGTCTATTGCTTTGGGGAGAAATCAGCCATCAATCAACAAGGAAAACAATGTCCGATACTGCCATTAAATAAACTATGCAGAAAACTATCAAACATAGCTACATTTGTGCATACAGAATCTTTCAAAACTCTAGCAATATCTGAATTCAGAACTTGAACTTTTAGTGATGAAAGGGTAATGTGTATACACTTAGAATTTATATTATTATAACTGTTAATTACTAACATCAGGTATTTAATCTTCTACATTTAATTTATACTGAAATTATTTTATAAAATATTATTATTGACATTTTGTGTAAAATTAGGTCTGTTTAAATTAGCATGGCAAGGGATTGCTATTGTTTATTAATCATGCCACAGTACAGTTGGCATAAATCTAAAAAAAAATTTTTTTATAAAGTAATTAGCACAAACCCTTACTATTCTCTTAAAAACTTATTTTGTATGCTACAACCAGATTAATAACAATCATTGTTTCCACTACCTTAATTATTGAAATTATAAAAATAATAATTTAAACATTAACATGAATAATACAAATGAATGACCTCTGGATAGTATAAAACAAGCTGCATAGACTGATTTAATAAATTAAGTAAGTTTTTCTGTTTATGTCTTTTTAATAGTTTTAAAAATTTACACTTTTACGCTAAATACCCCCCCCCCCCCAGATATGAGAATAAGCAAGCATGGAAAAAGATAATTGTCTTAAAGTTACTTGATCTAGTAATATATTTTTATTTCCAGCTGTTTTCTCTATGTACAATGAATATTTAAATGTGTTTTGTATATTCATAAATGAGAGTAATACCACTTGTGTTGGCCATTCGCTTGCATTCATTAACTTATTTTGAGAAGGAGTATGAGATAGATGGGCATGTCTACCATATATCAGATGCTTTGTTTATATATATTTCTTTGTGTAATATTGTTGAGTCTGTTGGTCATCTATGTAGTAGATGCACATTACTACCATATATCAGATCTCCACTTTTTATATATATTTGTTCATAAATTTGATGTTGTTTTTTTGCCTCTTACATTTATTTAGTTATTGTTTAATTATTTACCAGCATCACAGCCTGAAATAACTGGTTATAGTTTTATAATTTTAGCATATCCTTAATCTGTAAGTTTTTTAAGTCTTAAAACTGTATTGTATTAAATTGAAATAGTAATTACTAGTGGTGATTAGTGTGTGCAGTGAATTTATATCTGTCCAAAGATAAATGAAATGTATTATACCGTATATTATCTGTGCATAAAAATAATAGAACCAATAAATTTCTAACCATATTCTTTTGTATTCAAAATAGCTAGGATAATTAAATAAAGTATTATGTTATATTCTAAATTTAATCCCAGATAAAAGAACTAATAGATCGATGTGGCCTGTGGTTTGCTGTCAATTGTGCTATCACTTGAGTTGTAATAATGTAAATATGTAAATAAATTGCATTATCTCATTATTTTTTACATTTGTCATTATTTGCAATTTATAAGATTAAATAAATGTTGAATAGGTCTCTTGTATCTAGCTGATTTAGTGGGCTATTAAAAGAAAAAGTTTTTGATCATGTGATGT
Organism: Epiperipatus broadwayi; assembly: GCA_028023455.1. Taxonomy (NCBI): domain Eukaryota; kingdom Metazoa; phylum Onychophora; class Udeonychophora; order Euonychophora; family Peripatidae; genus Epiperipatus; species Epiperipatus broadwayi. Next base: position 6,476,262 of record JAQFVV010000041.1, on the reverse strand, counting down.
CAGAATGTTGAGATCTCATGCAAATTGGCCTTGGGTGATTTTTGTTTAGACCATTACAATATTAATAAAATTTCTTCAGTTTATATTGAAAACATATACATTTTATTTTATTTTTATAATCCTTTCCAAATTTTGTATGCAATATTTTGTGTAATAAAATATTTTCTGAGCATAATGCTAAAAGATTTATAAAATTTTGATACAGATTTTAATACATTGAATAAATAGAGATTCTATTTTTTTGTTTCTATAAAAAAAAAAGTTATTGAAAAAAAAAGAATATTGCTTACAGTGTATTTAATAACTATGAAAGTCAGACATTTTGCTATTTATTTTATTTTAAAAATAAAAATATGATAGTTAGTTTTTTTTATACATGAAGGAATACACATTCAATAAAATGTATATAAATGTACCTCCTCAACTTATTAATAACTATGTTATCTTTTTTTAAAATTTTTGTTTATACTCTAATATTTATATATGCATACTATACATATAAAAAGTGTTTGTACTGTGTGTATTGAAAAATACTGTACACTTGCAGTTTAATAAACAATACATATTTTATACTAATCAATGTTTATCAACAAAATGTGAGCTATTATATGTATAAACATTTGTTTGCCAGGGGAATTTGGAACAAAATATTACATTGTTTGTGGATTTACTGTGCATATGTAGTTAGATCTTGATCCATTGTGCTTCTTTCTTGGTAATATTTAATAAATATTTATCATGTTTTAATACTATTCATTTATAATTTTTATGAAATAGATTTACTAATATTATTCATTTTTCCAAGGTATGCAGAACATTGGAAGTCATTTCTTATAATATTAATTCATATAAAATCTTTCATCATTAGTTTAAACATTTTACTTTTATATGTATAATATGTCTGACAACCTCCCTCCATTTTTTCAAGGATATAAGTTTGGGATTGTCTTAGTTTGATAAATCATTTTTCTGTAATAAGAAATTTGTGTATAAGACTTTTCTTTATTGACCTATAAATTTATTTCTGCAGATATAGTTTTTATATCCACACATTAGTTGTGCCATTTTATAATTTAGTTTTTATAGAATGGTCAGTGGAACAATTTGTAGAAATGTAGAATGCAGATGCAAGTGTGTTTATAAAATAAATTAATAGTTAAATGGTATGCAGATGCAAGTGTGTTTATAAAATAAATTAATAGTTAAATGGTTTAAAACAACATTTATTATATTACTTGTTATATATTAGCATATGTGAGAGATCCAAAATTTGGATTATTAGTCACCAATAATTAACATGATTCCTTGTGCGCCTTGGATTCCTTTTCTTCCACTGTTATTACCATACATAGATCTAAGTATATCAATTTAAAATTCACTTGATGATTAACCAAAAATCTATAAGGCTATGTGGATTTTAATTATATAATGTTACAATTAGCATTTTATATGATGGTCATATTTTTCCAACCAACACTAAAATATCAGCTCAACTGGAAAAATATGATTTAAGATGTGTAAGAGTCTGGTGAAATTTTGAAAAGATCTAATAAGGGTAAAAAACCCAAGATATTCTACTAGAGTTTTAAGGCAGTCCAATATATGACTGGATGATTACCTGGAAAAAAAATCTAATGAAAAGACTTTAATTCACACACAGTCTCAGTCTCATAAATACTTGAGATAGTCTTGATAAGGATGAATGACATTTCATTGAAACATTGGCAATCAATTTCTGCAGAAAAGATTTCTGCTGCAGAGAATTCCTCAACATGGAAAATTGATACATAAATAGTCAAAATAAGAGTCATAGATCACATGATGCCATCTCTTAAGCTTGTAAGTTATAAAACAATGAGGATTGCCAACTCCTCTACAAGCTTTGTGATAAATGCTTAACCAGAGCCAGCACTTAAAATATCTCTGTCAGGAAACCCTCCCCAAACCCCTGACCATGGTTTCATGCTTTGGCACTCCTCAGAGAGGTGTCAGGGTAGGTTCAGACACTAGATCTAAAAATACTAACCCAAAGCCAGGTTCAGACACTAGATCTAAAAATACCAACCCAAAGCCAGCATTTAACTTTTAGTTAAATGCTGGCTTTCAGATGGTATTTTTAGATCTAGTGTCTGAACCTACCCTGACACCTCTCTGAGGAGTGCCAAAGCATGAAATCATGGTCAGGGGTTTGGGGAGGGGTTCCTGACAGAGATATTTTAAGTGCTGGCTCTGGCTAAGCATTTATCACAAAGCTTGTAGAGGAATTGGCAATCCTCATTGTTTTATAACTTACACGCTTAAGAGATAGGGTCATGTGGTCTATGACTCTTATTTTGACTATTTATAGTCTCTGCCATAAGTCTTATACCATTTTTATATTGCTAAGACTACTACTATATGGTATGGCTGAAGATCTATCAGCCTCATATAGCTATTTGAGTTGAATAGCTGGGTTTGAAGACATGTAGATGTCCGAAAATTTCAGATTTTCCACTCAATAGATAACTTTTAGTTAAATGCTGGCTTTGGGTTGGTATTTTTAGATCTAGTGTCTGAACCTACCCTGACACCTCTCTGAGGAGTGCCAAAGCATGAAACCATGGTCAGGGGTTTGGGGAGGGGTTCCTGACAGAGATATTTTAAGTGCTGGCTCTGGCTAAGCATTTATCACAAAGCCTGTAGAGGAATTGGCAATCCTCATTGTTTTTTAAAATTGATACATATGTCTTAAAAATGTATTTAATTATATATTGAGTTATTTCAATTCTACTATAAGCTATTTGCCATAGTCAATGATTATTTCATGTTTTAAAATCTAATCCGTATTTGGTTTCATATTTATAAGTAGATTTAAATTATAAGGTACTTGAACACAGACTTACAAGCCTCCCTCAGTCATCCACTCTATCTCATGCAACCAATACATATGACACACGCGTGAGAAAGATAAATGATGTCCAATATATGTATTTCATGCGGAACCAGCACTCATTCGTTGATCGAGATGATGTATATAATCAGTGCTTGGTTTATATTAAGATAGCAAATCTTCAAACTTTAATGGACAGACTTCAATCTAGTCTACCTTCCAACCTAATGAGTATTCTTATTTAATGATTGATTGCTGTGGAGTTGATATGAAAATTTAAATAAAGTTCAAGCGCCAGAAATGACGTAACTGAGCTGTGATTTATAGATTTTGAACTTTAGAGTCTCACAGTCTTTGACTTCTTTGAACTATGGAGGGCATTTTTTTTGAAGTTCTTGGGAAGGCTGACTGCTAATTTTTTTTCTTGATATTTTGACTTCTGAGTAAAATTATCAGTTGATTAGTTACAAGTTATTAGCACTGGACAGAGGGGTCGTTCAATGATACCGAAGAGATCCTCTAAAGCAAAATCTGATTTGCTTCAGGATATCTCTACAATGCTCCTGAATGATCTCTACTGCCCAATTATGGCTGGTGTAATTTATCAAAACATGGGTATAATGTTAATTTTAGCAACAAGAAAAAGTATGTACTGACGAATTCGAAATATGTTTATATCATATATTCATGAAAATCTTTGCTTTAATAGATAGATAAGCATATAATTTTATATTTTAGAAAAAACGAGAAATGTATTTGAATACAGTATATAATGATTCAATGGAATGTGTGTATCTGTTTTACCTATATACACCGATGGACTAGTACATATTCAAATACATGAGTATCTTATCATACGTGGGTGAGTTAATAAAAAAATTATATTATTAAAAGATTATTAGTTTTTAATTAATTTTTTAAATAAAATATTAACCTAATTTTTAAAGCGTTCTAATTTTGTCTTTCGATTAACGGCAAATCGGATAGATTTTTTTTTTTTAACTAAACCGGTTCCTTAAAACTGCTCTTATTTTATAAACATACAATATATGTTGCTAATACAATAAACCCCTCGAAGGGAGATTTTTTTTTCCGCTTTTAAATGTAACCTTATTTTTATGAAAACGAGACGGATTAAATAAAAAACCGAGATAGGAAGTTAGAGAAGAAAAGTGAAAAGAAAAATTCTTGTGATTGTTTTACATTTCCAAAGGTGAAGAAAGCCTTCTAAAGGTATGATGGTAAAATAATACTTTCTTCTAAGTAAAAACTTATACTCTTGGTAGAATTAGCCTGCCCCTCCCATCCTATTAAAAATTAAATAATGATAAACAGTTCTAAACTATGATTGCATAATTTTTATATGTAAATGGGATCACTTAATACTAATTTAAAATAGGACAGTTTGAGTATAAAAAAAAAAAATATTTAACCTGCTTTAGAATTTTTAGTATGTCATTGTTAATCTAATAACTAATTAAAGTTATTGTCTATTTTGACTATTTAATAATTTAATAGAACTTTATTATTATCATTATTTTAGTTAAAACGCTGCTAAGATGAAAGAACTTCTCGGATTTATCTTATGGGTAAGATTTTTTTTTTAAATAAATATGTTATTTTTTAGAGTGCGGAACTTCACTGTTACCATTTTAAAACTATTTTGGTTTGTTACTAGATTTATTTACTAATATAACTAAATAATTATTAAATATCTGTAATACAAATATAGCGTTTTCCAACATTATAAGTAATTCCAATCTTCACTAATTAAGCAAATGTTGTTAATAAACTTTTCAGCTCCTTATATTTATAAAATTGCAATGCCAATGCAAAATGACCTTTTGAATTAGTTAATCACTATAAACATCTGGAGAACTTATGCAAATATCATTTTACACCTGCAAACATCTAATAATAACAGATATGCTGAAAAGTTTAAGAACATCGTTTGATTAGTTAATTAGTTTAAAAAAATAATAATGTAATATATATACTATTTTTGAAGATATTTGCGAAAATAATCTAAAAAATTAAATGAGATTTTTCGGAATAAAATCAAAATTAGACTTAAGATATCTTAGAAATTATGTTTGTCAAGAAATAGTAATATTATCTTTTCATATATTGTATATATATATTAGCCTAAAATAAAAAATGATAACAATAATAAAAACGTTCAAGTATCTTGATCACAATTACGTAGATATGAGATTAAATTGTTGTTGGAGAAATAATATGTAATTGCTATCTCCATGTTCTCCTTCGAATGAGAAGCTGGCGAGCAAAAAGTGTGTGTGTCCGCATGATTACTGTAAGACAGGGAATCATGTCTGTTAGTTCCAATCAACTGAAATATTTCTAATGCATTAGTTATAAAAATTAACAAGTATTAAAGATTATTTTATTTATAAACTTAATTTTAATGCCTGTATCAAAAATCACTAATAGTATAATAACCATTCAGTTGAGTTTATTAAATATTCTAATAACACAACATTTATAAAATGAATGAACTTAAGATATAAGTACCTAGAAATATCCAAGATTGCTGTTTTTAAATATGCAGTATTCGAACATGGTCAAATATCTATTACCTGGATTCGAATTTTTGGATTGAGACTTATTATAAAACTCACTTTTTAGCAAATCCCTTAAATAATTTGACGATTAAAATGTTTCTCATTTCTAAAATAAATTGTTTATAAATAAATTTTAATAATAGTTGAAGAGTACATATAATTTTTTATTTGTCTTACATTCTTTGCTGAAAGTATTATAGGCTACTAGAAACAAGCAATCCACTCAATTCTATCACTCTTATTATATATTTATTACAAATTTTTCTAAGTGAAAGAGTTTATATGTTCAGAGTTGCATTGAAAACAATAAAATTTCACATATTTCCAAATTGGATATATATTTTTTTTGTCTGAAATTAAAATGTACAATTGAATTTTCACTATAAAAGATACAAAATAGTTTTTAAATAGTCATAAATTGCTATCAAGCAAAAATGATTACTAGCCCTCAATCCTCTGAGTCTTTTAAGCACTAATAATCAAAGAATGGAAGCTATTAAGTGTAGCAAAAGTAACTAAAATCATACCAAACTAGTCATTCTAATATGAGAATTAAATAGGACTAATTTAAAAATTAATTACAATTTGAGATTCTAATTTAAATATAATTAGTCCTTGTATGAAATGAAATGCCTTTATATCAACTAGTCATATTAATTTGTGGTTGGAAAAAATGAGTATATTATACAGTAGTTATTTTGAAAGTGAACTGTCTTGCTAAAATTTTAAAAAGTGTACATCTCTATTCCTTAAAAAAGTCACAAATTACTGAAACAAAAGTCTTTACTGCTGGTAACTACATATAATATGTTTAATATATATTAGGTTTAACAAATAATATGTTTAAAAAGTAATTAAATAGTGAGTTAAAGTTTATAATTTGAGGAGAATTTAAATTTTATTTTTTATGTGCTCTTAGTGAAAATATACTGTTGCTGCATTTAAGCAAGTAAAATATATTTCATCATAGTGACATAATTACTTCAAAAACAGTAGCAAACTCTTCAGATAGTACTGATCATGTGATAATTACTTACTTCAACTAAATTTATCGTTTTTAGAGTTATTCTAACAAATTTTTAATAAAAATAAGACATGTCTTTTTTATTGGCATAATATAAAAACATTGGAAATTTTATTTAAAAATGTTTTGCAATATTTTGAAAACATATAAAATCATAGAAGTGTTTCCTTTCAGCTTGCTGAATGTGAAAACATAACATCTACTCTTATAAGTCTTCTTTGGTTTGGTCATATAAAGTGAATGAATTATAGCAGACTTTCCTTAAAATGTATTCTAAAACAGTGACAAACTTTACACACAGTAATGCCACTTAATGCAAGCCATATTAATTAATGGATGAAAGAATGCTTGTGCATAAAATCCCTTTAGTTACTGGCTTCTGGATTTTATTAGTGAGGAGTCTTCTGAGTGTACTGCATGCAAATCTTAGAATCTAATACAAACCTCTGGCAGCCACTAGGTAGCACTAATGTAAGGAGAGTTTGTCATTGTTTAGCAGTTTATGAAATTGTGGGGAATGGTGATTATGTGATGTTTAATGGTTTAAAATTGGTATTCTCTTATGAAATTTTAAAAGAAATACAATTCAAATTTACATCTAAAGATTATTTCAAAGATACTGTAAAAAGATACAAAATTCATTGATTCATTAGAAAGATATGACTGTGAATAGAATATAATGGGAAGTTATAATTAGGAAAAGTGCTTCAAGTTTTTCTTAAAGCAAAAATTGAAGCAGCAAAAGTTAAAAACTACATAACAAAATATCAAGTTTTACCTTTTTGATCTGTAACACAGTAATAACCTAAGAATATGCCTCATAACAAAAAGTATTTGTGAACTTAAAACAACAGTGAAATTCAAAGAAACACACAAAGTTTTGTATTTATTTAAAAAAACAATAAATTAAGATAATCAGAGTTAGAAATATGTTTGCAATTGATTATCAATATTTAGAAAAGCAAAAAAAAAAAAAAAGATTTCAAAACAAATTAAGTCTACTGGACAGTTTTTACATTTTCTAATGTGTTGAAGGTAATTGATGGTAAAGCACCCCATCAGAGGAGCCTTGATTTTTGAATGAACTCCTCCAGAAAATTATTGAAAATTGCTAAGATGCAAACAGCTTTCAGTAAAAAGTTCTACAAAAAACTCAAAGAAAATTTATATCATTATTCATATATGTTCTTATTTTAATATTATACAAGCACAAACAAAATGGAAGTACTCTGTGTATGCATAACATTAATGAATTATATGAACATAATATGAAATTATTCAGCCTCTATGCAAAAGAAATAGAAAAATTGGAAGAAAGTTGTTTAGTACAAAGAAATCAAGTCATATGTCACATGGTCTAATGTAACAAGCTTTTATTACGAATGTTATATATAGAGTTTACAAATAACTCTTAACAAGCCTTCCAGAATATCCAACACCAGACTGGTCTCTGCTACTGGGTTCCTAATGCTTGAATATCCTAGCACCTCACTGAGGAAGCCAATAGCAGAAACTGATCTGTGGTTAGGGACATTCTGCAAAGTTTGTTAAGAGCTTATTTGCAAGCTCTATATATAATAAAAGTTGTTTATGTCTATTTAAGAGCATTATGCATGTGTTCTATTATGTTTATAATAAATTATTTGTTAAAATTGTACAGATAAATACTATGCACAAAGCAAAAAAGAAAATGAAAGTAAAAATAATGGTCATTAAAGTCAAAACAAAATACTATAAAATTTGATATCATAAGAGTAGTATTTTTGAAAATACAAAACTCTTTTGCATTTAAAATATCTTTAAAGGAAACTTTAGCGTATCCATTTCTAATTTAGCCAAATCATTTATTTCAAAATTGACAATACAAAGAGGATGTCAATGTCAGTTGTGAATAATGATAATAACACTATAACAACAGTTTGACATCCTTACAAGTGATTTGTATGAATAGAAAACTATTTTATCCATGTTGCAATATAAGATTGCTTGTCCAAACAAAATTTAGCTAGATAATCATTTAACAACTAATGTAGATCTTAGGCATTGCTAGTTTGAACTAGCTACCATTAGCTTTATAATATTGTCATTTTTATTTTGTACTTAAACTTCAAATCAGAATCCTATCAGACTACATTATTAGACTATTTGTTTATATAAATAAAATAAAATAAATAATAACTTAAACAAAAAAAAAGATTGTTCTGAAGTTATTGCAAGTTATAAATTGGTTAGCAGATATAATGCAAAATATAATGTGTAATTGTGTGGTTGTTTGACAAAAGGTTGAGTTTAAGCACTAAAATCACAATTAGAATATTAGAATACAGTCATTTTATTTTCTTGATGAAACAAATTTATTTTTTATTTGGCTGAGAATCATCCAGAAACTATTGCTGCCTTCAACCTTAAATAGAATTGCACAATAATACTTCTAGTAATGTTATTAACAATAATAAATTTATAATATTATTTATTATAACAAATTATAGAACTTGATTTTTGTATGTTATGATTTCGACTCTTTTATCATTGTATTCCCTTTAATGCATATTTTTGTCTACACAAAAGGTTTTTTATTAATATAACTTTTTTTTTCAATTCATGCATATACAATTAAGGTGAACTTGCATATGTCATTTTGTCAAATCACAATATTCATCTCTTGCTTAAATCTTCTCATGTGTTAAAAAAAAGTTCTAACTGGCTTAATTCTTCATTAGTGACACATCTAATATTTTGATTACTTAACAGTTTTACCATTCAGTTTCTGATATCATCTTATTTTATTTGGCTGAAAATTTAAAACTATTATAAATATATGTTATGTATGAGTCAATAAAGTCTAAGTTCACATGGTTGATATATAAAAACATTTTATTTGGTATTGATCTTAACAGAACTAAACCGTATAAAAATTTCAAAACAAAAATTTGAGCATTTATGTAAGAAAACATAGTATAATAACAATAAATATATACAGCATGTATACAGCAAAGCTTTAATGATTGGATTGTTTAATTTGCTTAGTAGGTATAACAATAGTTGTAGTGGGGAATGGATGTGTGTGTATATATATATATATATATATATATATATATATATTGTTCATGCTAAATTACATATGATTTACATATACCATTATGTAGGGTGGATAGACCATTTCTTAGGTAAGGGAATTCAGGATTTTTTCTTGTTAATGGTGTATTTGTCTTTAGAATTGTGCCACACTTCCTTATGATTATATAACAACTAATATCTAAGTCTAATTATTTTTTCTTTGGGCAAACAATATAGAGAGATGATAAATTTTGCTAAAATATGATCTCATACTAGAAAAATTCTATTAATTATTGACAATATGATACAGTGTTTTGTGAATGCTTTGTTTATATAGTCCATATACAGAAGTAAAAATTAGCACTACATGTGATGTTATTGGGTTAAAAAAACTATAGGAATCACATGTTTATATCCATAAGCATGATAACCAAATTAAAACTGGCAATTTAAAAATAATCTTGACAGCAGTCACTAATCTCTCTACCTACACAACTATAAATCATATAATAATATCTGCTTCATAAATGCTATAATCAATTATGTACTCATAACATATTATCAATATCTGAATATCAAATCAATATCATATTTTGTGTTAGAAGTAATTCTAGCAAGCCCTAATTTTTCATTGAATTGAAAAATATGGAATAGAAATTTTTTGTTACAATTATTTGACAAAAATCTAATAAACTTGTTATTCCACAACATTCTAGAGTATAGATTGAAAGTCAAAAAAGTAATGCATGCTATTATTTTAGTATAAAAATTTTCTTTCTCTTTGAAGTGGTTTAAACTTATAAATTAAATGGCAACTTAATTGTCAGTCAGCATTTAACTGATATCATCTGCCTTTATCACTCCTAAAACTTATCAGCATATATCTTTAATTTTGAAACAAAATGTAAATGATAAAAATGTCATTATTACAAACTATATGAGATTGGTATCTTGACCAAGAAAGGTATCTCTTAGTCATCCTAATTCATTTCATTGCTTTTTGTGGTAAACATAGATTTATTATAGTAAGTCTTGAAATAGCAATCAATAGTTTCTATTCTCTCATTGGGAACTTTCATTTAGCATTTATTTATTGGCCATTGACTTTTCTATCAGTTTAAAAAATACTCAAAACTGTTGATTTATTCTTTATGAGAATACTTTTCAACAATACCACATCACTTTCACACAATATAAGATAAACAATAGTCATTCTATAATATATAGTATCGGCTATCTGATAAATTAATGCTTACCAAGAGCCTTTGTACATTTAAAGCTGCAGTCCCAGACTGGTTTCTAATAAAAGCAAAAACCAGAAACTAGTGTAGAGATAAGGCTTTGAATATACTAAGACAAATGGCAATCATTGGTTAATTAAGCTTAAAACAAATGGCACTAAAATAGAGATCTATTTTATTGTTTTTCAAGACAACTAAAGTTATGTGCTGGAAATTTAACAAGTTAAATTTCTTTTTTATTTTTACTATTGCTAAGAATAAAACCTATAATTTTTTAACACCACTTTGATTGACTTGATAGTTATTATGATCTTTGTCTGCATATCTTATAATTTTCATTTGGGATTTCTTTTTTAAAAGCTTTTTTATCTGCTATTAGGTATTCAGATTTATGTTTGCTTTGCAATAAGATTTTTACTATCTACATTAAATCACATTTTCTTTCATTTTCAAAATTCTTTATTTAAAATCTTTATAAATGCTAACCAACTTCTTGCTCCACATTCAGTATTCTGTTTTTCATCTGTAAGACACCAAACAGATTACTATTTGATCTATTTGATGATTTAAAGTATCTAATTAACATTTTAATCCAGCATCAAAAAAATTTAAAACAAACTAATATTTGTGTATAGATCTCTTGAAATTATTGCCTAATTTCTTTCATTCCACTAATATTACAAAAATATTTTCTGAACTTCTATTAATGTTTTCTGCCAATTCTGTAGAAGAAAAGATAAAAATCTGTAAAAATTATTTGTCTCATAAGTAGTTTAAACAGGTCAGACATTTTGCCTTTGCTAAATTATTGGTCTGAGATATTATCCGATTAGGACTATGAAAAATGTAGATTCACAGCAACATAGTTATTTTTATTTATTAAGTGCAATGTAAATTGCTGTGTGCGTGCGTGTGTGTTGATGACCAAAAAAAAAAAAAAATGCAATGTACTTAAAAAAATCTGTTGTCTTCTAAAAAATAACAAAAATAGTGTAATCTCTAAAGCAAAAAATAGATTGACAGTTAAAATAAATTGCTTTTATGCGTTTTATTTAAAACATTTTTTTTTTTTTTTTTGGTCATATGTTTGAGGAATGTGTGTTAGAATAGAAGTTTGAGATATATCTAAAAATATATATAAGAAAATAACCAGTGCATATCGCTAGTTGAAAATTCAACCCCCCCTGTGAATAAATATAGAGTTTAAACATCAAACAACGTGACTCAAAAAAATATAACGTCTCAACGGTATTTGAACATTTTCGAAAAAAAATATCCATATAAAGTTAAATTATATTATTTGCTATGTACATTTTAATCACTTGAAAAAAATAAAGTGATGATTTCAAAATGTTTTCCTGGTGAGAGAGATTAGTCTCATTTTGGTGCTCATAGATAATTGCGATATGATTGAGCTAAGGTGAAAGAGATACATTTCTGTTAGCCCTGGCTAACTTTGTTAAATAAATAAATGATTCCTCTTTTGTAAAGATTATATATAGATAAATGACATCACCACAGTCCTCCTACTTAAACCTATATTATTTCAGCAATACATTGTCAAAGCTACACTACGAATAATCCCTAAATGAAAGTAAAAAATAAATGAATAATAGTTTTAAATATTCTTAGTAACAAAAATATGTATTAAATTTGTAATAACAATAATAATAATAACTTTTAATTATGACCGTAAGATTTTTTCTCTCAATTTTTTTTTTTTTGTATAATTTGTTTACAGTTCGAAAAAAATGCAAATTCACCTTTCTTTGCATTTTAATTTTATATAAGCTTGATTAAGAAAGCCTAAACTAGGCTCTGGTAATTGCTTTTATTATAGACATAATTATTAAGTTAAACGGTTTGTTGTATATAAGAAAATGTTAATATTTTTTTTATAAATCATATGTGTGTGTTACATGCTATTTTTTAAGCGTGTTGTTTAGTTTATTTATAGTGTATGTAAATTACCATTTCATCTTTTTATGCAATACCTTTACTCAAAATCTGGATTCAACTATTCAAAATGCATTCAAGCATCAAAATTAAACTGCTTATAATAAAGGCACATAAATACAATAGTTTGACTATCATTTTTATGTCAATATTCAGGTGCTTCTAAGTTCACTTGACAATAGAATTTTCCAAAAAGTGTATATGTATATAGTAAAAGAGACTGACATAGGAAATTTGCCATTGAGTGATAATTGGAAAATATATATATAATTACATTTGAACATTTACATTGTGCGTGTATATGAAAGGCAATTTCTTAATACCTTTTATTCTCATTTTCCTCTTTGTTCATATTCATACGTCAATGCATATTTAACTATAAATTAAAGTGATATGTCAATAACTGACTCATAGTAGGTCATATGTAAGGAATTAATTAGAAATTTTTATAATAAGATACTTATTTATTTCCATCATTTAATGTGAATGTCCACATACTCTGACAGGATTTTATTAATCATTACATTATTTATGTCTTAATTTAGAAATTCTTATTTGTAGAAATTTAAACATTCTTACTTAATATTTTATTTGACATTTTTTTGTTGTTGTTAAATTAAAAGCACTCTTTATTCTTTTCTCAGCTATCTGTCATATTTGATATGTTCAGTGAAGGATAAGTCTAGAAATGTTTACAACATTAAGATGAATGTATAATTGGATAAAATTGTTATGTGACAATTATGATTCAATAACTAAGGCTATTGGTAGTGCTCTGGTGATTTGATCACTTATAAATTCAAGCCATCATTTATTGCATTATTCTTTTGGATGATCTTTGGAGAGATGATCTATATAGCTTAACTTTGCAGATGGATACTTGAGTAAAAATATAGGCACTAGATGGGGATTTTATGCACAAGCCTTCTGGCATCCTTTGATTACTTTGGTTTGCACTGAGTGGCAATATGCATAGAGAGTTTTGCCTGTTTTTATATATAAAAATTATGAATCCTTAAATTATTATGATCATTATTTTTGTCCACAGTTACATTTGGCTTAACCCACATGTGAAAAGATATACAGAGGCATATTTACATTTATATCTCCATACAATTTTTATTCATATATTATATTTAGTAACAGGAAGTAAATTATAAAAGTTATATGATTTATTTTTCTGTTTCAGTTTTTAATCTCACTATAGCTAGAGAGTTCTTATTGAAATGTAAACACATTTTTTTTCCATTCTTGCATCATTACATCTAGTAGCTTAATACATCATCCTACAGTTTATATTTATTTAGTGGCTCAATCATGGTCATGAATAATATTGTACAACTTGAAAGAAAACAGATTTAGTGAATATACTTCATAAATTAATCATGAATATTATGTTGTATCCAAAAAAAATGGTATGAAAATGATGATTAAATTACACATATAAACTATCCATAGTGTAAAACTATTCCAACTCACAACTTTTTAGCCTTCCATTTCATTGAAAATCTGATGATGGAACATTCAAAGCCCTTCTTAGTGCCAAGTTTGTCCTCCTACCCATGTTGACATATTAGTCATTCTGACCCCTCATGTACAGGAGAATAATCCATTTATACATACATATGAGAGGGATGGGCAGACCTTTTACACTATTTATATGCATTTATATATGTAATATATGCGGGTTCAAACTCAGACTTTCACATGACCCACCACTCTCAGTGCCATCTCATATTGCTGACCCACTTGATCACACACGGGTTGAAAAAATAAATAATCACCAATATAGAGATGGCACCGAGAGTGGTGGGTCATGTGAAAGTCTGAGTTTGAACCCATATATATTATATATATAAATGTAGGTTTAAGCCTGTATGATGTATTAATTTATATAAATAGTGTGTAAAAGGTCTGCCCATCCCTCGCATATGTATGTACAAATGGATTATTCTCCTGTATATAAGGGGTCAGAATGACTAATATGTCAACATGGGTAGGAGGACAACCTTGGCACTAACAAAGGGTTTGAACATTCCATCATCAGATTTTCAATGAAATGGAAGGCTAAAAAGTTGTGAGTTGGAATATTTTGAAGCCTGTCCATTAAAGTATAAAGATTGGCTATCTTAATATAAACTGAGTACTAGACCAACTGATGATTGCTGGTTTAGCATAAAATATGTATTTTTTTTTTTTTTTAAATTAATATTTTTTTTTTTTTTTTTTCCTTTTTTCTTTTTTTTTTGGGGCCCCTCCCCCCCCATCCCTTTCTTTCTTTTCTTTCCCTTTTTTTTTTTTTTTTTTTTTTTTTTTTTTTTTTTTTTTTTTTTTTTTCCCTTCCTTTTTTCTCCCTTCTTTCCTTTTTCCCCTTCCCCCCTTTTCCCCCCCCCCCTTATCTTTTTCTTTTTTTTTTTTTTTTTCTTCTTACCACCCCCCCCCCCAGCGAGGGCCGGCAAAATTAAAAAAAAAAAAAAAAAATTTTTTTTTTTGACTTACCAACCCCCCACCTTAAAAATTTTTCCAAGTTCCAAAGCCCAAAAGGCCCCCTGGAGGGCAGATTATGTAAGTCTACCTTTCTCCGGATCGTTACAGTATATTGGTGATTATTTATCTTTTCAACATGTGTGTCAGCAATATAAGATGGCACTGAGAGTGGTGGGTCACGTGAAAGTCTGATTGCTAATGGCTAAATAGTCCATTTAGGAAATAAGTCTTAGTAGATAATGAGGCTTATTTAAGAAATAGAAAAATAAATCAATGGCGTTTATGTTTAGTTAGGTGTTTATGTTTAGTTACAACTGTAACTATATGTTGAAAGTATGTAAAGACTGAATTCAAATAATAATGTTAATTATTTTTAAAGGAGAAAATTTTCTCTCTACTACATACATATTGTATGTGCGACTTAAAGTAGCTGCCAACAAAATGGCAGCCCACAATTCAAAAAGTAGTTGCAGAGACCCTAGGAAAAACAGGTGAATGACATCAATATTAATATTATTATTCTACCAGCAGCATAAAGAATAATGAAATATGCAGCAGTAGACACCAAGAGATGTGACTAAGAAATTAAAATGCACTATTGCTGACTGGTTTAAGAATGTAATTTTGTCTAATTTGCTATAGCTGTTGCTTCAGATCTTTTAAATCTATCTTTCCTCTGATGTTATTAGCTTGTAAAATTTTTCATGTGAAAATGTTTTAAAGCAAATATATATAATCTGAGTATTAAAAGGAAAAGTAACCTGCATATTATAGAAAGCATTGAAACACTTTTCCATGTGTACACATCTATTAATTTAAGCTATACACATATATGACTCTAAAGATGTATGCAAATCCATATAGTTGCAACCGAAATATTAAATTTCTCTCTAGGTAATAAAATTAACTTATTAGTTGACGTTAATTTTAGTTAGCTTAAAAAATTGTGGATAGATATTCAAATTATCCATTAAATTATTTTATATTATAGTCATATTCATTGATTTTATGTTTTTAGAAATGATCATTCCCCCCTCTTTTTGTTTTGGTTTTCTTTTCTTTTTTTTTTTACACTAGAGAATAAAAGCTTGCACTTTGATTGGATGTGAGAAAAGATGGGAAAGATTTTACATGCAATTTTAGTCGAGATATGTCATAAAAAAATATGGAACTTAATTAGAAATTTTAATGATAAGATATTACTTTGTTTTAAATATTAATTTTGTCTTGCAATATAAATTTTGACTTGTGCTTTTAGGATTTTATTAATCATATTATTGATATGTCTTAATTTCAAAATGCTTCTTTGTACCTGTTTAAATATTATCACTTAACATTTGGTTAAACTATCTATTTTTTTTTTTTTTAGTTAAAAACAGTCTTAATTCTTTAAGTCATTTTAAATTCGGAATATACATTAGTTTTTGTAGATGATTTGTAATGATTGAAATATTATTTTATATGTTCACCAAATGGTAATAAGCAACCATGTTCAATGAATCTAGAAGCATAAAAATAATGGTTATATAATGAAACTCTGTGTGTGTGTGTGTGTGTGTGTGTGGTAGAATAAGCTTAGTATGTAATGCTTTTAGTCTAATAACCAAAGTTATTGGTGATGCTCTGATGGTAATTATTATCAAATAAAAGTTCATACCATTTTCATCACTAATTTTTCATCTGATCTGTTTATAGATTGCAGAGTAGTATACTTCAAAACCAAGAAAAAAATGTATTTTATTTGGGTCCATTAAAATATAATTGAGAGAATGTCAGGCGTATAAATCTTTAAATTATTGGGATCATCTTTTATTTTAACAGTTACCTTTGACTCACCCTTGTATGTCCAAGTATAGCAAAATGATTTTATTTATATTATGTTCTAATGAAGTTTTTATTTTTGTATTATGGCATTGTCTCTAAATGAAGAAAGCAAGTTGTGTAGTTTATTTCTTTATCATTTCAATTTTTGTTCCATTATAATTAGTGAATTGCTATTACAAATGTACACACAATTGTTTATCCATTCTCATTCTACTACATGCATATATATATATATATATATATATATATATATATATATATATATATATATATATATATATATATATATATATATATATATATATATATATATATCAACAGAGTCTGTAGATATGGTGAATATCCATCACCAGAGAGTACCACTAGGTTTACCATCTAGATACTAGTTGTGAAGGACAGAGTGATAACAAACATAAAAACATATAATAATGAAAATATTAAGTTTACAGAAAATGAACTGAATGAAGCAGGGAAGAAATTGAAAAGTGGAAAGGCAAGAGGTTTAGATGCATTAGCACATAGGGCAAAATTAAACATATGTTTTAATAAGATGACATGGAAGAGAGATCTTCCGGATAGTTGGAGTAATACAAGAGTAAGACTACTATTTTAAAAAAAAGTTAAGGCTCATAGAAAGTTAAATAATTATAGACTGGCAGCAGTAATGTCAGTGTTATATAAAGTTTTTGCACATGTGGTAACTGGAAGGGTTGCAAAATGAATGGAAGAAAATAATATGGTGGGAGAAATGCAAGGAGGTTTTCAATCAGATAGGCATATAGGAGAGAGTTTATTTGTAGTTAGACAACTTATAGATATGAGTAGAAATACAGGTAGATACTTATATATGGTTTTATAGATATAGAGAATGCATATGATAGAGTAAATAAAAATAGATTATGGGTAAGTTTAATAAATTTGGGAGTGGATGGTGCTTTAGTGGATTTTATTAAGAGATTATATGAACATAATTACTATACATATCAATTAGAGAGTGTAAAATCAGTTAAAGTTAAAAATGTGGTGATGCTAAGGCAAGGATGCCCTATGTCACCTATTTTATTTTTGTTGTATTTGAGAGAAATGGAGAGCAATAGAAAGACTAGGAAGAGAGGTAGAAATACCATTAATAGGTGGCAAAGGATTATACATATATATTGTCGGGTTTTTCTTGTGCACAGAAAGAAGGGAAGATATGGAAGTTATGCTGAGGACATGTGCAAGAGTGGGTAAAGAGATGGGGATTAAATTTAGTGAAGAAAAATCAAATGTAAGAGAACACAAAGAATTTTTATTGGGGGATATAAAGCTAAGTATTGTAAATAGGTATTAACTATTTGGGAATCATCTCAAGTAATCAGAGAAATTGCTTGGATGAATGGGAGAAACATTTGATAAATGAAGCAAAGAAAAGAAAGGCACTGATAAAGAAACTAACAGTGTTTTCATATAATAAATATGATGTAACTAGAATTGTGTAAAAGGGGGTGGCAATAGCAGGGTTAACATATGGTAATGATATGTTATGTGTAAATAAAGGGGTATTAGATTACTTAGAAAAAGAAACTAACAGTGTTTTCATATAATAAATATGATGTAACTAGAATTGTGTAAAAGGGGATGGCAATAGCAGGGTTAACATATGGTAATGATATGTTATGTGTAAATAAAGGGGTATTAGATTACTTAGAAAAAGTACAAAGAAAAGTAGGAAGACATGCATTAGATGCAGATGTATAGACAGCAAAGGATGTAATTCAATGAGAAATTGGATGATCAAGTTTTTATATGAGAGATACAAAAAGCAAAATAAAAATGTTCAATAAATTGCAATTTATGGATAATAAGAGCATAGCCAAAATAGTATTAAATTGGGGTATGAGTAAAGGGAAGGCAACAAGATGGGTGAGAAAGGTGGTATGGTATGCAGAAGATTTGGCTAAAGAATTCATGTCAGTATACTTATACAAAATATGGAATAAATGTGTTAGGAGAATTATTGAGTATAATAGTTGCATTAATAAAGAATAGGGAGTTGGAGAGATGGAGAACTAGTATTGAGAGTAAAAAGAGTTTAAATATATATGGAAGTAAATAGAATATTGAGTGCAAACTAATTTATGATAATAGCAAGGAAAGTAATTTACTGTTTAAGGCCCAAACAGAATCCTTAACAACAAACAAATATACACATAAATGGCAAAATGTGGATAATTTAGTCTGCAAATTGTGTAAGAAAGGCATAGAAAATATTAGACATCTGTTAAATGAATGTAAATGCTTACAAGTAGAAAGGGCACAAATAATGAAGTTGTGGCAAAATAAATATAAACAAAGGGATTATATAGAAAGTGAGTTCTTGGTTTTTATGCTAGGTTCAGAAAAAGATAAGGGGGATTTAGATATAAAAACCATGGAGTTGACAAAGATTATGTTCTGGAAATGGGATGGAACAGGATAGAGAGAAATATGGGAAAAACCTAGGGCAGGGAATGGAAAGGGAAGATAAAGTGGTAACAGTTTTTTCTGAATATGGTAGCTGAGAGATCCCTGATTCCAATAAAAAGTCACATTTCATCTCATTATTTTACATTAAAACATTGGCAAACAGCAGATTATAGTATGAATGATAATAATTAATAAAAGAGCCCTACTAAATAAACAAAATAAAATTTATTAAAAATTCATTTACTTATATTAAAACATATAGTAAAATGATTTTGTTTTGTATTTTATAGCTAACCTGGATGGATAATTTACCCATTATTTTAATCTGTTTACCCATTATTTTAATCTGTTTATTAAATTATATCAATGAGTACTAACTCTAAACCTTCTAATATCTTTCTGAATAGCATCACACAATTATTTAATTAATAAATCGGTTAGCATGACAAAACAAAGTTCAAAACTAAGTTCAGAATGTGAACACATATATACTGCTTCTGAGTTTTACTCAGCAGGTGACAATTTCAATTGAGTGTGTTACTATAGACACGTTCAAATATTACTTGTTTAAGTATTCTGAACAATATGCAGTCAGTACTATGCCTAATGATCATCATCATATAAATTAATACTATAACCACATGTCCAATTTATAAATATTCGCATTATATACAAAAAATAATCATGCAAATAATTAATTTTATTTAAATATAATTCAATATCTAAGGATAAGTGCATGAATCATTGGGCCATGGTGGGATTGTGTCATGATATAACTGAAAAATTTTAGGCATGTAAAATCTTTAGAAAATACTTCACTAAATATATATAACAACATCAATATCTTATGTGTCATATATATATATCGTAAGAAAACTAGAATCTTGTTCAATTAAACTTTTGATGAACAAGTCAAATTAAGAAAATAAAAGCACATTCTAGCGGCAGTTTTAACAAATTCCTTAATTAATATTATCCACCCCCATCCCTTTTTTAAACAAAATATTTAAATACTGACCTCACTAAAATATTTAAAAATCCGATAGCATTCAGAGATATTAATTTTAGTTTCAAAAAAAAAAAGTTACAATAGAAATGAAAAATAAAAACAATATAAAAACTTCAATTTGATAAAATTAGGGGTGGAGAGCATACTATTGCTAAGCATATAAAATTGTAATGAATATACCAACCATTAAAAAACTTTGAATTATAGTTAGAATATCTCATTATAGGTTCGAGTACTGATGAATAATTTGTCCATGTAGCTACAAATATATTTGGAAGAGACAAATATATTTGGAAGAGTAATTTTTTTTCTATTTAAATTTTTTTAAATGTGTTTGTGTGTGTTCTTGTATCACTGTTATAAAGAAATAAGCATCTTGTGCACCAGAGAACATAAAGTAAGATGATTCTAATTTCTGCAAAGCAAGCTTTTGGAAAAGAGTTAATGATTTATTGAATTTGTGCTATTATTTTTTCGAAGCCTTTTTGTAGGCAATTATACTTAAAAAAGTAGATGTTTTTGATCTTCTTCCTTGAAACATAATTGACATATAGTTTCCGTGTTGATAAGATTTCTCTTATATCTTAAAAATATAATGTAGGCAAAGGGCACACATTTGTTTTGAGCATAAAATCAAAATATTTTGACTTAAGAATCCAATACTTAAATCTAAATCTTCTTATCAGTTGCCTATTATTAATGCCAAGCAATGGAGCATTTCTTTTATGTTTGGGTATAAAAAAAACATGAATTTTCCAATACTGACATTTTTCTTGTGGAAATGTTATCTTAATATTTGTCATTACATTAATTGATGCTAGAATTGTTTAAAGATGCTCCAGTTTTCACTGATACGGGTTCCCTGTTCATAGAAGAAAAGTTTACCAAGCAATACTTGTTTTATTGTTTTTCATCATTATAAGAAATTTTAGAACAGTTTCCACTCAGGAATAATTGAGAGTATCTATTGTGCCATTTATGCAAATGGCTGCCATTAGAAATAGGCAAAAGCTAGGTTAAATAATTCTAGAAATCATTAGAACAACATAAAACCTTGGAAAATAATTTTAAATCAAATAATTCTAAAAAGAATAGAGACACTAGAAAGCCAATTTTTTCATTAGAAAAAACAGAGAAATCATTTAGACATCAAAGCTCACAAAAAATGTGGAAAATAAAATGTTAATAAAGATGCTTTTAAGAATTCATTATTGCTTCAGATATTAGAAAGTGTGAAACCAAGTTTCTATGACTGCAAACCAGTCAGGGAAGACAGAAAATGGCCTAGGGTTTATTATAGATACAAAATTAATCATAAAACTATGGAAAAAAAATCCCAGTATTAAATTGTTCATAGGAAAAAAGTTACACTATCGTGGTGTCGAACCGAAAGTTGCCAAATGAGGCTAAACAGTGCAGATTGGAAAATTATTTTAAATTTTAATTCGATCTCAATTTTAAAATTGAACATTATAGATTATGTCTTAAACTATCTCCTGATACAAGAATCAGGTTTCTCCAATGATCAGAACTGAAGTTATTATCCTACTTCCGGTGGACTGGGGGCCACAAAAAAATAAAAATTTTTAAATCAATACAAAATTACAACGAAGTGATTCATGAGCAAAAAATTACAACGAAGTGATTCATGAGCAAAAAAGTACTGATTTAAAAGCAATTTAGTACAAATGATGTTTTAAACCTAAACAGAGACATTGAAGTTGCAAATCTTTTATCCTCTTTCAAGCACTAATTACTGAGAACATTCCAAAGTTTAACAACAAACTTTCAGATTATACAACTGAATCCTTGATTACTAAGCAAGACCTAAAATTCAATCGAGGGAAACAGAATTTCTATTAGTATTAACAAATAAGAATCACTGTGAATCCTGAAGAACTTTCTAATTGGTGGGTTGAACAGATATTATGAACATTTGCAGACACTGGAGATTGATAATGACTAAAAGCAGATTTTCAGCTCTATTGACCTCAGTGTTCAAGATGATATGGACAAATGGTTGGTTCTCATAGCGTACATGTAAAACTGGCTTGATTTCAAGACTACAATGAATCAAATATTGTATTGATGGGCATCAGGTTGCACCCCCCTTTTTCCTCAGTTGTGGTGATGATGGTCATGAGGGGTTTTGTTTTTTAGTGGGAGTGGTCAACGATCATTGTCTAGCCTGGGAATACCCACCAGGCAGGTGAAAGTCAGATCTTCACTTGGACATCGCCCTGAGGGGCTACTAACCCCCTGATGAATTATTTGTTAGGTCAGTGTTGATTTACTCTCACTATTACTAGGTTTTGTGAGTTAACTTTAGACTTAGAGCATTTATAAGACAGCTGGTCTGCTTTGGGTCACCACCAACTTTTGCAACATGGATAGAGTTTTTTGTTGTAATATTTTGCAGGCACAGGTCTGCACTCCTTGATTTCCCTCAGGGGGGGCTGGGGTGGTTGCTAGGGATCTGGTCTATGGTGCTGACTGTTGATTATTGTTGCCACTATCTGAAAACCTGCTGGGAGGGTACCTGGTCAAAGTTTTTGTGCTGTTTTCCTTTCTGATAGGCTGATGTGCCTTCTTGATGGGTTGGTTTTAGGTGGTGCAGATCTGTGCTCATTATTTGTTATGCTTTCATGAATTGGCTTTCCAATTTTGCACAGGTAGACCAAATTTGGTCCCTGCACATTTGGAGTGTTAAATTGGGAGACAGAGGTATCCAGAATGGTCATAGCATGACTCAGTTGTGGGTCAAGGGTTTGTTGTCATGTTAACTTGGGCTTTGGACCTCATTGCCTGTTGTGATGGTTGGTACAATGCTGGACATGTCCACCTATTCAGCTGAAGCTTGAGTCTTCACCTCAGGGCCCCAGGTGTGGGATCATTGGGCTATGCATAACTTCTTGGCAGTTGGGCCATGTAGACCCATGTACAGATACACATTGGGCAAGATTATAGTAACATTTTTGTGGACATAATTGTTGTCTGGAGTGTGTCCTTATGTAAACAAGATTAATAATTGTTTTGTATTTTGTACATTGAATGCTTTGCAATCACATCAGATAATTAGACCCGGAAGACTTCTATGTAATCTTTGACAGTAAAGGTTGCTTTGAAAGATATATTCCTTTAATACATCACACATCAATTTATAAGTTTTTTTTTTAATTTAATATAAATTGACTCTTATTTAATGTTGGTGTACAATTTGTAATTCTTTTGTGCAGTTCATCAGCAAGGACTAAGAATTTTGCATATGGTGTAGTAGATCTAATAATATAGTTTATAATGTCTGAAATTAGTTGTGTAAATGATATCCATCTTTGTATAGGGTCAAGTAATTTATCTTTCAGCATGACAAATAGAATATAAATGTTTGAATATAGAAAAATCCACAGTTTTTATATGCAGTAGTATTCTTATTGTTTTATTGTGCTGCATTGGGGAATGCAAAATTTAGATCTAGAATTGCTATTATTACAGAGTGATCTGAGAATGGCACAGGGACTAGTTGGGTTTTAAGTGAATGGTGTAGTAAAGGTGAATAAAAACTAAGCCAATGAATGATGAATATCTTCCATTGTTAAATGGGATTGTATTATTTGATAGAGAGAAAGCCTTCATCACTCATTAGTGGAATATTAATTAGATGTGACCATTTGACACAATGCAGTATACAACATGATGAAATCTCCCATCAGCAACAAGAGGATGCAAATACTTAATTTGTTATTAAATGATTCTATACATAGTTGTATGGTATGATAAAAATATATACAAACACAAATATTTAAGCTTGAGTATTATTATGCCTAATATTTATTAGCATCTATGTACAATATTCTAATTGAATTAAATGGATATGGCCCTATAATAATCACTTCTGTGACTCCTGAGGGTGTTGATGCCATTCTGGAAAAAGCTGAGTAGCCAACTCTGTTAATATAAACAGTAGGATCTATCTGAAATGGATTAAATATTTTTGTTTCCACTAAACCACATATATATGTGTGTACAATGTCTAGCCAATTCATTATTTGGAAATTTTTAGGGATTTAATTTAATCCTCTTATGTTTAGTATACTTATTTTAAGTTTCATCTTGTGTGTGTGTGCTCAATCTACATCTGTAACTTCATTGTGGTTAGTATGTGTAAAACCACTGCTATCAAATGAAGGTGTGTAAATTACATGATTACCGTTATTTTTATTGTAAGATGTACTTACTATTCCCGTGTCTACTATGTCATCTTCAGAGAAGTCTGCAAATTCATCATCTGTAATTAAAATAATTTTTTTAACTTTTGGGGGATATCCTATTCTTGATAAGTATCTTCATTTTTATTGATTTCTTCCAATGCTTTCTGTTTCTTTGATTTCAGTTTCTTATTGGGTGGATGATCCATTTTTCTTTCACTGGGTTTATTATTCATAATCATTATTATTTTTGGAATACAAGATGTTAAACTGTCATTTACCTCCATTAGTGTTTGGTTTATGATAATGGACATCATTGAGTTACCTGTAGCATAATCTTTGTTTTGTTTTTCTTTGAGGTTACTATTTTCCTTATGAACTTTTGATTATTTCTGAAATATTTTCTTTGTCTGATAATATCTGTATCAATGTGTGGTTTACTTAAGAATACACTGGTGTCTGGATGTATTAATCATGTTACAATTTTTACATTTTACATTGGAACAGTTTGATAAACAGAGCAAAACTCTCCATACAGTATTGCCACCTGTGCTAAACAAAGTAATCAATGGATGCCAGAAGGCTTGTGCATAAAATCCATATCTAGTGCCTACTCATCCAATATCCCCAGACTAGTTTCTGGCTTGTGGCCTTCGTCAGTGAGGAGCTTTGGATCTGAGAGCACTGCATCTAGATCTTAGGATCTAAGGCAACCCTCTAGCAACCACCTTTTATCTCTACTTAACTACAAAACTATGAGAATGAAATTGAAAACACAAAAAATATTTTCAATCTAAGCTCAATAGCTTATATAGTCATATGGGTCTGAACTCAGTTCAGCACCCATACATTTTGGTGCCTTTGGCTCTTTTACAACCATAGCCACCACTATCCTATTAGGCAGGATTGATGTTAAACCATTAAGCATCACATGATCACATTTCCTATACTAGCACATTAATTGTTGATAAACAGAGCAAAACTCTCCATACAGTATTGCCACCTGTGCTAAACAGAGTAATCAATGGATGCCAGAAGGCTTGTGCATAAAATCCATATCTAATGCCTACTCATCCAATATCCCCAGACTAGTTTCTGGCTTGTGGCCTTCGTCAGTGATGAGTTTTGGATCTGAGAGCACTGCATCTAGATCTTAGGATCTAATGCAACCCTCTAGCAACCACCTTTTATCTCTACTTGATGAGTAGGCATTAGATATGGATTTTATGCACAAGCCTTCTGGCATCCATTGATTACTCTGTTTAGCACAGGTGGCAATACTGTATGGAGAGTTTTGCTCGGTTTATCAACAATCAATGTGCTAGTATAGGAAATGTGATCATGTGATGCTTAATGGTTTAACACCAATCCTGCCTAATAGGATAGTGGTGGCTATGGTTGTAAAAGAGCCAAAGACACCAAAATGTATGGGTGCTGAACTGAGTTCAGACCCATATGACTATATAAGCTATTGAGCTTAGATTGAAAATATTTTTTGCGTTTTCAATTTCATTCTCATAGTTTTGTAGTTAAGTAGAGATAAAAAAGGTGGCTGCTAGAGGGTTGCATTAGATCCTAAGATCTAGATGCAGTGCTCTCAGATCCAAAGCTCCTCACTGACGAAGGCCACAAGCCAGAAACTAATCTGGGGATATTGGATGAGTAGGCATTAGATATGGATTTTATGCATAAGCCTTCTGGCATCCATTGATTACTCTGTTTAGCACAGGTGGCAATACTGTATGGAGGGTTTTGCTCTGTTTATCAACAATTAATGTGCTAGTATAGGAAATGTGATCATGTGATGCTTAATGGTTTAACACCAATCCTGCCTAATAGGATAGTGGTGGCTATGGTTGTAAAAGAGCCAAAGACACCAAAAATGTATGGGTGCTGAACTGAGTTCAGACCCATATGACTATATAAGCTATTGAGCTTAGATTGAAAATATTTTTTGTGTTTTCCAATTTCATTCTCATAGTTTTGTAGTTAAGTAGAGATAAAAGGTGGTTGCTAGAGGGTTGCATTAGATCCTAAGATCTAGATGCAGTGCTCTCAGATCCAAAGCTCCTCACTGACAAAGGCCACAAGCCAGAAACTAGTCTGGGGATATTGGATGAGTAGGCATTAGATATGGATTTTATGCACAAGCCTTCTGGCATCCATTGATTACTCTGTTTAGCACAGGTGGCAATACTGTATGGAGAGTTTTGCTCTGTTTATCAACAATTAATGTGCTAGTATAGGAAATATGATCATGTGATTGGAACAGTTTATGGATAAATGTATGCAAATGCCACACTGGAAATATTAGAGCTTAATACCTCTAATAAATATCAATAATGTCACTTCCTGATTGGTTATTTGCATAGGTAAAATATGTAAATTGATGTTATTGTGCAGCAATACTCTAAATTCATAGCTATTTCCCAAAATCAGTATTGATGCATTGTTAAGATAAAATTGGTTGAAAACTTAAAATGTTATCAAAGGGTTCCATTAATTTTTTAAAATCATTTATTGAGTAGTTTAGATATGCATTTTTAAATATTTTTGTGATAATATTTTCCCTAGGCTCTTTTACTTTAATAAGTGCATAATTTCCAAGAATAATTTGCCTTTTGAATCTTGGTTTTTTTGTTTCATATTGTGAAATTTTAAAACAATGTATCAGAAATTTGGGTGGTTGGCTATTCATAAAATTTTATCCCACATATTATTTGTGCTCAGTGCTTCATACAATAGTTCTCTTGGGAATTTATATAGTGAACATGAAGTGTCTGTGATAGCTAATATGAGATGTATCTGTAACAAAAACATTTAAAGGAGTTAAACAGTCCCATTGGTGTGGTTGAGTTAAATTTATCTGAAATGTTTTGTAGCATTTCTTCAGTCCAAGAAATAGAAGGGTTTGTGTTATTTTCAGAAGCATCTGCAAAAAGTTTAAGGCCTTCAATATCTTTCATAGTAGATTTGTGAAATCTTGGCAAAGGATTTTGATTAATCTTCTGATGCTGGTTTGTATCTTTACCATTATGTCTTGTCTGAAATTGGATGTTTAACAACTTTAGTGAAAGTCATATGCTTTATTAGATACTGTAGCTAGGTTGCCTTATTTGATATAGGCAAATGGCTAAACTAATTGTATGTATTAAGAGTGAAATTTTTCATTTAAAATCAAGCCCCACTATATATCCTGGTTGTATTTATATGTTGGTCTATTTCCATCATTGGTAGTTTACTGGTGGGTGTAATGTGGCCACTAGGCAATGCTGCAGTACCATCAAGAACCCCAAGAAGCCTGCAAGTGATAAATTTTCTATTTGAAAATCACTGAAATCACTGAAATTAAAAAATTAAAATGCCTAAGGCAAAGTAAATTGAAAAACTTCTTCTAAAATACAAATTAAAAAAAAATTGAAGAAAATGCTATAAAATTCGAATTACAATAACAGAAATTGATGAAAATAAGTCAAACGTACCCCCCCCCCCCAATGAAGAATTCAATCCAAAAATCACTAAAATTGAAAAATTAAAATGCCTATGGCAAAGCAAATCGAACAAATCCTTCTAAAATGCAAATTAAAAAAAAAAATCAAAAAAAATGTATAAAATTATAAAAATAGAAAAACTGTAATACTAAATGTGAAAAAAAGTAACAAAGCTTCATTAATGGCAGATGATGGGAATGCAATTGGTGAAAATATATCAAACACACCCTCCCCTTCCCACATGAAGAATTTGATCAAAAATAAATAAAATGCAAATTACAAAAACCAAAATAATCATGAATGCTATTTTCAAAAGCAAAGTATAATACTAAATGTCAAAAAAATTAATGAAGCTTCATTAATGGAGGATGGTGTTTCTTATTAAGTAATTAAATATAGATAACAATGAGCTCATAGCTATTTAAAAAATAAAACTAGCTATAAAATATAAAAACAGAAATTAGTCTAATATATAAAACACAACCCTCCTCCCCCACACACTATTATAGCTAGCTTTATTTAAATATAAGTTTTTAAAATAGATTTATAGAGATTTACAATGAAGAAATATCAATTTTCTTCCAGGTTGAGTTGTCCAGTACTTGTAGTAGGCACTTGATGTTTGTAGCATAAAAATCCATTAAAATGAAGGTTCAAATTTTGAGCAAAATTATTTAGAGAAGGTATTTCAATATTATTTGGTGGTTTAAAGAATATAACAACGATGGTGCCTTAGCAAACAATTACGTAGTTCTGCAAAATATAACATCCCAATGCAATTTAAGAGGTCAGAACACTTTTACTTTTGAAGAACTCCACTGCCTTATGTTCTGTCTTTGGGAGATCCCAAATTTTCATCATTTTGAGTAAGAAAATATGGTAAGATGCTATATCTACTTAAATTTCAGCATGGGTTTTTGAAATGTTGCCTGAAAGTTTGTGCATGCATGTTTAATATTGTATTGATCTAATCTACATAAAAAAAAATCCATATTAACACCATCAAAAAATAAAAATAATACCAACAACTTATATTTTTAGCACTCAAAATTAATTAATACATCATAATAAAACTAAGCAGGTATTTCAAAAGACTAGTTCAGTTACATTTTAATTAAATTTGTTGGTCCAAGCAATTATATTTTTCATGTGAAAAGGCAATTACACAAGCGATTGTGAGAAGTCTATTATGTCACATTTCATTTTTCAAGTACAAACTGTGATGTGTAATATGTTACAGTGTGACTATATACATATTTTTAAATCTTTAATTTCTGTGTATCAATTTAATTCATTATTTCCCTAAGAATCTCATATAACATATATAACAAAATGTTTATGCAACTATTTATAAGTTTCTAACTTTTAAAATTGTGTATAGGTTAAATATTAATTTTATAAATAACAAATTAAAGTGAAAGTAAATACGGTCATGCAGCAATATTTTCTATTTACTTGGGGATTGCAAGTACAAACTGTGACATGAAATATGTTGCAATAAGATTAGATATTGAAATATGTTGCAGTAAGATTAGATATATCTTTTTAAATCTTTAATTTCTGTGTAACAGTTTAATTCATTATTTTCCTTAAGAATCTCATGTAACATACATATATAACAAAATGTTTACACAACTATTTATCAGTTTCTAACTTTTAAAATTGTGTAGATATTTAGCTTTCTATTATTAAATTTTTTAACTTAGCAGTTTTGGTAAACTTAGTAAAACAAAGGTGATCCCAAATGAATAGAAAATGGTGCTGCATGATCGTATGTAGTTTCACTTTAAAAAAAATATTTTTAAAATTAACATTTAACCTACAACAATTTTTAAAGTTAAAATAAATAGTTGCATAAACATTTCATTATATATCTATATTATATGAGAGTTGCGTAAATATTTCATTATATATGTATATTATATGAGATTCTTAGAAAAATAATGAATTAAATTGATACACAGAAATTAAAAATTTAAAAAGATACATATAATTGCACTGTTACATATTACACATCACAGTTTGTACTTAGAAAAATGAAATGTGATGTAATAGACTTCTCACAATCGCTTGCGTAATAACCTTTTCACATGAAAAATATAATTGCTTGGGGTAACAAATTTAATCAAAATGTAACTGAAATAGTCTTTTGAAATACCTGCTTAGTTTTATTATGATATATTAATTATTTATGAGTGCTAAAAATACAACTTTTTGGTATTATTTTTATTTTTTGACGGTGTTAATAAGGAATTTTTTTTACACAGATTAATACAATATAATATTAAACATGTATGCACAAATTTTCAAGCAACATTTCAAAAACCTGTGCTGAAATTTAAGTAGATATAGTGTCTTACCATCTTTTCTTACTCAAAATAATGAAAATTTGGGGTCTCCCAAAGACAGAACATGAGGCAGTGGAGTTCTTCCAAAGTAAAAGTGTTTTGCCCTTTTAAATTGCATTGGGATGTTATATTTTGTGGAACTATGTAATTGTTTGCTAAGGCACCATCGTTGTTGTATTTTTTAAACCACCAAATAACCACTACTAAAATACCTTCTCTAAATAATTTTGCTTAAAATTTGAATCTTCTTTTTAATGGATTTTTATGCTGCAAACATCAAGTGCCTACTACAAGTACCAGACAACTCAGCCTGAAAGAAAATTGGTAATATTTTTTCATTGCAGATCTCTATAAATCTATTTTAAAAACTTATAATATTTAAATAAAGCTAGCTATAATCATGCAGGGGGAGTTGTGTTTTATATTTTAGACCAATTTCTGTTTTTGTATTTTATAGCTAGTTTTATTTTTTAAATAGCTATGAGTTCATTGTTATTTACATTTAATTACTTAATAAGTATTCCATCTGCCATTAATGAAGCTTCATTAATTTTTTTGATATTTAGTATTATACTTTTTTTTTATTTCATAGGCTTTTGAAAATAGTAGTCATGATTTTTTTTATTTTTGTAATTTGCATTTTACTTAGTTTTGATTGAATTCTTCATGCAGGAGAATTGTGTGCATTTGATGTATTTTCACCAATTGCATTCCTGCAATCCACCATTAATGAAGCTTCATTAATTTTTTTTCACATTTAGTATTATAGTTTTTCTGTTTTTGTAATTTTAAAACATTTTCTCATTTTTTTTTTTTTTTAATTTGCATTTTAAAAAGATTTGTTCAATTTACTTTGCCTTAGGCATTTTAATTTTTCAATTTCAGCAATTTTTGGATAGAATTCTTCATTGTGTGTGTATGTGTGTGTTGCGTTTGACATATTTTCATCGATTTCTGTTTTTGTAATTCGGATTTTATAGTGTTTTCTTCAATTTTTTTTTTGAATTTGTGTTTTAAAAGAATTTATTCTATTTACTTTGCCTTAGGCATTTTAATTTTTCATTTTCAGCAATTTTTGGATAGAAATTCTTAATTGGGGGGTGTTGCGTTTGACGTATTTTCACCGATCTCTGTTTTTGTAATTTGAATTTTATGCCATTTTTTTTTAATTTGTATTTTAGAAAGATTTGTTTGACTCACTTTGCCTTAGGCATTTAATTTTTTGATTTCAGTGATTTTTGGAAATTTATCACTTGCAGGCTTCTTATGGGTTCTTGATGGTACTGCAGCATCGCCTAGCAGTCATATTACACCCACCAGTAAACTACTCTATCATCTAATATGAGTATTGAATGTCTTTTGAAAAATTTAACTTCATTTAAATATTCCAAATACATTCAACTATTAGTAATAGCACACAGGTTAGTATATGCATAATGTTTAAGAGGTGTTATTCACCCCTCTTCATCAGATATTGCTGGTCTGACCAGTGATAGTACTATCATGGCAATCGAACCTGGACTCTTAGATTCTTGAGTATTGAATTTTAAGGTAATGCTCTAACCAAGTGAGCCATCCTATATATCTTACTTTATGTTTATTTCCCTAATTGTAAAACATTTGATGCAAATAATATTCATTGGAAAATTATAGAGAGATATTAATTTTAAAATAATAATCCCATTGATATATCTATTCTTGTTTATATTTTATAATTTACATGAATAATATTATTTTTTAATAACTTAAATAATTATTAGGATGTTTTGCAAAAGCAAATCTGCAGATTATATTTATATAAACAATATAGCCATGGAGTTTCCCTTGCAAATCACTCTCTCTTTTTTTCTTAAATTAGCATTATAATAATATAATATGATTCAAATTCTTAACTATAATTAACACAATATTTGTTAATTAAAAAAATAAATTAATAAAAAATATTTTCTAAGAGATTGATGGTAAAATAATAATAATAATAATAATAAAAAGAAGAACAAGAAGTCTGTAAATAAAAAAAAGTTCCTTTAGAATTTAAAACAAGTTCATGAAATATAATGCGCTGTGCTAATTGCTCTAAGAAGCTTTATTAATAAATTCCAGCAAGAGAAAACATTTTAAAATTTCCCTCTGACTGAAACTATCCTAGCACCTCATTGAGAAGGGCCAAAGAATGAAACCATTGGTCTGAGATTAGGGTGTGGTTTCTAGATAGAGATTTTAAAATGTTTTCTCTTTCTGGCATTTATCAATAAAGTTTGTTAGAGTAATTAGCCAGCTCATGTTTTTTATTTACAAGCTTAAAAAGATTAGGTCATGTGATATATGACTTTAATTTTTATTGACTATTTAAAGTTCATGAAATGTTTGTAAATTTAAGTGAATTTCATATAATTTACCTCAGATTAGTATTTACAAATCATCAGCAATAATAAAATATTTATTCTATTTACATACATTTTTTTGTTTTGATTCTATTTTTCAAGAGCACTGTATGGCAAATCCAAGTTGAAGCTGGTATGACAGGACGTAGTTTTCCTTTTTAGTTGACATTCTTAAAACATTTCATTACTATTGGGTTTTCATGTTTTTGTCTTGTTTATTGATTCATAATCATTTTTTTATATATATTTAAAAGGTACATCATTGATATTTGTAGATTTTATAAGATTGGTACATGGTTGATTCAATTTAGCTACTTCAAGGACCAGAAGCATTTTAGTAAGCTAGTCTTCTATACACCTAGGGAGAAGTTCTTAAGTGTAAACTAACATTGCATGGAAACTTTTCCTGGGATCCAGGGAAAGATTCATGTTAGTTGCACATTATCTGGAAAGTAAATTTTCTACTGATGATCAATATAACATGCAGGAACCAGATGGGGAAAAAAAGAACATAAGACAAGCTGATTTCCACTGTCTGCTATTTATATCATAGTTTTTTCTAAAAAAATATATATAAATAAATTTGTAATTAAAAACAGGCTTATTGTAAAAACACTTCTATTTTTGAACAAACTAAAATTTTAACACAAGGAAATAAAATATATAACAAAATTTGATTACAAATCCAAGCTAATAGATCTTTTCAGAATAATTAGTTTTCATAACCAAAAAAATGCAATACAAATATTTACCTCTGATTTCAATTGCTTTTCTGTGAAAACTTAATTTATTATCCTGTAGTTTTTTTCTTTTTACTTGGGCCTCATTAATTAAAAACTTTGTTTAAATAAATCTTTTATCTCAATAAAGAATTAAATTTATACAAGAAAACTTTTTAATTTCCTGTCAAAAAACTAAACTATAAGTATTTTTTGTTCAGCGTTAATAATTTTTATCTAAACTTAAAAATATTTGATTTATTTAACATATATATCTAATGTATGTGTGCATATGTCTAATCTAAATTTAAACATAACCTGATATTTACTTGGTTCAACTATTTTAATAATATGCAACCTAATGTTTGAATCTTAAATTACATTCCCTATAGTCGACCACCTAACTAAACTTGAAAAGAATATTTCCATTTCAATATATAGTAACCGTCCAAAATGTACAGCTCACACAAAAATCACCCAAAAGCAATTTGTCTGGAATCTCCACATTCTGACATCACAGAATAAACATTTTCTTTTTATAGCCTGCTAAGATTAGCTGGATACACGAGACTTTTTTCATATCCTAATTAAATTATTTGATTGCTAAATAATGACAAATGCTAATGAGGCAATACAATTTATTTAAGTACTGTATATATAAATTTATAATGCACACACTATAGCATAAATTGACTGCCTTGTCAACTTATAAACAAGTTAGTGCGAATAGTTATTTATGTCTTCAATAATTAAGCTTTTGCACAGCTAATATAAAGTGTAATATGATGAAATACAATTTTGATTGTTTCTGAACACAGATAAACTTGCTGCATTATCTAACAAGTCTGCTGATTATTACAGTTTTAAGATTTAATAAACCTACAGTCTGAGGATACTCTAAATTTATTAACTATTTAAATAATTGGACTACTATAAATAATTTCAAACTGTAATATAAATAATTAACTAAACGCTATATATGTGTAAATATAAAATGCAAGCAAACAACATTTGCATCACTTTATTTATGAATATACAAATATATGATAGGAATTTTTATCTATTGCTTACTATTGTGCTAGAGGAAATCTCTAGTTTAATAAATGATTAGTAATAATCATTGTGTGTTTATCAAAAAGTTGATAACGTAAAAGTTGGGAGTGGAGTAAATTGACGCTTGAAAATAAAAATGAGACAATTTGCTCTACATAAATACTATTCGTGTAATAAAGATATATATGAGAGATAATGACCTGGCACAATTGATGAGTGCTGGTTCAGCACGAAATGCATCTGGGGGTAATTTGTCTTTTATTGTATCTTTATTTATATAAAATTATTTATGAAATAAAAAAGAATGGAGAAATATGGAAGTTGTCTAATCTACATTGTAAAGGTGCTAAGCATAAGAGTGACCAGCAGTCTCAAATAGTATCATCCAAGACGTACAAAAACAAAGCAGATTATATATGATAGAAATGTCCATCTAATGCATACCACTGCTCTAAGTAAGATAATGACTGCAAGTGACCAGCAATATCAACAGTATCACAATCATTTATGAATAATTAAAACACATATAAACAAATGTCATACATAAACAAGACTGCCTGAAATAAAATTCATCTGTTCACTTATATCAATACATCCAAATTATCCTTCCCCAAAACTAGAGGCTAGTTTGCTTAAAACCGTAAACTATTAAAAGATACTAAAACATAATTTTAATTTATTCTCTCTATGCAGTCTGTTTTATATTTGCAAGAAGTGGAAATGATTTGTTTTAAAATATGAAGTATTTAAAAGCATGGCCAGAGATTGCGATAATAAGCTAATTGCTTTTTGTAAAAAAAATTACTCTTTTTTTGCGATAATAAGCTAATTGCTTTTTGTAAAAAAAATTACTCTTTTTTTAAATTGATGCCGACTGAATTGTGGTATAATTAAATAAAGCAAAATAGCAATCTCCTGTCAAACTGTCTTTTCAAAAGATTATTTTGTGTTTGGAAAGGAGAGTGTTTATTAGTTTACAGCTGCATGTGTAGAGGGTGATCCCTAATGATTGTTACATATTAAAACATAGCAGTTATATAAATACATAAATCATTATATATATGTTTAATATTACATCTAATACTGATGAGCTGTAAATTGTAAAAATTTCACAGATATCAATAATTAAAAAGATAGCAAGTGGAATTAAAAGTGATTAATTAATATCTTCACACCCTCATTTCCAAATGCTTAAGTTTTGCTTGCTTATATATATAGGTTTAGATTAAAAAGATTCTATTTTTTCAAGACTTTATCTTATGTTTGGAAAGGAGAGTATTCCTTAAAAGTTTTTATTAGTTTACAGACATTTGTAGTGGGTGATGCCTAATAATTATCACATATTAAAATATGGCACTATATAAACAAATAACTCATTATATATATATATGTTTAAAATCATTAATAATAATTTATAAAGAACTTTCAGTATAATTCAGATAAATACGTAATGTTAGTAATAAAACAATATATTTTGAAATTCATATCATTTCCTTTTATCATTAAAAGTTCAAGCTTAGAGTTCAGATATTGGTATACTTTTAGTGAACCTTATTCAACTATAGCCATGGTAGTGATAGTTTAAATCAGGCAGTATCAGATAGTATATTACTTGATGATTGATTGCTGGTTTCTCCCATGGCAGTAGGCATTCAAAGTTTTGGCATATAATGGGCACAATGGCTTCTTTCCAAGAGTGAAGCAGATTGTAGCTTCTCTACTCTCCCATTGTATGTTTTTAATACCAGGCACAATAAGTATAATGAAAGCACAATCAGAAAGGTCAACATAATAAAATCAATCAAAGTATTTCAGTAATAATACTTCAACAATCAATAATAGTTCTGTATTCAAAGTATATTGAGCATACTGATTTATAACCTCTATTTAGAGTTCCTGGAGTTAGCTTATCAACAAAATTGAGTCCACCATCTGTCATTTCAATTCACTAATCTATTGGTGGGAAATAACTTCAATTTCATTTTGGTTCATGGCTTATTTGTCTATTCATGATATTTACAAAATTTTATCTTTGAAAGGGATTACCAGACTAAATTATATCAAATACTTATCTTCTTAATTAATCAATGTTTATAAGAATTTTAATTTTTTTAAGATAATGCCATTTCCACTTTATAATTTTATAAATGTTAATAAAGGAAAATCTAGCTTTAAATTACTTTTAAAATAAATTTCTAATAAATCATACTGTATACATTTATCTGTGCATATGAATTGTATATATAATTTTTATTTATTAAAATTGTTGAAAATCTTTACTTTTAAAATAAATTTCTAATTTTTAAATTACAGACATGAAGCACATATAAATATCTCTTCATGTAAGTAAATATAGAGGATTTGAACACAGACTTTCAAGAATCCTTTAGCTATCCACATTATTTCATGTCACTAATACACATGGCCACAAATGTGTGTAAAAGCCTGTATTCAAATCTCTATACACCTGGGTCTCGTTTTACGTGATAGATAGGTTCCTCAGAAAACATGCACAAATGAAATTGCACAAAAATAGATGTAACTTACATTGAAAAAGGGGGGATGCGGTCTGTGATTTTTCAAAATTCACGTAAAAGCAAAGCACCAACGAAAAATTACTTTAAAATTCATGCAAAAAAAATTAAGGAAATAAAATATGACTAATAAAAAATTTCAAATTTGAAAAAATTTGATACAAGACAAACTTTTTTTAACTATAATATTTAATTTTATTCAAAATAATATATTTTTATGCATAATTTACAGTAATTTACATTTTTATACACATTTAATTATTATCGCTATTTGCCAAAACATACGTTCATTTGCAAACTGGTAAAAAATCAGATTCGCACAAGAGGAAATACAACTAGCGCCAAGTTCACTCTCATGTTGTGTTAATGGTTTTCTGTTGACAATGTAATTAGTAATTAATCTTTGAGACAATGATTTTATTAATTGTTTATGAACTTAGACTTATGATAATAAAAAGACATTTATTCACCACTGCTGGGAAAAATTTAACTAAAACTAACAACTAAAAATTAAATTCTTATTTTTGTCTTTAATTTTTTAATTTTCAATTCCGTTTAAAAATCAAATTTCATTTTACATCACATTAATTTCATGTCGCTGTAAGTAATTTTTAAATTGTTAATTACAATTAAAAATCAGATTTTAATTTTTAATTGTCAAATTTAATTGTGCCCACTGCTATTACTCACCTTTTAAAAATAAACTTGCGGACACTAAATGATTAATAATTGATTACATTCTTTTTTAAAAAGCAAAAACAGAATGTGATTTAAAATGCAAAATTAACACGCACAATGTTTGAACAAATTTACATTATAATCTTGTAAAATTTAATGTGTGTATACATAAAATGTGGAAATCATGATTTTAATTTCATTATTGCATAAAATCTTACTATTATAAAGCACTGAAAATATTGAAATTACTAAGATGAAAGTCGAATTCCAATACTGTGCTATTACTTTCAATATAACATAAGTGCGCAAAATATATTATTTAAAGTAATAGCGCATTATCGGAGTTCGACTTCCGGTGAAACATGAATCACGTAACTTCAAAATTATGTTAAATAAGTTCGCGTAAAAAGAGACCCAGGTGTATTTACAATTAAGCTTTAGGTATACGAAAAATGCCTGTATTTCATGTACTTTATATAAGTATAGTCTACCAAAAAAAAAGTACAAAAAAATGATTTTACTTGGTTAGCAAAAAAATAAATACACACAAACTTAATATGCAAGCAAAAAATCCATAATTAAAATTTTTTTTATCATGAAATTCCAGTTCATTTATTTTTGATAGTTCCTGCCAAGATCCATTTGAGACTTTCTTATTAATATTTTTTACAACTAACTGGTCTTATCTGGTGATCTTTTCTTTCTTTTAGGTATTCTTACTTGGTTGTGCATTATTAATATACTCGGACTTTTATCCACTTCTGTAATATGAGGTCTTTTTTAAGAAGGCATTAATAATTTCCTGATAAGTTATGTTTCTACTTAGCTGGATAAAACTATATTTATACTTTACTATCAACATTTCTAGCTTTATGAGGCAACTGTTTTTTAGTTTTATATATTTTACTACAGATTTAGGCAATATTGTGGGGACATATTTATAAAATTTTCTAGTCATCCTACAATCTTCTAGCATTACCCATCACATTGCTCCTGGCTTCCTAAAGCTATAATAATTTATATTCTGCTTTTCTTTTATTGTGAAGATATTGGTATTATGATAAAAGAAATTATGAAAATAGCTGACAAATCTGCACCCTGTCATTCTTTGTATGCCATAAATTTTATTTTTACATACAAAAACTTCTCTAGGTCATCCTGAAATTCTTTTTCATACTCTAGATACAATGGTACTTATCCTGTTTTTCTTCTATTATCTCTATATTCTATGTTTCATATAACATTTCTTTCTGATTATCTACATGATCACTTTATTTTTCTTCCTCTATGCTATCTGTTATGACTAGGCCACCTTTTGTGATTTTTATCCTATCACTCAATTTTCTTCAATTTCATTAACATTTTCTTTAACTACTTTTATCTCATGCTCTACTTCTTCAACATTGTGATCTAACCTTTTCTCCATTCTGTGTTTGGTCTGCCCTATCTATTAATTTCTGTTTCATCTCTTTCATTTGTTGTTCATTTTGCACTATCATTTCTTACAATCTCTGCTCCACTTTTTCCATCAAATCCTGTTGATTTTATACAATATTTTGTATCATTATCTGCTGTCTTTGTATGACCATATTGATAAGCATTTGTCATTTCTGTGAGCTTGTTGGTCTCTATATTGGAATGAAAAAGAACACAAAAAATAAAACTTCTCTATTTTGTAAACCCAACTCAAAATTCTGCTTTCAATACTAAGTCTTAATTTATATTTATTTATCTTTTATTATCTACTCTGTTCTGCCATGCTTTATATGAGCACATGTTAGTTCCACACACAAGTACTTTATTTGCCATTCACATTAA
This sequence comes from Epiperipatus broadwayi, assembly GCA_028023455.1. NCBI lineage: Eukaryota > Metazoa > Onychophora > Udeonychophora > Euonychophora > Peripatidae > Epiperipatus > Epiperipatus broadwayi. Next base: position 6,436,535 of record JAQFVV010000041.1, on the reverse strand, counting down.
ATCCTTTGATATTGCCTATTTTAAAACATTCTGCAGTATCCAATTAAAACAAAAACAGTTTCATATATATATATTAAGAGTGTTATATATGTATATATTAAGAGTGTTATATATGTATTTTTACTTTCATTTATTTATATATTGCCAATATTAAATGTAATCATTAAATAAAATAATTCTTATTATGCATTGAGTTATAGGTATATACCTTTTGTCTTCTTACTATTAGCAATAATTTGTCAACTAAAACTTTTTGTTTCAATAAATATATTTTTGCAATCAATAATTACTTTTCTAAATGCAATTTAAAATGAACTTATACTACTTAAAAAAATCTTTACCCTTCTCTACTTCAACCTGTCACAAACTTATTTACTATTATTTTTACATTATTAAAGTTTTCCAAGTATTTCCTTTTTTTAAAATCATTATATAATTGAAATTGGACTTTCAATTTCAGGGATTCATATTTATACCTTGATTTCCAGATTGGCGTGCCATTTATTAAAAAAAATACTGTAACTAGTTTCTGGCTTAAAACTAATCCTGCCTAATAAGATAGTGGTGTCTATGGTTATTAAAGAACCAAAGACACCAAAATGTATGGGTACTGAACTGGATTCAGACCCATATGACTAAATAAGCTAGTGGGCTTGGATTGAAAACATTAAGGTGTTTCTGTTTAAGACTCATAGTTTTGTAGTTAAATGGAAATAAAAGGTGACTGCTGGAGGGTTGCAGTAGATCCTAAGATCTAGGTGCACTGCTCTCAGATCCAAGGGTCCTCTCTGATGATGGCCACAAGTCAGAAACTAGTCTGGGGATATTGGATGAGTAGGCACTAGATAGGAATTTTATGCACAAGCCTTCTGGCATCCATTGATTACTCTGATTGGCACAGGATGGCATTACTGTATGGAGAGTTTGCCTTGTTTAATAACAATTGTGCTAGTATGAGATAGTGATCATGTGATGTTTAGTGGTTTAACACCAATCCTGCCTAATAGGATAGTGGTGGCTATGATTGTTAAAGAGCCAAAGCCACCAGAATATATGAGTACTGAATTGAGTTCAGACCCATATAACTATATAAGCTATTGAGCTTAGATTGAAAATATTATTGTGTTTTCAATTTCATTTTCATAGTTTTGTAATTAAATGGAGATAAAAGATGGTTGCTGAAGGATTGCATTAGATCCTAAGATCTAGGTGCAGTGCTCTCAGATCCAAGGCTCCTCACTGATGATGGCCACAAGCCAGAAACTAGTCTGCAGATATTGGATGAGTAGGCACTAGATAGGAACTTTAAGGACAAGTCTTCTGGCATCCATTGATTATTCTGATTGGCACAGGGTGGCACTACTGTATGGAGAAAGTTTTGCCTTGCTTAAAAATAATAATATAATGGCTATATGACAGTAAATTTGTTTAAGTAAAACTTTAGACAAATAATAAATTAATCACCTAGTAAAAATTATTGATTTATGTTCATTTTTTAAAGTTATAATAAAAATATTTATTTTGACTAATTTTTATTTTGTTCAATCTAATTTTTATCTTATTTTTGTGCATTTTGGTTTTGAAAATATTATAAATTTTAAATATGTCTTTAACTGAAATAACTAAAACATAGGCTTATTATATACCTGTGTCTATATATGTAATGTAGAGTATATGAGCACAGACTTTCAGATGACCCATCACTCTCCACTCTATCTAATAACACTGATACACTCAAGCACATATATGCTGAAAAGATAAATAATCACCAATATACATATTTCATGCTAAACCAGCAATCATCAGTTGGTCCAGATTATCATCTCCCACACATATATACTATAAGTGCTCAGATCAGACAATCTTCATACTTTAATGGGCAGGCTCCAATCAGAACTACACAATCCAACTCTTCAACTGTCCATCCAATTGAAAATCTGATGATGGAATACTTAAAGGCTACCCTGAGGCTGAGATTCTTGTCACACCCATGTTGACCTAAGGTCAATCTGAACCCCACATGTACAGGATATAATCCATTTAATACATATGCAAGGATCGGCAGACATCTCTACAATGTAATAACTGAAACACAGGCTTATTATATACCTGTGTCTATATATATAATATAGGGTATATGAGCACAGACTTTCAGATAACCCATCACTCTCCACTCTATCTAATAACACTGATACACTCAAGCACATATATGCTGAAAAGATAAATAATCACCAATATACGTATTTCATGCTAAACCAGCAATCATCAGTTGGTCCAGATTATCATCTCCTACACATATGTACTATAAGTGCTCAGATATATATTAATATAGACAATCTTCATACTTTAATAAACAGGCTCCAATCTTCTACACACTCCAACTCTTCAACCGTCCATCCAATTGAAAATCTGATGATGGGGTGCTCGAAGGCCACCCTGAGGCCAAGATTCTTGTCACACCCATGTTGACCTAAGGTCAATCTGAACCCCTTATGTACAGGACATAATCCATTTAATACATATGCAAGGATGGGCAGACATCTCTACAATGTAATAACTGAAACATAGGCTTATTATATACCTGTGACTATATATGAAATATAGGGTATATGAGCACAGACTTTCAGATGACCCATCACTTCTCCATTATATCTAATAACACTGATACACTCAAGCACATATGTCTTTGTTTTTTTTATTTGAAGATATATTCAGGATCAAAATTGGAACTTTCACCTTATAGTCAACATGTATACACAATAAGAAAAACATGACACTCAAAAGTTGTTGTTTTTTTCTTTATTTTTAGATATTTATTCCTGTAAAGAGAAATGACTGTTTGTAAAAATAATAATTTAACATTTCAATTTCTATTTAAAAATAAAAATATTTTTTACCATGTTATATACTTATCAAAACAATCCTTAGTTAAATTTTCATCATTATTATTAAAAACTAACTATCATAAAAGGCAGTTGCTGAAGCTTTAAACATAAAATTACAAATATAAAGCTGAGCGCTTTCGGGGGACTTAAGCCCCCATAATCATAACCCAATACAAAATAAAATACAAAATATAAACACTTATTCAAAAGCAAAACGCATAGCTCAACTAAAATGTAAACTAAATCTAAATAAATAAATAAAATAACATAAAAATAAAATACAATAAAAATAAATATTATAACGTCCATATTTTAGAAATACTGAAACAAGAATCCTTTCTATTAATAGCATTGGGATTACCAGCTATAAAACAAGCTTATTTAATCTTACTCTTTATTCTTCTCCGTACACACTAATTTATTATATCCTATTTTTGTGTACATCCCCCTTTACTTTCTCTGTTATATATATATATATTCCATAAGAATTTATGGACAATTAACGGAGAAGAATGACGTAAAGTGTAAGATTAAAGAAGCCTGTTTTATAGCTGCTAATCCCAATGCTATCAATAGAATGGATTCTAGTTTTAATATTTCAAAAATATGGACGTTATAATATTTATTTTTATTGTATTTCATTTTTATATTATTTTATTTATTTATTTAGAGTTAGTTTACATTTTGAGGTACGCGTTTTGCTTTTGAATAAGTGTTTACATTTTTATTGTGTATGGGGCAATGATTATGGAGACTTAAGTCCCCCGAAAGCCCTCAGCTTTATATTTGAAATTTTATGTTTAAAGCTTCAGTAACTGTGTTTTATTACAGTTAGTTTTTAATTTATTGATTTTTGTTGAAGTATATATATATTCTTATCATCATTATTATTATTATTATTTACACTTGAAAAATCTATTGAATAAATCAATATTAATTAGATAAAAAAAATCGCAATTAAAAAAGGTTTTGTTGAATAGGATAATTCTACATCATTGTTATTATTTGTATTTTTAAAAAAACATAAACTATTATTAATGAAAAAGTAATAGCATATATTTATCATTATGTATATATGTGTGTATGTATATAGCAATAATATTTAAGCTGTAATAAAATGTAAAATTATATTTTATAAGAGTGTAGATAATTAAAAAGTATTATGGTGTTACTATTTAAAACTTATTAGCTGGGCTTTTGAAGCAGAATATCTTTCTCAAAGTAACTTTTAATAAAAATGTTCTTCAAATGTCCAGTTAAGCAGTTTTAAGTACTAACACCAAAATAAGTATTGCCCATAAACTCTTATGGAATATATATATAACAGAGAAAGTAGGGGGATGTACACAAAAATAGGATATAATAGATGTAACTTGGTTATGAATTAACCATATGTTGGTTAGCCAAAGTTAATAGGATGTCTAAACAAATGAAATTTTCTTGATATAAAAAATTGAGCATATTCTAAATTTAAATTTAGAAAATTAGTGTTTGATGCTAGTGTGAATCATCCATAAGACAATCAGTGTCCAGGTTTTCAGTTTTAATATATATGATTATTGTACATTTTCTGCTACACAGTTTATCCATTGTAATAAGTAAAAGGGATATATGTTACCTCCTCATTAACTTCAAAATGGATTAAAGTGTACTATACATGGCAGCTCACAGCTGGCTTTTAAATTACTGATAATAATTAAATCAAGTACTTTAAACTATTTAGATTTCTTTATTAAAAAGTTTTTTCAGATTACATTTCCAGATATATCATCTAATTACAAAAATGTTGGAACAAAGGTTATAATAAGTGAAAAATAGATTTTATTTGTAATGATCCATGGTCTTAGGTTATGATAATACGTATCATTTTCTGATGAATGGAAATCTTAGTTCAAACCCTTTCATGCATATATTCATTTTTCTCATTATGATTTTTGGTTCTAGTTCTTAGAAAGTATAGTCTTTGAGAATATGTTAGCATAATAATTATCCCTATTTAAACATTTATATCTACAACAATGAAACTAATATGAAAATAGGCCAGGTTAATTATTCATGAGCCTATTTATTAAAGTTAGAAACAATTTAATAACAATATCATTTATAAGCACAGTTTTTATTAGTAATTCTTTAATCAGAAGATGACGAGCATGTTTCAATCAAGTTATTAATTCATCAATGCTATAGTAAGTATGCAGGACACTCTCAAACCAAAAGCAAGATAGAGACTTTTAAAAGATAAGAATTCATTATAATTTCAGTGAATAACTAATGTAATTGAATAGTTCATGGAAAGTTTGATTACTTTCTGATTAATGAATTACTAATGAAAACAGTGCTTGTAAATTATATTGTTATTAAACTGATCATCTAATATTTACTAGTCATAAATTTGAAAATTTTGCTGGGTTTAATTATAAATTAATAATGTAATGGACAGAAAGTTATGAAAATGAAATTTCCATGCTCTCATTCCAAAATGTTTTAGATTGGCCTATACAATTGCATTTAGGTACAAAGATAAGATGGTTATTCTTATTTTTTAAAAGTCTCTATCTTATGTTTGGGTTTGAGAGTGTCCTTCATACTCACTATAGGATTGGTGAGTTAATAACATGATTGAATAGTGCATGTCAAAGTCTAATTGCCTTCTGATTAAAGAATTAAAGTTAGTCATCTAAAGAAGCAAAGAATATTAATTAAGCACACCAAGGTCTTGAGCTAACATATCTATCATATATCTTTTTTATTTTTATTAAAATATGATTTCAATATTAAATAATTTTCTTATTGTTCAACAATAAATGTGGAATTATTTCTATGTTATATATAACATGATAGTTCAAATTTAATTTCTAACAGTTTAAATAATAAAAGAAAAAAATCAAAATTCTCTCTATTTTTCAATTTCAATGCATAGAATAAAATTTAAAGAATACTGAAAAAAATATATAGATCTGTAATACTTAACACACAGAAGTATAAATAAACATTCTTTATTATGAGGTCTTTAAAAACTGAAATATATGTTTCTTACCAGTATTTCACTGTTTAAATCTGTGCATATCTATATCACAATCAAATACAATATATACAATTTAAAGTAGAGGATTTTTCAATCTCTTTGTTGGTTTGCTTTTTTCTTTAACTTAAAGGTCCATTAAGGATTTCCACTTTAGTTGTTTCCAAAATAAACTCATCTCTAATTTGATTTAAATGTGAGTTAATTTCTAGCTTGATTTAAAGTTTTGCTAATTTCCAAAGTATAATTATCTTCATAATTGATTAATTTGCAGCTTTTTTTATAGACATTCTTGGTAAGTTTATGTCCTAATCATTGCAGGAAACTATCAAGCAATTAGGTCAATTGTCTCTGGGTTAGATCAACATATATTTTGGCATGGCAGGTAATAGGCTATCATTCAAATGCTATGCTAAGTTCAAGCAAATTATCTTTCTTTCCTAGACAGTACATGACTGGTGATGATGATATATGCACACATATTGGCATTTTGGGGCAGTTGCAAGCATAAATTTGGCAAGCACTTTCTTCATTGTTAGCTAATTTTATTGCTTCTCTAGTAATCAGATTTAATATAGATTTACTATGAGGAACAGCTGACAAATGGTTTTATTCCTCCTAAGCAGTTTGAGCACCAAAAGAGCAAAAATTGAAATCAATCCACTACTTATGTTCCAGAAACTAAACCACATAGTACTTAATAATTTTTAATGAATTTATAAAATAATAATAACTACTTTTCTTCTTTTTTCCCATGGATTTGTGATATTTGGAAAAAATTAACTGAGAGACAGCCATGATAACAATCCCATTAGAATAACAATCTGAAAATTTTCATGAGTTTATTTTTTTAAAAGGAGACTTGCCCAAATATTTATAAAACTAGTGATTAATTTTTATTTTGAATCAAAATGGGAAAGATAATTATGTATAGCTAATACATGTATATTATTTATAGATAATAGTTTTTATTTTTGCTATTTTTAATTTTTAAAGATAATATTTTTAAAGAATTCATTTTTAATTAATGCAACTTTTTTAATTTTAGATTATTTACACTGGGACCAGTAGAACCAGTCCATTTGATTTTACATCAAATGAAGTCACTCAACCTTCAATTACTGGCCAACAAGCTAACTTAATCCCTACTAACACAAGTTTTCGGAATCAAAAACCAGAGTCAGACATCAGCAATTCTATTTATCAGTACAAGAATGATTTTAGCATATTTTTAGAAGATTTTGCCATGGTACCAGTCAAAGTTACATTTCTGACAGTAAACTGCATGAATGATGCCATGAATGTTCATGTGGAATTTGATAATGAATTCAACGGCTTGATTTTTTCAAAAAATCATCTTAACATAAATTGTATTTATGTTCTTCCTCAACAGCATCAAAAAAGTTATGATTTCAAAATCAAAACCCAACAATGTGGTACAGCCTGTGGAAAAATTCCAGATAACAATAATGAAATATTTTATTGCGAAAATACTTTAGTATTTCAATATGATCCTCTTTTCCGAAATTTTCATGACTTTGCACGAAATATTTTGTGTAAGTGGAATAAAAGAATTGATGCTAATGTAACATTTACACCTTTATCATAAAAATTGTATTTAATTTATTATGTAAATTGAAACTGAGTATGTGTATTAAATTCACAACTGCTATATCTACCTATCTACTTATATATATGTGCAGTCAAAAAAGAGAGCTAATAATTAAGGCTGTAAAACATAAGATTTAAATATTAAAACAATTGCCAATTCTTCATACAGTAGTTTAACCCATGGTAAACATTAGTAAGCTGTGAATGCAAGATGGTTTGTGCATAAAATTCCTATCTAATCCCTATTCATCTAATATCCCTAAACTATTTACTAGTTTGTGACATTGGTGATTATGGTTATTAAAAAATCAACGACACCAAAATGTATAGATACTGAACTGGGTTCGGATTTTTATGACTGAGTAAGTGAATGAGCTTGTATTGAAAACATTATTGTTTTCATTTTGTGTTCATAGCTTTATAGTTAACTAAATAGGAAAGTTGATTGCTGAAGAGTTACATTAGATTCTATGATTTAGGTACAGTGCTTTCAGGTCCAAGATTCCTCATTAATAAAAGCCACAAGATAGAAACTAGTTAGGAGATATTGGATGAGTAGACACTAGATAGTGATTTTATATACAATTTTTACAGCATTCATCGATTTCTATAGTTTGCACTTGGTGGCACTACAGTATGGAGAGTTTGCTAAGATTTTAACAGCTTGTATAAACATAAGAAATGGTGAGCATGTGAAGATTTAAATATTATATGCTTATGTTGGAATCATTATTATGTAATTAATATCCCAAGTAATAATTTAATCAAACTATTTAATTATAAGCATTAGTGGAATATAATACAAAGTTATAACTGACAATTATGTTTATAAAATACTACTGATTATGAGTGAACATGTTTTTATAAAATTTTATTTTCAATTGGTCATTTAATATATGTGCAATAAGTATTTAAATTAGCCTTCAAAAATTGCTGAGTATAACATTCTATAAAAATACAGTGAAGATAATACTCATCAGGCTTTACATATATAATTCTTCATTATGAATCCTTTCAAAAAAAAAAAACTAATATCAAGATTCTTTCCCAGTGACCAGTTTAGTTGATAAATGAATTGAAAATAGTGTATACAATAATTTATTTATTTTTTCAAACAATTTTATGTAGTATGACATTTAATCTTTCAGATTTGTGATATGCATTTATTTGCCATGGCCATAATTTGGATTCAAATATTAACTTGGTAAACTTAAAACTTTTTCCAAGTTCCAATTACTTTTAGAAATTTTTATAGGTAGTTATATCTAGTAATTAAACGATATTAGTATCTAGTTGTTTTTAGTTAAATCCAGTGATACTCTCATCCTCTCAATCCAGAAATTGGCAGGCTTAGTTAATTATGCTTCTTTTTCATTGCTTTTCTATAGATGGTTATTTCAGGTTATTGATTATTTATATTGGGTGAGAGGAGATTAATTCTTGAAGAAGAAACAATTTATTTCTAAATTAGATAAACTTAAAAATTAATAAGTGATAAATATACTAAGGATTGAAAACATTATAAAAATAAGAAGACTCTACAAAAATAGAGTATCAAAAATAGTGATAATGCACTGGAAACTGTCAAAGTCTTTGAAAAAAAAAATAGTAAAATGAGTTAATTGTAAAAATTGACTCTAATGTAGTAACATTTATATTCTAATGAAACCGAACATTGAACAAATCTCTATTGATTCGAAATTAATTTCAAAATTTGTGATTATTATTAATTTTATTTTTAAAACTAATTGTGAAACTTTCTGACAGTTTTTATTCCTGATGCATTTTTTATTATTAGTCTTTATTTGTTTTTTATTTTTATTATTCGAGGTATTCTTTTAAGAAATAATAAGAGCGCGGATATATTATTTATTTTTTTATATCCTGATTATTATATATTAATTTATTCTAGAAGTTTCCTGAATATTATTGATAGTATCTCAGTTAATTTTTTGATAATAAAAAAATTACACAGTAATATTTTTAAATAGAAGTAAAAATATTAAGAATTAATAGATACAAAATTTTTAACAAAACATTAAAGGTATTTTATAAAGTTGGAGAGATTTCTTTGTGACTATATAAAAAGATCAAAATATTTTTAAAAAAAGTATCTAATAGAATAAAACTTTTTTTTAATGTTTTGTTTTTTTTTAAACTAGAACCTATTTACAGAACACCCACCCACCTCCAACCATGCAGAAAACAACGTGTGAAAATACTACATCATTATTCCTGAATCTTTATATTAGCTATAAAGTTAGATTAGAAATGATTTTGAAACTTGAAAACAATTGTAAATCTTAAAAACATTTCAGTGCGCAACCAGAATTCTTTCTGCATTTAATTTACATTTGAACTTATCCACGATCAATCAATATTATAAAAAAAAAGGCAATTTACTTTAAATATAAATTTGTAATAAGTATATATTAAAATTAAATAAATGCTTTGATCATATATGAGTATTTGTAATCAAAAATAATTTTTCCTTCTCATATGTCATAGCATCGGCCAGGACGCGAACTCACAACCGTCTGCAACCAACTACTTGCGTGCAAGGCTGCTGCGATGATCTCTTGGCTAACAACGCTTGACAAAATAATAAAAATACTGTGAAATGCAAAAAAAATTTAACTGAAAAATATTATGATTTTATTAAATATATTTTGCTTCTGCATACATAGAAAGCCATTTTCTAATTATCTCAGTTATGACCAAATATTTTTTTATTATTGCTAAACTATTTTAGCCTAAAAAATTCAATCTTTATTATTTTTTTTATTAGCAAAAAATAAATAATAATACTAAAGATTGTACAGCTTATATATGAAATGAAAATATCTCTAGGTGTAAATTAATAACTATATAAAGACCAACATATATAATCAATTATAAAATTAGTATTAAAATAAAAAGATGAATATATTATAAGGTAGATATAGGTAGATACATTCAATGTTTTCATAGATTATTGACTTTCACTTTTTTTTTTTTGTAAAACTATTTTGTTTTAAATTATTCTGAAACCATAAAGATATAAGTAATATGTATATAATGTATTATATATTTTTTTAAAAATCAATTAAACTTATTTAAAATAATTTTGTATTGATAAGATAATAAATTTTTATTTTATATTTAAAAATTTGATGCAGTTTATTATATATTTATATGTATGTCATTATAATAATCATTAATAACCTGTGGTATGAGATTTTTAATTTTAAAGAAAAAAGAGGTGAAGAGCGAGTGTTTACTCTCAGTGAAAATTTATTATATAAGTATGTATGAATAACAACAATAAACTTCCTTCAATCTATGAATAAATAATATTTTATAGAATGAAAAAGCTCCGGGTAATGATAGAATTTTAATCGATATATTAAAAGAAGCAGATGAAAAAAATACAAAACTTTCAGTTATTTATTATTAAAAAAATGTCTAAATTAGGGGTGGGCAACTGCTGACCCACCGGCTACATTTATCCCATGATGATGTTGAATCTGGCCTGTCCTGTAAATGCCTAAATATAGAAAATCCATATCTGACTATATTCACTGTAAACCACAATCTATTTTATCCTAATGTCATGAGGAATATAAAATACTAATTATAAAAATTATAAATTTTATCACAACTTGGATAAATTTAATTATAACTTCTAAAATACTAATTTTATATTACAAAATATAAAAATATGGGAGGAATCACATTGCAAATAACATTAATTTCGGTTTTTAAAGAATACTTCTATGCAGTGTCAGAGTATTATTTCTTAATTATTATTGTAACAACAATCGAATGAAGTTCCTTTGGGGTTAACTTCTTATTGAAAAAAATAATATTGGTGCATGATATTGTAAGTTTATGCATTTTCTAATTATTACAATTTTTAATTTAATATAATTTATAGCCTATAAGGTGAACCAATTATAAAAAAAAAAAAATTGATGCTGAATGCTGCATTTTCAATGATAATTGGAAATTCAGATATTTATTTGCAAATATAGATGATAAAGTTGTTTGTTTGATTTGTAATGAAACTATTTTCATTTTTAAAGAATCTAATCTAAAAAGGTATTTTTCAACAAAACATTTCATAAAATATAAACTATCTATAATGATTCCAATTTAAGATATTAAATATTGTATTTACTATTTTTTAAAATATAAGTTGATGACTTGGTAATTCAAGTAATATAACATTTTTTAGCTTCTGATTTTTCTTTTTTTTTTTGCTAAATCGTTCAATCTATTCTGGCCCACATTATGATACAAAAATTTTATTCGGCCCACTGATGAAAAAAGTTGCCCAACCCTGGTTTAAATGATAAAGATCAACCAGGTGATTAGAAGAATGCAGTAGTAATGTTAATATTTTAAAAAGATGATAAAGAAGATATTAAAATTGCAGACTTATCAATCTTTTATCAATTGCATGCACAATTTTTGCCAAGATAATTATAATTTGTCTATAGCAAACTTTAGATTTAAACCAGAACAAGCTGAATTTAAGTGAGTTTAGCATAGTAGATCACATCCAAATAAAGAACCAGTGAATATGAGTTGCCATTATGCTTTGAATTTGTAGATTATGGAAAGTATTTACAAAAAATAATAATAGATAAACTGTTGAAGATTTAAACTGTAGCTTATGAATTGAAAAAGACCACGTGAGAAAAGAGTAGATGAAGCATGGATATTTATTATTGTATTGCAGAGAAGAGAAGCTAAGAATTAGAGAAACTGACACTTGAGACATCTTTATCCTGGAGAGGTTTAACAATGATTGAAAATGATTTTATATATATATTAAACAGTTAGCTCAAAATAATAATTATAAAATATGGAAGAAAACAAACTAAATCTTATACTTAGTCAATAAAAATTAAAATCATACATCACATGACTCAAATTTTTTTAAGCTTGTAAATAAAAAATAATGAGTTATGCTAATTGCTCTAACAAGCTATTGATAAATGACAGCAAGAGAAAGCATTTAAAAATCTCTATCTAGAAACCACACCCAAACCTCAGACCAATGGATTAATGCTTTGGCACTCATCAGTGAGGTGCTAGGATAGTTTCAGACACTAGATCTAAAAATACCAACCCAAAGCCAGCACTTATCTAAAGGTTAACTATTAAGAATTTTTATATCTAGTGTCTGAAACTATCCCAGCACCTCACTGAGGAGGACAAAGCATGAAACCATTGGTCTGAAGTTTGGGTGTGGTTTCTAGATAGAGATTTTTAAATGCTTTCTCTTGCTGGTATTTATCAATAAAGCTTGTTAGAGCAATTAACACAGCTCAGATTTTTTTTTTTAAATTTTATACTATTTAGTTAATTTTTCTTTAAGATAATTAATTCATAGAATTTTTTTACATATAGATAAAATAGTTAAAATAATAAAGTATAACTTTTATTTTAACTACGGTTAGGAAGCCTGGTCATAAGAAAAGTAGGACATACATATATGTGTAGGATAAATGTAAAAGCACAAATCAACTTTTGTTTTCTTATTTTAAAAAAAAATATTAGCAGTACTAATGATTAATCTAGGGAATGTAACAAAATAAAATAAAATAATTATTCCGATTACTTATTATTTTCAAGAAAAAAATATTAATATATAAAATTTTATTTATTTCATTTTTAATGACAATACTCAGTTTTTTTGAATAGAATGCCATGTGATAAGAGTGCTGGTTGATGAACACAAATAGAAAAATCTCGATTTTAAAATAATGCTAAGCTAAATATATAAAAAAGAAGAAATGAAGGGATTTGCTTCCCTCTAATTGATTAGATTTCCAAGGAATAAGAGGAATTGATAGCTAGCTTAAAATTTACATCTTTCTAACCATATAATTGATTTGCTAATCTAATTATAAAAATAATGCACAAAATACTAGGAAACACCAGTCCAAATAATACCTATTTCTGTCATTAGAAGCATACATCTCGATCCCAAAGAGCCTGAAGAACCAAGACATGCGACTTTAGCCAAGTGGGTTAAATAACTCTTAATAGTATATACTTGATAAAAAAAAAATGAAGTAATACAAATGGCAATATTATTTTGCTATTATTTTCTTTATGCATGTCAAAATATTACTATAGGAAAGATTAAATTGGCTAAACTTCTGAGGATGGAATTCGAGAATAGAATTTCATTTTGTTTTAATGATTTTTTCTTCTAATTTTTTTTTAAAAAAAATTCAATTCTAAGAATAGCCTTAAAAAATATTGGGGAAAAAAATGTTTTAATTGATCCCCTTATATATAAGCTTTAAAAACAAATAATCGAATATAAGCATTTTAATGTTTTATACTTTTATATTAATTATGGTCATTAAAATAAGCCTAAATAAATGTAAAAAGAAAACACGTGCCTATAAATATCAATTTTTGAAATACACATTTTTATGTATAGCAATCATGCATGTATATATATGTCAAAATTGAGATAATAAAATAATATCCTACCATCTCTCTTCTGTGTATTTAAATGGATATATGTGAGGGGTCAGAGTGACTTAATGTCAACATGGATATGACAATAATATTGGTATCAACAATGGTTTTGAGCGTTCCACTATCAGATTTTTAATGATATGGATGATTGAAGAGTTGGAGGATGCAGAAGATTAAAGCTTATCCGTTAAAGTTTGAAGATTTGTTATCTTAATATAAACAGCGCTGCTTGTATATAGATGCGAGAGATGGTAATCTGGACTAACTGATAAGTTCTGGTTCAGCATGAAATATGTATTTGAGAGATCATTTATATTTTCCCCATGTATGAGATCATGTGTATCATTTGTATAAAATGAAGTACATAGCTGTAGGGAGCTTCAAGCGTCTTAGTTCAAGTCTCTTTTTATTCCTCGAGTAAAATAAACTTATTTCGGGAAAGTAGGCATGTGTTTTTTTAATACATTGAAAATAAATATTTATTTATCATTGCTTTATGCTTTATTTATTTACTTAATTAAATGTTGAGGAATGTACATATTAAATTTTATGATAAAGGATTGCGATCTTAGCATTTTATGTGTGAGTTAAACAGATGTATTACTGTATGTGCTGCGCAAGCATAGAGAAACATTTTAATTATAAGAGGATGATTTGTATTACTACAGTAATGTTTATTTTACATATCAAGTAGAAATAAATATTAAAAATTATTTAACATAAGAATAAAGTAAAAAGTATAAATGTGCATGATAATATAAAGATATTTTCCACTTTAAAGATAATAAAATTAAATAATGACAGATGTTTTGTACAATATTTGGGAGATATATTCATCCCATGTAATTTATAAGAGGCTGCAAAAAGGAGTTTTCTGTTAACTAAAGAGACCCTTTGATTCTTCTTGGAGGTCTTAATGACGGAACTGAGTAGAGCTATTATCCATTCCATACATTTTTGTCATTGCAGCTATTATTACTATGTGATTATTCATTTAGTACATGAACATGAATGGGCTGCTTACTACCATGTATTAGTCAGTGTGGTGAGTTTATTGGCTTTTCACTTCTGAGTTTAAGATCAAGAAACACCATGGTCTTTCTTCTCAGTTGCCTGATAGCTCTTAACTAAACAGGGAAGTGTGTGGAGACGATATGCGGAATAGAGATTAGAGGTTGGAAATGTACTGAATTCGGAGAGACCTTCATACTGCAGTGGATTGCTATTAGTTGATAATGATGATGAATTTATAAGAAATATTATAATTTTCCATATTAGTTTGAGATAGATATAAAATTTCTGTCCAAGTTCATAAACAAAATGTTTAACAAATCAACATATGTTATAGATGATAAGCACACACACATGATGAGTAATTGAAATGTGTGAACAAAATGACATGCATAATTTACTCACCACTCACATCAATATTTTCATTTTGCAAAAGATTATAGAAGTACAATTCTAGATCAAGAAAATGTTTGATTAAAAAATAATTTAAAATAGACAAAATAAGAGTTTAGTATATCGATCAGATCAGGTATTTATTTATGTCTTTACTTGGTTGTTATTGTTTATCTATTTGGTTAATTATTAATTAATTTTGTACATATTTTATTTATATATATTTCATAATAAAATTATATTCTTGTTATTTACATGATGGTCCTTATTCTCATTTTTCATTTACAGTATTTTATTTTTGAGTCTGAAAAATATTTGTAAATACCAGATATTCTGTTAGATTTATGATCCAATTTTTTCATGGCTCTTTTATTATTGCCAACATAACATAAATGCTTGCTGTAATAGTTAGTGTAATCAGAGTTTTAAGATGTATCAAGAGTATGCACTAGTTAAATATCCTTATTTGCACGGTACTCATAAATTAGAAGTGATTGGAAGATAGGATAAGTATATAAGTTCTGATTAATAGACGAGATGTTTTATTTTTTGTGCTTTCTGAGAAAAGTAGAATAAATAATACTCTTTTATTTTTACCAATTGTCTGTCTGTATGGGCAGATTTAACAAAAAAAATAAAGTCTGCATTTCTTCCATTATAATACATATAATCAAAATTCATTTTAATAGATCAAATATTTAATCCTAGTGAGATGGTATTATGAGTGGAAAAAGTGGCTAATAGAAAATAAAAGAATTATTTTCCAATTTAAAATATATTCTCAAACAAAGTTTCAGTAAATCATAATAACATTTTTACTTATGTAACATTATTTACTATTGGCCATGGATATGATATGAAAATACTGAAAACATATTTGGAAAATTTAAAATTATTTGAAAATATTTTTATTCTATGTCAAACAAATTTTGAGTTTATGTATTAATTTATAAGACTGGTTTTCTCTTAACCGTATATTAACAAATAATCAACATAGTCAAGAAACATATCATAAGTCCACCTTCACCTATATTTTATTTAAAAAGATTCATCATTTATTCAATCATTAACAAAATTTACCCCTTTTTCCCCCATATATCAAAGCGTTGACCGGGAAGCGAACTACTATCTACTAGGCTTGACAACATTTACCCTTTTTTCACAAACTATGTTAAATGATCTGATTGATATGATAAGGAGTACGTTATTATAATTCGCTCCTGTAACAATACTATATTTACAAAAGCAATTCAATGGTTTTCTTTCTTACCATTTTTCTTTGAAATTAAAATTATTTTAACAACTTAGATTTCACAGTTAAATCTAAGAGGATTTAGTACAACACATATAGACTTTTAGGTGTATATTTGCATTACATTTAATGTTAAAAATAAAATCAGTACATAACTATAAATTTAAAAATAATAATAATTAATGATTTTAACTGTTTATACTTCTATACAGAATGTAATAAATATAATAAGTGCGCTTATACGCAACTATAGAGAAGCTTGATATTTCTATAAATTAAATACCGCTTAGTGCTTTCGAGAACTTATGGCCTTCTCATATTCATAGCAAGATGAACAATAACTATAATGCAGAGATGAGTGTAATTGTATATATTTGAAGAAATTAAAATTTATTTAAATTCGATGTTAAATATTTAAATTAAAGCATCCAATTTTTGGAGAGGGGGAAGAATGAGTCTCTACGGTTGATAACATTCGTATTATTGGCAATATAGCAAACCTCTCTTAGTTTTCTCTTTAAATCATTTAATACATTGGATGAAATGATTCAAAAGAAAAATAAGAGAGGCTTGCTATATAAACAGTAATACGAATGCTATCAACCGTAGAGATTCATCCTTCCCTCTCTCCGAAAAATGAACGCTCTAATTTAAATATTTAATATCGAATTTAGATAAATTTTAATTTCTTCAAATATATACAATTACTCTCATCTCTTCGTTATGATTATAGTTCATTTTGCTATGAATATGAGAACGCCAAAAGTATTTAATTTATTAAAATAACAAGCTTCTCTATAGTTGCATATAAGCGCAAGAATTACATTTAATAATAATTAAACTTATTTATAAACTCATTTTGTTAATTTATTTAGTAAAAGTTATCTAAATATGGGTTTACTGCTGATAGTTAGCTCAGTTTATTTCTTAAAATGCCTCATAAATCAAAAATCCTACATAAAAAATAAGCATTTATTATGAATTCCTATGGCAAAAAATTTAATTTATCTTAAAATCAAAATATATAAAACTTAATTAAAAAACTAAAACCTAATATTGAAAAAAATGATAATTAATAAATAAATGTATTACTATGCATGTTATTATTAATGATAATAAAATATTAACCTTTTGGGTAAAAATATTGTATCAAAATTTTTCACTAATTGTAATTTAAAAAAAAAAAAATCAATTGATAATCCACCATTTTGTTTTCATTTAGACTTTCCAGCATCATGATTCATTAAATTAAAATAAAGACATATATAAAAAAAATTAATATACATTTTGTAATATATTTTTGGTGCACTTTATGTTCTATTATCAACATTTTTTATTTTTGTAATATATGACCAATAAAACTTTGAATACTTTTGCAGATTTTTTTTTTTTTTTTAAATTAACATTTCATAAATGTATTATTATTATTTTTACATAAAAACTATCAAAAATAAATAAAAATTAGATAAATAAATGTAATGTATAGTTGAGTACTGTAATTTTAAATATAATAATCATCAATAATATTCTATCCCATGGACAGCTTCAAAGAGTAGTGCATCATCAATTCATCAATTTTCTACTTCATTCTCTTCTTTATCCAGCTTTTCAATTCCATGTAACTCCTTCTGTCTCTTATATCATCCAACAATGTCAATCTTTTCTGTTCTTTCTTCTTGCTTCCACTCATCATTCCCTCCAAAACATCTTTCATTAAACTATACTTTTTTAAAATATATGTCCGCTCCAGCTTCTCTTTATAATTTTTTCAATAAATCTTCTTCTTTTTTCATTTGCTCTTTTCAAAACTTCATTTATTATTTTATTCATCCAACTAATGTTTTTCATTTTTCTCCATGTCCACATCTCAAAGGTTTCCAATGTGTCCCTAATTTTATTACTCATTGTCCGCATTTTACAACCATACAATAGTACATTCCACACATAGCGTTTGATTAATCTTTTTCTAAATTATTTCTTTAAAAGTCCACAAAATACTTTCTTTCTTTTAATAAATGCCTCCTTTGCTAATGCTATTCTTCTTTTAACTTCGTCTTCATTTCTTCCATCCTCACTCAAACAACTATCCAATATCTAAATCCTTTATCTGTTGAACTATGTTATCGTGGATTTCAATTTCAATTTACAGTCTTTTTTGCATTCCTTCCTTTCCATTTAACACTTAGTCTTCTCAACATTAATTTTCATTTCATATTCTGTACATCCTTTTTCCAATTTATTCACTATATTCTGAAGACACTTTTCACCCTCACCTATAAGGGCCATATCATCTGCAAATCTTTTATATTTTATTATTCTATCTCCAACATTTACTCTTCCACAGATTAAATAATTATTTAACATGTCTTTTAATTAAATATTAAAAAGAACAGGTGACATATTGCATCTTTGCCTAACTTCTCTCCACTTTATTAGACTCATTTAATTCTTACCTTTTGCCCAGAATACATATTTCAAATTGATCTTCTCTCTTTTCAAAGTACTTCTTTATGTTTGCAATAAAACCACCATTATCTTGAATATGTCAGAAACAAATTACAAGATTACTGATTTAAAATTGAGCAAATAAATGATATTTTTAACTTATGTTTAGTATCCTTTGATTGTATAAAATTGATTAATAAATGTTATAATGCATACAATCATTATTTCTACTTTTTAAAATCCAAAATTATTTAGAATTATGAATGCAACATTATTGCTACAGGCAAATTTAGCATTCATAAAACTTAATCTAAAATTGATTGAGTGAATAAAGTTTAGTAATTTATAATGTATATATTTTAAATTTTAATATTAATATGCTTTGTTGTTGTATACAACCAACATTTGTTTTTAATTTTGTACTGAATGAAATTTATATATATACACACCTGGGTCTCTTTTTGTGTGGATTTTTTAAATGCAATTTTGAAGTTATGCGATTCATTTTTCATCTTAAAATCGGGATTGCCCCATTTTATATACACGCATTAAATTTTACATACTTTAAATGCCTGTTGAAAAAAGGTTTGGCAATAAATTTAGATACTGTAGAAGATTTAGAAAAAGATAATGAAAGAGAAGTGGAACCTGTTCGTTTCACAGCAAAAATGATTCGAGAAAGTCTTCAACTTTCTAATCAACTGGAAAATCATTTTCTTCTAATGACATAAATTATGAACTAAATTCCAATGAAAGCTAAATAGTTGTATGTTTGTGTTGTGCATGTGTATGTTTATATTTTCTTTTATACACATATATACATAGAGAAACTTTTAGACAGAAAAAAGTTACAAGTAAAAATATTTAAGAACTTTTAATTTCTACTTAAAAAGAATGTATCTTTGAAAGTTCTTAAATATTTTTACTTGTAACTTTTTTCTGTCTAAAATAAAAAAGTTACAAGTAAAAATATTTAAAAACTTTTATCTTTAAGAGTTTTTAAATATTTTTACTTGTAATTTTTTTCTGTCTAAAACTTTCTCCATGTATGTATAAAAGAAAATTTAACCATTAGTCATTATTAACACATTCGTGGAAGTGTGTTATATATATAGTTGTTCTCGTGGAAGTGTATTCTCTAACAGATAGACATAGCAGTCTGGATATCACGAGCTTCATAAACAATTAGTAAAATCATTATCTCAAAGTTTAATTACCAATTACATTGTCAACAGAAAACCATTAACACAGCACGAGAATGAAATTGGCATTAATTGTATTTCCTCTTGTGACGAATCTGATGTCTTACCAGTTCACAAACGAATCGCATATTGTCAAATAGCGATAATAATTAAAATATGTATGAAAAATGTAAAATAAATTACACATAAAAACGTTGTTTTGAATAAAATTAAATAGTTAATAAAAAAAGTAAAAAAAAAATTTGTCTCGTATCAATTTTTTTCAAATATTTGAAATTTTTTTATTAGTCATACTTTATTTTCTTATTTTTTTTTTATGCAAATTTTAATGTAATTTTATCTTGTTGCTTTGGTTTTATGCGATTAATAAAAATTTTGGAATGTATCCCATATTTTTCAAGGTAAGTTAAGTCTATTTTTGTGCGATTTTTTTAATGTGGGTTTTCTGTGGAACCTATCTACTTCATAAAAAAAAGCCCCAGGTGTATATTGTTGATACTGTATGATACACTAACAACAATCACTATCTTGAATATGTTAATTTTTAACTCATGTTTAGCAACCTTTGATCATATAATAATGATTATTGAATGCACAATGTGTGAAATTATATTTTTTTGCATCCATTGATTACTCTGGCTTGCACTGAGTGGCACTACTGTATGGAGAGTTTTACCTCTATGAAATTATATGTATATATAGGTCAAATAATATTAATTGTGAGAACAAGGTACTATAGGGATAATATCACAATTTTTTTTGAGAGCTCTTATCCATAAAAAAGATCATGACCTTATGTTAAATTTAAAAACTTACATGTAAATTTATTATACAAATTAGTCTGTTTAGCTAATACATTTTTACATGATCTGAGTTCAAAACAATGTACAACAGACTGATTTCTATCTGCAAAGATTTTACATTAGTATTAAAGGCTATTGTAAAATTTATGAAAAAGTTGATTGAATATGAATTTAAAAAGTAGAAAATTTAGACTTTGAAAGTCTAAAATTTATAAATGAGAATTTATTTTCAGATAAAAATCTTTGTTTCAATAGTATTTATTACGAAATAATGTTTATTTTTTTCTGTCAACTGCATTTATTGTCAATATTATTAAGATTACATATTTTTGGAATAATAATTTTAAATATTACTGTTAGGAAAAGAAATAGCTCTCATAACATAGTTTAACAAAATTTTACAGAACATCACATGATCACTACTATATGGAGAGTTTTGCTTTATTTTGAATTGTTTAATAAAATTTTACAGAGTGAATATTCTTTTAATAATTATTACAAATTACACTATATCTACTGCCTTCAATGAAGATTTGAATTGATATGGCAAAAGATTTATATAATGTAAATAAAGGCAATAATCTTTCCACTAATCGAGATTTTAAAATGATAATACTTTAGTCATCTAACTATGCCAATATAATGGCTTGCAAGGTGATCTAAATATAAACAAGCCGATAAATACTCTCTATAAAGATATAAACTTTAAAATATTATAAATCAGTTTTGTGGATTACTTTGCTTTTCCCAAAATTCTAAGATAATTTCAAAATTTAATTGCGCTGCTTAACTGCACATAATTTTACATTCAATTTATTAAACAAAAAAGAACATTAAATAATCCTTCCTTAACAAGCAACAGGTTTTTATTTTAACCACGTGATTTGCATCAAAACGAGGATGCAACAGTAAGCTGTCTTTTTTTTTTTTTGGCAAATGCGAAAATATAAAAGGAATTATGTCAACAAATACTGAATGGGGCCATAATTTATTTCAAACAGTTCATGATTAGAATATTTAAAAAGTTTAACTTACAAAAAGCATGTTTTCTTGTACATAGAATAGAAATGATTTGGTATATAGAGTATAAATTTATATTTGGTAATAAGATATATGTCGTTAAAAATATTAAATAATAAATGGCGTAAAGGGTTTCTTTTTAAATGAGATATTTAACTATAAAGATTTAACAAAAAATTTACACAGTACAAATTTTTATATATTGTAAATGCTAAAAGAACAATATGTATAAAAAAATGCATAATAACAATGATTCTTATGTCAGATGATAAATAACAAATTAATGACTTGGAATAAGATAAGTGTTGAAATAACATCAAATAGCAACAGGAAGACCATTTATGTCTGCCTTTTGTTTTTATAGTTTAAATGTTAATGTATATACGAAACTAATCGCATATATATATAATTACCTCATGATATGACAAAGTAGTTATATCTGCCTGTATGCTCTATATTCTAGAAATCAAATCCAGGTGATTTTTTTTTCCAGATTTCAAGCACTTTTCCAAATAATAGAAAATCCGATTGTATGATAAAATAGAAATATTTAGCTCTGAGTTGATAAAAAATTTTTTGACTTTCAGTGGTTATTTAAAAGGCAATTATTCTTTATTACATATACAGTAAACAATAGAGAAATATATGTTAATAGTATTAAAATTTACTTATATACACCTGGGTCTCTTTTTATGCGGACTTATTTAACACGATTTTGAAGTTACGCGATTCGTGTTTCACCCGGAAGTCGACCTCTGATAACGCGCTATTACTTTAAATAATAAATTTTGTGCACTTACGTTATATTGAAAGTAATAGCACATTATTGGAATTCTACTTTCATCTTAGTAATTTCAATATTTTCAGTGCGTTATAATAGTAAGATTTTATGCAATAATGAAATTAAAATCATGATTTCCACATTTTATGTATACACACATTAAATTTTACAAGATTATATTGTAAATTTGTTCAAACATTGTGCATGTTAATTTTGCATTTTAAATCACATTCTGTTTTTGCTTTTTAAAAAAGAACGTAATCAATTATTAATCATTTAGTGTCCACAAGTTTATTTTTAAAAGGACAGTAATAGCAGTGGGCACAATTAAAAATTAAAATCTGATTTTTAATTGTAATTAACAATTTAAAAATTACTTCCGGGTGACTTGAAATTAATGTGATGTAAAACGAAATTTGATTTTTAAACGGAATTGAAAATTAAAGACAAAAATAAGAATTTAATTTTTAGTTGTTAGTTTTAATTAAATTTTTCCCAGCAGTGGTGAATAAATGTCTTTTTATTATCATAAGTCTAAGTTCATAAACAATTAATAAAATCATCATCGTCGTCAACAGAAAACCATTAACACAACATGAGAGTGAATTTGGCGCTAGTTGTATTTCCTCTTGTGAGAATAATTGCTGAGATATTCTTGACTTCGTTTAAGGAGAAGCCAAATATATCACATCACATCATATGCGAATCTGATTTTTTACTAGTTTGCAAATGAACGTGTTTTTGGGCAAATAGCGATAATAATTAAAACATGTATAAAAAAATGTAAATTACTGTACTGTAAATTATGCATAAAAATATATTATTTTGAATAAAATTAAATATTATAGTTAAAAAAAGTTTGTCTTGTATCAATTTTTTTCAAATTTGAAATTTTTTATTAGTCATATTTTATTTCCTTTTTTTTTTTTTGCGCGAATTTTAAAGTAATTTTACATTGGTGCTTTGCTTTTACGCGAATTTTGAAAAATCACAGACCACACACCCCTTTTTCAATGTAAGTTACGTCTATTTTTGCGCAATTTCGTTTGCGCGTGTTTTCTGAGGAACCTATCTATCGCGTAAAACAAGACCCAGGTGTATATATCTTGAACAATGTAAATTATCAAAATACAAAAAAAAAAAAATCCTAATCTTGTAAAAGAAATGTTCACCACTAGAACTTGCCCCTTTTCATCCTTCAGAATAATGTACATTGACTCCACTATTCTTATAGTCATATATATTTCATCATCAAACTATTACACTCAATGTAATATTTGCATATATATCCTCTCCTCCCCCGATCCCACTGTAATCTCATGACTAGTGCTTATGATTAACTCCCTACTCTCATCAACTCACCACTTTGTTATTAGATGGGAAATTTCAATCTGAGTTATAGCATATTTGTCTTAAAGTGGTTGCACCAAATTACCATATCCCTAATGAGTGCTGAAGATTTTCTCCCAAAACAAACTACCAGACTCATCTACTTTAGAGCTCAAACACCCTTTATATGTGGGAATGCAATAATAACTTTATATAATTGGGAGATGAATTCAACCTACCAAAAAGGCTCCAGAAGGCAAAATAGCAGAATGAGATTAATATATGAATTAGCTGTGACTAACCAATACAAAATGTTCAACAAGAGTAAATTCTACTGTTTTGTAATATGAGATGTTATATCAAAGAGTATGTGCTGATTCAGGTAGAAACAAACATCTGTTTTAATACTGTTTTATAAGCTATTAGCAATATTGGTCAAAATGGATCTTTTATACTAACGATCATATTCCTAAACTTATTGTGACAGTGAGAATGGGTGTTTATGCAATAATATTTTTCAGCCTTTAATTAAATACATAAAAATTCTTTGTCTGAAAGTTTGTAAAGATGGTATATTAGATGTAATATTATGTTGTACTATTTCCATAATCTATCATTAAATGTAGAATATATAGAAATAAATTTTAAACTTTATTTAAACTTTTCAAATACAAATAACTTATTAGTAATAACACACAAATACATAACCCAGATTCATACTAACACAATGTTTCAAGTAGTCCATTCTTCTTCAGGTGTTGCTGATATGACCACTGACAATATTAGCATAGGAGTTGAACTTACATCTTTAAATTTCTGAATATTGAATTTTAAATTAATGGTCTAACCAACTGAGCTATTCTGTTACTGGCCAGGCCAGAAATATCTGAAGAAGAATGGAGAATAATGCTACTCAAAACATTGTGTAATTACTAACCTGTGTTGTCTCTTTATGTGTTATTACTAACAAGTGTTTGTATTTGAAAAGTTTAAATAAAACTTTTAAAAAAATTTCTATACATTCAACATTTAATGATATATGGTGGAAATAATCTAAAATATTATCATACATAATAATCCTGATTCAAACTTTTCTTTTTTGAACAAGCTAATATTGCAAAAACAAGGAAGGACCTTTGCATGAAATAGTAAAATCAAGAATAAATTATTTTAAAACTGGATTTGAACAGGAATTTTAACACAGAAAATTAATATATATTTGGGAAAACTATTTAAGAATTTTCCTGCTTGTCATGAAAATGAAAGGTCCATGGAAAAGCAATTTAAACAGTCTGTCTCATACAATTTAGCTACGTTGATGTGTCTGAAAGATCGTTCATCCGAGAGGCAAAAATAAATGTAAAATTATCATAATCATGAAGTAGAAGATATTGATAATAATAAAAGTATTTTATTTTTTAAAAATATGCATATAGAGAATGTGAGAACTTCATTAGGCTTCAAGATCTTAGTGAAAAACAACATTTATAGCTAAAGAACTGCTAAGATTTAAGGTTAATGTATTTGCTATTAAGGCAATTCACTTTTGCAAGGGAAAAAAATTAAGAAGTAACTGAATACAAAATGTTTTGGAGGGACAGACCATCAAGTGAGAGAAGTGTATGATGTTTGATTTTTTTTTTTTTTAGTTCTTAATGTTTTCTATTTAATTTTTAAACAGATTGATGAAAAGCTGATATTAAAAATTGCATCATGCAATCATTATTATTATTTTATATCAGGTTGAGGAAAAAGATCTAATTATTTATTGTAAGCATTATTATCCCAGTACTATTAAAAGATTAAATTTTTATTTTTAGAAACTTTAATTCTATAAAATTGAACGGTCTGATGTTATAGAATTTTTGCACAATAGATAGATGACTATTATAAATATATGTTTAAATAAATAAATAAAGAGTATAAAGATACTTAGATGATTCCATATTCAGAACAATAGCATTTTATGAATGACATCATAATTCGAAGTTAAAATGCAAAAAAAAATCATTTTAAAATGCAAGTTATTGCACTGATTAAAGATCACTGCAGTCTAAGCTTAAAATAATAGAACTAAAAAATGAATTCTTTTCCAAATATATTGGTTAAAACTTTATTGTTTGTTCTTACCCTTTTACTAAATTTTAGCTTTTAAACACTAAAACTGCCACTTTGATTTTTTTAATATTGTCATGTTAATGAGGCAGAGAATTATTTTAAAAAGTAATTTTTAATTTTATTCCATAAGGTTCACCATAAATGCTTTTCTATTTATTAATTACATCAATCCATTTTTGAGACTAAATTACCTGGAATTGTTGTTCCTCTTCTCAATACAACTATTAAACATATATATATATTGTAACCTCAACTTTCTCTGCGCAATCTTTCACTTATTTAATCTCAATAAACTCTCATTTATTTCAAGTAGCTAGTCAATTGAATTTTATACCAACTTTAGGATCAAATATACCCGGGGCGCCAAATTACAGCTATAAATTGTAATGCCCACCAGAGATCATCATCATTAGCCATATTTAGGACTATAGAGGATACTGGAGAAAGTAATTAAATTGTCTCTCAAAAAAATAATAATAATAATAATAATCTTGATAAAACCATTCAATCTATGTGGTCTTAATTTTAAACCTAGCATTAGTCATGCAAATATTTCATGATAAATTTATTATAAAATTCATAATAATGAGACAACTTTCTTCCACAACTTTATTATAAATATCTGATCCCGAGTGGTAACTACAGAAAATACTATAGACAGTTCTCATTTATATCTGACTGGAAATAACTCAGTAATTAATGCAGAGAACTCATAATCTATGTTCATAATATAAAATCTTTCTTTAATTTAATACTAGATAAAAATTATCACAATAAATCCTCCCCATTTAATTCCCTTACTTTATTTTTCGTTCTCAGCATCTCTCACTTTAAGTAGCTACATTTATATAACACGGAATGTCTGTGTTATGTTCTCTAATCTGAGAATCCCTAATCTTATTTCTCTAACACACATATATCTTTCGATCAACTATCAATTCATGATCCCTATTTTAATAATAGTATAATAATTTTATTATAATATGCTACTTGACTTCCAAACTAGCTCTTAGATTAATAATTGAACTGCTCTTTCTCAAGGTCTAGATCTGTGAAGAGGTGCCGTTATAAGCAATTACATTGTAATGGATATGATTCCAAATATGCTAAGTTGAATTTTGATACGAATTTACTATTGGTAATCACTCTAAACACCGAGAGCAGGAAAGGGATTTTATGTCTGCTCCCAATATTCACAACATTACAATGAACCAAAGATTAAATTTATTAAACTTAACTTAACTACTCCCTGTCATTTTATTCTATTATATCTAATCTATTGACCAAATTTTAATTAATAACTTTAAACCAATCATATTTTGCTAGAGTAACTATGGAAGTAAACCATGGACATTAATCAGATAAATCAATCAAAATTTACTTATGAAAGTAAAGTACAGAAATAAATCATAAAATCAGATTATGCAAATTAATTATGAAAATAAATTATGTAAAAATGAAATTTATAAGAGTGACTTATATAAAAATGAATTATGTTAATCGAATATAGAAATAATCAAGATAAAATCGATACTGTAATTCAATCATGGAAATAAATTATCAATATAAAATTAACTATGTGAATCGAATATGGAAACAATATAATAATGCCTACTGCAAATCGATCTTGGAAATAAATTATCAATATAAAAAAAATGAATAATTAAATTTAAATATGAACTAATATTACTTTAACTATAGGTGCTGGATGTAGTAGATTCTGGAGATATTTGAAACATCAAAAGACAATGCAATCTTACAACAATAGTAAAATTTTATTACATTAACAATAATGATAAAAGTTAAAATAAAAACACACTCAATTATAATATTGTTACACTCCCAATATATGATTCAGATCTATTAAAGACTATGGTTCGAATATATGTTTAAATTAACTATTTTTCAGGATGACTTATTTATTGTTTTGACCCATTTATTTATCAAATAAATAATTAATAATAATAATAAACACAAATGCTCACACACGGAATTCCGTATATTTTAGCTTTAAGAAAACTTATATCTTGAAAGAGAAGAAAACCTATAAATTTCTACTTCCCCCCTTTTATTGTAAACATTATCCATTGGACTATTCCAAAATAATATATTCGTTTCAATTATTCTAACTAGTAATGTGAAATAATCATAAATTTCTAAATCATTTTATCAAGCAATAACTTTCACATTTCTAATGAAGAAGGATGATACGTTTAAAAAATCCCCTACTGATCTTGCAAACGGGTTTAAATTCAAAACGCACACTTTTACATTCATGCCTGTCAGATCTTTACATTTTTGACTGTATATATCTTAATAGGTCAGTATGTCTATTTAGCTTGACGACCTCAATTTATCATCATTCACAAAAAAACCACAGATCGGTTAGTTTATTAATTAAAATCTTTGTCATTCCTCATCATACATATACATCTGACTGAATCCTTATCCTTTCTGGGCACTTTTATTCTGTCCCACATAAGAAAAACTCTCTTCATATCCCACATCACCAGGCAGTATTTATAACACACACACAGCAGTGTCTTGGTAAGGGAAATTAAAAAAAACAATGACAACAACTCCTAACTTGAACTATTTGCTTGAGCCAGAGAGAGATCTTTTCTTAAGATCCAGAATTGTGTAAAGAGCTCCTGCCTAGACACCTACTCTCTATATTGGCATGCAAAACATTTTCTACAATTAAACAATAATTTTATTAATAATTACCTATCTTATCAAAATAAATGGAGTGAAACTCAGTCATCTCCGACTGCCATGGTAAATAAATCATGAGACAGCTATTTCCCATCTATTGGGTGGTAGGATAACATTACATTAGTAATGACAAGCATTTATAGCTTTATATATGCCCACATATACATCAATTACAGCCTAGATAAATGACAAAGACTAACCAGATCCCGAATCAAAACATATGAATTATTTCAATTTTAAATAGTCAAGCCAACAACATACTTAATATTTATATTAATAACAGATCATCAACACTTATAGCATAATTATGGTTTTTTACATGATCATCCATATTACTCCTCTTCATATTTAATACTAAGCACAAATTAAATTTTTGTTAAAAATATAAAAAATATTTATATCATTTCTCTCTTTTCTTTTAAATTTAAATTTACATGAGCATTTATACTTCAATGGTATCAAAATCATTTTCCTTTTCTTCCTTTAAACATTTTAAACATAAATTAAAAAAATTATTAAATTAAGATAATCTAGTGATTAGACGTGTGATATATTATATAAACAAACTGAAATATAAAAAAAAATGACATATTATATAAATGAAATAAAATAAAGAATAAATATCAACATTACAATAGTCTCTTTCCAATGTCTTTTCCTTCAACTGTCCATCAATCAATTAATGTATTCAGTTCATTTTATTTTGATATAACTATATAGTGGCACATCAGACAGTTATTTTTAATAAAAGTGTATAAAAATGCACAGACAGTCATTTGAAATAAGATAGATAAAAACGTAGTTATTTTAAATCAAGATTTAGCTACAGGATAATTAATAAATTTTAAAAGAGTTCTGTTGATTACCTTCCATTTGATGAGTTTCTTCCTTGGTTTGACTTCATTTGTTTCTCCTTTTTTCTTTTTTCCATTTTAAAGGCTCAAATTATAGACAACAAGCAATTGTTGATTGCTAACCATGAATTAACTTTTTAAAATTTTATACAGAAGTTTGCTGCAGTTCTTCAAATGAATTTTAACCAGCCAAATAATTATCAGAATATGAATTGGAGTTTCAATCTCATACCAAATTTTGACAGTTCTCTCCTTCAATGAATTTTTAATAAGCAGCATGGATAAATTGTGATATTCAGCATAAAATATCTTATTAAAAGTTGATTTCATCATAATTGATGTGAGGAAAAGAAATATGCACCACCTATTTTGGTATACTGTAAAACTTAAATACATTATTAAACTCTAAGAAAGAAAATTAAAAAAAAAAAACTTGGAGGAAAAAAAAACCTTTAGAGATAGATTAATTCTTAGTTAGCCCATTGTTCTCAATTATCAAAAGTTCTCCTCATTCACTTTTCCCAGCCGCTTTTATAGGGTAAAGGAAAGAAAAAAACATATGTTAACCCCCCTTCCCCACAGATGGTTTTTTCCTTCAAATCTAATTAAAAAACTTCTACTTCGAATGAACAACTGACTCTTTACTAGTTGTTAATTTTGACAACTTTCTTTTCCTCATCTTAAAGCATATCTCTTTAGTTAACACATTAGTGATTAATTTATGGAAAAGCAGTCAAAGAAACTAATCAAAAAAATAAGCTTACTGACACTTTTTTGTCAAACAAAGGTTACATTCATTTGATCTAAATAATTTCTTATTTAGATTTACATTTTAAAGTTAGAAATAATAAATCAAACAGATTCATTTATTTTTCCTGTGTTTTTTTTTTTACACTTATCAGGAAATAATATAGAAAATTATGTCAATTTCTTATAAAGGAAAAAAAAAAATCAAACCCATATATTTGTATTACACACATATACATGTGCAGATCATTCAATAGAAAACTGTTCATTTAGATTATATGAACCAAAATATCCATCATAATTTCTCATAATTACAAGCATAAAATCAATTATAATTTCTGATAATCATAAACATAAACATTCATTATAACTTCCTATAACTTTAAACTTATTCTCTAGAAAGAAACTGTTAACTAAAGCTACTGACAATCAATTCAATTTTAATTCTCATCAACTTTTTAATAATAGATATCAAGATTCATAAGACTTTATCTTAGCCATATAAATATTTATTTATAAAAACATAAACTGTCTCTATATATGTTACTTTTGAGATATATAGCCATTGATTTCTCAAATAAAACTTTTAACTTTTCTTATATTCAAAAAAAAAAATTTTCCCACAATTATTTCCTTTTATTACATTTGGTTTATAGATGAAATAAACCAAAAGGCTGCAATATATATATATATTATATATATTCTAACCTGTAATCTCGTGCATCTTCACTTCCAGATAATATATGATATAAAATAAAATGGGTTCTAGCTCAGTTATTAATTAATAAATAAAATATTCAACATTAAAATTAAAATGTTTCACTAGCTCAAATTTAAAATACAATAAGGTTCAGTTTATAAAAATAAATTAAATAAATATTTAATATTTTTATGAGACTTGAAGTGAAAATACAGGTGACAAGATAGATTACATTGAGCCAATATCCCACAGGATACTACCTCAATGGCATAAGAACACTATCCCCTCTTTATTACTATTTCAAATAACAAAACTCATAGTATTCTTACGACTTTAATAACTTCTACTCCCTAAGATTAAACTAATAATTAAGTCTTAATCTTCTATATAATAATAATCTAGCTCAAATAAAATAATCTCAGGTTCATAAAGTTTATTCTAAGTTAATTTAAAAATACGGTAGTAAAATATGAGAAGGTAATCTACTACACTTAAAATAATAATAATAAATAATAATAATAATATTCTTCATTGTTTAACTAATTCTGTGTATCTTTTCTTTTACTATAATTTTATTACCATAATAAAATAATGAAATAATATAATATGATCTTATATCTTCATGTAATGATATAATAAATACGTGGTAGCATTTTAATAATCTGATAAACAAAATGTGTGTGGCAACTGATAGCATATAA
The DNA here is from genome assembly GCA_028023455.1 of Epiperipatus broadwayi. Lineage (NCBI taxonomy): Eukaryota > Metazoa > Onychophora > Udeonychophora > Euonychophora > Peripatidae > Epiperipatus > Epiperipatus broadwayi. The sequence goes on along the minus strand of JAQFVV010000041.1, from coordinate 6,404,463 downwards.
TTTAATATAATATTGTGATAACTGATTTATGACCAATAAAACAATGTAAGATTATGATTATTTAATTATAATGAATACCAATAAAATATTTAAATTCTTAAAATAATTCTCTATTTATCTTTTTGTGCAAAATTATATATTTGTTTCGATTATTATGCATATATCGTGATTTCATGCAGCGATGTGGAGGAATAAATAACTCGGACACAAAATTTTTGAAATAACAAAATTTAACAAAGTTTATTACTAACAACAAATAAATAAACAATTTATTTACACTATTTACAGTGGATATCCTTAATCTTTTTACTTTACAGTTTGATCTACCGGGTTAAAAATAAATAAATTTATATTTCAATTACATCTTTATTTAGATTTAGGACAAAATTTAAAAAAAATGTTACTATTTGGTTTCTCATTATGGTTAACTTATTACAAGTATATTTATCTACTTTATTAGCAACAGCATTTTATCCTTAATATTATTAAACTATCTTATTTTAAAAATTCATACTTAGAAAACATTCTATAGAAAACAAAATTTTATAATGAGTATGGATTTCTCAAAATATTAAAAATTTCATCTTGCAAAGTCAAAGATGTTACACAAAATATTATCCAAAAATTCAGTACTAGATTTTAGTATTTATCACACAATGTTTACTAATCATAATATATTCTTCTTTAAGCCTTACTTTAGTATAATATAAGTGTAATCATTAATATATTTCTGTTAATCAATAAACAAAAAAAATATATACTATGCATATTGTTTACATAATTTACTTTGTACTATTGTATTTTAAAATATATGCAATACTTATTTTTCTCTTAAAAAAAAATATTAACACTAAAGCATTTTTAAAATTATTATCACTTTTAGGAAAATATCTTTGTTTAGATACCCTATTTAAAAAAAATTTATATTTTATTTCCGAAATAAAATTCAAAATATATTCTATGATTCTTTTCTTTCCTTAGGATACTTTAGATCTTCAATTTTAAGTTATAATATTCTGCTCCTTATAAGCAAATAAACTAATCTTATACAAAAATGATAGCACAACCTTAGTTCTAAATTATTTATCATTTCTTTTAAAATATCTTACTAAACGATGCAGTTACATGAAATAAAGATAGCGAAAACAGATGCATAGGATTAAGGAAGAAAGCTAGATTATTACTCTTAACATATCTCAAAATCATGGCACAGTGCGAAGAGGTAGGACATTTACCTGCCTAATATCCTCTAGTATAGGGACGATGTTAAAGCTATTTCTTCAGCTTTATTAGAACATCAGATATTTAAAGAAATATAAACACTGTCCAAATAAAATGTGTATCAGTTATAGGGCTATATTAACTATGCTGATATTCACATAAAGACTAAATATTATTTCCATTCCTTATAACATCCTATTTCTTAAAACATCATCTTGGTTTCCTGTTCACTAAGTACTTTCAAGCCACTATCTCAATATTATTTCTCAAGATTTTTCTACATCTTACATCGATAAATAACTATCTGCATTTACAAAACAATAAATAAAATTCATCAATAGTTAAACAATCTTACTATCCCATAAGAAAAGTTGCTTACTTCATTGCTCTGTATGTTTAATCATATACAATCTACTTAGACAATATTTGAATATCCAATAACATGAAAATTTTAAAAGAATCACATAATTATTTGTTATGTTGGATTATATCACTAATAAAAAAAAATAATCAAAAAAAAATTGTCGTATGCATATTTTCAAATCAATCCTATCTCATAATGTTTTTTAAAATGTTGTATAAAATGTGATATATATAAGTAAAAAAACTTTTACACTTCATTCTTCCAATTTATGGATGATCTAAAGAAAACAAAAAAAAATATACATTATAAATTATCAATAGTTATTATTATTGCCAATAACCTTTATCTAGTCATCGTGTTTAGTAGGCTTCCTTTGTCCACTTGAGCATTGCAGATATAAAAAAAATTCACACTCATACACTTTATATTAAAATATTTTTAGCTAAATTATTAGATTGTTATATTATAAAATTTTAATATTAATAAATTAATGTTTTTATGTTTTTCCTAATCTTATATAAAAATTTAGATTTAAACTAGGTTAACAAAATAAAAAGAATCAAAACTATAGTTACATATTTTCTTGACGATAGTTCCTGATAAGTCCAAAATGCTTATTATTTTCTCTAGAGTTTTCCAAAAATGTTCTCCTCCAAGCGCATTAAAGTTTAAAATAAAAATAATTACTAATCCATTTAGTAAAATTTAGAAAATAATCCTTGGTTTTAATTTTTAGGATGATAATATTAATTAATCCTGTGAAGCTTCTTAATCTTCTCTACCAATATTCTCTGCGTATCCGATGCATCAATCCATCTAATTTAATTTTAAAAATATTCGATAAACTTTTAAGTACTATTTGTATTTCCATGGATCCATCTTTTATTCATCTATGTGTTCACTTTTTTTCTATGTTTCCTTCTTGATACATTTAAACTTTCGTTTGGTATTTTTTATAAATCTCTTTTAAAATAAAAAACTTCAAGTACTTTTGAACAAATCTTTTCCAAATACATTTTAAATAATTCTAAGAATGGATATTTTAATATCAAAAATGCTTCTATAACATAATCTCCTGGGTTCTTTCTTAAATTTTGCACTCGAAAATATTTTTTAAAAAATGTTACCTTTAGAAAGGATATAACATTTTACTCCTTTGAATATCATATTATATAAAATAATTCATGCAATACATAATTATTTTATTACCATTTAAAAATAAATCTTGAATAAGCTTATACATAATAATGCATCTCCAATTTTCCATTAGACTCCGTATGATGTCCGTGCTGTGGTTTTTTTTTATGTACCAAAAAAGTTCTCCGGTTATGCATAAATAAAGCTGTATCAATAAATATTTCAAATATTTTTTCAGTATTACAATTTATATCCATTTTATTTTGTATATCCATTTTTTATTGCGTAGTTTAGGTTAAACTTTTAGATAAAATTCGACTGATAAGTACTTTAAAAAATTAGAAAATCATCTCCACGAAGTTTCTAAATATATAATTTTTTTCTAAAAACTTTCTTTTGCAAAACACTTTAAAATTATCAATTAGTTTTTGCAAAATAAACGATAAGAAAGTACCAAAAAAAAAAATTGACTTTCTCTGGTTTCAATACATTATTAATCTCCACCTATACCCCCGTGCAATTCATATTTATAGTCTGTAAGAATACCTCATTTGATTGGTTGATTCTTACTTTAACTTGAGAACAAATTTACATATTTTTAGTTTATAGTAGAATTATATTTGAAAATAAAAAATTATGATGTAATGAACTTAAAATATTATTTAAAATATTACTTTTAAATAAATTATTATTTTATTAAAACTATTTAAACATTTAAAATAACTTTTAAAATAACATTTAATAACTTATTCCATTTCTTAATATTCAATTTATCTATTTTTATTTAAATAAAATATTTAATTTTTATATTATGAATGTATTCGTCTTTATTACATTATTTAAACATGTTATACGATAGTTAACTTACTGTTTAATACTATTTACTTTTATGATAGGCAATAATTCTATCCAATTCTATAATATAACTTTTAAAATATTTTAAACTTTATTATTAATTCAAACAAGCAGTGTGTGAAAGTATATAGTATACAAGTCACATGATTAATAACTTTGACAGACGATTTTTAATCTATTTCTCTGCCTAGATTTATAAAATTGCTACACTTATTATATTATATAAAATAATTATAAAAAATTTGGAAGAATAATTTAGAAAATATAGAATTAAATACAATTTTCATCATCATAAAGTTTATTTTAAAAATATATTATATTAATTTTGATTATTAAATATGATTACAAATTTAAATGTAGCATTTATTAAATTATACGTTTTAAACTATTAAAATCGAATTTTTAAATATACTTTTAATATTTATAGCTGTGGTATTTAATATGGCCAGCTTTTACAACCATATGAAACAATTTTTAAAGCTTTACATAACTACTTTTTAAATGATTTTATATACTACGTATTCTCTTTAGCTTCAAATTGTACTTTAAAGATATAATTGACTTACTATAATTAATGTATTAAAAGAACATATTCTAAAATTTAAAATTTTTAGTAATTGACTGTTATAAATTATTACTGACCTATAGAAAAGGGCACAGTAACCTCCTCCGAATAAAAATTTTAAATTAAACATCTATCTTAATATTTACTCTATCTATTGATACTTAATATCTTTATCATTTGCTATAACCAAATTCTATTTTGTACTACTGAAATATAAAAGAATATACTGTTTTTAATACAAACCTATAAAATATTTGGACATTACACTCAAAATCTCAACTAGTAATACTAAAAAAAAAAAATTTCTACACTTCTGATGGGTATGGAATTAGACTCCTAGCATTGTACGTCCCTTTTTCACCATTTGGTGTAGTCAACACAAAAGCATTTTCTCCTACTTTGCTAAAAATCTTATATGGACCCTTGTATAACTCAAGAAATTTCTTAAATTGATTTCTTTGAAGGTTGCTAACATTTTAAAGTTTTATATTTGTTCTGTAAAAAAAAATAAGGCTATAACTTTATATTTTTTAAATATATGTCTTATCTAGAAATTATTTGTCTTAATCATTAGGTATTTTCTTTTCTAAATCTAAACTTTAATTCTCGCTCGACTTCCTTAAGTCTCACCTTAGCTTTTCCTATCCTCTTTCCTTTATTAAGATCATTCTTAAGAAAATCTGTCATGAATTTCTCGTGCTTTAGACATTTAAGTCTTACTTTTATCTTGCTTATATCTCTATTTGGATTAAATTTTTCTCTTATAAATTCACTATTAGGTATCAAGTTTCTAATTCTTTTAAACAATATTTCTTTAGAAATATCAAATTGTAAACGAATATTTCTATCATTAATACTACATTTAGATATCACATCTTGCATTTTATTTTTAAATTTATTACTACTTTTATCAATTTTTGGTAACTCATGTTCCAACAACTTTAAATACTTTTGCTCTAAAGAGATAAACTTTATCCCTGTAGATTTACCAAATCTTTTGTCATCAATATAATATTTTTTAAAACTATTAAGTTGATCTATAGTTCTTTCACCAACTAATCTTTCATAGGATTTACTCACTCCTATCATTTCATTAGTCAATTCAAAATATTCTTTGGGATTTTTCAATATTCTTCTGTATATTTCATTCCTACTATTAACTATTTCAATAGATTTTTTATTAATCTCCTTTTCTTCGTAAATCATTTCATTATCTATAATAGTTTTTTCAACAAATAACTTGGTTTCTTTACTAGCGAATTTAATATAAGACTCATCTTCTTTAAATTCATTATCTGCTATCTTAACAAATGATACATCATTATATCTATCTTTATCTCCTAATTTAACAGAGTCTATGTTTTCTGCTGTCAAATTACTACATAAGTTAATATCTTTATTAACTATCTCAATGAATTGTGGATTTTCTTCATCTACAGTCTCTACAATTTCTTTGTCATCTACCACATTTTCACTAACTAAATTAATAGATTCTTTACTCTTCTCCGAATCTGTACTAATTATTTTAACAGATTTACTACTTATTTCATGAGATACTTTCTTACTTACTATCTTTCCTTCAAAGTTTTGTATCCTTAAATCTTTTAATTTTCCCATTACTTCTTTTTGAACTTCCTCTTTGATACTTATTTTAATTTCTTCATTAATATGATTTATATTACTCTTTACTTCATAGATTTCACTTTTTACACTTAAATTATAACTCTCTATTTTTTAATCTAACATGCTATTATTTAGTTGACATCGGACAATAGATTCTTCTATTTGAGTTTTAAAATTTTTTACTGCTCTTTCTGAAAATTCAGAAAATTTTCTCTTCAATAATTTTTGATTTCTGTCTTCTATTTGCATTATTTCTTCCTTTAAAGAATCAATAACCTTTTCATTGTTATCAAATTTTAAATCCAAATTATTAAATTTATCATGTACTTCCACCTTAAAATCTTCTACCGTCTTACAGGTTTCATTAAGTTTTTGATTCATACTTTCTACACAAGTTCTGATTTCATTACTATTTTTATCCACATTTTCACTAAGAGATTCTAATCTTATATTTGTTTTATTTAGGCTTTCATTAAGAGACTCAATATTTTTACTCATATTTTCATTAAGAGCTTTCATATCCTCTCTATTTTTAATCATATTTTCATTAAGAACTTTTGTATCCTCTCTAAGAGATTCAAACTTTATATTACTATCCTCTCTATTTTTAATCATATTTTCATTAAGAACTTTTGTATCCTCTCTAAGAGATTCAAACTTTATATTACTATCCTCTCTATTTTTAATCATATTTTCATTCATCTCCTTCATCATCAATAATAGTTGAGATATTTGGGAGTTCTCTACCTCCTTTTTAGGCACTATTATCTTTTCTTCCACTGTTTTAATTTCCATAACCTCTTCTTTTATTTTACTATCTATAATTTGGACACTATCTACAACTGTTTCCATTTCGATTAAGTTTTCTATTTCTCGTTCCTCCTCACAACTTTCATCGACAATAAACTCAGATATTTCACTCTCTAAATTATTATCTTGATTATTCTTTTTTTTTGCAAATATGCTTTTTCTCAAAATTCAATATTTAAACAATGTATTACTATTAATTTTTCATAAAAATAGTTCCTTACCAGTTTCTTTTATCCCCATCTAACCACCACCCACAATAAACCATAGATAATACCTCCTTTACACCTTATACAATCTAATCCTAAATAACAATAACGATTAACATTATGTGTGTCACAACATTATTTCCCACATGCATGATTCACAGACATTTTGCACATATTAAAGCATTTTCAAAATATATTTTTAATATTTCAATAATTGACATGGTCATAGTGAATACTAAATAATCGTTAGCCACATATGCATATTTTAAAATTTATTTGCTAATTGTTTTACAATAATATAGTACTATTTTTAAGCAATCAGATCATCTACCTCATAAAATTGCAATATTTTTAGGAATAAGCACTTAGTTCACTATAATAATCAAATCCTAAATAATTATTGCTATAATAAATATTAAACTATCTACTTGTGTAAGATATACATATCAATAATCGCTAAAGTTACACGAACAAATTCAAATACTAACTCTTGTATTATATATTTTTAACTACTTTCCTAATATCTCGTAGCCTAAATGTTTGGGTACCACAATCTGAACTATCGATTGTAGTCCCAACTACATATCGTGCAGTCACATTGGAAGAGCAAAATCTAACCTTCTGTTGGTTGAATCTGATGCCCTTACTAACACATCTCGTGCCCCTAAAGTTGGCGCACCATAATCTAACCTACACTATGTGTAGCTCCACTACACATCATGCCAACCACGTTGGGGGCCATAGCCTAACCTTCATCTCGTGCATCCTCACTTCCGAATAGTATATGATATAAAATAATTCATGCAATATATAATTATCTTATTACCATTTAAAAATAAATCTTGAATAAGCTTATACATAATAATGCGTCTCCAATTTTTCATTAGACTCCGTATAATGTCCGTGCTGTGGTTTTTTTTATGTACCAAAAAAGTTCTCTGGTTATGCATAAATAAAGCTGTATCAATAAATATTTCAAATATTTTTTCAGTATTACAATTTATATCCATTTTATTTCGTAGTATATCCATTTTTTATTGCGTAGTTTAGGTTAAACTTTTAGATAAAATACGACTGGTAAGTACTTTAAAAAATTAGAAAATCATCTCCACGAAGTTTCTAAATATATAATTTTTTTCTAAAAACTTTCTTTTGCAAAACACTTTAAAATTATCAATTAGTTTTTGCAAAATAAACGATAAGAAAGTACAAAAAAAAAATTGACTTTCTCCGGTTTCAATACATTATTAATCTCCCCCTATACCCCCGTGCAATTCATATTTATAGTCTGTAAGAATACCTCATTTGATTGGTTGATTCTTACTTTAACTTGAGAACAAATTTACATATTTTTAGTTTATAGTAGAATTATATTTGAAAACAAAAAAATTATGACGTAATGAACTTAAAATATTATTTAAAATATTACTTTTAAATAAATTATTATTTTATTAAAACTATTTAAACATTTAAAATAACTTTTAAAATAGCATTTAATAACTTATTCCATTTCTTAATATTCAATTTATCTATTTTTATTTAAATAAAATATTTAATTTTTATATTATGAATGTATTCGTCTTTATTACATTATTTAAACATGTTATACGATAGTTAACTTAATGTTTAATACTATTTACTTTTATGATAGGCAATAATTCTATCCAATTCTATAATATAACTTTTAAAATATTTTAAACTTTATTATTAATTCAAACAAGCAGTGTGTGAAAGTATATAGTATACAAGTCACATGATTAATAACTTTGACAGACGATTTTTAATCTATTTCTCTGCCTAGATTTATAAAATTGCTACACTTATTATATTATATAAAATAATTATAAAAAATTTGGAAGAATAATTTAGAAAATATAGAATTAAATACAATTTTCACCATCATAAAGTTTATTTTAAAAATATATTATATAATTTTGATTATTAAATATGATTACAAATTTAAATGTAGCATTTATTAAATTATACGTTTTAAACTATTAAAATCGAATTTTAAATATACTTTTAATATTTATAGCTGTGTTATTTAATATGGTCAGCTTTTACAACCATATGAAACAATTTTTAAAGCTTTACATAACTACTTTTTAAATGATTTTATATACTACGTATTCTCTTTAGCTTCAAATTGTACTTTAAAGATATAATTGACTTACTATAATTAATGTATTAAAAGAACATATTCTAAAATTTAAAATTTTTAGTAATTGACTGTTATAAATTATTACTGACCTATAGAAAAGGGCACAATATATATATATATAAATGGATGCTGTAGTTGATTTCATTTCATCTAAAAGGTTTCTTCCATTTCTTTTTTTAATTCTTGAAGAGTTCTTGATTAATTCTTCTTTAATTTTTAATAAAGAAAAATCATTTACTTGGTGCATTCTAATAGGGAAAAAAATGAATCTAATTGTAAAGCATCTATGAGTTTTCTAGATTTTCTTTTAAGTAAAAAGTATAATGACATAAGATTAATAATTCAATACCAGCTTTCAGATTCAGTAAAAAAAAATCATTAATTTCCTCTCAAAAGTTTGTCTTTCTTTATATGCAAAGGTATCAATACTTAACATGCTAGTATTTCCTAAAATTAACTAAATATACTAACTCATTTATAAATAAAATTAATTCAATATTCATAAGGTTTATTTGGGGGGGGGGATAGTTTTTATTAGTATTAAAATATGCAAAAACATTTAGAGCATAATGGTTTATCTCTACATTGTATATCAACCTTCTATATACAGAGATGCTATCAATGAGCTTAGAAGACTTATTAACTTCTCCCCTAATATTGAGTGCTTTTTCCCTATTATAACCACAGATGCATCACCACCAAATATATTAAGAAGCTTTCGATAATATTTCTATACATACAAAGCCACCACTTTAGTATGTTATTAATGTGACAAATCAACAGGTATCCCAGTCATTACTCACTATTACAGATTCATTATACAAAAATATAAATGCTGGCACTTGGAGCCTAAATATTTAGATTTTCTAATTAAAATAAATCTAAAAGCTTTACCAACAAATGAATTCATAGCTAATAAAATGACATATGTAGATACTTATGCAATATGTGGATTGTATGGGAGAGATGAGGAAATATTAGAACACTTCTTCTATACATATCCTACATTACTAACATATCAACAAATCTCAACAATCATTCATTCTCAAATACCTACAATTAATAACATTATTGAAACTATTAAAAAGGGGCCTTTCCTTCAGATTAGAGTTATTATTTATCTCCTTTTCACTGTTTGTTTTATGAGATGTCACTTTGTTTAATCCAACATCATGAGGGTTAAAATCTATTTTCCTGAACAAATTATCAAAAATTAAGTAAAGAGATCAGACTCTTTCACCTGCAGATATATTTGCAGCTACTTGGAGTGTGGTCTCTTCCCACATCACTGTGAATAGAAGTTTAGTTTGTAAATTATTATTAATATAAATTGATATAAAACAATGTACAAATTTGATTCATCTGTAGATCTGTGTAAAAGATTTGTTTATACAATATTATCAATCTATTTTATGTAAAACCAAGATTCATTCAATAACTTTAATTGTACAAATAATTTAATAAAGCATCTTTTAAAACTACTACTACTACTACTACTACTACTACTACTACTACTACTACTACTACTACTACTACTAGTAGTAGTAGTAGTAGTAGTAGTAGTAGTAGCAGCAGCAGTAGTAGTAGTGGTGGTGGTGGTAGTGGTAGTAATAATAATAATACTAATAATAATAGTAGTAGTAGTAGTAGTAGTAGTAGTAGTAATAACAACAATAATAATTATTTTATTATTATTATTATGTTTCAAAAATAACTTTATTCAAAAATAAGTGGTTACATTGGTTGTTGATTATACATAGTGTTATACATAGGTTTACACAGTTATTATATTACAGTCTGTATGTTTGACTAGAGTCTCCTTGCACTTCAGCTTTCCCTGGGTTTGCCTTTGCCCTTTTCTATTATATCCTTTGTTGTTATTATTATTAGTAGTAGCAGTAGTAGTAATAGTAGTAGTTGCTGAGAGATTCCCGATTCCATTTAAGGAGAAATCACAGTGCATCACATTGCATTACGGCTAATAATTGTTTGGTATATAAAAATTGTTAGATATTTCAGTAATTAGATTATAATCAAAGGCACTGAAAGACATTTATTGATTTAATATCAGACTTATACTGCTAGAGAGATGCTATGAAACTATTATCTAGAATACAATAAAAACAAAAGTGGCTATTGAATGAGTTTAGTGCAAAACAACACCTCTATTAGAGAAGGTGAATATTCAAAAATTAGTCTATGGACCTGTCTGATACTATGATTTCACATTCTTGATTAATTCTACTTGTATAAACGATTCAGATGCAGGGCAATGTGATAAAAATTACCAATGATATATGCAGCAAAATTTTTAAAATGTTACAGATAATCAACCAATAGATATATATATATATAAAATTAACTCTGAAATTATAAGTTGGACAGCTCATAATATTTGAATACCATTCATTAACCTTGCAATTAAAAAAAAGGAGAAATCTGGAAGATCTTACTGATTGTTGCCTTGGAGAGAATTGCTTAATTATTTAGAGCAACACATTCAATTTTCAAAACTAAAGATCACAGATTCAATTCCCATGCTAGTACTGTCACTGGTTAGACCAGCAACATATGAATAAGAGAGAAAAATCCATCAAGACATTGTTTTGTATATTTACTTCCATGCTATTATTAATAGTTGAATGTAGTTAAAAGTTGAAATATTTTGAAATAAATGAATTTTTCTAAAGACGTTCAATATTCAAATATACATGATGTATGATTATGAATAAACTGCCATCATCAAAACCTTTCAGACCACATTAACTCTGACATGTCTCAAAAAGCATTTAGTAACTTGTTAAGCTGAAAATTTCAGATATAGTTTTGCTAATAATATCAACATTTTTATAAATAGATATTTTTTGATCATTTCATCCTTATTAATATGGTTTATTAATTAAGAGTCGATGCTACCAAAAATTTCCAATTTAAAAAAAAAATACTTTCTAAAATTATTTATATGAGAACTATATTTGGGATCACTCTATATTTAGTAATAAAAAACTTAAAAGCCTTCTTTTTGTCTATTAACTCTCTGCAAATAAAATTAAAATTAATATATATATATATTAAACAAAACATAGAATATATGAAATAATATAGGAGTTAAGCTCTCTTTAGCTATGAATAATTATATAACTCCACTATCTTAAAGTTAACAAACTATAAAGAATTAGAATGGATTTTTTTTTTTTTAGCTTAATATGTAATAAGCTTGGTTTTGCCAATAGTTGATGAAATTAATCTTATTATCATTGTGAGCTCAAGAAATAGATAGTCCTTTATAATTTTCTAACTTTAATATAATAATATCTGCTTCGGCTCTTTAAGCGGGTGAGCTGCACATCTGTATTGATTGATTGACATGTTGTTTTCTTTCTTTACTGATGTAAAAACTATAAGCATAACATCAACCAAAATAAAGGCATTTGATAGCTCAATGATGTGTGATTCCAAAAATGTCTACCACAAAAAAATCCTATGAAATTTGGATTTTTTACAGGAGTTTTAATCAAGCAGAGTATTTAATTGTTTTGTTTTTTTATCAAATTTGTAATTTTTATGAAGTGGTAAAGGCAAAAAATATTTACCCATCTTCAAACGAACATTTATCGGATGTTATTCACAAACAAGGCCTACGATGGAGTTTCAATGTAACAGGCTCGTAAGTATAAAATTTTAATTTTTTTAATAATATTTTAATTTTTTTTTTAATTTTTTGCAAAAATGATACTTTTTATTAATTTTACTTTGTAGTTGGTGTGAGTTGATAAATTATATATTTATTTATGCTCATATAGAATTCATATCTACTGTAATTTTCTAAACTTCTAATCCACTTATTTTATAAAAATTAATTTATTTTATAAAAATAATGATTTTCAAAAAGTTTAATAATTTATTATTTATTGTTATGTTTATATGATATGTTGTGTTTACAAGTAATGATTTACAAAACTAATAATCAAATGTATAGAAAGATTGCATATGCAGGCAAATAATCAAATTCTGATTCTTGTTTATGCCTTTTGCTTTGGAGTCACTCTGTTTTTGCTATATGTTTCATCACATTATTTTCAAGTCTATAGCTAACAAATGGACTATATGCAAATAAATTATATCTACGTGATACAATAAATATAACAAGATAGCATCACTTGTGTGCATAAAGAATATAAACATCACTGATGTACACAAAAAAATATAAAATGAAGAGATGAAACTCATTTTATCAGTGATATAGACAGTAGCCTACAATTTCTAGTTTTAGATAGATAAGAAGCCAATTGCTATGATGATTTCTTTTGTATCTTTTATTAGAATGAATCTTTATAGATGCCTTTGACATTTGGAACTTTTGGAGTACAAGATAAAAATAAAGAATTCATATGCGACTTATTTTGGAGATTCTGAAACTATGGATTCTCAGGTAAGACATATTATACATGGTTTGAAAGATAATTTTGTGAGAAATACAAAGAAATTATAACTGAAGATGTAATTAATACTTAGTTCATGGTGAATTAGAAATGGTATGAACAAATAATGAAGTAATAATTATGTCGGATGTTTAAATTTTTTTCCCCTTATTTTTTAAATAGTTATCACTATTTGTCTTAGACTTATTGTTTTCCTTAGTTTTTCTAGTTTCTATTAATGTAATTTTTTTTGCTCTAACATAATTAAAACTAAAGTTATTGTGGAAATTGTGTCTCAGGTCAGTATTTTAAAAAATTCAATATGGCATTTTGGACCTACAACTACAGAAGCCTAATGAACTCCTATATATATATATTATACAATAAAAAAGAATAATCAGTCCTATTTATTAATTTTATTTATTAGATCTTGTAATTATTTAATTATTTTTATTGTATAAACAAAATATAATAAATGAATATAATTAGGACTTCATAGTATAGTGGTTATAGTATATTATAATTTGAGATTCAAATCTGATATGGGTGAATGTTTGAAATTATTAAAGGGAAGAAGCATATTTATGATTTTTCTTTCAAATAAAAGGTCTTTTCTAATCTTAGCAGCTATCCAATATTATTGGTCAGTAATCAGATATCTAACTATTATTAGACTTATCTAATGAGTAACAATGCACTGATTGTAAGAATAAAAATGATTGTAATATATTATAAATTTTATTATTACTAGAGAGATTATCCTTCTTATACAATAGCTATAGTCACAATTTACCTCTTAAATTTTTATATAATTGCAAAAGTTTATTGTTAATGCAATTTGAGTAAATTTGAAATCTAATTATTCACTGTGATGTGTTTTTTGAGATAAGATATTGATATCTTTATTAAAGTATCTTTTCTATATAGTTTTATTTTGCAGAATCTATTAATCTTATTTAATAAATAATCTATTTTTATAACATTAACTATGCATAAAAATCAATATACTTCTTTCAATGATTTTAATTTGAATTTTACTGGCTGAAATTAGAAGCACTATGTTCATTGTAATTAATTCTAAGAAGAAAAAAATGTTTTTCTATAAAAAATGACATAAATTTATTTATAAACAACAGATTCTTAACAATATGACATACTTCTCTACATGATAACATGATTATCTATCACTGTAGTGTGCACTAATTTCCAATAAACCCATAAGCCATGTGTCTTCCTGAAAATTTATGATGATGGTAGCCTAATTGTATTTATATGTTGGACTATATGTGTAAGTACTGAATGTCTTTAGAAAAATTTAACCTTATTTAAATTTTCAACTACATTCAACTGCTATTAATAGCACAGAGGTTAATATATGCACAACATTTCAAGTAGGATTATTCTCATCTCTTTTCAGGTGTTGCTAGCCTGAAGAAGAGAGAATACTACTACTTGAAATGTTGACTAATAACAGTTGAATAAAGTTTAAATAAAGTTGACATTTTTCTAGAGACATTAAATATTTAATATCAGATGATGGAAATAGTCCAACACATAAATACAATCATAAGCCATATGGCCATGATTTTTGAATACACAATCTATTAAAATTGATAGTACTTAAAAGAAATCTCTGGTTCTCTTATGATGTGTGGTAGCAAAGTGTATTACAACATAATTTGATCTTTCATAGTATACTTATGATCTTGATTGCACTATGTTGTGAGAACATCTGACTTGGAATTGAGAAGTTTCAAGATTGATTCTGGTGTTTAAACTTCTTATGAACTCTCTGAGCAATAAAGCCATATGTGTTCTTTTTTATATCATTGATTCTCAAGTTTTATTTTATTTTATTAATTACTTTTTCTAAACTATTTTATATTCTATTTTCGCTAGCCTGTGATGACATTTGATTTGCAAGCACTATATTTTCTTTTCATATTAAATAATCACCATATTTAGAAATGAATGAATATAAATTAAAAATCATTTATTAAACTTGTAATTATAATGTCATTTTTAGATTACATATAAACTTTAAAATTTATTAAAGTTCAGTGTTTCATTTGCTGTCAAATGTAAACGTATAATCTTCATTATGATCTACATAATCATATCAATTTAAAAACCCTTCTTTATTCTAAAGTTTGTCAAAATCATTGGATAGATGTAAAAAATGGGAATACTGGAAATGTATGATAGATAAAATATATATACAACATGGAGAAAAACCTGAGTGAATAACAATAATAGGAAATTAGATTTAATAAGTTATGTGATTTGGTACCATATTAAGAGATACCACATCTACCTGGCCATCTTAATGTAAATTAAACAAAAGATTTCAATATTATATAAATAAATGTGAGAAATTCACAATTGAAAAAAAAAATGTTTGCACAATCTGGCTTGTTTGGTATACTGCAGAAATGCATCAGCAAGATATTAAAAAAGCTAAATTAAAATTTTTAAATATACCCGCTGTTAAGAACAACTTAATGACAGTATTATTTCCTCTGCATAAATAAAAAATATGGATTATTAAATATAAAGGGTGGAATTATTTTGCATAAAATGCTCATAATATTACTGTTTAGTTAGGTATAGTTATTTATTTTTAAAAACAAATTTTAAGGTTTTTTTTTTTTTTCAATTTTTCAAGCGTGAATTCGACAGCATTAGTAAACAAGTTTTTTTCCATTGGCTGTGAATTTGACATGTGACATTCTTGTGATAGCCTTACAAACTAACATTCATTCACATGAAAACACATGATAGCCTTATGGACAAACATACATACACAGGATTTTATATATATAGATGGGGAAAATATTTGAAAGCAATTCCAAGTTTAATATCATCTTGTATAAAAATTTAATGACTCTGATATTTTTTTTTTGGTCTCAAATAAATGCTCCAAAAATGACTTAACTGATTATATCTTTTTTAATATATGGGTTTCAGATATGATTGCCAAATTTTAAAATTGGGAAGAGATGAAAAGTTTATACTTAATTGACTGATTAAATGTTTTTCCTTGTCCATATATGATCCCATTATTTTAAAAGCCCTATTCGCTATAATTTTAATATGAAGATGGAAGGGGCATTACTATAAAAAGTAATTCTAGGATCTTTCTAATTATTTTTAAAAGCAATATTTAGACGTGATTGTATAGTCACAGGCAGAATAGAGGAACTGTAAAATTTCAGATTTTTTTTCCCACTAGAAGATGGCGCGGTTATTCATCTTCATTAATTATAATTTTATTAGAGCACCATATAAAAAAAAATTATCTATAGTTTGTAGTAAAGGCAATCAAAGAAGGTGAGAATATTTTACGCTATACCTAAGGTCATTAATATACAATATTATATACTACTGTATTTATGATGTCATAAATATAATACAGCATATTCACGAGGATGTGCTTGTATCTCTAAAAGGGTAAAAATAGTTTAGTCAGAATATTATTACATTCCAGCGAAAGCTTATTCATTATATAGTTTTACGAGTGTGAATAAATTTATAATTTCTGATAATAGTAATGACCCAGATTTTTTCATTAATTGGGAAACATGAATGTATGTCAAGTTCTTTGCCCGAAGGTAAGTTGAATACCTAGGCAATTGATTACTGCGACAAAGGTATATGTTTGATCATTGCCGTGATAGTTTGCATAAATGAAGTGAAAAATCCTTTTTTTTTTTTTTTTAAATAAAAAAAAAAAGCAAAAAAAAAAGCATTTTTGAATTTGCTTTAAATTTTTTTTTTGTTAAAAGATCGAAAACTTAGAATTTTATTATTATAAAAAGAGAGGAAAGGAGATAACGAAAACCAGCTTGACTTGACGTAGAGGATTAGATAATTTTAGAGAACTAAATAATTTTACCTGCTTTGTTTAACTTAAAAGAAATTAAACAGAAATCAAAAATAGCATATGTTATTAATAGAAAAATACAAAAAATTGAGTAAGTAAAGAACAAAATTTGTTTGCTATCACAATCCCGGTTGCATTCATTGTGGATCTTTTGTTAAGCTCTTTGAATGAATGGAAGTTAAGGTATCTAGGCAATAAGGCATTTTAACTAAGTAGCAAACTTGATCATCAATAGTAATTTTCCCCATTTGCTTACCATTCAGCATATAATTTATTATAACATCCCAAATTTTTTAAATGTTACAATACAAAATAAAATTTATATAAATAATTGAGCTCTAATATATACTGAAATGAATACAGCTAATGTAGAAATATAGACATATTATCCAAATAACTTTTAAACTTTCTGTCCGACCAGATTGTACACTACAACAAACATGAATTTTAACAAAAAAAAAATTCTCAGTAACTCCGCAAGACCTATATGTTAATACATGTACTTGAAATTTACAAACTAAAACAGCACTTGTACGTAAAATTATTAGTAAGAGTACCAAATTCTCCATATAGTAGTGCCACCAAATGAAAACCTTTGTAATTAATGGATACAGGAGGATTTGTGCATAAAATTTCTATTTATTGCCTACTCATCCAACATTCCCAAACTAGTTTCTAGCTTGTGGCTTAGCATTAATGAGGAGTCTTGGATTTGAGAGCACTGCACCTAGATCTTAGAATTTAATGCAATTCTCCAGCACCCCCCCTTTTACCTATTTAATTAACTTTAAAGCTAGGAGCCCAAGATGAAAACACCCTAATGTTTCCAACCCAAATTCATTCTCTTGTATAGTCATATAGATCTGAACTCAGTTCAGCATCTATAATAGTCTGGTGATGTTGGATGAGCAGGCACTAAATAGGGATTTTATGCACAAACTTTCCTGTATCCATTGATTACAAAGGCTAGCATTTAGTGACATTACTATATGGAGAGTTTAGTACTCTTATTAACAGCATGTGTAAACATAAAAAATAATGATCATGTGATGTTTTGATAGTTTTATAGATAAGTTATTGTTAGAATTTAAAATTGTGATATTTGGTCTTAATAAAATTTGCCTTCCAAAAGAAGGTACATTTAATTACACAAGTAGATTTGACATGAGGTCTAATTTGATATTTTTTATTCTTGGATTTTTGAGATGTTTGTTGCCCCATAATATTTATACTCCAAAGTTAATTCTGAAAGTTCAGAGAAATGTTTTACTTATTGCATGATAACATTATTATATCAATATCATCAAAAGTCTGATTTTCTTTAGTTTTTTGAGACTCTCATTGCATCATTTAGAAGTTGTAGAATATGAATAAACTTTGTTGGCAACCAAATAATTTCAAACTATGCTAAGAAAAAAATTTGTTCTTTTAATAATACTATTGTAATAATGCTACTCAGAAAGAATACTTTTTTCTCTGAAATTTTATGAATCTAATGTTGGAGCATAGGCATTAATAAAATGAGAACTGGTATCATTAAACATTCTAGTTTTAACTTTATTAGTGTTTCATTGAAATAATGAGCAATTCCAAGAATAAAAAATAATAAACTACACTGCAAAAAATCCAATGCGCTGGATTTCTCCTTTCACCAATTAATCTGCTCTTTTAAAAAATATATTGTCATCCATATATTCTGTTGAACTTCTTTTTTCTGGAAGATAAATTTTATAGGAATAGCTACAGGGACTTAAATCTTGGCACTTCTTTAGTATCAAATAAAGTTCACATGCCCATGTGCTTATATTTAAAAAAACATAAATTAGTTAATACTTATCTTTAGTATTATCACTGCCTCTTGCTTTATACTATTATTTTTACATTGAAAAAAATAATCTTTCAGGAACAACAATCTAACCAGACTGTGTGAGACATTCTATATTTAGGCTACCTTTTGCACTTGTGACAGATAGGGATGCTTGACATACAATCTTTGCCAACTGCAACTTCTTTCTCAAATCCAATTTCAAATTTGACTCTTTAGTTATTGTAATGCCTCAAGCAAAGAACTCAACTAAGGATTGCCAGCTTACTAAGAATATTCTCTCTCTTTTTTTTTTTTGTTAATTCTAGAGGACTTGAACTAAAAAAAAATGAAATGGGGAATTGGTGTCAGAATTGCTGAGTGTATAGTTAAGGATAAAAATTATCACAATTAATATAGAGAGATAACAATAATTCTAATGTTTTACACTAATTATTGAATAAGAATGCAAATACTCAGGCACCAGTCCTGCTGCTTTTGGATTTTATTTTTTAAAAATTATTAAATGATTATAATGACTATATAAAACAAGAAATACATAACATTACTGATTATCTTGACAAATTTATCAGTGAAGCAAAGATATCTACTTGTCGTATTTACTAAAATATACATTTTAGTTTTAAATTATTGCTCCATACAAATAGCGAATTATGGAATAACTTTCAGATATGAAAGCTAACCTTCAATATTTAATAAATAGTGCTTGACCAAAAGTACCTCTTCCTGTCTTGTAGGATAGGATGTTGGTTCATCAATGTCAAAGTATTATTTATAATGCAAATAGTATTTTCTGTCTTCCTCGTTTCCTTTTTCAGTCACTTAAGTTAGTATAAGGACCAGTCGTGAATCTCTCAGGCAATCGGCTATCTCCCTGTAGTAACTGCTACAACGGGATTGTGTATTTCTGCAGTCTCATTTTCATCCTTGTAGCATATTTGATTCGAATTTCCTTTTTTATTTTTGACACCTTAACATTGGGATTAAAAATTATTTTGTTGAAAAATTATATATTCTTATCCGCCTTTTATTTTATATTTATTTATTTTTTCAAAAAAAACACAACTTGATCTATACTGCCATCTACTGGTCTATAGATTACCTATAAATCGAGGTTCTTTTTTTCTATAATCATTTTTCTGTGAAATGAAATTGCTATATGTGAGATATTTTAAACAAATTCTATGATTTCTTAAATTACATAATTCTAAACATTCTTCAACATATTTACTACAGTTGAAGTTTCAATATTTCATTTTGTTATAACACATAAATATTCAAAACAAGATTAAATAAAATTTTGCAATTATCATGACTTTCTGTTACACTATTAATTTTATAGTAAATTAAAATTAAATATATTTTATTAACCCATTTTATTTTTCTGTATTATTTTTCTATTTAAGATAATAATTAAAAGTGTACAGACAAAAAGTCGAAAACTAAAATATATAATGAAAGATACTGTTATTCTTGAAAATGTATATTTCTCAAATATTATTGTTTTTTCTTCACACCTCTATGACACTTCTGTAAATTTTAGTAACCAATAGATACCAAATAATAATGCTTAATAAATCTCTATTAAGTACTGTCCCATCCAATATCCCCAGATTAGTTTTAAGCTTATGGCTTTCATCAGTAAGGAGCTTTGGATTTTGGAAGTGTGTACTTGGATTTTTAAAATCTAATGCATCCCCTCTTCTAGCACATCTCTTTTCAACTATTAAGCTGTCAACCCATATTAAAAAATATATATAAATGTTTTCAATCTAAATGAACTAGCTTGTAGTCATATAGATCTAAAACCAGTTCAGTATCTATATATTATGGTTTCCTTAATTTTATAATAACTATAGGCACCTCTATCTTATGGGCTGAATTGGTCTCAAACCAATAATATATCACATGATTCTATCACATAAAACAATTATAAGTAAGCTGAAGACATGTAATAGAGTTAGGTGATATTTTATAGGTATTATTATGTGTCAAATTTGGGATCATTTATCTTTTTCATATTTATGTGGTCATGTGTATCGATTGTATAAGATGGAGTGAATAGATGTAGGGAACTTGAAAATCTGAGTTCAAATTCCTTCTGATTACAATGAGTTTAGTATAGACAATATACTTGTATTTAAATATTACATATATATTTAAAATAAACATTGTTTAGAAGAGAGAAAATTTTGAGGACAGCATGTTAAAGACTGTCACAAACATTTGTTTTATAAAGAATGTGCATAAGATTTTGGATAACTTTGTAAATGACTTGAGGGATGGAGATGATATCTGAAAAACCAAGTATTACCTACTAGCACTATTAGATAATATACCTCAGATATATATCAATTGTATTTTTCTCTTAGTATATGTTTTTGACAAGATAAGATTAGAGTATCTATTTGCCCTGCTTATAATATGGGATTTAATATTATAAATAGGTGACATATATGAAATCTTATTTAGATTGTTTCTGAATTGTATGCCAAATAGTTAGCAACTGTTATTTTAATAAAACAGCAATTTACTTGTCAGTGATTATATACATTTTTTTATCTATCTATGATACATTTCTATATCTTCTAGTGCTTACTAATAATATTATTTGAAGCATATTTTATATATTTGTAATATGTTTCATTGACATATTAATGAAAACAGAGGGATGAAATTCTAAAATAAAAATGTTAATTATTAACATTTATTTAAATTTATTGAATCATTCTGTTAATTGATAAATAAAATGAATGTAAATAAGGAAAAATATTAAATAAAAACAAACTAAATTAAAACTATTAATTGATTTTGAATTATATAATAATGTGTTTTTAATTAATTGTTTCTTAATAAATTTAACTTCATATTTGTTAACTTAATATTAAGTGTACATATTTAATACTGAGCAAAAATCAAAGCCCACTTTATTATAATTCCTTTAGTATTTTAATTGGGTTGCCTTTAATTAGAAATTTAAATTAGCTTTATGGTTAGGATAATCTATCTTAGCATCTAAATCAGACTGATATTGTCTCATCTAATGTTGTTTTAATAATGTATAGATTGGTCTGATACCCATATTTATCTGTTTTAGCATCTTCTGTTAGGTGATGAAAGATAAAGACCACGATGTCTGAACAAACCAAACTATGTAATAAGTAAAAAAATCTATTCTCTAATTTATTTATAAAATTAAATTATTTATTTACAAATAAATAAAAAAAAAATTATAAGTGATTAAATGAGTAGATTATTTTATTGAATATTCAAAATTTAAAAAGTCAAAGCTAATTACTTACATTAGTAAAAATGAGTAAGAATTGTAATTTAAAATCAGTACATATATAACTAAATGTTTTAATTTATTATAAATAAATATTTTTATTGATTAATCTGTATTAGTTATAATGTGGTTTTGTAACATAAATACTACAAAGTGTTATCTAATGCCATTCATGAGAAAAATGCTGTGATATAATTAAGATTCAAAATAACTAGAATTACAATCGTTTATTATAATGAAATAAATTTTATTTTATTTATTACAAGCACTATTTACAATATTATAATATATGCATAAATATATATTATAATCTTGAAAACTAGTTAATGGAAAATAAATAAGTAACTTCCAAATTTGTAACCTCAAATACAATTGGCTAAATAGTAATGCATAGACTAAACTCAGTGGATTTCATAATATGATATATGCTATAATAAAAAGAGCCATAGGAATAAGAATAAGAATAATTAAGCATTGTAAATATACTAATTAACCATTTAATAAATTTTAAGAGGAGGAGAAGTATCAACTCATTATGACAAACTACAAATGCCCTTAATATTCAAAGCATATATCAAAGAGTAGTTAGATTAGAATATATGCTTTCTTATAATATTTTTAATACCCCCTCCAATATAATAACACATCCCACAACTACTATTCTCAATTTTTTACTGCATTGATTTGATCTACAATCCAAAACTCTTGATAAAGGATAATAATGTTTCTTAGGTTTTATTTGTGCCACTTTACTTTTCAAACTAATTTCTTTTGATCATTGATTATAATAGTAAGATCTCAAGGTTCTTTATTAAACATTTCTAATATTAAAATTTTCACATTTTTATTTTATTTATGAATTATTAAACAAAGAATGGCATCCTAGTGAAAATATGAAGAGATATACTCTTACCCCTAAGATAATGACTACTTAATTTATAGTAATAATAAATTTAAAAGAAAATATTTTAATTAAAATAAAATACATAGAAACTTTTAATTTAGAATAAAATAATCTACTAGGATAGCATTCAAATACCTAGAATGGATAAGGGATTTTATGGCCACTCAGAATATCCTATAAACAACTCATGCCAAATCTTTCTTGTAACTTTAAGATAAATAATTTAAGCATTAAATTTATAGTAGATAATCAACTACGATCTTATGAATAAGCAGATAATAATTTTATTACAAAAGCAATTTTCTTTTAATAATTGCACATGGATTAAAGTGATCATTTAAGATTAAGAAATTGAATGAATATTTTCATCTTATAATAATCTATTGTTTAATATTCAAAAGTAACTTTAAATCTAGATCTCAACTTCCTTTAGTCACATGATACTATGATTATGATATTACTCAATATTGAAAGTGCTCAGTTTTAAATAAAAAATTTTATTACAAATTCAAATCTGTTTTGTTATTAAAAATGTTTTAACATTTTCTGAATAATTACAATTATTGCAGAAAAACAGTAAAAAATGTATTTTACAATTTTAATAAAGTAATTATTAACTTCAATTTTATGTGCATGTACTCTTAATAACTAAAATAAAATATATTTGTATTATTGATTATATAATGTTAAGAATTCTGGATAAGTTGCATGTGATTGAGATGATATTAAAAGTAAACACACATTTAACAATAAAATATAACATTTATTTAAACAATAAGGACAATCAAATAAACAACAATTTTGGAAATCTACAACGTAAGTTATTCAAATATATGTCATACAACTTTCCTGCATAGGAGAAGTAAATTTTAGAAGTTTACAGCTTGTAATAATAAATAAATGAATTTACAAATTAAATGGCCATTGACTATTGTGAATTTGTCTGACTGATAAAAGCTTTTATTAAGTGTGGGCAATTATTACAAAAACTCCTACACTTTTACATAACAATCATACTATGATATTGTCTCAATAAAGAGCACAGTTAAATACAAAGCATGTCTTACTAATTCAGCAATGAATTGAGCTAGTAGTGATGTATATTATGTATTTAGACATTTAAATACAATTTTAAATTTTTAAATAAATAACTATTGGTTTTATATTCTGCAATGGTGGCAAAGTGCAACAAGACAGACCTACACATCAGAATCATCTCTAACCTTCATTCAGAATATTCAAGAGGTCAACCAAAGAAAAAAAGGTCTTCAAAACAAATAATAATATTAATTGCCAAATTAATAAAGTCATGGTGGTACACCACATGTGACTTCATACAAGATATACATAATATAATAAATCTGAGAGGAAAATATACATAAAGCAATGAAGCTAATAATGGCATGAATCAAAAGGAGCACTTACATTATGAGGGCAAACAAATATGCTAAGACTTTTGTCTCTAAACATATGGAAAAAATGAGAATGAACAACTAAAAAATATTAGGAACAATATGGGCTGACTTAAATAAAGCATTTAAAAATATCACTCACATCAAATACTAGAATAAGAGAGAGAAAAGCTATGATCTCTTTATAAAATATATGTGCTAGCAAAATAAGTACCCACAAGAGAGAGCAAAGCTACATCTCTTGAAAAATATAATGGCAAGATAAGCATTAACAATAAAATAAGAGAGATATAATGCTTCAATCTCCTAACAAATATAATTGTTAATTGATGTATAAAACCGATAATAAAATTATTTGCCAAATCTGATCTAATAAAATATGGCATAAAATAAACAACAAAATAAGAATATATAACAACTTCACTGGTTATACATAAACATATTGATTTAAATAGATAAATTACAATAGGTGACAAAGCAACATTTTAAAATGATAGAGTATTATAAATAGCAAACTTCCGGATATTACCATTGACAAATAATGCATAAAATATATCAGACACAATTGCATAATATAAATAAATAAAAATATATAGCAAATTATAAAAACATAAAATTATAATTCAAAATTATACCCAGTTTACCAAAATTTAAATAATTAAATATCCTTCATTCTAGAAGGTTCATTGTTCAACAGGATACAGTTCTGCTAACATAGAAATTTTCTCCATTTGTTGAAAATACAGCAAATTTTAAACTTGATATACAACATTCAAAAATATTTCTATAAGCAAAAGATTTCCTGAAAACATAAGCACATAAACATATTAATGACCATTCAGTTTCATAAAAATATTTTTAAATACAATGCCAGAAATTTCTAGTATAACATTTTGTTAACTTTCCATTCATCCATATTATTTAAAGATGAAGCAGGATTCATTAATAATAACAAAGTATACAGTATAACTTGAATAATAATTCATTAAACCATTTTGTATTTCTTTTATAACACATATATGAGTGTTGCAATTATTTTGTCCTTATATAGTTAAATAAGGGAAGCAATGAATTTTTAAGTAATGAGTCTACTACATTGGTATAATATTACTTTTCAAACATAAGTAATTAAACAATAATTTTCTAACAAAATAGTAAGTTAATAATTTTCATTTGACAGACTTGGGAAATATTTTTTCTATCTCTAGCCTGTATTAAGCATAAGTTAAAATATTCATGAGTGAATGTCTTTCATTCTGCAGCAAAGATAAGGAAAAAATAATTATGATAAGAAATTAAAATGTTATTTCAAAATTAATAAAAAGATTTTACAATCCAGAATTAAAATAGTTCATTCATTAAAAATGAATTATTCCAGGGAAAACCATTGTTTAAAATATGATAATATTGAAATAAATATATTTCAAAGAAACATTGATGGAGACAAAAAATTTCAATGTATTTTGATAAATTTATTACTCTTTCAGCATTATTTTAAAAAATTTTTAAGCAAAGCCATTGATAATATTAAGAATGGATATAAGTATTAAAAAACATAAGTCTCAAAGTCTTAATATTATGGCCCAAAGAATATTAAATCAATAATAAAGTTTACTATAAATAAAAAAATTGGTTATCAATCAAAGTTCTTACATTAGAGAGGTAAGACATAGAAAATTCCCACAATGTGCCAATTCTGCATAAAAGTAATTCAGTAGTTGTAGAAAAATAACTTTAAACTGATCATGTTTTTCTAATATGGTAGATTTCAAACTTCCTGATAGACTTACTTAGCTTAAAGTATTAGTACCTAAATTATAACTTATTTAAGAATACATATTACTTTAACAAAATAAAATTGAGTAAAAACAATTAAACTTATAATTATTAGAAATGATTAACTTGGCAATTAATTATAAAAAAATAAGCAAGTTTTTCTCTCTTCCTGTGTGTGTGCAAACTTTTCTCATGTATATAAGGTCTTGTCTTTTTTCTTTCATATCTCTGGTCATGTAATTGATTTTTTATTGATTGAAATTGATATTTTAAAATCATCTTCTCTTGACTTCCTACATTAGAGTTTAAAAATTGATTTGGTGTCTTGAAAAAAAGTTAAAAATAAAAACTCATTTACATATTGTTTAGACTCTTTAATTAAAATATTTTAACTAAGACAATTATTTATAAAATTAAAATTATTACAATAAAATAAAATATTACAGAATAAATTACATTGTTTTGAAAAGAATATTAATTTATATAATTCTTTATAACATTTTTATATCTTATTAATTAAATGAGAAGTTGTCCAGAATATCTTTTATTGTTTTTAAAGATATTTAAGAATAATATTTAAAAATTATAAACAAGGAAATGAAAGATAAAATTAAAAATGCAAGCATACTCACATATATTCTCTAAAGTTTTTTTTACTTGAAAACTAATAACTTTTAATAATAATAAATTGACTTTTTATCTTCCTATAATTAATATAGCTAACTTCATTTTCACTGACTTAATCTTTATAATGATTAGCATGACTAAAACATACTTTTATTAATAAGTAACATAAATAAAAATATTTTCTTATAAGAAAGCAAATTAAATAATAATGCTTAACAGTAAAGATATAAATTTAAAACTATTATTAGTTTAATTTAAACATTGAATTTTAATACCCTAGAAGCTATATGAAAATAACTTTAACTTTTAATAGTTTTCAACATTAATTTGTTATTATACAGAAAAATATATTCCTAATTTAGACAAAGGGAAGTCACTTGTAACTACAGATAGGTTCAAATCATTACATTAAAAATATTAAAAGTGATTTTTTAAAATACAATTAAGACTGTTCTTAGAATGACTTATAAAATGAATTAGCATTTAACTATAAAGTCCTGATAAAATTAATTTGCAATAAAAATTCATATTATTATTTTTTTTATCTATATATGTAATAATTAGATGGCTGAAAGTTTAGCTTTACTGGCAAAGCTAAAGGTTACGATATATATATGTGTATGTGTGTGTAAATTAATTGGAAGCAGTTAACACTTAGACAATACCAATATCAATAACAATCAACAATCTTAATCTCTTACAACATTCTTTTCACAATAAATGTGGAAATCTACCTTTATTTATGATTTATTATGTTTATATAGACACTAAAGATTGCAATTTGACCACAGAGAGTATAATTATTGACATAAAGAAGTTGAAATAAACCACATTAAATAGATAAATATAATTTGTTCTGAATGCAGACTAGCAAATAATCAATTATAACATTCAAACTGTACTCCAACAGTGTATTACTTAAATAATAAAGTAAATAGTATTCAAGGTTAGGTAAGTTTATAAATGTAAATTCCTCGATAGCATCAACACTTAGACAATATCAATATCAACAACAATCAACAGTTGAGTAGTTTTTAATTTTATATATATATATAACCATAGATTGAAAATAATGTAGAAATAAAATTGCTCTCATTTATATTAGTCTTAACTGGTATGTGTCTTGTTTATAATGAAATTAAATTTGATTTTTTTTATTACAAGCATTATTTGCAATGAACATTATATAAGTAAAGAAAAAATAAAACTATGGATTGCAAAAAATGGAGAAATAAAATTACATTTAGACTATTGCTAAATACCCCAGAATAATACAAAACTTACACTATATATGCAAAATTCCAACTAATCTGATTTTTGCAAATACAGATACACATAGAAAGTTACTGAGAAGAACACCTGTTCAATTTAAAAAACTCTATAAAATTAAGAGATCTGAATATTTCTAGCAGTATCTCAGATGGCTTGTAACTGTGAAGAGTTAATCAATGAATAAATATGTAGGTTTTAATCAAGTAGTAAACAGATAAAACACATTATATATATTCAGTAATTTAAATACAAAGATTTTAAATATTTGTTTTTCCTTATGCATTGCTTATTTACATTTCTGTGAATAACTATTTAGTTTCCTGAGATCAAGATATTACTGCATTATTATTTTATATGCAAATTATCCATATTTATATTTATTTATTATTAATAATTTTAGAATTAAAGTTTAAAAGCATGTACGTTTAATATTGCCAATTCATAATGTGCATAGCAATAAATTATCTTATAGTTGGATTTCAATGCATTAATAGGAACTTTCTATTATTTTTAAAAATGAAAACGTGGTAGATGCAATACTTGTATATATTTTACAATGTTTAAATTTGAGTTAAAATACTTAAAGGGAAAATGTGATAATACTTTTCGATGACACTGGTATCATAGTTTGATGCTATTTCATAAATTATGAAGCTTCTATTATTAACTGAAACTAAGTGTATGCATTTTTAAAACTCACACCTATCTTATTATTATTTTTTTAAAAATGTACTTGTCAACCTACAAATCATTATTTAATTTTTATTCAAGAAGTTTTTTATTAATGCAAAGGTAACTAATTTGAATTTTTTTCTTCACGTTTGAAGGAATATTTTAATGTAAAACAATTCATTTGTTCAAAAAGCTAAAATTGCTGTTGACTTAAATAAAATATTACCTGTTATTTTATTGTATATGGTTAAGTGAACCATGATAATAATATTGTATGGAATCATTTCATTTCTCAATAAAAGCAAAATACAATTAACTCTTTTTATTTATTTTTAACAATAACAAAAAAAAGAAGTCTTAAAGGTAACGTGATTGTTTGATTTATGTATTTTTTTTTTTTTAGGAATAAAAAATAATGGAATGATTTATTACTTGGAGTTAATAAAGAATTCGACCACTAGAAGAGACAGACCGCGTTGTGATGTGATTCTTGCATTCCAGAGCCTGATATTCTACTTTGTTGTATGTGTTCTAAAAAATAACAGGAAAATAAAGCATGTTTGAAGCAAACTATATTGTAACTAGTAGGTTATTATTGTAAATTTATATGATTGACATTTAAAGCAATATTTATAATGAATGTTAATTGATTTGTGTGAGCATAAACTGTACTAATCAATAAATTTTGCGGTAAAAGGGTTTTCTCATATATATAGCTTTCAATTTGAATAGTTTGTGGGAAAATAAAAAATACTTTTTAGCATACTTATTATTAAACATTACTTTCCAAATAACTGATTTAGCAAAATTATTTTTAAAAAAAGAAGAAGAAAAACTAATTTATTGCTAGAATCAAAAAAAAAGTTTGCAAAAAAACAACAATAAAAAAACAATTTGCTTGTTTTATTAAATGTCAGTATAGACATATTAAAAACTTTCTTTTAATATTGTACATATATTTAACTTTTGTGGAATGGATGGTATTAAGAGATTTGGAACCATGCAGAAAAATGATAGAAAGACTGGCCTTAAAGTTCATTCACATTATGGTAGAAATAATGGAATCCGGTTGATAATAATGATAGTTAAACATCAAATTAATAAAAATAAATTTAAATTAAAAATAATAAATATAAAAATACATAAAAATTCTTATGTTTTCCCACAAACAGAATAATGTACTCAAATTTTCATAAAATTTCTAGAGGTGGCACCAGAATTGAATCAATCAAGTTTAGTGTCTCAAACAAGCCTGTATAATTGTGCCTTTTAAAAATTACTTAGAAAAGCCTTATGGAGCAGAGGTGATGTCAGTGCCTATAGGATACCTATGATCTTGGGTTTTATTTCTAGCTAAATGAAATTATTTTCAAGAGATGTAAACATATATAGTTGACCTAAATGATCAAATTAAACATTTCTCAGTGATGAATATTTAGTAATCTTTAACTAGAATGCAAATCAAAGATGAAGAATTGCTCATATGGCAATCAGTAGGCCTGATAAGTACTACTTTCTCCTTCACTTTTCTCTGTGAAAGACTGATAGAAGGTCACTTTATTATAAAAGACTGTTTTCTTCTAATTATATAAAATGTTCTACTGAATAAAGCAATGGATGTAATAGAATAAAATAGATATTAGAGAATATATTTATTTATTTTTAAAAAATAAGAACAAAACTAAAAAAAAAAAAGACAAAAAAAAAAAAACAGGAAAATGAAACAATGTAAGTTAAAACATAATGAAAACACTTATAGAAAAACAACAACATATTAAATCATTCTCTCAGAGTTTTTTTAATAAATAGTTCTTCATAATTTGTTGTTTTAGATATAGACTTTTTTTATTAAATATGATATATTGGACTATTTTCATCATTGATGAGTGAATGCTGAATGTATAGAAAATTTTAAACTTTATTTAAACTTTCCAAAAACAAACAATTTCACTCATCGATGATGGAAATAGTCCAACATATCACAACTAATAATATATCTTCATCACAAACCTTCATACAAAGACTTTTCTATGTTTTTAGATCATTTAACAGACTTTGGAACATTATTGTTTCTAAGTAATTTTATAGAATTTTGCTGCTATTCTTAAGGGTGAGGTTAGTAGAATCCTTTGGACTATAACATTATTTTGAAATATGCATTTAAAAACATCTTCCACATATAAACAAATTCCTAATACAATTCAGATACAATCATCCCATTTTCTTGAGCCGCAAGTCATTAATAAGTTTCAGTATTTGTATTATTCCCATTCTAAGTCTGTAGTAATCTACTTTTATTTCCAAATTATTTTTTATAATTTATCTAAAATATATATTTTTAATCAGAAAGGATTTAGATCCTCTGCACATGCACTGTAATGTTGTTTTAATACCTCAACAATGTTTTGTTGAATACAGAGGATACCATCAAACCAAAGCACAAGATAGAGACTTTGAAAGGATAAGAGCAGTCATCTTAACTTTGTATCTAAATTCACTTACGTAGGCAATCTAAAGCATCTTCAAATGAGAGTGTGAAGATATTCATTTATTCATTTTACATCCACTAATTTTATTCTATCTATTAACAATTGTGAAATTTTCCACTTTATTGCCTATTAATTTTATGAAATATTAGAAACTATGTAACTTTCTATTTTATTTACTATCTCAGTAATTGTGTGTAATTTTAATCAGAAGGGATTTATACTCTATACACATGTGCGGTAATGTTCTTTTAATGCCTCATTGATGTTTGGTGAGTATGAAGTATACTCTCAAATCAAATCACAAGACAGAAACTTTGAAAAGAGTGGATGTTTTATCTTTGTATCTAAATTCATTTAAATAGGCCAATCTAAAGCAACATGGAATGAGAGTATGAGAATTGACATCCAGTAATTTTATTCTATCTATTAACAATCATCAAATTTTTTAATTCACTGCTGTTAATATTATGAAATATTAGAAACTATAAATTTTCTATTTTATTTATTAGCACATTAGTTGTATGTAATTTTAATTCGAAGAGAATTACATCCTATATACATGCACAGTAATGTTATTGTTTTAATATCGTAACAATATTTTGTTGAGTATAGAGGATATTATTAAATCAAAGCATGTGATAGACTTTGTAAAGATAAGAGTGGTCACCTTATCTTCATACCTAAATTTACTTATGTACACCAATCTAAAGCATCTTGGAATGAGAGCATGAAGATATTTTTTTACTCACTTTATATACATTAATTTTATTCTATTAACAATCATGAAATTTTCCAATTTACTGCCTGTTAATATTATGACACATTAGAAACTTTGTAGCTTTCTATTTTATTTATTAGCATAGTAGTCATATATGTAATTTTAATGAAAAGAGATTTACACCATTAGAAGGGATTTACACCTTATACACATGTCTCTAATATTAGGTACAAAGATAAGATGGCTGCTCCTATCTTGTGCTTTTGTTTGAGAGTATATTCCATACTCAATAAAACATTATTGAGGTATTAAAACAACATTACAGTGCATTTTTATAGTGTGTAAATCCCTTCTAATTAAAATTATATACAACTACTGACCTAGTAAATAAAATAAAAAGTTGCATAGTTTCTAATATTTCATAATATTAACAGGCAGTAAATTGGAACATTTTGTGATTGTTAATAGATAGAATAAAAATAATGGATGTAAAGTGAACAAAGAAACATCTTAACATTCTTATTTTAAAATGCTTTAGATTGACCTATATAAGTGGATTTAGGTACAAAGATAAGATGGCTGCTCTTATCTTTTCAAAATTTCTATCCTGTGCTTTAGTTTGAGAGTATCTTCCATACTCAACAAAACATCATTCAGGTATTAAAACAACACTACAGTGCATGTATATAGAATATAAACCCCTTTCTGATTAAAATTAGATGTGACTACTGAACTAGTAAATAAAATAAAAGTTAAAATATATATATGAAATATGGGATTTCTTATGAATTCATTTTATTTAATATATTTTTTATAACTTTGTAAGTAAATTCATGACCTTTCAATCTATAAACTTAGAAAACAAAAAAGTTTAAATATATTAAATAGCAATTTTTTTTGTAAAAATTTGTGTTTATTTTCTGGATCATTATATGTTAATAATAATTAAAAATTCAACATTCTGATTATTTATTTATAGCCTTTACCAAGAGTAATAACATTAATCTGAAAGGAAGTCAATTATAACTATTTAAATTTAATATTAAAAAAAACCCACATGCAAACAATGTGTAAAGAAATATATAAAATGAACACATGTACATATGATATCTGAGAATGTGTGAAAGGAGTTGCTTATCTATTAACTATGGTGAAAGTCATATATTGTTTTAAATTGGCTTTATATTTGCAATTATATATAAAGTACAATTACATATATATATACACACACACATCTTAAACTAAATAAAATTCTAACAATGATCTTGTTCAATTTGAAGTGGCCATTATATTGTAATGAATGCTGACTTATTAGGCAAAGTGACTTTTAAAAATATCAATGCTATATTGACACTGGTAATCAAGTGCCACTCACATAATTTTAAAATAAAGCTACATGGAAATCATGCCCACATAAGACTTAAGTGTTACCATTTCTAGATACATAGCAATGTGTAGAGCAAGAGACTTTGATTCATTTGTATAACATCTACACATAAGATCTAATGAACATATTATAATATATATTGTAGGGTATTAATTGGAACTCAAGCAAAACCCCAATTATTCCAGAAAAAAAAAATACTAGAGAGAAATTTCTTTTTGTGATGGTTTTATTCAACTATATGTATATTTCATTGAAAATCACTGATAGAATATCAAAGGAAAATGAAATGGGGGTAAAAGTGCAAGATTTCTGCTAATTTTAGCTATATATTAGGAATCAGCTTCTAGTCATGTGTGTAGCCCTATATGTGTGTGCAGATTATCTATCTTAAATGCATTTTAATTAATATTTGAAGTTTTAATTCTATATAACACAGTTTTTTAAAATTAATATGTTATTTTTATTTTATTGTATGTTAACATTTTAGAAAGAAAAAAGAGAGGAAAAGAAAGAAAGAGAAACTCATTAGCAAAAATAAAATCAAGGAGGCTGCTAATCATCATTTTTAACCAGCAAACTGGGTTGAACTTAATTACTAATTAATCATAAGTTTACAGTTCCAAGATAAAAATACTTCAAACCAGCTAAGTGGATAGTCGATACTTGAATCACATATTACCATCAAGAGGAAAGTGTCATTAAGGGACCAATGATGTCAATAATACAAAATGAACAAATACCAGAGAAAAGCTGAAGCAAGGGCATTATTATTGTTTTTTTAATTGGTGTTGCCAACTCATCTCAAATATCTTATTGTGGATAAAATTTAAAAAGATATGCAGTGCTGAATGCTAGATTTCTTTGTTTCAAAGGGTTGGAAGCCCTTGGAGTCCAGGCACATCTAAAGAAAAGACTAGAGAAACATATCCAGGACTGACCACATAAGAAGTGATGACTACAGTATCTACAATGCTTCATGCTTCCATCCACTTTGGAGAAGTAAATATCAGAGGAAGGGAAAATAAAGAAAGCCTACTCTGATTAAAATTCAGGATTGACTGTGAATAAGTTTAGATATCAACTAGTTTATACCTATACCATAAATTTCCTATCATCTTAATAATAATTTAGAAAATAGTAACCAAACTAATTTGAAGAAAATTTGCATGCAGTAATCAATGTTTGCTTTAAAAGACATTTGTGCTCTTTTTCTTCTCTGTTGTTAGTGTTCAGGAAGTTCTGTGTGATAATCAGTGTGTCATCTATACATATACTTACCCATAGTGAATGCTTAAAAGCTAATTAACAATACTTAACAAATGGAGGGACTCAAGAAATCAGTAATATATAACCAAATTCTATTAACTATTGACATTTCATTTTTTTTAGCCTCTCTCTACTCTCAAACATCAAATTATGTCTTAGAAATTAAGGGTTTTGCTATTACTAAATATTATATTATTACTTATGTTATTTGTTTTTCTTATTTTATTTTTATTTCAACTGCTTATCAATGGTAATATATATATATATTCACTTAGACACTTATATATTAATGTATTGAATAAACTTATTTAAAAACAAATTTCGGACAGCATTTTTATTATTTTAGTTAGAAAAAAATATATTTAAAAAAATAATAATTCTAATTTAGATAACTTCTAAAAAAATTTAATCACTCCTATTGAGGTTTTGTTAATTAAACTTCACTTCAAATTTTGATTTAAAATGCATATGTGAAGTGGGGGAGAGGACATTAAAAATTTGTTGTATCTTTTTTAGTTCTGCTATTATTTCAATTAATTTTGGTTGTCTTTGATATTATGACTTTTAATCTTAAAATCCAATTACTAAAAGCCATGAACATTTAAGGCATATAATGGCAAGAACTTCCTTCACATGTTGTGAGTTATCTGGATTGTGAGCTATTCTTTTATTTTGAAGATAGTAAATATATTTTCACATAAACAATCAAAATGAAGTATATTAAATACAGTATTTACCAAGTAAAATATATAGTTAAATTTGATGAATCTCATATCATAATTTGAAAAATGAAGTAAACATACCTGGTTATATTAATACTCAAGTGTGATACCTTAAATAGCAAATCCTCTATAACATCCAATTGAAAATAAAATTTAATAATTCACATATAAGTATTCAAAACTAGTGCTTTAAAAAGGTCTCATAATGTTGTGCATGCACACATGTCCACCATTCTCATTATCTGGGTTCTCATCAAGGCTGGTAAAGTTGACATTTTTATCAGGTTTTAATTAAGACTGTTTTTTTTTTAAAGAATCTGACACCTAATAAACCCAGATGACCCTCAAATGTTGTTTAACAAATAGAAATTCAATTATTATTGAATAAAATAAATATCAGGATTGAAAAAATATGTAGTAATTGGTGAACCTTAAAAATAATCACTTGTAATTCCTAATTACTGTGAAGAGATATTATGTATGACTTTATTCTGCAAAAGGATATTTAACAATTGTTTTTATCAATACTTTAAAAGTTACATAAAATGGACTTCACTCTATAAAAAATAAATCCATCTTTTGATATTTTATGCTATAAAAAGACCCTCATTAAAAAATTAAGACAATTAATATTAAAAATAAAATTGTATGACTTTTCTCAATATATATATATTTAGCATATGGAATCTGCAAAAATTTATTACTTCTGGCAATTCTTTTGAGGTATAAATAATGACAATTGTGTATCCCATGTTTTGTGCTTGTCATATTATATACATCAGAGGCTGTTATATTCCATTTTAAAGCAAATAGATGCAATAACTATAACTGATACCAAATCCATTGATGAAATTAATGATAACATCTAGAAACATAAAATCTGGATGTTTTTAATGTTTGTTTGTTTTTTTGTGAGATCCTTAATAATCTATTTTTTAGATCATAATTCATTTATCTAAAGTGTTCCATAATGGGATATACAAAAAAAAAGAATTTGAAAAATAAAGCCATGTTTTGAGTTAGTGGTAAGTTTGATCTATTTAATAAATTATTATACATTTTTTGAAAAAGAATTTATCTACTGATAAAGCCACAATAGAATGGACTTGTGAGTTTTAATAATATTTCTATTAATAATATTTAATTGCATAATTAAAATTTTGATGAGAACACCATTTTTTTAAAAATAGTAACAAAGTTAAAAAATTGTTCTTAATATATTTGCATAACAATGCCAAGTACTGGCAGCTATCTTTCCAAATACATTAATTGTTTCTAAAAATTATTTTAGATCAAAACTTCAATATTTAAACAAAATAAATTATGCAATGGTCCACATTTAATTACCTAATAATATGGATACAACTATGATTCGATATACTGATGAAGATTATAATCAATTTACAGAAGGTTTTATTATTGTTTAGATGAAAAGTTGAACAAACTATTTTTGTAGATTTTTGAATAAGACTCCAGTTTAAAAAAAAAAAAAAACATTTTAAACCTTTTTACATCTTTATTAAGAACTTTTTTACATCATCAACATAGATATTTTTTAAAATTCTATTTAATTTTCTTATTTTGATAAATATATTTAGATGAAATAACTGAATTTTCTGGAAACCATTTCATATAATTTTACATCTGATAATATTGGTTTTAGAGGTTTTTAAGAAAACAGCATTTTTTCAAACTAAATTATAAGCTGACTTACATCAATAAAGTTAATACAAGCATACAATTTATTTTAAATCCAACCTGTTCCAAAAATAGATACTTATCAACTATTGGCACAGTTTTGTTGAGATTATTATTTTTAACAATTTAGACCCTATATTAATATGGGGTGATATTTTTTTTGAAACATTGTTAGATTTGGTAAATTTTAATACTGCTATAACTTTATTTTTATGCCAAATTTTTGGAATAGTTTCCAAATAACAATATTTCTTAATTGTTCTTTCATCTATGCTTTGATTGAGGAATCCAAATTTTATTAAACAGTCTGGAAGTATGCCATCTCTTTTTTGGAATCAGTACTTATTTACGACAATCATGAAAAGTTTAAGTTTACTACCATTAACATCGGTTTTATTTATGAGAATGAGATCAGAAGAGCTATATTAAAAAAAAGAGAGTTGTAATTCTATTTTAATGACACTTTTTTTTTAGTTCTGTTATTCTTGATCTAATATAAGATTGCTATCTCATTGGCATATTGTGATGATACTTCTTTTAGAAGTGCTTTTACGCAGTCCAAACAACACAGAAATGTTCCACTCTTTTGAGTCAATGCTCTAAAGTTTTATTATTTTTTCTCTATCTTTCATTTCTAAAATCATCAAATAAAATGTTAATATTTTCTGATTCTTATATATTGGAGATAAAAAATCACTGGATTCTAACCAGAAGTAAAATTGCTTTTATTAAAGATAGATTATTTTGCAATTGCAAGTATGAATTGTTGTTTTTTCGAAATATATGATAGATTTAATAAAGATGGATAAGATTTAATTAAGATTTTCTCTGACTCCAGACTGTATTCTTTAATTTCTGATCACCAGTCTAGA
Organism: Epiperipatus broadwayi; assembly: GCA_028023455.1. Classification (NCBI taxonomy): domain Eukaryota; kingdom Metazoa; phylum Onychophora; class Udeonychophora; order Euonychophora; family Peripatidae; genus Epiperipatus; species Epiperipatus broadwayi. Next base: position 6,366,291 of record JAQFVV010000041.1, on the reverse strand, counting down.
TGACTTTCAACTATGATAAAATGAATTCCAAAAGTTATGAAACTTGATTTACATTGACTATATTCAAATTATCTAATATTAGCATGGCAATAATAATATACAATTTTTTGTTAAAACTCATAGATAAGATGTTATCTGTACATCTTTTGTTGGAAAGAAAAATTTCTTCTTGTTTGGCATCTTAAAATACATACGTGTTGTTATAACCCATCAATTTTACAATTTAAAAATCTGTTTTATTCTCAGTTGCATATCCCCAAAGGCTCTTATCAAAACTGAAATATTTTACAATTATGGAAAATGTAGAAAGATGTGAAAGAAAAAGGTAGAATCATTTTGGTTTGGAACATTTATAAACATTCCATATGTAAAGATTATCTATCCACAGATGATTCCTTTAAGATTTGAATTGATTTCATTAAAAGTTGCTTGCTTTGCTAGATTGTTTGGAACAAAGATAACTGTGCAATGTTTTGTAGATATTTTAAGATGTGAAGTCAGGGATATTATGAATGTATACATTATTATTAGAAGAATAATGGGATTTCTGAAGTGCAATTACAACAATGTTATATTATATAATAAGTAATAACTCTCCATTTATGAATTTGATATATACTCAATACTTAGATGAAGTAATTTTATTGCATTTTCTAATTGAAGAGATCTCTCCATATAAAATGTGCACTGGCATCATGTTCTATGATAATTGTTAAAAGAAACTTTCGAGATAATTTGCTTATAAAATTTCTGTCAATACAGTAACAATAAATTATATCATTTTTATTGTTTGATAATACTTTTAAATACTCATACATATATAATTTCATGCGAGTATTAGCTATATGAGTGAATTATTATTTTTAAACTTTCATCTTATTCACTGTATAATATCATACATATAACAATGTAAGATTAAATAATAATAAAAATTATGTTAGAAAGCAATGAAGTTTCATTATAAAAACCTTAAAAGATAGAGATTCAAATATTTGTAGTTTTTACCAAACAACGATTTACTAACGAGGCTTTTGTAATTCATAAACATTTTGTTACGTTTTGTAAAAAAAAGTTTTAAAATGTTCAACACTATCAATCTTCTGTATGACTTCCTTGTTATCAAAAAAATTATAGGTCTGGATTGGTTTAAAAGTTTTTTTTTTAAGGTCTGGATTGTTTTAGAAGTGGTACAGTAATAGATTCAAGAAGTAAATGTTTCCTTGGTTCAATTTTTAGCTGGTTTATCAAATAAATGGAGCTGCTGTACTCAGCCTGCCACTTGTATATTTAAACATCATGTGATCTGAATGAATTACCATACGATTACATTAGTAAATTTATTTTAATTTTTCTAATCAGTTTATGTATTTGTAAATTCTTTAAATCAACAAAGTATGATTCTTTTTTTTTTTTTAAATCATTTGATGACACTGCTAACTAGTGTAGTACACACACTCATAATAATTTAATAAGCAAATTTTTATTTTAATCAGTTATTTTCTTTTTTACAGACTATCTTGGAAGAAGTAATACTACTTCAGGCTATAACAAATGAACACTGTGACTGAATCGAAATCCTAGCATGCATTATGAAAGATCCACTAGGAAAATCTAAAGAAAAAAAGCTAATCCAGTTCTCAGCCAATATAACTATATTCGAAAATCTGTTATCTTTTATCAAACTTGTGTAAAGCAATCTGAGACAGATCCTTACCAGACCAAAAATGTTAGTTATAATGGAATAGTATGAACTACATCTGATCTTCATCAATAATAGTTTACAGGCATCCTAATTCTAGAGTTATAAAAAAAAAACTTTTAAAGAATCCCACATCATTGAAATGCATAAACAAAAGAGTAAAGATATCATTTAACTGTGATATTTATATCACACGATCATCATTTCTTATGCTTGCTCAAGCTGTTAAAAGAGGCAAAAACCTTCTTGCATCCATTGATTACTCTGCTTGCACTGAGAGGCACTACTGTAGGGAGAGTTTTGCCTGTGATATTTATAATTGTATTAATTAAATAAATAACAAGCATAAAGAAAACTTTTTTTTTAACTTGGATTTTTTAAATATCCAATATTATCTTTTGAATTTGTTTATCTCATTATTCATTTGTATTTTTATGATGTTTTTTTTAAATTTTAGCTTCTGTATTCCAATCATAGAAGAATGATTTTATACATTAACAGTAGGCATTTAAAAGTGGTATAATAAGTTGTAAAACAGCATTTTTTTACATGGTAGATTTTAATTAGATATCAGTAGACAAAGGAATTCTAAAAACATATTTAATTTAAGCTTGGGTGGGATAAAATAAAACAGTTTATAATGAATACTGGTATTTGTCATAAAGAAGGCAATTGCTGATCGCAATATATACTGTGCATTGTAAATTATTTTAAAAAAAATCTATATTCAATTAAAAAATAAAAATTTTCAAAAAAAAAAGTCTTATCATATCTTCCTTTATGAATCCTTATTTAACCCCTTAATTATCTTTAAATAACTTATTGTAGAAAATGAAGTGAAAAATTTATCATTATTCTTGTAATTTACGTATATAGAAAGTTTCTTTATAAGTGCTCTATTAGGAATAATTTTTTTGTTGTCCTTTTAAAATTGTCATTTTTGTAAAAGATTAATAAGTTTTCAATTTTCAATCAACAAACAAACAAAAAAGAATATCAAATAGACTAAATAAATTCAATATCTTGTTTTAATGTCTCTAAAGTTTTTAATATAACACCAAATTCTGGCATGTTAGAATACACTGCAACAAGAAAAATGATCCTTCATTATGGCTATGGTATTTTTTTATAACTTCTATCTGCTATACACAATAAAACAAAAATTGTTTGATTAGTAGAAAAGCATGTATCAGAAACCTAGAGATAAACTTTAAAATAAAATTATTATATAGAACTATCAAAGATGTTACTGTTTAGTGACTTAGTATTGTATGCTAAAAAGAAATAGTGTGAAGTTTTAAATTATAGGGCCAACAACTTTATTCGACTTTCATGTCATTCATATATTTTATATCTAAAATCTTTCAGTATTTAATTATTTCGTTACCAAATTAATTTAACTTTCTTTATGCTTATATGTGTGTTGTATTCAATTTGCTTTCTCTCAGATTTATTAAAAACATTTCTTAATAGGATGAACCTATTACTAAAAAAAAAAAGGTGCTAAAAATCAAAAAATTGGAAAAAAAAAAAATCTTAATCTAATTAGAAGAGTATTTGTTAATAATCTTATTTTGTAATCATCTCATTATAATTTTTAACCCTTTAGGCCAAGATAAGACTTTAATGTATTATATATAATAATTATTATTATCTCAATCAAGCGTTGGTGGCCGAGTGGTTAGCACAGCTGCCTCACAAGCAGTTGTTTCGGGATTCGCTTCCCAGCTGACACTTTGATATATATTACTATCTGTATTCTTAATGATATTCTTTTAAAAAATTATTTAAGTGACATAACAATATTTATTATTTGGTTTTGACAGAAACTATATACACCGGGTCTCGTTTTATGCGTATTTATTTAATGCGATTTTGAAGTTATGCAATTCATGTTTCTTCTTAATATCTTTGTATGCAGTTTTCTTTTATGCGATAAAAATTATTAGATCAGAAGTCGAGCTCCGATAATATGCTATTACTTTAAATATTATAAATTTTGCGCACTCACATCATATTTAAAGTAATAGTGCATTGGCAGAGTTCAACTTCCATCTAATAATTTCAATATTTTCAGCACTTTACAATAGTACTGTAATAGATTTTATGCAATAAAGAAGTTCATGATTCACTTAATATCAGAATTTCCCCATTTTATATACACACATTAAATTTTACAAGACTATAATGTAAATCTGTTCAAACGTTATAGATGAAAAATACTATGTATGTTGTTATTTTTGCATTTTAAATCACGTTCTATTTTTGCTTTTTATAAAAAGAGTATGTAATCAATTAATCATTTAGTGTCCGCAAGTTTATTTTTAAAAGATGAGTAACAGCGGTGGACACAATTAAATTTGACGATAAAATCTGATTTTTAATTGTAATTAACAATTTAAAAATTACGTAACGTGATCTGAAATTAAGGTGATGTGAAACGATGAAATTTGATTTTTAAACGGAATTGAAAATCAAAAAATTAAAGATAAAAATAAGAATTTAATTTTTAATTGTTAGTTTTAATTAAATTTTGCCCAACAGTGGTGAGTTGGTGTCTTTTTATTATTGTAAGTCTAAGTTCTTATTTTTATTTTAAACTTTTAGTTTACTCTAATGGAAAGAAAAAAAACACCCAAGAAAATGAATTTATTTGGAAACAAAAATTTCAATTTTAGATCACTTAGTTAAATGGGAAGGATCAACAACGATTGGAAAAATGTTTTAGTTGTATTTCCTCTTGACTTCATTTAAGGAGAAGCTACAGTACCTCACATCACATCATGATGAATCTGATGTCTCAAATAGTGATATTGATTAAAATACCATACATATATAAAAAAAATGTAAATTACGCATAAAAATATATTATTTTGAATAAAATTAAATACTGTTGTTAATAAAAAAAGTAAAAAAAGTTTGTCTTGTATCGATTTTTTTTAAATTTGAAATTTTTTATTAGTCATATTTTATTTTCTTATTTTTTTTATGCGAATTTTAAAGTAATTTTACGTTGTTGCTTTGCTTTTATGCAATTTTCAAAAATTACAGTAACCTATCCCCCATTTTTCAAGGCAAATTAAGTGTATTTTTGTGTGATTTCTTTTGTTGCATGTTTTCTGAGGAACCTATCTACCGCATAAAATGAGACCCAGGTGTATATTGAAATGATATAATTATTTTAGATATTTATATTGATTAATCATCTCACAATAATCATAAAAAGTAGCATGTAATACAGCAGGGGTCCCCAACCCTATGCCCGCAGGCACCATGGCACCCACAGACCATTTTACGTGTGTCCGCCACTATCTGAGCATGATAAAAAATTATTTATCTGATACAAATAAATTTAATTTTTAAATTTTTTTATAAATTATTGTATTATATTGTAATCAAATTGTAGGTCATACTATACTTTTACAGCATAAAAGGGTCTATCATTAACAATATCCAACTATAAATTTACATTAAAAATATAAATGCTGCCTGCCACCTGGCTGGTATTATAGAATGTGCTCTTAAGTGCAAAAAGGTTGGGACCGCTGTAATACAGCATAGGCCTTCATTTAAGTAGAATAATTAAATACACATTTTAGCAAGTAAACAACTCGTAATATTAACAAATAGAACTGTAGTATGGTATTTATGTGTATATGTGCCTATAGATACAAGCATAATATTTGTCATTTATTCATAAATGGACTAATAAAAAATATATATTGTAAAGAATATTAGTGAGATAATTTTAATATTGTGCAGAATAATTTTAAGTTCAATTATTAAAAAAGTAATAATAATAATATTATTATCAACAAATAATAATATATAATTAATGTTCTAAAGAATTTATAAAACACATATCAAAAGATGTTTTAATTTTTGAATTCACATATATTGGCATTGTTTTAAGGGAACAAATAAAATATAAATCTGCATCTCCAAGAACTTTAATAGATTTTGCATTCCAAAAATTGCTACAATGAATTCACTAGTGATCAGCATTCTAAAATCACCATAGCTAAAATATAATTTTAATGAATGTATAGAATAAAATTAGATTCCTTGCCAATTCTAAAACCAATGTGGACTTACCTAGCAGAATTCTTCTTCCGAATCAGGAACTACTAATTTCATGTAGAACATCATTAAAATGCTTTAACAAAATATCATGAAATGCCTTCTCCTTAACAGAAACTTAATATATAAAAAAAGGAAAAATACATATGAAAGGTACATGAAACTCTGGAAAATTAAAAGGATAAAGGATCTACTATCTACTTCTAGAAAATATTTATCAGAGCTCTGAAAATAAAAAGACTAAAGAATGAATCATGTTTTTGGCTACAAACTATTTAAATTTCTATTAAAACTGGATGCTATCAATCTCAATTAGTACTTAAGTCATTTGTAAATTATAAATAAACTTTAATATAAACTGCTTAAAAATAGATGAACTTTTGCATATAAATCTTCATATATATCAATAATTGTTATTTCATATACAGTTTACAAGGTGTTTTATGATGTGTGTGTATATATATATATTGTGCTCTTTTTATTGACAAACCCCATCATAAAACCAAATTGGGAATAAAATTTGTTTTGGCATAATTTTACATTTTATTAAATCAAAAAGATAGGTACTTATTAAGATAGGAAAAATAACTGTCATTTTAGGTATCATAAGGTTTGAACTTAGGTTTAGTCAATTTAAAATTGTATAAAGGATATAAATGTTGTGTAAAATAGTTGGTTACAAATATACCTAAAAGGTAAAATAATAAACTATAAGTAAACATTTGATAGCATTTATAATTATAGTAAAGTTCAAATCTAATCTTCTAAACAAAAATGTGTTATATTGATAGATAATTATTGTCTGTGTGTATCTAATATTATAAAAGCAATTATTATTTCTGGTTAAATCTTAAGATATGTTTACAAATGAATGATTAATATTTATTTTACGAATTTGATGATTAAAAAATCATAAAAGTAATATCAAATCTAATTTGTATAAAAATAAAACCAGAATGATCTAAAGTAAATTTTATTTTATTCAGTTTCTAAAAGGATTTATTTTTATTGAGAAATATTTTAGAAACTGAAAATATTTGTTTTAAAAATAGATCAAACATTAGCAACTAAGTAAATATTTTAAAATCAGAGAAGGGGGGAAATTAACCAATACCAGCATGCAGATCATTGTTTAAAAAAATTGAGGGGAAATTAAATTGAAGAAAAAAAAACGATTACAGATTGAGAAACAAGTTACTAGTTTTGATTTTTTTTTATCCTAAAAAGTTGCTTAAAATTACTTAAATATTATTATTATTATTATTATTTAAAAAAAAAAAGAAAGGTAATAGATTTTACCTACATAATAATTTTAAGGATATAGGTTATAAAGTTTTGTTAAAATGAACGAGTAAATTAAATTAATCTCTGTGGGCAAATCAGCAATTAATGGTTCTTCGAAAATTTCTTGAAATCATTATAAGGAAAAAAATAATATAAAAATGAAAGAGAAAAGTTGTACATAATACCAAATTGTTACCAAGGAATACACCCACTGAAAGAAAACCTTGGGGGTACTGTGTTAATACAGGATTTAATTGATAAACTAAATGTGTCATATTAGTCAAAATAATTGAACAGGATTAAGTTACCAGTCAGAGACAAATAAAAGGCAACTTATTCCTGATAGAGATAAACATACATTTTTAAAAATATCAAAAACTAAATTAGTAATAGATAATAACAGAACTAGGTATGTACAGAAAAGCATACATTGTATTCAAAGATAAATCTTAAAGTATGTTTGAATAAAATTTTAATTAAAAAAATGATTGAAACTGAGCAATACTAATTTTAATATCACTTTTATGGAGAGTAAAAAAAATATATTGAATGATATATATATATGTTAAATAAATTATATTTATATGTGTACAGAATAATAGTGGTCTGCTAGCATGAACAAAAGCATTATCTATCATCTGGAATTGAGAAAATATATAAAACAAGCACAATAAAGTAAAACCATCCCAAAAAATATTTAATAAAGAAAAAAGATGCACTGAGAATAAATTGTTGAAGAAAATATGGAATAAACATTAGTGCATTGAGGAATATAAAATGTATGTGGAAGATAATATTATTCTACTTTTAAAAAGAAAATGGGAAATGCTTTTTCTTAATAATAATAGTAACCAAAAATAAGCAAGGAACCAGTCAAATGCTGAATTATTACTAGCGCAGGAGCATTTAAATCGAATGTACAAGGTAAGTTGCAGATAATCTTTAATTACTAAAGGGAAAAAAAACCTGCTCTCTTGTCAATAACCCAATGTCATGTGAATTTTTATAATTGTAATAATCTTCAGATGAGAACAAATGGAGCAAAAGTGATAATAACATCGATATGCAATTAGTCTGAATTATGTGGAATGATTGGAATGCCAGTAAAAGTTAAAGTTTTTTTTAAGGAACTTGTATTTAAAAGAGAAAAAAAGAGCTTGCAATATAATATGTTTATATATATTAATTCCAGACTTTAAACATAGTTGTTATTATAATAGTGGTGATGGAAATAGATCAATAAATAATGAAATTAATAATTTATTTAATTTGGTTATTGCTATGTCCAGCAATGACCAAGTTACAGTACAGCTGGATTGCAAATTTAAAGAAGTGAAATTAATACCATCACAGGCAGCAGGGCAATTAATATTATTGATACTCCATAATGTTTAAATAGTTAGTTAAAAACGTTCTTCATTCTTCAACATACAAAGTTATACATATATATATATATTTACAACAGGTTGAAGGCAGTTAATTTATGTGGGTCCTGCGATCAGGTACTGTGGTCCTGAAATATTAATTTAAGTCCGGAGAATAGTTCTCGGAGAGGCTATATTGGCAAGGCTGACAGTAAATGCCAGAGGAAGAAACATGTCTGTTCTTCAAGGGCTTCAACTAGCTAATGATTTTGTCTTCCCTTTCTGGTGAAGATCACAGCTCTCGGTTCCCATTTTAATAATCTATAATTGGTTGGAGTCCAACAGTACCAGGTGGTTATACCAATGTTAATATATTCTAACATGCATTTTTGTTTAATTATTATATAATACAAGTTCTTGTATATTTAATTAATTAAAGTTTTCTTTTTTCAGATAATTCTTATCAGGAATCTAGTCCGTATTTCCCAATAGCAGTTAATTAAATTTGCTATAGGGCTATGTGATATTCAATCAGAGTTGCTGATCTTTAAATTAATTTTGCCTAATTAGTTCATAGCATTTTTATATGTTCATTGCATTTATATACGCATTTGATCAGATTTTTCTAATACACGTGTATTTAGCAGTTATCTATATCATTAATTAGTTTAAAAGTTATGTTTTTATCAAATATTGTTAAATAATTAAAATAAATAGATATGATTAATGAGTTAATGAAATATGTCATAAAAGTGTATGTTATGAAGAGGGGATGGGTTTGTATTTAAATATACAATATTGAAAAGGAAAAACGATATTTTAAATGTGATCTTATGTTTTATGAAGAACAATTTAATATAGTTATACAGAAATTATAAGTAATTTTAGTTTGTAATTTGTATAAGAAAATAGTTATAAGAATAAGTTAGAAATATGATGGTAATAATTAAATTAAACCATTAAGCATCACATGATCACCATCTCTTATACTTAATGGTTTAACACCAATCCTGCCTAATAATTGGATAGTGATGGCTATGGTTGTTAAGGAGCCAAAGAAACCAAAATGTATGGGTGCTGAACTGAGTTTATGACTATATAAGCTATTGAGCTTAGATTGAAAATATTTTTGTGTTTTCAATTTCATTCTCATAGTTTTATAGTTAAGTAGAGATAAAAGGTGGTTGCTGGAGGGTTGCATTAGATCCTAAGATGTAGGTGCAGTGCTCTCAGATCCAAAGCTCCTCACTGATGAAGGCCACAAGCCAGAAACTAGTCTAGGGATATTGGATGGGTATGCTTTAGAGAGGGATTTTATGCACAAGCCTTCTGGCATCTATTGATTAATCTCTTTGGCACAGGGTGGCACTACTATATGGAGAATTTTGCCTTGTTTAATAATTAAGTTGTTAGATAAAGCAAAGATAAGTATTTTATTTAGGATACACCAAAGGGTGGTCTATTAACATTTAGCTGAATCTCATAAATTGTAGATGAAAATTATTGCAGGAAGATATAGGGGTTCAGATTTAATAGTATACAGTATAAAATTCTTATTGATTGTATTTTACTATATAGGTTGAGAATAAACCATAGGAAGATGGAGTTTGAGAGCAAAAAAACTAATTGATGATTTTATAATTATTATAGTAATATCTTCTTAGAAAAAAAAAGATCAAAGGATGAATATCATGGAATCTAAAAATAAACAAAAAGTGATATTTCACCCTATTATAGTATAATAAGATTATTGTATTAAAGCAAGAATATAATAATTAATATTTTCCATTTTGTCTTCATAATTTAAAGTCTAACTTATAATGAGTTAATAATTGTAAAAGAAGGAGGTATGATTATCTAATGGAGACACCTGATTTATGATAAAAGAAAAAAAAAACATCCAAAGGTAAATATCATAACAGCACCATATTATATGAAAAGATATTATTTTTTGCTTTATTGTAAAAATCCAAAAGGCAAAAAAAAAAAAAAAAAATGGAATGGAAATTTTTCAATTGTTTATATTGTTACTATACTATTGTTATCTTTAAGTTACCTTTTAGTTAAAATGTTTATTATAATATCTTGTAAATAATATGATTAAAGTTGTTGTTTTGAAAGTTTACTTAAGTGTTAAAAGTTGCATTTCTTTTGTGAGAGTCATAGTCTCTACATCATATGAACACAGAATATACAGTTTGAGATTGTAATAAGAAATTAATCCAGTATAGAACAATATAACCATCGTTTAAGCACACACTTCTTAAAAGATTTTAATTTAATGTAAACTGCCTTGATCACATAAGTCATTGATAATATTGCAAATTATTAACGTATGCTTATTTATAAGGAATTAAATTATGAATTATTTATTGTTAAAAGTATCAAATATAATTACAATTTAGATAACAATATTGGTTTAAGATTAAGTATTAGTGAACATAAATATAAAATAGTAGTGCAATTTTAATTATAGATTCAGGTGATAAGTCTTTTCTTAAATGATGCACTATCTATAAAGTTCAGTAAAATCCCTCTTGATATTTTATAGGTAGATCAAATAACTAATTGAAAATCAATAATAATTCTGAGACCTCCTTAGAATGATATTGTTATTATAGTTATTCTTAATGATAGTGTTATAAAAGTAAAATAATAAAAGATTACCATGCAATAAAATAACAATACAACTTATTGAGTAGATTAATTTAAATGTCATCATTATAGATATTTTATTCTATTAATTTAAGCATTATTGTTAGTCATGAGAGTATTTGAATACTGAATAAGGAGTGTCTAAGTATTCTTATGCCATTGGATAGATACTTTAAAGTATTTATATAATATTAAAGGGAATGTAATCTTGTTAATAGGTTAGGTGAGTTTCATAATTATTATGATTGATTAAATATAATTCAAAAATTGTAAGATTATTAAATGGTATCTAGATAAAGTCCTAGTATAACCTAATGTAGAGATTTGGTCTACCTTTTATAAGTTGTTTTCCTATTGATAGTGGACAATATATATGTATCTTTGTAACAATAAGCTAATGATTTACATTTTAAATATTTAAGGTTTCAAATACTATTTTAAATACATGCTTAGATAATGAAATCATCATGTAAGTTTTTTTTATAATTAATAGTATTAAAAATAATAAACTATTTATTAATTATAGCAATGAGATTTATCAGAAACTGAGTTAGAAAGTATAAAAAATTTCACTTTGAATGACCTATCCTAAATTCATGAAAGGATAATTGAATGAAGTGTGAATATAAATAAAGAATAGGATAGTTGACAGCATGAATGATTTAAATTTAAATAATTCTTTGAAGTTCAACCTTAGATGTATTAAATGATTAAAAGTTCTTTTAACTTTATGGAATTTTGTTATAAAATAATAATGGAATGTAAATAATTCAAATGTGTGATCTATTGTTTATTTATAGAAATGTTGAGCTCGAGATATACATGTATTTAATGTTATTTTCATATATAATTAATTTTAATGGTAGGTGTAGATAAACTTAAATTATTAAAAGTTTGAAATAAAGATTCTGGCAGTAATTGTGTTACTTGTTAATCTATTTTCATTAATCTTCTTGCTTCCCCCATTATTATGAAATATTTCTTGCTTATTTCAAAAAAGCAAGATTGTTCCACAATTTTAAATTGCTGTATTAATGTTATCATTAGTTATAATGACCTTAGTTTTTTTTTTATAATAGAAAATTTTCCATAATAATTTTATTGTTTTATTTGAAAACAAAATATGAAAAAAAATCAATATATTATGGACAATTGGCTAAAATTTAAATGATATTGCTATTGTTTGACACAGAAAAAATGCCTTCTGAGTGTATACTTGCTTTTGGTCTCAATTTTCACATAAAGATTGATACAAATGAAATATGAATTTTTTGTTTGTTTATAAAGTATTTTTGATTATTTTTACACACTAATTGGTGGATTATTATTCAAAACAAAAAGAAATGCACATGTACATTTTCAATTTATTCATTTATCTTTTATTTTTAGAAATTGAAGTTAATAACATTGACTATAATATAAACAAAGAAACCATAGCATGTGTAATACCATTGTCTCTTAGAATATGGTGTTAAAATCTTTCCAATATTGTAATTATTATAAAGAAAATATCAGATTTTAAAGTAGAACTTGATATACATTTAAAAATTTTTTAAATAAAAACCATTTTGTTCATTTTCTTTACGAGTGTGTACAATAACGTGGTTGATGACATTTGTGGTACATTATTTGATTTGCAAGTCAGTTTTTAAATATTTAAAAATGTCAAATGAAATTTTTTAGAATATTATTCATTTATAAAATTAAATTTTAAAAAAATTAAGTCCAATTTACTGAGTTTTAGTATAAAATAAAGATTATATACAGTAGTGAAGGGTGAGCATTTTCAAAAACTCACCAGATGAAACAAAAGAAAATGACATATTGTTAAACAGTTAAATATAAGCAGATATAGAATTCCTGTTCTTATGCTAAACATAATGATATGCATGCACATTGTTTATATTATTAATATATTCCTTGTTTCAAAGAAAGTCTTCATACAATGATTGATTCAATATGTTATAATGTGTATTAATATAATGATAGTTTATGCATGTAATTATTTGTGTCCAGCTTACTTGTAGACATATTTGTTAAGAGATGCATATCATTTTGTAACCTATTGATAACAAGCATCTGGGTCATGTCCATCTGATCATAATTTAAATGTTGTGATTTATATGTTTTCTCATGCATTTCTCATCTTTATCTCTTTATGCAGAACTGAGTGAGTCATATAGGAGAATGTTATAATATTACTGATGATAGTGGGATTAATATATTGCACATCACACATATAATATTACCAGATTCTTTGAATGTATCATTCACAACTTCATGCATACCAAGTCATTGATTTTGAATCACTAAGGATCTCATTTAAATGTCCATGAATTAATGAATTAGGTGATAATATATGCATTCATGTCCATATGATACATTTAAATAATAATTATAGAGATTAAAGAGTTAATAAGCAATACTATCACAATACAGAATTGATTCATCCATTGCAATGAAATTCATTCAAATGCTAGGTATGATGTCACCATAGCAAAATAGAAAGGTAACTCTCATAAAATTTCATTTTTATAATTTAAGAGAAATTTGGAATATTTGGGTTTATAGATCTTTAAGATGCATCATAAGCACTCGTAACATTTGCTAGTTTATTTTTTTAACATAGGTGCTGCAATATGAGAAATCAAACTACCCCTTTAGTTGTGAACATAATTATTGAAATATGTTGTAGGATTTACTTGTAATAAATAGAATGATTGATTGTGATGAACTTTACCAAAAGTGCATTCAGCTTTAGGTCATAAAAAAGAAACAAATTACTTCGTATACAGATGAACAATGTATGCAAATCTGAATTACAAATATAAATGAAGGGAAAAATCAATATTATTAATAAAAAGTATTTATTTGATTTATTTATAATAAATGTCAAGCCATTTAGTATATTTGTTAACTTTGGGTCTACCAACATTAGGAAGGATTAAATATAATTAGATACAAAGGAAATTTCACATTTTTTTCTGATCTTATCTGCATTAAAAAAATATATCCGCAGTTGTGGTAGTATAGGTAAATTTCTTAAGATTTACAGATAAAATATATAATCTTTGGGTATAATATATAACTGGATCATGAATCCATAAGTGTTGCTTGATGAAATTATGTATCATCAACTCATGGGCTGACAATTACAATATATATATATATTATACATATCTTGAACTTCTAAAGATAAAAATGTCATTGGCAATTATCTTTTAATAATTTTAACATTGAGTATTATTGGTGTGTAATAGACAATGATTACAAGAAAGGTATCTGTAAGGTATTTGCAAAGAATTATTTCTCTCTTAAAATAATAAAATGCCATTATAATCACTTTAATACTATTTGATTAATATTTCTTGCTGTAATGGTTATTATATCTGCATAGCATACTTAAGATCTGGAGTTTGAATCCATTAAATTTTAAACATTTCCGCAGGTACTTGAAAGTTAACAAATAATTCTAGGAATTTTTTTTCAAGTAATAAGTCTAAAGTCACACAACTATTAGCATTTTAATTTTGTTTTTAACTAAAAGGAAAAGGGACATCATCACCAAACCAAAGTTGACTATTTTGATGAATGTCCTCTTCCTCTTGCAGAGATGATGGAGAAAGAGTAGAGGAAAATTATTTAAATTTGTTTTAATTTTATCTTTACTTTTTTAAAAACTTTCATAAATCAATTTTATTACTATTATATATTAAATAATTCATAATAAGTTATTTTTTTAATTATTAAATTCAAATCATCATAATCATTGCAATTGAAGTTATCATCTAGACTTGTTTTTATTAACTTCACAAGATTCACATAAAAATATTTCAATATTTAACTATGGATTGTATTTATTTACTTAAATAATAAGTGTTATTGTTAAAATTGCCTTGACAACGGTTTGAGATTGTTAATTGTTATTGATATTGGAATTGTCAAGTGTAGAGAGGCTTTAATGTATTTATTTAGTAATTTTAAACTACTTATAATTATTTATTATTCTTTTTTTTTTTTTTTATTGATTTTGTATATTTATTTCAAACTGAAATTTTCAGTTTGATTTTTTTAAAAGAATTTTTTTTTATGTAGTATCCAGTCAGAAGATATGAAAATTAATTGGATAGGAGACTTATCTTCAACATATAAAAACTGATTTCATGAAAGGACTATGGCAGATATTGATAATAGAAAAGATAGAACATCTATCTTTATTTTACCAATTAAAATATGGATTTTGATCCAGCAGAACATTCTAAAGTATGGAATGTTTTGAAAAAAGTGAGTATACTAAAATATTTAATTGTTTTTATAAGAAATCTATATATATGGCTAGAAGCCACAACTGAAATACACTATGACCATCAGTTGGATTTCACATTCTCTAAGATGTTATTCAGGACAGCTTATTATCATTCTATATCTATCCAACTTGAATGAAGACAAATGTAAATTCAAGATTGCTGAAAGAGATCCAAACAAATTTATACTGATCACATTATTTTTATAATTGAAAAGCAGAAAAAATCAAATTTCACAATAAATGACAGAACAAGATTATGATAATGGAATCAATTTTTGGCTTAAAAATTGGTAATAAAGTCATAAAAGTGACTGGAAGTTATTGATTCCTCACATCATTCATCAATAACAAATTATCCAATGGTACAATAGTCTCATCACAGACTAATAAGAACTAAAGCATGAATTGAAGCTCACTCTGTCATTCTTTGGTGCTCAAATATCTCTTAAGTAAATAATCAGGGCTGCTACATGTGGGTGTGCAGATTATGCAGGGCCCAAATGTGCTTCACTTCTGGGATGCCGAGACACCAAGATAATTAATAAAATTTACATGTAAATAAAATTGTTTACATTTTCATCGTTAGAATATTTTTTATTTAAATATAATAGGAATACTTCTTTACTTAAATTTATTTGTGACAATAACCCGGGCTTCTAATTTCTAGGCATGAGCTCAAAATATATTACATATATACTCTTATCATTATGCTAAACCGAACAGACTGATGCCATTTTGTCATCATAATTAATAAAACTTATATGTAAATGTTTACATTCATAATCACTTTATTCATAGAAACATATTCTGTTTGTAAATATTTATTATTTAAACATAAGAGAAATATTTCTTTACTTAAACTTATTGTGGCAATTGCTTTAGCCTCTAAATATATTTCATATATACTCTACCATTGCAGAAAACTGAACAGGCCGATGCCCTTTCATCATTATAATTAATAAAATTTATATGTAAATAAAAGTGTTTAGATTTTAATTTAAATATCCTAATTTATATAAAAAGTAACATATTATTATTAATAATTTACTTAAAAATAAAATTTATTTTAAAAATATTGCCTCATAATTACAGTAATTCTGCATATCATGAAATTATGTTTATCAATAATGTTTTACAAGTTGTAAATGTGTTATTCACTTGGAAGTATAAATGTCCAAGTTAAAAAATCCTATTTTAGTCATATTATGAAATTATCTCATTCATTAGAAATGTGGATAATTCTTTGAAAGATTATTGATAAAGAAAGAAGAAAAAGAGCAGCAGTGAAATAGTTAGACTCCATCATCCCAAATAAATATATATTTGAGCAAAATAAAAGATCCAGAATCAGTTTAAATGATTCCCAGAAACCAATTATTGACTGCACCTAATAATGATTTTTTTAATAGTTACAATATTCTTAATTTGAACTCATACGTTCAAGCTCCCAACAGCTATCCACTTCATCTTATACAAACGATACACATGACCGAACACACATGTGAAAAAAATAAATGATCTCCAATATATATATTTCATGCTGAATCAGCACTCATCAGTTGGTCCAGATCATTTATCATGTATGTGGCCACGTGTTTCATTTGTATAAGATGAAGTGGGTAGCTATAGGGAGATTAAAGGTCTGAGTTCAAATCATTCTAATTACATTAAATTCAGTACAGACAATGTACTTGTATTTAAATATTCTTAATTCCATGTTCTTAGAAAATGTATTGTGCTCCTATTCGTTTATCAAATACATCTCCAGATCATATTTGATTACTCTCAATGAAAGAAATTTATACATTAAAATCTTTATTATCTTCTCAAAGATAGTTGATTAAAAATTCATTTACTTCGAACCCATATAAAGAGTTGTTCACTTGAACACCTTCTGTAATTTTAAATGTTAATTATGAGCAAGTTCATTTAAATTAAAATATATTAAATAGGTTTTATACATATTTTACTCTCTTTTTTTTTTTCGAAAAAATCCTTTTATAATTTATAAATCTGTTTAATTGCATAAAATTTAAATCTTTAGATTGTTTTGTTAATTTAATAGCGAATAAAAATGTTACTTTTATTACGAGTAAAATGAGATATCTCTAATAAATTACTTTTTAAACTCTCAGACAATAATAGCACGTTCAAAGCTATTCTTTTGATAATCTTATTCAAATTAGTTTTTCTCTTTTTTATTTCACAATAATAATTGTTTTTTTTTTTTTTACTTAATTGTTTTAATTGCCATTGAATATGTTAATTGTATTACATTTGATTGGTAGACTTTTTTTAGATTTAACTTTTTAAAAAATCGATTTCTTCGAGTAAAACTTTTGGCTGCAAGTGTCGTAATTCTATAATTATTTATTATTACTTACATAAAAACTTAGAAAAGTTTGATTTGAAAATTTATATTAATAAGCTCACAATTATTATATGAAATTATTACGTTGATAAA
This sequence comes from Epiperipatus broadwayi, assembly GCA_028023455.1. NCBI lineage: Eukaryota > Metazoa > Onychophora > Udeonychophora > Euonychophora > Peripatidae > Epiperipatus > Epiperipatus broadwayi. The sequence goes on along the minus strand of JAQFVV010000041.1, from coordinate 6,348,439 downwards.
AAGTGTAATAGAAATAACTCATCAATTAAATCAATATGCTACAGAAGTTCTTGGAATTTCAAAAGTGTCAAGCTCTTATATCGGCAATATAAATTTTAGACGTAAGAACTTAAATTAATCAGAAAAAAAAAATACAAATTTGATATTGAATATTTTAACAAAGTAATATATTTATATAATAATTTAGTAAGGTTTCATACTCAAGCAGCAATAAACCTGCATGTTATTCTCACATGTTGGTATCTGAATTTGATCTAGATAAATTTTTCATATCCCTTTTAGAGTTAGAATTTTTTGGTTGAGGGGGCGGGATTAATATTCAGCCCACAACTAATCTAACTAAGCATCAAATAATGTTGGGAAAAATAAATATCTATTTATTTTTAACAAAAAAAATGAAACAAGGATGGAAAGCAAAGGCTTCCCTCCAGATGTCTGATGAGTAATGTCTTCTTCACAATTTGGTAGGGCATCTGCCTGCTACATTTATGATCTTGTTATAGAATCTAGTCTCATTGATGCAATTTTATAGTAATACTTAGAAGGTTTTTTGCTTAATATATAGGCTGTAAACCAATAAAATATCATCTGATTCCATCACAGGATTCTAACTTACATATTATTGTTATAATAGCATAAATTTTTTCACTATCTCTATGCCACTTGCTATAAAGTCTAGTAAGTAATAACAGATGCAAAATAATATTGCTTATTAAATCCGTACCCTATGCTGATCTATCCAACATTCCCTGGTAAATTTCAGGCTTATGGCTTTCATCAGTGAGAAGGTTTCAACCTTGACCAATGGACCTAGACTTTTAGGATCTAATTCACCTTTCTTCCAGCAGCTATATTTTATCTCTCTGTTATACTATTAAACTATCTACCCAAAACTAAAAACATATACATGTTTTCAATATAAGCCAACTTGCTTGCAAAGTCATATATAAGATTTGAAATCAGTTCAGTTTCTATATATATTATGCTATTATTAAATTCAAAGTGCTAGGAATGTTTTAATAAGAAAAGCTTCAGTGCAGATGTATCTTAAAATTTGAGCTAAGCACTTTCAATATATTGATTATGATATCATATTCATCATAACTAAGTTATCAAAACCACTTGGCTTAAATTTTAAGATACATCTATACTGACACTTTTCTTATTAAAGTGTTCTTAGTGCTTAGAATAACCAAGATATCAAAACACTTAGTTCAAATTTTAAGATATGTTTATACTGAAGTTTTTCTTATTAAATCATTCCTAGCATTTAGAATTTAATTATAAAATCATTTAGGAAAAGTTTATCAATTTATATCATTATATTATGTATTCTTAGTTTTTTTGGTAATTATAGGCACCGCTATCTCTACCCTGTGACCAATAATTGATATAAACCAAAAAAATGTCAAGTGACTCTATCACATGGCTTTAGCTTACATATTGCTGCTATAAGAGCAATGGAGTCAAATGACATGCAAAAAAAAAATTATGCTGCTATAATAGGAATATGTAAGCTAGACATGTGATGGAAGTAGGTGATATTTTATTGATTTATTCTAATTCCTATCAACAGAATAGAGTTGCTCATAATTAACAAAAAAATGAAAGACACCATATGGCCATGCAAGCAAATTGGCTTAGATTGACTACATGCTTTTTTAGTCTAGGGTTGATAGTTTGAGAGTATAGCAGAGAGACAAATGACAAGTGCTGGAAGGAAGGTGTGTTAGATTATAAAGGTTCAGGTGCATTGGTTCAAAATTCAAAGCTCCTCATTCATGCAAGTCATAAGCAAGTCTGGAGATATTGGTTAGAACCTCACTGGATAGAGATTTAATAAGCACTATCATCTGACATCTATTATAGCTCACTAAAGCTTCTAATAAGTGCTTGGAGATGGTACAAAAATTATACTGCTATATATAGACTGTACATTAATCCTATTTCTTGTTCACTTTTAAAACTAGGCTTTAATCCATGCATTGATAAATACTGTGAAATAGAATAAATGAAATTTACTGGAAATGGAGGCTGTTTTGAAATCACTATGTAAATAGTAACCTAACAACGTTTAATTACAGAGTAAAATAGGAATTATATCCAGAAACTTGACAGATCTGGTAATATATTTCATTTCACTTTTCTATAATTGATTGTACAAACTCATATACATACAATTTTGTAAACAGTGCAGTCACAACACGCGATAAATCTTGGTATATTAGGGAAGTCTTCATTATTCAAGATAGGATTAGTTATAACCTTTACATATTTACAAAAATATATTTATATATAACTACTTCTATTAGCTAACCAGCATTTTAAATCAATAATATTTAATTTACTATCGAAAATAATGTTGAAATGTGACTGAATTTTATATCTCTTAATTTATGTGCTTAGTTTTACTTCGAAAAATAAGTTTGTAAAAACTTACATCATTTAATAAAATCGAATTAAATATGTGTGCGTTAAAACGAAAATAAAGTGAATAATTTTAAAGATCTTTATTAATTTTTTAACAATTACATAATCTTGTGTGTTTGATTCAGTAGTAGAGTAGTAAATTATGGAGCTCAAGATATGTGGATCTTAGCATAGCTATTCTACTTCCGGTGTTCAAACTTCTTAAGAATTTCCGAGCTTCGATAATTTACTTTTAACAAATACTTACATAATTAGTATAAGTTAAATATCTGATTAACTATTATAAATATATACTTTTAGAAAGTTAATCAGTCGAGTAGTTTATTGAAATTGTAAAAGTCATTTGAATCTGATTTTATATCATTTCAATAGCTTGAATTTTCATTTTACACCTTTATTTTTCGCATTTAGTTTTATCTTTGAAAGAAATATATAAAGTAAACATAATCTTCACTTATATTTCTAATGCAGCACTATAAGATAAGCTACATCACTGCTTTAAAATTCATTACATTCAATTACAGACTAAAACATTAAATATTACAGTTATTAGTATTTATGATTATAAACAAAAGAATCTGTAATCATATGGATTGCAATTTCAAAGTATTTGAATAAATTAGAAAATCCGTTTTCGAAATGAAAACAAATATAATTTTGCGAACAATGCATTCACATTACGTTTAGCCTTACATCTGTAGCATAACCTAGTAACCAGTCAAGTAGAACTGTACTTAATCTAAATTTATCTTGGAATTCTTCATTATTTAAGATCGTATTATAATATAAAATCTTCAAATACCCACATAAAAAAATAAAACAATTTGAATTAATCTTTTTATTAAAAAGCCAACAACAAAATTATAGCAGTATTGTTAATTGCTAATCATCTTTTCAAAACAATCATATTTAATTTTTACTGCAAATAATGTTTGTGTGCAACTGAATTATATTATTATTTAACTTGAAATATACTTCATTAATTTTAATTAGAGAAAGAAAGGTTTGTTAAAAATCAAATCAAAATAAAATTATTTAATATATACGGTGAATGATAAAACAAAAAAAGATGCAAATAATTGAAGTAGTTTTTGAGTTAAACGTGTGTGTGGATGCTTGTTATTATTATTGCTAACGTTTTTTATCAGGAGCGCACGATCTTTTGGATAAAATGAGGAATTGAGTGGCCGTTGCTAGAGATAACTGGCTAATCACATCACTTGACACGATTTATTTGATATTTATTTCTTCCAAATTGAATTTTAAAAAGTATATAAACTAAAAAAACGAGAGAGAAGTAAGGAGGGCAGGTTACTAATTTGATATTGTTTGTTTTCTGATTGACAATTTTTATAAAATGTTTTTATGTGCATCAAAGTATTGCTTAAATAATTCTATATATGAAAGCTTTGCTACTTCAACTTATTTATTAATGCAGTCAATGCTCTCCAGGGCTTGAGCAATGATAGATTGGTAAATTCTGGAGTTTAAGGTTCATGGATTGTATCTAGCTCGGGTTATTTCTAGTGATTGAACTTTTTATAAACTCCCGAGTAATAAAACTATTTGATTATTTATTTTTACTGCAGCCAGTGTAATGATCTTTCTGTTTATTCTCTAAGGGTGTGTGTTCTGGAAATATTTGTAGTATTAAAAAATTTATTATTGACAATATCTATACCTAGTAATAAGCGTAAATAAGGATATTGCTGTTTCACACTGTCAACATATTCGCTTCTTCTAGAATTTGTGTAATAAATGGTCATTCTCATGTAAGAAGCTTTACAAACTTCATAAAGGATTTCAAACATTATTGATCTCAAAAGTGATCAAAAATTGGATTTTGGTATAATATTGCTAATTTTTGTTGGTTTTATTGTATATCTTTAGACCTAACTGACATTGTTAGATGTTCATTTTATGTAAAAAAAAACAAAACAACCCATATATATATATATTAGAATTAAACATTAATATATATATATATATGTTATTACATAATTGTGTACAACTTAGAAATAAAATAGACAAGGACCTGATTTAAAAAAAACATACATAACAGAAATGACAAAGATTCTTTATACATTATTATTTATTAATATAGTTGCGGTTGCTAGAAGCTGAAAAAATAAATACATCAAGTCTTATGATACATAAATATTAAATGAAAAAGTTAAGATATTAGTCTCCCAAAAATACAGATAAGGAATTAAAATTAAAAAAAAAATCTGTTAACTATTGAAATGCCATATTGACTTTTTTATGCATTTGATTGAAGATGCAACTTTTACAAAAACATTATAATTATTTAAATGGAAGTCAATCTCAGATAATGTGATGTTTCTTAAATATTATAAATTTCCATGCACTCGCCCACCGGTAAGAATTTAAAAAACTTAAGTAAATCACTCAAGTTTAGAGCATACATTCTAGATACACCAACTCTTACAGACCATGCTTAAATCAGGGCTTGAGTCTATTGTGTGCCTGATGTTATAATCAAATATTCAATTGTACAAATCTATTTAACCCAATGCAGGTAACAGTGTCTCATTTTTAACCGCCTATGATTAGATAAACATGACTTATAAATGTAAACCTATTATTATAAAGTGCTGAAAACTTTGAAATTATTTAAATGGAAGTCAATCTCTGATAATACACTATTTCTTAAATATTACAAATTTCCACAAACTTTCCCACTGGTAAGAGTTTAGAAAACGTAAGTGAATCACTTAAGTTTAGAGTGTACATTCTATATACACCAACTCTTACAGACCATGCTTAAATCAGGGCTTAAGTCTATTGTGTGCCTGATGTTATAATCAAATATTCAATTGTACAAATTATCAAAGATTGGCTTCTGTTTGAATAATTTCAAAGTTTTCAGCACTTTATAATAATAGATTTACATTTATAAGACATGTTTGTCTAATCGTAGGTGGTTAAAAATGAGATAGTCTTTCTCCTGCGATGGGTTAAATAGATTTCTATAATTGAATATTTGATTATAACATCAGGCACACAATAGACTCAAGCCCTGATTTATGCATGGTCTGTAAGAGTTGGTGTATATAGAATGTACACTCTGAACTTAAGTGATTCACTTAAGTTTTTTAAACTATTACCGGCAGGTGAGTGCGTGGAAATTTATATTTAAAAAATAGCGCATTATTGGAGATTGACTTCGTTTGAATAATTTCAAAGTTTTCAGTGCTTTATAATAATAGGTATAAAAAACATTATAAGAATATTTATCAATAATTTTTAATATCAGTTTATATACATACAAATCTGGATATTTTATTGCTTCACTCAAATCCAAGTCCTAAGTAGAAGACAACCATTTAGATTTTTTTTTCCCCAAATAAAATAAGTATTAGACTATGTAATAATTTGTTTTCAAATACTGATTTATAAAATAAAAGATACAAAAAAAATGTTACTAACTGAACTTGGGCAATTTTTATATACATATTATAACGGGACAGCCTATTTGATAGCCTTAGTTGAGGCATCAAATATAACGGAACGGCATTTAATCATCCCAGTTGATGTATTAATTGTAATATAATCAATTATATTTAATGTTTAGAAATCATTAACTTAATGCTTCATAGTTAGGTTCGCCAAATATAACAGAATGGATTATATTTAAAATCTAAGTTGGTCTTGTTAAATATAAAGAGATGATTAAATTCCTTAGAAAGAGGATACGCATTTCACTACAATCGGACTTTGGGTCTTCAAGTAGAATGCTAGAAATGAATCGATGAAATACTAAATCCATGATTATATATATCTTTATTATGCTAGCTCAATATCTTTAAATAAGTTTAAATACAATTTAGACCAGGTCATCCATCTTTCATCCCTCTTTCAGTCACCATTATGCCACGATATTTAAACTCACGGAGAATTTGCAATTAGCTCTTTTCAGGAATAATTTCAAAACAAGTTATTTCATATGCCTTTATATAAGCATTAATTATAACTATTATTCATATGATATTTATAATACTAGCATATATATAATATAATTCAATAATGATTAGACAAAGAGATCACGTTAACAAATCAATATTTAATAAACAATAAAAAATATAATAGAATAGATAATAAAATATTAATAAATAAATACGGATGAATTTTATCATTTTAAAAGAATATTAATAAATGATATTTTTTTATTTAATACCCTATGATAAAACTCAATACTATAATAAACTTTCAAAAATTAAAGAAAATAGCTTAAATTAACAGATATATAAAAACAATATCTGGGTTCAAAAATTAATAATTTATGTAACTTATTAATTTATTTATCGTTCTTATTTATATGCTTCACAATTACCCATATATAAGTATTATTTGCCATTGTATAACTTATATATTATATGTATTTTTAATAAATAAAAATACATTAAACGTTTACAATATTACGTAGTAAACACAATACAATCCTGTTTAAGATATCTGTCAAATAATAACTATTTTTTATATCCCTCATCTAATTTGATGAATTATGTTAAGCTTTCAATTAATTATATTTAATAATAAATATAATTTTCCTTTTAAGATATATATGATGCGATGCCAAATTTGAAATAAAGATAATAATAATAATAATAATAAACATATTAAAATAATATAAGCATTATTATAATATATATAAATAAATAATAAAGGAAACTTATTTATAAGAGAGTTGAGAGTAGATATTGAAGTCTATAGTTCATCATCCCAATGAAGATCTCTTACGAAGCATATCACCAATCCATTTGTACAATGATGATTCCATTTATCCTTAAACGATAAACTGTTAATAACATCCAATGACCGGATTAATGTGAAATAAAATAAATATTCTTCGAATGTAGATGTTCTTAATCTTCATTTCTCTATTATCACTAGACGTTCTATATATTCAATATTTCAAAATATTTTAAAATAGCATGCAAGGTTGGTTTCGAAACCTTTACGATATAAGTTGTTTTACTCAAAACACATTGTTTTATCCTATATATATATATAATTATCTTAATTTTATATATATCCGAAGAATCACGGAAGTATTAAAACAACGTAGTTTCCAAAAACTTAAACAGACGTTCTTTTCTTTTATATTGCTTTTCCTTTAAGATTGAGTAGAAAATTAAATATATTTTCCTTGCAGACTTTTAATCCACAAATTATTTTAATTTGGAAAAGTTAATATTTAAGTTCCAATCGTTAAATAGTAGTATTGATAAAAGAAAAATGCTGTTTTTAAAGAGAAAAGATTTTCTTTTTCTTTCGTTTTTTTTTTTATCAAGAGAACGAACGAATCTGCTCGTGTGTTATATAAAAGTTCATGCTTAACTCAACTATCAATTGTTCCACTGACATTAAGATTTAATAATAAAATTAAAAAAATATATAAGTATTTATTCTTAACTTCAAATCTGGCATTTTACTCAAAAGCTTAAGGTATGTATTATTTAAAACTTAAATGTATATATAAATAGTACATATATGTTACATAATAAAATAGTCAAATAAAAATTTATATTTATAAATAATTTCACAAGAGATAAAACACGTTAGACCAATAATAATAACTGTTAGTTACTATTATATTTCCCCTTCCCTTCGGAAATTTAAAATTTTAATTTAAGTTAAAATTTTAAACACTTACAACTATTTTAGTATATTCTTATAGTTTAATTGCATTTATAGTTGGATTTTATGAAGGGTTGAATTTTTTTTTTTTTAACTGTTATATCTTCCTAATACTTGGGCTATTTTATTCTTGTGATAATGATCAAAAATAAAAAAAATTAAGGACTTTGATGGGTTAATATTTTTTTTTTATAAAAAAAAAAAAAAAAAAAAAAAATAATGTGTTTCCTTCTTGGACCACAAATATATTTACTAGCCTTATTCCTGCTTCTTTAAGACTTATGGATTTGAAAAGGACTAAATAAATACTAGAGTATCCTTTTATAAATATGAATTGACTCTATGGTTTTAATTATTTTAAGGCATTAAAGAATACCCTCACCAAAGCTAATGTTTTTAACTATACTTCTCTTTACATTGATCACTATTATTATTATTTTTTATACAACCGTATGGTTTACACTGCCCAATTCTTATCTTGGTCTTCACCTCATTTCTTTATAAAATATTATAAGCAGCCAAAATATGGTTTTAAAATTCGTGAATTGTATGTACCACGAATCTCTCCTTCTTGGTTAATCCAAAATGCATTTGGACCTGCCTTTTTAACGATAGTATAAGGTCCTTCATACGTATTGAAGAATTTATGGTATTTATTCTCCAATGGTTTGCTGGGATGGAAAGTCTTTATCAAAACTTTATCTCCAACTTTAAATTCATAAATACATTTTTTTTTATTCTGACTTCTATTATTTGCCATTTTAACAAGTTGTTTATGAGCTTGTAAAATATCATTTTCTCCATTTATTTTGGGTTCATTAATAATAGGTTTATATTTTTTAAATAATATAGGTATAATTTGATGAAAGTGTAGTCGGATGGGTGAGAATCCTGTAGATTCATTTAAACTCCAATTGATATAGTCTACTACACGTTTTGTCTGCTTTACCCAACCCTTGTGCTCCTCTTCTAAATAGGTCCTAAACAAACGTCCAAGCTCCCGCATAATACGTTCACATGGATTTGATTGTGGATTCCTAATAGAGATTAGCACATGTTTTATTTTTGATATATCTACCCATTTCTTCCATTCCTTAGATAGAAAAGGTGTACCATGATCAGTTAGTATGGTTTTCGGCTTTCCTATCATTGGAAATTGGAGAGTACTCAATACTTTGATTGTATGTTTAGCATTGGCTTGGGGTATCGGGTAAGCAGCAACATATTTGGAAAAGAGATCATAAGTGACTAATAAATATTTTTGTTTGTTGAATGGAGGCAAAGGCCCATAATAGTCAATTGCTAAGATCTCGTTTGGTCTTTTTGGAATGATAGAATTAATTGAATTAATATAATTTTGGTTTACTGACTTAGCTCTTAAGCAAATTAGACAATCTTGGAGTGATTTCAAGATGTCTTTATACATTTTTGGCCAGTAAAACCAATTCTTAAGGGTATGTTCTGTCTTATGAGCACCATAATGCCCGTATAGACAGTGTACGTATTTTATGAGTGGGTCACGTAAAGACTTTGGTATTATTGTCCTCCACTCATCAACGTTATCATTCACTTTATATAGTAAGACCTGTTGTTCTAATTTAAAATGGTTAAGATCTTTAGGTGCATCCAAAACTTCCTCCCCTAATAAAACTTTTATAATTGGGTTTAATTCTGGGTCATTAAATTGTATCTCTGGTAAGTTTTCCAACTCGTTCTCTACATTACTATCAGCCATCACATTGACATTTGTAATGTAGGCATTGTCTACCATCAAATGATTTTGTTCTGACCTACATGGATTTCGACTAAGCACATCAGCAACGATATTCTCGGATCCTTTGCAATAATGCACAGTGTAATTAAATTCCTGTAGTAGTAAACTCCATCTAACTAGACGACTATTAGTCAGATAACTGTGATTCAGGAATTCAAGGCTTTTGTGATCAGTGATCACTATCACCTCTGATCCGAGTAGCATTTGTCGAAATTTTTGGAAAGCCCAGACTATTGCTAGTGCTTCCTTCTCTGTAACCGTGTAATTTATTTCTGGACCTTTCAAGAGCCGGCTAATAAAGTAGAGGACACCTGGTTGGCCATCCTCTTGGATTTGGGACAGTGTTACCCCTAATCCAAAACCACTACTATCTGTTTGAACAATGAATGGTTTATTAAAATCAGGGAAAGCTAACATAGTTAACTTTAAAAACCCTGTTTTAATATTCTCAAATGCACGGTCTTGTTCTTCAGTCCATTTCCAACGTTCATCTTTTCTAATCAATTTTAGCAACGGTTCCATGTGGTCTGAGAACTTCTGATAGAAACGGTTGTAAAAATTACATAGGCCTAAAAATGATCTAATTTGTTTTCGAGTAGATGGTTTAGGAAAGTTTTGAATGGCAGAGATCTTCTCTGGATGAGGTCTTATCCCATTGCAACCAACAATATGACCTAAGAAGACTACTTGGTTGGAAACTAAAGTACTCTTCTTGAAGTTAATTTTTATACCTTTCAGAAAACACTCTTTAAAAAATATAGATAAATGTTGAAGGTGTTCTTCAACTGTGGTGGATGCAATAATTACATCATCCACATAAATAATTATGATTTGTTTTACCTCAGGAGATAAAGTCTTATCCAAACACCTGATTAGACCTGCACCACTATTTATCAATCCAAATGGCATCCTATTAAATTGGTATGTAAAACCCTCATAACGAAAAGCAGTATATTGGCGATCTTCTGGATGAAGTTCAATCTGCCAATAGCTGGAGGTTAAATCGAAAGTGGAAAATACCTTCTTGTTTCCAAATTTCATGAATAATTCATGTATGGGCGGTGGTATATTTCTGTCTGGGACAGTAATTTTATTTAGTTGTCTAGCATCTAAACAAAATCTCATCGACCCATCTTTCTTCTTCACAGTTACTACTGGATTACAGTAAGGTGAAGAGCATTTGGAAATGATTTCCCAATCCAGCATTTTATTAATTTGCTTAGATATATCTTCCCGATATTGGTATGGAATAGGATATGATTTAGATTGAAATGGTTGATCATGAATTAATCTAATTCTCTGTTGGAATCCCTTTATCACTCCTGGTATGTCTGAGAAAATAGAATTAAATTCTCTTATAACAAATCGTAATTTTAATATATCATCACTTCCAAGCAAGTTGGATTCTGCGAGTTTACTCTCTAAAAGTGTTTCTGGAATGCTAGATGTTATAGAGTCAACTTCAATTTGATCATATCTTGGAAGCAATGTCATCTCTAAGACTTCATCATTAATTTTAACTGTTTTATTACAGAAATCAATTACACAAGTGTTCAAATGTAGGAAGTCTGCCCCTAAAATAACATTATGAATCAAACCATTCAAAATTAAAAATACATGATAGAGAGTTGTTTGGCCGATTTTAATCTCAACCCAAATTTGTTTTTGGATTAACTTAGCTTTTCTACTGTTAGCCATGGTAACCTGCATAGATTTCAGTGGTAAAATTTTGATATTAGGATTTATTGCTAAAATCTTTTGGTAAAATGTCTCTGATATCACAGAAATTTGGCTACCAGAATCTAATAATGCCTTAACCAGCAAGCTCTCAAACAAAACTTCTATCATAGGGCAACTTTGTAAAACAAAATTTGGTGTTTTATCTTCCCATGAACACATCATGTTAGTGATTTCTCGTGTAAAAGATTGATTCAAGTTCCTCATTGGGTATTTGGTTTCTTGAGGTGAGGAACATTTCCTCAAGTACCCTTTTAGTTTGTTTTATGTGAATCTATAGATATATCCTTACTACATCCCGGTTTTGGGGAATTTCTTGGATTATTAGAAGAAGTTATTTTTACTTTATTTAAATTATCACGACTTATTTTGGGAGAGGGGTCATAAGGTATATTCCTTTGAGATGTTTTTCCCTTCCAATAATTGGTATTTCTATTATTTTTCCTTCTATTATAAAATATTGTATTGATTGAAGCTTCCTCTTTTTTTTTATCAGGTAATCTAATTGATAAATTGGTTTGATTCATATCAATACTATTTAAAAGTTCTACTATTTGTTCTATTTTTGTTATATTGGTACACAATAATGATTGTTCTATTTTAAGTGGTAAATTTCTTTTTATTATTCTAATCATTTCGCCTTCACTTAAATGATAAGTATTAAGTGTTCTTAATTTTGTTATTTGACGGCGAAAGAATTTGGTCAAGGTTTCTCCAGGTGTCTGTTTATACTTATCTTGGAATATTTGGTACAATAAAGCCTCTTGTTTATCTCTATTCCAAAAATTTTTAATTAATAACTCTTGATATTCCATATAAGTAGATGGAGTTTGTGATAAAGACTCCCACCACATCAATGCATCTCCTTGTAAGTGACTATATGCAACGATCACTTTTTCTCCTTCTGATAAACTACGATTAACGGAAAAATAAAGATTAAGGCTTCTAATATGTTCTATCGGAGATTCATTATGAGATCCTTTGAATATTTTTAACCTAACAAATTGGTTAATTGTACTACTTGGTATTGAATGGTTGTATACCTTTTGTTTTTCTAAAACATTCAACTGAGAAGTTGATGTTTGATTTTCATGATTAATCCTATAAGTATCTAAGTTTAACCCTTCTAATTCAAAATTACTAGGATAATTTTCAACTTCAGGCATTATATGATACTGAAAATTTGATCTATCACCAGAGTCAATTACTTGTTGTGGATCTTTTTGAATGACCTCCAAATGATTTTCACCATGATTTTGTTCTTGATTATAACTATAAGTATTTACATTATTTTCAACCTGATGCATTTCTATAGTTGGTGTTCCTTTACATATCTGTGTTTCAATAACCAAAAATCTACTATCAGTTGATTCCTTTATTTTATTTACTCTATTCCAAGTTTCAGTAGTATCTTTCCTTAATTTTTCCAATACATTTTTGTCTATATTTGTATTAATTTCTATTGAATTCATTTTATTTTCTAAAGTTTTAAGTTGATGATCAATAGTCTCCAATACATTATTCTGAGATTCTACCTCATTATTATGTTTAGTAGATAGTTGATCTATTCTTGCTTGTGTTTGTTGTCTATCTACTTGGATTTCATTCCGTATTTTATTTTGTTCTTCTTTTACTTGATCCCTAAAAATTCCTTGATTTTTATACATTTCATCACATTTAACATTAAATTTATCTATTATGTCACCTTGGAACTCATTAAACCGTTGTTGACATTTTGAATTATTTTCATCAATTTCATTCTTTAAATCATTTAATGCTTGTTTAATTTCTATGTTATCTTTTTTAACATTATCCACATTTAAATTTAATTGTTGGATTTTTGTAGATAATTTATTTTCAATTCCTGTTATTTCAACCTTCAAATCATTTTTTAAACTATCTAATTTTTTACTATTATTATCCAATTTTTGATTCAAATCACTTTTTAAACTATTAATATTATCATCCAATTTTTGATTCAAATCACTTTTTAAATTATTAATATTATCATCCAATTTTTGATTCAAATCACTTTTTAAATCATCTAATTTATTCATAAACATTTGTAACATTTGCTGAATTGTTCCAACATTAGATGATTGACTAATCTCAATTGTAGATGATTGATTTAAACCTTCATCAACTATATTTTGTGTTTGAGATAACACTTGATCTAAACTCGGTGTTTGTTGAGGGTATTCAATTATGGTTGTAGAACCCCCAGGTGCTTGTACTAATGATGATTGTTCTATAATATTACTATCATCACTTAGTTCACTTTGCAAATCATCTTGCATTTGACTAGAGCATTTAATATCTTTGTTTGAAAACATTTTCCCACTTCGCAGCATAACAAATTTTAACTTAATTCAAATATTACTTAAGTGTATATATATTTTTATAACCAAAATATTATATCGTAAAGTTCTCTACCACCCCATGCTATTTATATATACTTATGATGTTCTAATAATATATGTGTATATTTTTAAACGTCTATGTCTATATAAAACTTTATCCCACTCAACTCTTGTTTAAAACATAATTTAATAATTAGTTATTTAAATATTGATCTCTCTAAATCATATTATATATATTACCTTTTTTTTTTATTTATATTAATCTTGCAATTATAAATATCATATATAATGAATCGAAATTATAGATTCAATGCCTAAAACGTTGCACACCAGATAAAACGCAGTCTACAGGGTATGAGATTTAATTAATCGAAGCCCTTAACGTTTGGGTCGCCAGATATAACGGGACACCAGATAAAACGCAGTCTACAGGGTATGAGATTTAATTAATCGAAGCCCTTAACGTTTGGGTTGCCAGATATAACGGGACAGCCTATTTGATAGCCTTAGTTGAGGCATCAAATATAACGGAACGGCATTTAATCATCCCAGTTGATGTATTAATTGTAATATAATCAATTATATTTAATGTTTAGAAATCATTAACTTAATGCTTCATAGTTAGGTTCGCCAAATATAACAGAATGGATTATATTTAAAATCTAAGTTGGTCTTGTTAAATATAAAGAGATGATTAAATTCCTTAGAAAGAGGATACGCATTTCACTACAATCGGACTTTGGATCTTCAAGTAGAATGCTAGAAATGAATCGATGAAATACTAAATCCATGATTATATATATCTTTATTATGCTAGCTCAATATCTTTAAATAAGTTTAAATACAATTTAGACCAGGTCATCCATCTTTCATCCCTCTTTCAGTCACCATTATGCCACGATATTTAAACTCACGGAGAATTTGCAATTAGCTCTTTTCAGGAATAATTTCAAAACAAGTTATTTCATATGCCTTTATATAAGCATTAATTATAACTATTATTCATATGATATTTATAATACTAGCATATATATAATATAATTCAATAATGATTAGACAAAGAGATCACGTTAACAAATCAATATTTAATAAACAATAAAAAATATAATAGAATAGATAATAAAATATTAATAAATAAATACGGATGAATTTTATCATTTTAAAAGAATATTAATAAATGATATTTTTTTATTTAATACCCTATGATAAAACTCAATACTATAATAAACTTTCAAAAATTAAAGAAAATAGCTTAAATTAACAGATATATAAAAACAATATCTGGGTTCAAAAATTAATAATTTATGTAACTTATTAATTTATTTATCGTTCTTATTTATATGCTTCACAATTACCCATATATAAGTATTATTTGCCATTGTATAACTTATATATTATATGTATTTTTAATAAATAAAAATACATTAAACGTTTACAATATTACGTAGTAAACACAATACAATCCTGTTTAAGATATCTGTCAAATAATAACTATTTTTTATATCCCTCATCTAATTTGATGAATTATGTTAAGCTTTCAATTAATTATATTTAATAATAAATATAATTTTCCTTTTAAGATATATATGATGCGATGCCAAATTTGAAATAAAGATAATAATAATAATAATAATAAACATATTAAAATAATATAAGCATTATTATAATATATATAAATAAATAATAAAGGAAACTTATTTATAAGAGAGTTGAGAGTAGATATTGAAGTCTATAGTTCATCATCCCAATGAAGATCTCTTACGAAGCATATCACCAATCCATTTGTACAATGATGATTCCATTTATCCTTAAACGATAAACTGTTAATAACATCCAATGACCGGATTAATGTGAAATAAAATAAATATTCTTCGAATGTAGATGTTCTTAATCTTCATTTCTCTATTATCACTAGACGTTCTATATATTCAATATTTCAAAATATTTTAAAATAGCATGCAAGGTTGGTTTCGAAACCTTTACGATATAAGTTGTTTTACTCAAAACACATTGTTTTATCCTATATATATATAATTATCTTAAATTTATATATATCCGAAGAATCACGGAAGTATTAAAACAACGTAGTTTCCAAAAACTTAAACAGACGTTCTTTTCTTTTATATTGCTTTTCCTTTAAGATTGAGTAGAAAATTAAATATATTTTCCTTGCAGACTTTTAATCCACAAATTATTTTAATTTGGAAAAGTTAATATTTAAGTTCCAATCGTTAAATAGTAGTATTGATAAAAGAAAAATGCTGTTTTTAAAGAGAAAAGATTTTCTTTTTCTTTCGTTTTTTTTTTATCAAGAGAACGAACGAATCTGCTCGTGTGTTATATAAAAGTTCATGCTTAACTCAACTATCAATTGTTCCACTGACATTAAGATTTAATAATAAAATTAAAAAAATATATAAGTATTTATTCTTAACTTCAAATCTGGCATTTTACTCAAAAGCTTAAGGTATGTATTATTTAAAACTTAAATGTATATATAAATAGTACATATATGTTACATAATAAAATAGTCAAATAAAAATTTATATTTATAAATAATTTCACAAGAGATAAAACACGTTAGACCAATAATAATAACTGTTAGTTACTATTATAATATATAGTGATATACTCTTTTTAATTTTAAAAACTAATATTTAAAAATGTAATTATTAATATAGCATTGGTAATCTTAATTTTATTTTTACATTTTAAAGTAGTTTTTCTTTCCAAAAAATAAATTGAAATAATTTATGAAAACAATTCATTCTCTCATAATATAAAAATATAATTACAGTATTAATATTGTCCATACCATGAAAATATTTATTAATAAATGTAAAATCTTCATATAGAAAGTCTTTGTGCTTTTTGCTATAAAAGTTTTTCCAAAATATATAAATATATAATTTTTGCAAAATATATATATATATATCTAAAATCTAAGCAATCATTTTGAAAATTTCATTTTAAAAAGAAAAAATATCTACAATATAATATTTCATATTTTTTAGATAGTGATTACTATTTTTGCTATGTTTACATGAAAAATATTTAAAAGTAACAGTTTATCATAAATCAGGAGTGAAATAGTTAAACAATAAAATAAAGTCATATATACGAGTGAATTGGCAGAAAATTAAATAAAAAAGAATTTATTTATTTTTCTGGTTCATTCTTGAGTCAGAAGTTTTTGATTTTTCCATCTTGACCAATATTTTACTTTTAATATAAAAGTATTGCAATATGCAGGAAATTGGATGATTTATATCAAATATATCAAAAGTAAAGAAACAGGAACAACTTTTTGAAAAAGGAAACTATTCTCATTTCCAGAGTTTGCAATGAATAATTCCACTAACCAGATAATTGAATACTTTGGCAAATATAAAATATGGTTATGTTTAAATGAAGTATTGTAAAATAAAAATTTACTGTTATTAAAATTCATCTTTAATTGGTTTATTAATGGAATAAATGGAAAAACATTTACTTTGTTTATAAAAAATCCTTTGTATTGACAGGGAGACATTATTTACTTCTAGAAAAACACTGTACTACAGTTTGTTAATTTAGAAATCATTAAGATATAAAATTATGAAAGAATAATTGTAAAATGTTTAATTCACCTAAGACTCAAATAAAATTAATAAAAAATGTGATTATTTTTTTTTTACTTGTTAAAATAGGAATAGTATTGAAGTAATTATAAATGCTTTTTGTAATTTTTAATATGCTCATGGTTTCCATATGTAAATCTGGTTTTGTTCAACCATTTAGTAGAGAAAAAATTTGAAAATTATATTCATTTAACTCTTTTAAATATGTCTTGCATTGTAAAGAGTCTCATGACTACTTTATAATTATTTTTTCATGGTTTTTTATTTTTAATGAAAAAAACTTAATCTCTTAATAAATTTTTATATTTTTAGCAAATTTCATTAAAAGCATTATTTTAAAAAATAAATAAAAGTAATCTTAATAATAAAATAACAAATTTTATGCAAGTAAGAAGAGTAATAAACAGAAATAAATAACTAAAATAAAAAGATTTCATTTTAACCTCCATGCTAAAAAAATGTATTTTAATGAGAAAAAAAATATTCTACACCAAATTTATATGAGTAAGATTAATTTGAGTAAAGAATACATTCAAGTAATGCAAATAATTTTTAAAATATTAAAATTCAATTTATAATTGCAAAAAAAATAAAAATAAAATAATAATACTGATTTTGACAGTGGATGTTTTTTTGTTTGATAGTATATATTGTTTATATTTTGTACTAAAAATATGTTAAAAAATGGAATGAAAACATCACATACTTATTAAAAACAAAATATTTTACATGATTAAAAGTAAATAAATTATTTGTGTTTATATATTGCACTATTTCTATTATCTAATATATATATAAAGTATTGAATATCTTTAGAAAAATTTAATTTGATTTAATTTTTCTAATTACGTTCAACTGTTGGTAATAGGGACACAGGTTAGTATATGCAGTGTTTTGAGTGGTATTATTCTCCTCTCTTCTTTGGGTGTTATTAGCCTGACCAGTGACAGTACTAGCATGGAAATCAAACCTGAACTCCTTACATTCTTAATTTTTAAGATAACCATGGCTCAGTTGGTTAGAGCATTACATTAAAATTCAATATTCAAGAATCTAAGAGTCCAGGTTCAATATGCATATATCACTGGTCAGACCAAAAAAAAATCAGAAGAGAGAATAATACCACTCAAAATGTTGTGCATATAAAACCCTGTCAAAATGTTGTGCATATAAAACCCTATGAGCTATTACTAACAGTTGAATGCAATGGGAAAATTTAAATACAGTTAATTTTTTCTGAAGACAATACTTAATATTAATGATGGAAATAGTTCAATATATAAACACAATTAAAATAACATCATCATTAGCCTTCAGAAAAGCACTAAAAAATTATGTATAAATTATAGTTTTTACAATGTCATCAAAAATCAAAGTTGGGGAAGTATATTGTGACAACTCACCACTATTGACATTTCATTAATAAATACTATTGAATGCATCATTTTGAGTTTGATTGCAGTGTTGATATATTTTCTATGGTATCATTGGTCTAACAGTAAAAATTATTTATTTGGTATGAAGCAATCTTCTGTTATAAACATATGAAGATTTACTCTGTAACATCTAATACAGTAGTGGAATGATGAATTTAAGAATTAAATATTCCTAAATTGAATTTAAATCTTTAAGTTATGATGCTTGAATACTATATGATTTCTTAAGATATAAACCATTAATTTTTATTATTAAGTATATGCAGGACCACTATATGACCAAGAAATACCTTTTTGCAAGGTAAATCCCCCCCCCATTCTATAAAATAAAATGTGTAAGTTAACCTTTTAACCGCTAATTATATTATTGGTTGTATGAGGTAAAAATCAAATCTTTTAATTGGCCAACTCACAAACTGAAGACAAAGCCTATTGTTAAAACATATTCGCCTATAATATTAAATTCAACTCAGATACATTTATAAAAAGTATATTACTAATTTTTCAGGTTATGAAGAGAACGAAAGTTCTTTCAAAAATAAATTGCTATTTATTTATTCTAAAATATTCAATTTCGGCAACATAAAAGCTATAATATAAACAAAAAGGTCGACTTTTACGTTATAGAAAAGTAAATATTTCTTTTTATTAAATCTTTAATATTTTTACTAAAATCTTCAATATTTTTCGAAAATAATTTTGTTTTTTTAGTATTCTCTCTGAAAATCATTTGTAATTACTGAATATATACTTCATATTCTTTAAAATTATATTCGAAATGAAAATCTCAGCGTTTTTCTTTATTTTCTTTGATCAGGCGGTTTCTTTGTTCTTTCCAGCCAATCAGAATGTCTTTTTCGGCTGAGAGCTCACTAACAACCAATTACAACCGATGTTCTTTCTTTGTTTAGGTTTAAATGCGTTTTTTTTTATTTTTTACTTGTAAAATAATTCGGAAGAGGGCACCATCTTACAGAACTTTTAAAAACCTATTCAAAACCTATCAAACAAATTTTTTAGCATAAGAACTGGCAGAGTTAGAGTGACGTCAGATGTCTACGAGGAGCTTCGTAAGAGGCGGGAAAAGACCCTTTTTTCCAGCACTTTTGCAAGAAAAACTTGAAAATATAAGCTTTAGTCATTTAACATGTTTGGTAAATGTGTATTTTATTCATTTATTTCTATAAAATAAGCATGGATAATAAAACACACACTAAAATAAAACACATTAATCAGATTTTCCATGTCATCTTTATTAAAAATATTTCCATTAAAATCTTTTAAAATAAATCAGTTTACATGTAAAATTAAAATAATATCAATGAAAACATTGGACTGTTCCCTTCTTCTCCTTGGGCCAGCTCTGATATATAAGTAATTATATATGGCACTTACCTGGTTATTAAAAATATTATGTACATCCAGAATATGATTCTTTGGAAGCTCCATAGCAAGGAGCAAAGAGAACTTGGCACCTGGCTTATCTCCATTATTCTTTCTTAATCAATATTTAGATCAACTTTAACCAGCAGGTCATCAAGTCATTAAAAGTAATTGTTTGTTTGAAAACCCACTGAAAATCTCTCATGCATAAACTTATTCATGTTTGATAACAAAATTATATTCCTTCAATAATAATATATCTACACTAACACTATTATTTAATTTTTTATCTGATATTATTCCAATATCAAAAACTATAATTTATTATATATATAATCTGATATTTTAAGTATTCTTACTTACATTGTTTATATTTTATTAGAACTATCAAACTAAGTCAATTTTAACTTCTTCATGTTTATGCCTGCACAATGTGGGCAATGATTTTCAAATTATAAACATCAAGGTTGAGGTTAAGATTAACAGAAATCTATGCAGGCTATGCATGTGCTTTATAGATCTTCGTTTGCAGCATTCTCTCTACTTTCCAGAAAGGTAAATTTTATTTTTTTACGATAAAAATAAAAATTTTATAATTTTTGTGATCAAATAGATTGAATTTTTTTGTCTTTCTCTCATTTTTTTGATAGTTACTGGAGAAGAGTTCAGCATGAAAAATATATCGATAAAATGTTTTACTTTTTCTGTTGTATTTTGAAGAAAACATTATGGAGGCTTAATGGTATTTTTATTTTTCTATATTTTTTTAATTATTATTTTATTATGTTTTTTAATTATTATTTTATTATATATTTTTAAATTATTGTTTTATATATATATTTGCTAAAAAAACACAAAAAAATTACTATTGAAAGTAACATAATTTTTCTATAATGTGAGCTTGGGTGGATGGAGTATTTGAATTAATTGATATGAGACAAAAATAAATATATTTTGGAAATATTATGACCTGATTTAAATTTTTCTATAATTTTTTTGTCTGCATTTTAATATTAAAAAATATGCAAATGCTAAAAGAAATGATTTTGACAATACATAAACTTAGACCAATTATAGACAATTGCAATATAAATTTCAAAGCTGCATATTTTTTAATTATTATTTTATTCATATATATATAGTTGATAAAAAATATACGAAAAAATACTATTAAAATTAACATTAAAAAAAGGCTGGTGATTGTGTACATTTATATCATGAATTACCTGCATTTTTTGATATGATGTGAATTTGGGTGAATATTTGAATTAATTGATATGAGACAAAGATTAATATATTTTGGAAATATAATGACCTGGTTTAGATTTTTCTATAATTTTTTGTCTGCATTTTAATAATAGTAAAAAATAGGCAAATACTAAAAGTAATGGTTTTGATAGTATATATATATAAACTACAAACAAATGTACCTCAAGCTTAATTCTATAATAAATTTAGTATTTCATTCACTTTTTTTATTTTGTATATATAGTGACTAGTTTAGTAGTATTTTTTAATAAATTACAAACTGTATTGAAGTTCTTTATTATAATATTCAAATTATACTAATTATTGATCAATGTTAACTACTTGTTTTAAGGAATGTTACTAGGAATGACTTATACATTGCAAACTCCTATATGGAAATAGATTTTGAAGGGCTACTGAAAAAATTGATAGGTATCAATGTCTTTATTCTATGAAGTTTTCAAGTAATGGATTACCTTAGGTCATCATCATCATCATCATCAACAACAATTACCAATCCACTGCAGGATGAAGGTCTCTCCAAGTTTAATCCATCTTCTCCGATCTTTAGCTTCTCTTCTCCACAACACCCCTGCACATTTTCTTATTTCATCCATCCATCTCACATGTGGTCTCTTTCTGGGTCTTTTACAATCTCTTGGAATCCAGTTTAAAATTTCAATTGTCCATCTATTATCATCTCTTCTAGCAATATGTCCAGCCCAACTCCATTTCAATCGTTTAATTTTTTCAATAGGGTCAGTAACACCTGTTTGTTGTCTTACCCATACATTGTTTTCGATCTCTTCTTGTTACTCCCAACATACATCTCTCCATACTCCTTTGAGTGGTCTGAAGTCTCTGTATTGCTCTTCTATTAAGTGTCTAAGTCTCAGACCCATAAGTAAGAACTGGTAAAACACATTTGTTAAAAACCATCCTTTTCAAACACAAAGGCATATTTCCTTTTAGTATCAAGTTATTTCTACCAAAAGCACTCCAACCAAGTTTAATTCTATGATTAATTTCCTCCATTATGTTTCCATCTGTATTAATAATCTGACCAAGGTATTTGTAACTGTTAACTTCTTGTAATTCTTCATAATCAATCTTTATTTTCATATTTTGAGCAAATTGATTAAACATTACTTTAGTCTTTTTAACATTTATCTTTAGTCCTACTTTTCTACTTTCATCTGCTAACTCCTGCAACATTTCCTGCAGCTCTGAAGCATTATTTGCAAAAACAACTACATCATCTGCAAAATCTAAATGACTTAAATACTCTCCACTTACTTTCACTCCTTTAGTTTCCCATTTTAATCCACAAAATACTTGTTGCAGCACTGCTGTAAAGAGTTTTGGAGATATGGAATCACTTTGTCTTACACCTTTCTCAATGTTGATTTTTCCAGTATCATTATGTAATCTAATTGTTGCTGTTGCATTTTTATAAATATTCTTTAAAATATGACAATATCCTGGATCTATACCTTGATGATCCAATGCTTTAATCACTGAAGAAATGTGTATAGAATCGAATGCCTTTTCATAATCTACAAATCCAAAACATAATGACAACTCATATTCATTTGTCCTTTCTATGACTTCTCTCAATACCTGGATATGATCTATTGTACTAAAACCACTTTTAAATCCAGCTTGTTCTCTTGGTTGGTGGAAATCCACAGTTCTCTGTAGACGAGTTGTAATTATCTTGGTAAAAATTTTATATAAAACTGATAAAAGGCTGATAGGTCTGTAATTTCTAATATCTTCTTTATCACCTTTTTTAAATATTAATATTATTACTGCATTCTTCCAATCTTCCGGTACATCTTTATCATTTAGACATTTGGTATATAACTTTGCTAAAATTGTTTCTATTTCTTCACCTGCTTCTTTTAATATATCAATTATAATTCCATCATTTCCTGGAGCCTTTCCTTTCTTCATACACTTAATTGCATGTCTCACTTCTTCATTTAAAATTCTGGGCAATTCGGAAGATGTAATAGATATAGGAGGTACTTGTTCTTTATTACTATATAATTATTGATAAAAATCTTCTACCAATTTCATGATGTCATCTCTCTTTTTAGTAATAATTCCATCTTTTTTTCTTATTGCAGATATAAATTTCCTACCAATACCAAAATGTTGTTTAACATTTTTGAGACTTTTATTTTCTTCTACAGCTTTCCTTACTATTTCACAGTTATACTTTCTTATATCATTTTCAACTCTTTTCTGTAGCATTTTACAAAATTCGAGATATTCAATTCTTTTTAATACATCATTTTTGTATATCTTCATATTCCTTCTTTTCTTCATAAATTCTCTAGTCTCAGTAGAAATTTTATTAGTCAATTGCTGCTTTTTTCTACCAGCTGTTTGTTGCAGTTTTTAAAAGTGTATCAGTTATTTTCATATTAATTTCATTCAAATCTGAATCATGTTCAAAATCTCCTAACACTTGAAACCTATTTGTAAGTTCTAATTTAAATTCATTAGAATGTTTCTGAAGATTAGGAATATCAACTGTAAATATTGTTTTTCTTAATAATTTTTGTCTCTCTAGTTTTACATTAACACGTAACTTACACCTTACTAATCGATGATCACTTCCTGTGTTAAATTTATTAAGAACATTACAATCTTGAAATATGTATTTTCTGTTAGTCAAAATATAATCCAATTCTGCTGTACCTTCATTTGGATGCTTCCATGTCCATTTCCTTTTAAAATTTTTCTCAAAAAATGAATTCATAATATAAAGTTTTTCTTTTTCTGCAAACTCCACAAGTCTATGTCCCCTCTCATTTCTATTACCATAACCAAAATTACCTACAGCAATTTCATCTTTCATTTGTCTACCAATTCTAGCATTAAAGTCTCCCATAACAATTTTAAAATGTTGTTTACTCTGATCAAAAGCCTTTTGTACATCCATATAAAAATCTACTACTTCATCACTATGAGAACTTCTTGGGGCATAAACCTGAATTATCTGCATTTGGTATCTGCTAATAAGTTGTATAACTAATCTTGCCACTCTGTCCGATTCACCATCAATCTCCACAATATTGTTCTTCCACTTTTTATTTATAATGAATCCTACTCTACTTGTATTTCCAATAAGTGTGCCTTTATAATAGAGTATATGTCCACTTTTTAAATCAATTGTTTCTTCTCCTTTTCTTCTAACTTCACAAAGTCCAATAATGTCCCATTTAATATAAGACAGTTCTTCTTCTAATTCTTGCAATCTTCCTTCACTTGAAAGTGATCTGCAGTTGTAAGTACCTAAATAAAAAGTCGTCATCAAATGGCAGCCTGGGTCCGCAATCAGGGGATTCTTAGCACCCTCTGCCTTCGGCCACCAACCGCTGCCTTGGTTGGTGACTTTACAGCCTCCTGGGAATAAGGGCCATGCTTTATTTTTGTCTGTCATAATTGTATATATGTATTGGAAAAATATTTATCATTTACACAAACATTCATTCTGCCTTATCAGGCACTGAGAAGAAAGACCATGGTGTTTCTTGATCTTAAACTCAGAGGGAAAAAGCCAATAAACTCACCACGCTGGCTAATGTGTGTTGGTGAGCAGCCCATCCACGTTCGTATACTATATGAATAATCACATAGTAATAACAGCTGCAACAACAAGAACGTATGGAGTGGACATTAGGAATTTGCCCTGCTCGGTTCCTTTAAGGCCTCCAAGAGGAATCAAAGGGTCTCCTTTCAGTTAATAGCAAACTCCTTTCTGCAGCCTACCTTAGGTGTTATTATATACTAATTTTTAGAAATTTAATGATGAATCCAACTAATCCACTAACAAAAATATAATTTTAAGTTGTATGCATGATAATTTAGGGTGTATAATATAATATGAAAATAATTATTAAAAATATTAACTTTTATTTTTTTTTTATTGCTTTGAATATCAATGACTATATTTTTTTCAGTTTAATTACATTCTTTGATGTTTAATCTTTAAAACAATATTTATTATATCATTTTTTATTAATAAAACTTAAATTTATGATAAAATTTGTAGCTTAGCATAATTTTTTTAAATATTCAATATGGCTGCTTGAAAGTGAAAAGGTTAAATAATATAGCTGATATAACACATCCTATTAACACTTTCTTGTTAAAAAAAGTTCTTTGTTTCCAAATACATTGTTATTTTTAAATCAATCTCCCTGGCAAAAAAAATTGTTTGTGTTTTCTATTAAGAATGGAATAAACCTTTGGTTTATAAATATATAAAGACTATTTATTACAGTAAAAATTCTTTCACTTGTTTTCATTCAATATTAAAAATTTCCCTTGAAATTTCTTAAGAATTAAATAATTTAGCATGCAATACCTTTTTAAAAAGTTATGTTTTTTACTCATTCTGATTTTCTCAGACTTGAACTGTAGTGTGAATTATGAATCAAGTGTGAGTTTTTAGCTAAAGAACACATCCAAGAAAAAGCTGTTTAGTAAAATGTGTAAAAAGATAATATGTCATCTAAAAAAACATATATCATTATTTCAAATATCAGCCTTTCAAGCTAATTGTGCAAACGTTTTGCGAGTGCTAATAATAAATGAATACTTTCTCTCCAATACAAGATATAGTATTTATGCAGAAATAAAAGGAATCCTCTTATTCCTACGACTCAAATGCTTATATATGAGAAAATCTGAAGTACTGGCAAAGAAAGCATGATGATGGAACAATCACTTTAAATTACAATATACGATGTCTGAATGAATGACGTCGGTGAAATTGTCTAGAATTTACTAAACATCATTCCAACTGAAACTTAATCATATGTAAATAAGCATTTATTTTATATAGCGTCTGTATACAATTGTATTACATTCAAATATCAGCCTTTCAAGCTAATTGTGCAAACGCTTTGCGAATGTTAATAATAAATGAATACTTTCTCTCCAATACAAGATATAGTATTTATGCAGGAATAAAAGGAATCCTCTTAATCCTATGACTCAAATGCTTTGAATGTAATACAATTGTATACAGACGCTATATAAAATAAATGCTTATTTACATATGATTAAGTTTCAGTTGGAATGACGTTTAGAAAATTCTAGACAATTTCACCGATGTCATTCATTCAGACATCGTATATAGTAATTTAAAGTGACTGTTCCATCATCACGCTTTCTTTGCCAGTACTTCAGATTTGCTCATATATAAGCATTTGAGTCATAGGAATAAGAGGATTCCTTTTATTCCTGCATAAATACTATATCTTGTATTGGAGAGAAAGTATTCATTTATTATTAACACTCACAAAGCATTTGCACAATTAGCTTGAAAGGCTGATATTTGAATGTAATAAATTGTATACAGATGCTATATAAAATAAATGCTTATATATCATTATTAAAAATAGGAAAAGCTATTTAGTAAAATGTGTAAAAGATAAGATAATACTGGATAATAACAAAAAAAAAGATAATGCCATTAAATAAATGGTAGCAGAATATAACACTGAACCCAGACCTCACATTTCAGAGGCAGACATTCTATCAGTCCTCCCAAATAAACAACACATGTAAAACTCATATAACATTGTTGATAAAGATAATTTCATCATATGCAGAATTATTGTAATTATGAGGCAATATTTTTAAAATAAGTTTTATTTTTAAATAAATTATTAATAATAATGTTACTTTTTATATAAATTAGGATATTTAAATAAAAATGATTGGGAACTCTAAACATTTTTATTTACATAAAAATTTTATTAGTTATAGTGACAAAAGGGCATCGGTCTGTTCGTTTTTGTGCAATGATAGAGTATGTATTAAATATATTTTGAGACTAGAGCAACTGCCACAATAAATTTAAATATTTCTCTTATAATTTAAATAATAAATATTTACAATCAGAATATATTTCTACGAATAAAGTGATTTGGAAATCTAAACATTTACATATATGTTTTATTAATTATCACAACAAAATGGTGTCGATCTGTTCCATTTAGCATAATGATAAGAATATATATGTAGTATAATTTGAGCTCATGCCTAGATATCGAAGCTTGGATAATTGTCACAAATAAATTTAAGTAAGGAAGTATTCCTCTTATATTTAAATAAAAAATATTTACACTTAGAATGCATTTCTAATGATAAAATGATTCAAAAATGTAAACAATTTTAATTATATACAAATTTTATTAATTATCTTGGTGCCCTAGTAGTAAAGCACATTTGTGCCCTGCACACAGCAGGCCTGAGTATATATATATATATGTGTTTATTTTATAGTTTCAATATAAAGTATAATAACAGAACTATATTTTTAATGTTTGTTGTCAATATTTTTTAAATGCTGACTGTTAATAAGCTTTAATTAAAATAACATTAAGCATATTTATTGTAACTTATCTCTGAGTTTTGTTTATTATTAGAAAGTTACATTGACAATGGATTTACTTAAAGTTTTCATATAGATTTGCAAACCATGTTAAAGCAGAATGGAAAGATGGGTGTAAGAAAAAGACCTACAGGTAATAGATTCCAAAATTGGCATTCGATTTGCAATGACATGATGAAAGGAATAAAGTAATTATATATACTAAAGTGATCTGCCAAAATTTGAAAATCAATGAAAAATTAAAAGTTATTAAAATAGAAAAAAGAAAAAGAAAAAAAAAAGTCAATGTTTTACTTTCATGTGTGTGGGCAAAGCCTGTATGCAAACAGATGAATGACAACAACAAAACTGTACAGACATGTTCCTTGCTAAAAAGGTTTTCGTTATTTTGTTTTTCTTCAAGTAAGTTCAACATTTTAGACAGTTTTGTCAGTGTCATAAAATGTATCGTTTTTGTGAGAAATTACTCTTCTAGAAATTAAAGTAGCTCTAATTACCCTCCAAAGAATGAAAAATAGTTATTTGAAATAGAAAATAGTCAAATTTCTAAAAATGAAAAATATGATTCTGGTGCTGATAGTGCTAGTGCAAGTATAAGCAATATCAATAATGATACTCACAATAGGGAGAACAAAATAAAAAAGGTCAGTAGACAATATTCCAATGATTATTTAAATTTCAAGTTCACTTATGAGTGTCAAATTCCCCTTTGCATGGTTTGTGGAAAAAAGCTTTGTAATAATGCAATGGTACCAGAAAAATTAAAATGGTATTTTACATCTAAGCACCCCAATCTCTGGTTCAAAAACAAGAATTATTTTCAAAGATTGTTGAATAATCAAATTAACCAAGGAAAAATTAAAAAAAAAAACTAATAATATCTAACACAAATTGCATTGCATAAAGTTGCCAAAATAATTACTAAATATTTAAAACCACACACCATAGCAAAGCATCTGATTTTACCAGCATGTTCTGAAATAGCTCATATTATGTTTGTTGGTGATGTAAAAAAGAAATTATAAAAATTTTTCATTCGGATGACCCAATAAAAAACAGAATTATATATATGTCAGATGATATTGAGAAAACAGTTACTAATAAGCTTTCAGAACAATGTTTTGTTTTATAAATTGATAAATCTACTGATATCACCAGTATAGCTCACATATCAGGAGTTGTTCATTTCAATGATGAAAACAAAATAGGGAATCAATTTTTATGCTGTAGATAACTTACCAAATGTACAACAGGACAGAATATTTTTGATTTCATTTCATCATATTTAGATAAATTTAACATAACATGGAACCAATGTGTAGGAATCTGTACCAATGGGGCTCCTTCAATAAAGGATTTATTATTTTTGTGAATTCATGAGAATCACTTGTCTCAAAAACATAACCTACAACATTAAAATCTATATTAGACCAAATTGTAAATATGGTAAACTACATCAAATCATGACCCTTACAAACATGTCTATTTAAAAAACTTTGTGAATCAATGGAAGCTCAGCATGAATCTTTACTTTTTCATACTGAGGTAAGGTAGTTATTGTGAGGTAAAATGCTGAACCAAATTTTGGAACTTAAGGATGAAATGTCGATATTTTTTCCAAACTGAAATAAACAATATTTTTACAACTTTTCTTACAAACAATATTTGGTGTATTAAAATAGCATATTTAGCTGATATTTGCAAATTATTTAAACAACATGAATACTGGTATGCAAGGTAAAAATGAAAATATTCTAACATACACATAATTCAAAAAAGGACAGTAGATATGTTTCCTTCAGTCCAAAATAACAATATTGATGAAATAACTCTTATTATAACAACATTTAGCGTTATTAAAAGAAAAATTGCAAAATACTTTCCCGCATTGAATATTGAAAATTACGATTGGATACTAAATCCATTTTCTGCAGTCAACACATCAAGTTACGAGTTTTCATTATAATATAAAGAATTCATTATGTTGTCAACATATTGTACTCTCAAAATGAAATTTTCCAAAATAACAGTTGAAGAATTTGGGGTTTCTGTTCAAACTGAGTTTAAAACTATTTCTGAAAAAGTGATTAAAATTTTATTACAATTTTCAACATCATACTTATGCGAGCTTGGTTTTTCAACATTAATGAATATTAAGACAAAGAAACATGAAAAGTGGACAAATATAGAGGAGAAAATGAGAGTTACTATTCCACACATAAGACCAGATACTGAAAACATTTGTAGAAGTCATCAGATCCAAATATCCCATTAAAAAAGTTGTGACAACTTGAAAATTTCATTCCATTTTACATATACACACACACACACAAAATCAATTCATGTGCATTTATACATGCTTGCAAAAACAATTTCATTTTTAATATATTAGGAAATTAAATAATGCAAGGGTGTGATAAGGACTACTTAATTTCATTTCATATAATTGTATTGTCTTAAATTTAAAGATGAAAAAGCTTTACTTCTATTTTTTCTCTTGAAAAGAAAACATGTTTTCTAATATCACCAATTATAAATCCTCAATTCAATTGCTGGTTTGGCACATTAAAATATCTCATAATGGATCAGTTGTTAGACATTTCCACTAGTCAGACCACATAACTGATTACATGATTTGTGATATTAGAAAACAATTTTTTCTTCCCAATTAAGAGAAAGCACTGATAATTTAGTTTGATTAAAATATTAGAACTACAAAGAATTAAACCAATTAGTTATTAAGAACAAAACAGAATTTGAGACAGAACAAAAATAATTTTTTAATTAAAATTTTTTCTTAAATTATTAAGTATAAAATATACCGAATCCAACTTTTAAAATTACATGTACATTTTAAAATACCTTTATTAATACAAAAATATTTTATTTCTTTTGTAAAAAAAAAAAAAAATTGTAATTTTTGTCCACATTAGAAATGAACTAAGTAATCTATTTGTAATAGACATTATTTACTTTTAAATAATATATTTTAAAACAATATAATATTTTCTTAATCAATATTTAAATCAATCTAGATTTTAATATTTATATAAAAAAAACTTCTGCTTGTGTTCAATCTACCTCCTTTATAAATTTTAAATGTATGTATATGTCACACATTATCAGGTTATTTATCTTCTGTATAACAGCCATGAGGCAATTGCTCAATATATATATAAAGTGAAGAAAAAAGAGGAACATATTTTTAGATTATAAATCAATTTGGATCATTATTACAAAACTCATTTTTAATTTCCCTTGATCTCTCGCTTGTTTTGGAGTTACATTGGCTGTACTTGTTTGTAAGTGGTTGCTAATAAATGAATTTATATATGTAAAATAAGAGTTTTTAAAATAGAGGAAAGTTTTAAAGTATCAAAATTATAAAATATGATCACAAATTAAACCAGAACTTTATCATTATCATCAGTTAGTGCTAAAAAAATAAGTCTTTCACTTCAAATCAGATTATCTTCTTTGAATCTTTATGTTCATTAACTTAGCTTTTCAAACTTAATCTCTTTTTTAAGATCAATATTTAAATTTTTTCTATTTTACTTTCTTTATTCTTTACAGCCTTTTTCAAGATATTTTTTTACAAATATTTTGTCTTAAGATATGCATCCAAGCCAAATCTATTTATCTTTTTTTTTTTTGCAATTAATCATTTTCCCCACTTACTTTTTTAAATCTTCTGATTTCTCATTTTAGACTTTCAACTATCTTTTTCATTCTACAAACCTATATTTCTAATCTTTTTTATAATCATTCAAATCTGTATTTCATATAAAACTTCATTCCAAATAAAACATTTAAATCACTTTCTTAAATCTAATTATAAAGTATAAATTATTATACTTTTCTTACTAAAATTTTGTTCAAACATTCTCATTGTAATTTCATTATCAAGATTTCCATCAATAGTTAAATAAGTTCCAAATATTTAAAAATAATTTATCTGTTCTATAACTTTCTGTTCAATGCTTACTTTAAACTTTTCTTTATTGCTTTAATTTTTGTCAATTATTTTCAATTCAAACTTTCTATAATTTCTGTAAATCCTATACATTTTTACCCTGCTTATCAAATATAACTGATTCCCCAAAACTCATCATAAACAAGAAAATCATATAAAAAGCAAGGGATTATAACGACTTTCTATAGGGAAAAATTTAACTCATTTTTGCAGATAAAAATTATAACACATAAATGTATTAACAAACAACTTAATCTAGTATATATAGTAATTTATAGAAAAAAACCTAATGCACATTTTATGCATGTGTAAACTGTGCTGTGGGTATAAAGCAGGTATGTATTTAAAATATATATGAATGCATGTAAGATAATGTAACTTAAATCTATGTAAAAAAAACTTACTTAGTTTAATGAAGTTTTCTTATAATCCATCCAATCTTTATCCAATTTTCTGACAGTTGCACATTCTAAGGATCTATAGTTGTCTTTAGATCCTTTGATGATCTTGGTTTTTTGAAAGAGGTGCCAATTCTAGATGGTTGAAGATCTCTAAAAAAAAAGGTTAGAATGAATGATTATTTTTTTGATCTTTTTATACAAAATATCATAAGGTCTCATATGCTGACTTAAGGCATTTTTAGATTTGTTGGAGCATTTCAGAGATAAATTCTTTGAAAATACTGTTCACGATTCATGATATGAAAGCTGTTCCTTAAGTTTTTTGATGTCCAGGTTCTTCTCTACAGGCTTGTTGATTTTCTTCAGTCTTTTTTTTCTTTATCTAATTACATTAATTCCTCATTAATTCTTTCATGTGTTATTGCAAAAACTCTTCAATGTGATCATCATCAATTTATATCCAAAATTTTGAGAAAGTGTTACATTAATTATTGAAATTAGTATATCTTGAAGGTTGTAATGATTCTTTGATCCATAGATTGAAGAAGTGATGTGGTGTTCAGTGGTATTATTTGTTGCTATGATTCTAGTTGAAGACATATGTAGCAGTAAACTTAAAAAAAAGTCAACATTGCTAAAAAAATGTTTGGTTTCACTATGCAAATGTACAGAAAAATGGACTGAATAGGTGAGAATAGGCTCACAGTTGACAATACTTTGTATTCTTGTAGAAAAATTGTTAATTATTGCTCTGAAAAACCTCATACTGAAATTTCATTTTTTTAAAAATTCATAGTCTTATAGTATGTGAAATTATTTAAAATTAAAAAAGCAATCTTTAATAATATCTCATTAACTGTACTGTTGTGACGATAAAAACGTTATTTATCAACAGTGTAAGGGTAGCCCATTTATAGAACTGCTTATTATTGTAATCTAGATCATATAGTTAACTTTAAAAAAATTATGATTTATTAAAAAAATAAAAAAATGTATCTAATGCATTTTGTCTTTGCACATTGCAATAAATAATGAAGACTTTTTATATATATACTATGTACTATGCAGTTCTAAATAAACAACACTATATACAAATATACTACCTATGTTCTTTTTTTATGGCATGAGATATCACATTTTATTATATGTAGTAACTGTTTTCTTGAAATGACTTCACTATTTTTCAAATATAGAATGTTGTAATGGCAGAAATATGGGTCATTGAAATAAAAATTAAAAGCATGAATCTTATTCAATTTCTTTATATTGCATTTTCATCATATAAAATGTATTATTAAATGCAAAATATTATAACCCTCCTTTATTTTCTTTTTATTAAAAGTTCATTTACAATAAGCAATTTGATTTGACTGAAATTAGCATTCATAAAGGTTTTAATTTAAAATTGATGACTGAATATTTTATTAACAGTACACACTTTAAAATTAGTTATTAATAATATATGACAAAAATTTATTTTTAGTTTTATGCTGAATAAAATTTGTATTTTTTTTTTCACTACTATAATTTTTTAAGTTTACTGTAGTAACATGTCTGAAATGAATAATGAGATTCTGATTTAAAATATAGAAAGTAAATATTTTAAAACTTAAGCTTTAATAATTTTTGATGATATAAAATAATTTTGTATAATTCACAAAATCATTTCCTTCTTCCCGGTGTTTTTTTATTAAAAATACTTTAGATTAACAATAATAGCAGTTTTAATTTGACTGACAAATTTTAATTTAAAATTAATTGACTAAATATTTTAGCTAAAATTAATTATTAATAGTATAGTACATGACCAATGAGGTCAGTAACACCTGAAGTGGAGTTGGGCTGGACATATTTCTAGAAGAGATGATAGTAGATGGACAATTGAAATCTTAAACTGGATTCCAAGAGATTGTAAAAGACCCAGAAAAGACATGTGAGATGGATGGATGAAATAAGAAAGTGTGCAGGGGTGATGTGGAGAAGAGAAGCTAAAGATCAGAGATGGATTGACTTGGAGAGATATTCATCCTGCAGTGGATTGATAATGGTTGATAATGATGATGACATGACCATAATTTATTTTTAGTTTTACATTGAATGAAATTTATATATATATTACCCTGTATGTAAAAATGTTTGCAATAATGCCTTCTTGTGGTTTGAATATCTCTGAAATAAATTATATTATGATTTAAAATAAAGCAAATACTGTAAGCAAATGATATTTTACATTTAAAAATGTAGTGATTTTAATTACATAATGGCAAAATCCTTTTTGTTTCTCAACATAATTTGCAATTATGATAATTAAATTTTATAATTACTGTAAAATGATAATTTTTGACACAAACAAAATATCATTAATAAGAATTTAATCTATAAAAGTGAGTGAATATACAGTTTTTAAGTTAATGTGCACAATTTAAAATATATTATATTTGATTGTTGTACATCATCAAAATAGGTTTCTGATTTCTTAATATACTGAATAAAGTGCACTTCTTTTTAGTTTTGTAGTCATTAAACTTTACATTGGATAAGCCATTGATGTCTTGCAAGGACACTGGATATAAACTTATACATTAATTGTATTTTAATTTTATAATCAAGATATTATATACCATACTATATATAATGAATAAATATATATATCAAGACACAGACAAACTTCTTTATAAATCTTGATTTATTATAATATACATTATTATAATGCACAATAATATACTCCAACGTTATAGGTTTTATCAAGAAATAATTAAAAAATACATAAAAAACATCGAATACAAATATTCTATAATACATATAACAAATACAAATCTTTCTTACCTTAATTAAAACTCCTTACAACTCTTCTCACAAACAATCATAACTTTTCATTACATTGATTATTTTTAAAATACCTTTCTTAAAATAATCCCCAATAATTGTTTAATTAAATCAACCTATTATCAGCTTTTTTTCAATTAATAGTTTAATCAGCTATTATCCTTTCTTTTTCAATTATGGAATGTTAATTGAAAAAAAAAGAGAATAATAGGTTGATTTAATTAAACAAGTATAGGGGATTATTTTAAGATATTTATGAAACAAATGTAATGAAAAGCTAAGATTGTTTGTTAGAAGAGTTTTAAGATATGAGGTATTTGTATTTCCCGCTAACCTGGGACAATTGCTTGTAAGACAGCTGTGCTGACCTCTCCAACACCAAGGCTTGACAAAGGTATTTGTATTTATTATTTGTATTATGGAATATTTGTATTTATTGTTTTTTATGTATTTTTAGTTGTTCCTTGATAAAGACTATAAAATAATAGTTAAACAGTATATTACTGTACATTATAATAGTTCATTTTATAATAAATCAAGATTTATAGAGAAGTTTGGGTGTAGTTTGTTGTAAATATATTGAAATTAATGGGCTATTTTTAAAATAGAAGACTGTGTTTATTATTTTTTAATTTACTATGAATAAACTCTGTATTGTACAATTTCAGCATGAATATCATCATTTTTTTTTGTGGATGAGAAAAAGTCAATATCCTATGACATCATCAATCTTACAAGATGGCCTCCATTTTCAAAATAGCCACACAAATTTTTTTTTTAAGATTGTTATATAGAATCATCATCATAAACCATTATCAATCCACTGCAGGATGAAGGACTCTCCAATCTTTAGCTTCTTTTCTCCACATCACCCCTGCACACATGGTCCCTTTCTGGGTCTTTTCCAATCCAGTTTAAGATTTCAATTGTCCATCTATTATCATCTCTTCTAGCAATATGTCCAGCCCAACTCCACTTCAATCTTTCAATTTTTTCAATGAGATCAGTAACATCTGTTTGTTTTCTTATCCATATATTATGTTTTCGATTTCTTCTTCTTACTCCCAACATGCATCTCTCCATATTTCTTTGAGTGGTCTGAAGTCTCTGCATTGCTCTTCTATTAAGTGTCCAAGTCTCAGATCTATAAGTAAGAACTGGTAAAACCCATTTTTTAAGAACCTTATTTTTCAAACACATAGGCATATTTCCTTTTAGTATCAAGTTATTTCTACAAAAAGCACTCCAACTAAGTTTAATTCTATGATTAATTTCATGCATTATGTGTCCATCTGTAATAATAATCTGATCAAGGTATTTGTAGCTGTTAACTTCTTCTAACTCATCACAATCAATCTTTATTTTCATATTTTGAGAAAATCTATTTAACATTACTTTAGTCTTTTTAACATTTATCTTTAGTCCTACTTTCATCTGATAATGCCTGCAGCTCTAAAGCATTATTTGAAAAAACAACTACATCATCTGCAATCTAAATGACAAATAATCACCATTTACTTTCACTCCTTTAGCTTCCCATTTTAATCCAGAAAATACTCATTGCAGCACTGCTGTAAAACGTTTTGGAGATATGGAGTCAACCTGTCTGACACTCTTCTCAATGTCAACTTTCCTGATATCATTATGTAATCTAATTGTTGCTGTGGCATTTTTATAAATATTCTTTAAAATATGACAATATCCTGAATCTATATCTTGATGATTCAATGCTTTAATCACTGAAGAAATGTTTATAGAATCAAATGCCTTTTCATAATCTACAAATCCAAAGCATAATGACAACTCATATTCATTTGTCCTTTCTACAACTTCTCTCAATACCTGAATATGATCTACTGTACTAAAACCACTTTTAAATCCAGCTTGTTCTCTTGGTTGGTGGAAATCCTATGTTCTCTGTAGACGAGTTATAATTATCTTGGCAATAATTTTGTATAAAACTGATAGATCTGTAATTTCTAATATCTTCTTTATCACCTTTCTTAAATATCAATATTAATACTACATTCTTCCAATCATCTGGTACATCTTTATCATTTAGATATTTGGTATATAACTTTGCTAATTTCTTTTCTATTTCTTTGCCTTGCTTCTTTTAATATATCAATTATAATTCCATCATTACCTGGAGCCTTTCCTTTCTTCGTAAATTTAATTGCATATCTCACTTCATTTAAAATCCTGGGTAATTCGGAAGATGTAATAGATATAGGAGGTACTTATTCTTTATTACTATATAATTCTTGATAGAAGTCTTCTACCTATTTCATGATGTCATCTCTCTTTTTAGTAATAATTCCATCTTTTTTTTCTTATTGCAGATATAAATTTCCTACCAATACCAAAATGTTTTACACTCTTGAGACTTTTATTCTTTTCTACAGCTTTCTTTGCTAGTTTACAGTTATACTTTCTTATATCATTTTCAACTCTTTTCTGTACCATTTTACAAAATTCAAGATATTCAATTCTTTTTAATGCATCATTTTTGTATATCTTTATAGTCCTTCTTTTCTTCATAAATTGTCGTCTCAGTAGAAATTTTATTGGTCAATTGCTGCTTTTTTCTACCAGCTACCTTTGTTGCAGTTTTTAAAAGTGTATCAGTTATTTTCATATTAATTTCATTCAAATCTGAATCATGTTCTAAATCTACTAATACTTGAAACTGATTTGTAGGTTCTAATTTAAATTCATTAGAATGTTTCTGAAGATTAGGAATATCAATTGTAAATATTGTTTTTCTTAATAATTTTGTCTCTCTAGTTTTGCATTAACACGTATCTTACATCTTACTAATCGATGATCACTTCCTAAGTTAAATTTATTAAAAACATTACAATCTTGAAATATGTATTTTCTGTTAGTCAAAATATAGAACAATTCTGCTGTACCTTCATTTGCATGCTCCATGTCCATTCCCTTTTAACATTTTTCTCAAAAAAAATAATTCATAATATAAAGTTTTTCTTTTTCTGCAAACTCCACAAGTCTGTGTCCTCTCTCATTTCTATTACCATAACCAAAATTACCTACAGCACTTTCATCTTTCATTTGTTTACCAATTCTAGCATTAAAGTCTTCCATAACAATTATAAAATGTTGTTTACTCTGATCAAAAGCCTTTTGTACATCCATATAAAAATCTTCTACTACTTCATCACTATGAGAACTTGTTGGGGCATAAACCTGAATTATCTGCATTTGGTATCTGCTATTAAGTTGTATAACTAATCTTGCCACTCTGTCCGATTCACCATCAATCTCCACAATATTGTTCTTCCACTTTTTATTTATAATGAATCCTACTCCACTTGTATTTCCAATATGTGTGCCTTTTTAATAGAGTATATGTCCACTTTTTAAATCAATTCTCTCTCCACCTTTTCTTCTAACTTCACAAAGTCCACTAATGTCCAATTTAATATAAGACAGTTCTTCTAATTCTTGCAATCTTCCTTCACTTGAAAGTGATTGGCAGTTGTAAGTACCTAAATAAAAAGTCATCATCAAATGGCAGCCTGGGTCCACAATTAGGGGGATTCTTAGCACCCTCCACCTTACAGCCTCCTGGGAATAAGGGCCATGATTTATTTTTGTCTGTTATGATTGTATATATCTATTGAAAAAATATTTATCATTTACACATACATTCATTCTGCCTTATCAGGCAGCTGAGAAGAAAGATCATGGTGTTTCTTAATCTTAAACTCAGAGATAAAAAGCCAATAAACTCACCACGCTGGCTAATGCATGTTGGTGAGCAGCCATCCATGTTCGTATACTATATGAATAATCACATAGTAATAATTACAGCTGCAATGAGGACAAAAAGGTATGAAGTGGATATTAGGAATTTGCCCTGTTCAGTTCTTTTAAGGCCTTCAAGAGGAATCAAAGGGTCTCCTTTCAGTTAATAGCAAACTCCTTTCTGCAGCCGTTATATCAAATAATCGATTTTAAATCAAAATAGGAGATAGAAATTGGATGATATGGCGAATTCTCACATAAAGATCCTGTGCTAGCAGGGTATAGGTGTAGTACATTTTTTGAAACTAATTTCCCCTATTTCCAATATCATCAGCAAATCTGATACAGTACTAGATCTATCATTATTAAAATAACACTCATTCAAAATTAATCAAATAGTTTGAACTGGAATCTCCTTTGTATATATTTTATATATATGAAATAAAAGCACTAATAAGTTTATGATATACATAAATAAAATAAATTATCATTAATCCTAATCTCAAATTTAATTAACCTGATATCCAAAATATAAGTAAAAAAAAAAAAAAGTAATAAAGATACAGGAGAACTTTAAATAATTAACAAATGGAATTTTATTAAACATAAAAAATTTACAAAGAATTATTTTATTTCTTTAAATATAAATTTAAAATGAATAATATATATATATTTGTTAAAAGAAAATCTAGAAACAAAAATGTTAATTAAGAACAATCTCTTTTTTTTTTTTACAACTTTTCAATAATAAACTTTCAAAGCAAAATGATTTAAAGTTTTTTCCCAACTGATATATATCAATAATAATTTAGAAAAAGATAAAATCTTAAAAATGAATTGGTTTTTTTACATTATTTTAAGTATAAAAACTGAATAAAATGGAAAAAAAAAAAACAATATTAGTTGTTAAATTAAATACTTCAGATCTGATCTTAACATATTAGTCTAAACCTGATCTTCTACATTCTCCAAGATTATGTACAAAATAGATAGAGGGGGGGGGGATAAGAGCTAAACACAACAAACAAAGCTCCTCCAATAATAATGAAACAAAATTTATTTTGCATATTAAATATATTTAGAAGTGAATATATTTCATTCTTCTGATTCATACAAATCTTTGACTCCATATTAGATATTAACAATTACTTTTGCACCATAGTAAATATATCAATGATCATGCAATATGGATGAAATGTTTAGCAATATTATGAAAATATAATTTGGTTCACAGAATAATGTAAGTTTTTGGAAAAAATATGAACTGCTTGATATATTACCATGGAACAATATGTATTATATTAAGATTTATCTGACACCAATAGTGGAGCCAGCCCTAGAAATTTTGCCGATCTTGCAATAACATATTTTATTGCACCTTCTCTAAAAAATTATTTTACAAACATCTTAAAAACCATTATTCAATCTAGGCTTTAATATATTTGATCATAAGTTAATGAAAATTCATAAGTTAATGAAAAATAATCATAAACTATATTTTTTTACAGAAAGAGAAAGACAATAAAAAAATAATAAATGTTAAGAAATAAACTTTTAGATATTTATGCAAAGCCCCACTTTATTTCTGAATATTAGATTCATTTTCTTATTTTCATTTGCTATTTTCTGAATTTGATAGTTTTTTTTTTTCTTTTATCAGACATATTGGAATACTAAAATTATTTTAAAAGTTAAATTCTAATAAC
The DNA here is from genome assembly GCA_028023455.1 of Epiperipatus broadwayi. Lineage (NCBI taxonomy): Eukaryota > Metazoa > Onychophora > Udeonychophora > Euonychophora > Peripatidae > Epiperipatus > Epiperipatus broadwayi. Next base: position 6,307,692 of record JAQFVV010000041.1, on the reverse strand, counting down.
TATATCAAAAATATATTATTAAGAGTCCTTTCACAACTGTATTAATATAGATTCTATTTCTCAGAATTAATTGGATTATTCTTAACCAATTATCTCACTGTGCTTTTGATGTTATTGATTTGACCTTTGAACCAAAAATATAAGAGCAAATTTTCATGAATATATCCATCAACAAATATTTTTCAGTAATAATATTTAAAAAAATGTTTTATAAAAATTTACATAACAGTTTGAGATAAGACAGCATTTACATTATAAATAGCATTGAAGATTATTTCAGACAGATTTTAACATCATACCAACTCATAGTGAATTGAATCAAAAATTAATGCAAAAGAGAATATATTCTATTATTGTGATATTATATGATATTAACTTTAAGTGCAAAATTAAAGGCAGCATAATATTACAATACTTGAAGTGATTTTTAAAAAGTATATAATACAATGAAGTTTTATTGCATAAAAATTGAATTAACAACATCCTGAAGTCTGCTTTCTGCAGAAAAATAAATAAATGATTTTTTACTGTTTACCTGAAGATTTGTAATTATGGTATTTTAAGTATACTTTGGACTATTTCCATTATCTGTCATTAAATGTTGAATGTCTAGAAAATTTTAAACTTTATTTAAACTTATCCTAATACAAACAACTGTTAGTAATAACACAGATTATTATATTCCACAATGTTTTGAGTATTTATTCTCTGCTCTTCTTCAGGTGTTTCTGGCCTGATTAGTAACAATGATGGCATAGAAGTCAAACTTATATCTTTAGATTCTTGAATTTAAATAGGCAAAACTCTCTATACGTATTGTCACTCAGTGCAAGCTAGAGTAATCAATTGATGCCAGAAGGCTTGTGCATAAAATCCTCATCTAGTGCCTACTCATCCAATATCCCTAGACTAGTTTCTGGCTTGTGGCTTTCGTCAGTGAGGAGCCTAGTCTGGGGATATTGAATGAGTAGATACTAGATGGGGATTTTATGCACAATCCTGGCATTCCCTGATTACTCTGGCTTGCACTGAGTGGCAATACGTATAGAGTTTTTCCTGTTTTAATAAGTTATAAGAAAGCATAAGAAATGGTGATCATGTGATGTTCATTAGATTCTTGAATATGAAATTTTAAAGCAATGCTCTAATCAACATAGCTACTCTGTCAAAAGTAACAGTCAGTAGAAATTTCATATTGTATAAGGGTTGGTTCAAATCCTCCTGATTCCTCCACTTTTCTTCTTTTTTAAACACTTTTTCCTATAAGCAAGATTAATTAAAGGCTTCCAGACATTGTCATATGAACAGTTTCTTTGAATTTTATTCTTTGCACCTTTTCCACTCTATCCATTTTTTTTTGTATTTTCACAATTGAACATATGTTTATTAGTACACACATGGTCTGCTACTCTAGACATATCTACTTTTTCTAATCATCAATTTGTGTTCTTTCAAGAGCAAGGAATAACACCACACAAAATGTTGTATAATCTACTAACCTGTATTGTCTCTGTGTATTATTACTAACACTAATAGTTGTTTGTATTTGGAAAAGTTTAAATAAAGTTTAAAATTTTCTTGAGATTCCACGTTTAATGATAGATGAAGGAAATAGTCCAACATATTATCACATCTAAATGACTTTTTATACTATATTTCTCATAAAATTTAGACCAATTTGACAATCTCTACAGCTGCATTGGCTACACAATTTTATCATGCTGGCCTAATCATTATGTAATTCTACTATTAAGTTCCCTGCTCAAAGGCAGATAGAGTAATAAGGCATTAGACCATTACAACCAAACAATAATATTTGATTTTCTTCAGAAATTATTTTGTAGTGCTTGCCACTCTATTAATACAATATATTTTAATATAATCAATTTTAAAAAAATTGAAGTGTTTTCAAAATTATAAAGTAGTTTTAACAAACAAAAAAATGATACAGTATAAAAAAATATATGCATATACTAATTGAATTCATTTTCCTATAAGCCATGATTATAGACATCATGTTTTTTAATCTCTAAAATGAAAGTTTAAAATTTTTAAAAATTATTACTTTATTTTTTTCTAAGTTTATATTTAAACAATGGTAAAAAATAAGTACATTACATACACAAGATATAAAATCAGTAGAAAACAAAACTTTCTGAATTTTTAGTTGATTTAACTTGCAATAATATAATACATTCTTTATTTGTATTTATTATATTGGACTATTTCCATCATCTAATATAAAGTACAGAATGTCTTTAGAAAAATTAAACTTTATTTAAATTTTCAAAATACATTCAACTGTTAGTAATAGCACACAGATTAGTATATGCACAATATTTTGAGAGGTATTATTCTCTTCTTCAGGTGTTGCTGGCCTGAGCAATAACACCATTAGTATGGGAATCGAACCTGGATCCTTAGATTCTTGAATATTAAATTTTAAATTAATGCTCTAACCAACCATCTTGCCAAAGGATGTCTCAGTTGGTTAGAGCATTACCTTAAAATTCAATATTCAAGAATTTTAAGAATCCAGTTTTGATTTCCATGCTGGTACTGTTACTAGTCAAGCCATAAACACCCGAAGAAGAGAGAATAATATCTCTTGAAATGTTGTACGTATACTAATCTATGTGCTATTACTACCGTTGAATATACTTTGAAAATTTAGATAAAGTTTAATTTTTCTAAAGACATTCAATACTTTATATTAGATGATGGAAATAGTTCCATATATAAATACTACTAAAATACCATTATCACAAACACCCAGGAATACTTTCTTTATTCTTTAAAAATTTAATTCTGAAAATTGATAATCTGTCAGTGTAAATATGACAAAAACAAATAAATATAATATTAGAAGTCTCCATTTATAAAGTTTTCAAACATATTTATATTAGATTTAGTGATTTATTTTTTTGATAAAGATGTACACTAAAATAATTTTAGAAATAAGATACACATTAGTTGTGTATTGGAATATTTTTTGAAATATATTTTCCAAATATTCTTTATATACATTCATGCTCACACACATGCAAACACAAATATTATATTTATTTCATATTATTTCTTGAAAAATTACAATATAAGTCTAACATAGCATATAAAACATTTCATGCAAAAAATTATTCTATATTTTTTCTAAAAAAAATTTCATATATGGAATAGATCATTGAGGCTAAAATATTTGGTTATTCTTGCTACAAATATGCAATTGGTTTATCCATTTGAAAGGTCATGCAATTTTCAAATAGTCCCATATATTTGTTACATTGAGATTTTTTTTACTTTACTCAATTAAGAATTGAAGCATTGTACCATTACACATGGTGAGGGTCCTTGTGAAAAGTAATTGAATATTGACTTAAAATCAAAACAAGTAATAATTTTATAAGTAGCAATCCTGTAAATGAGGACTGGTTGATATATGGCACATTAGACTTCAGATAAAATAAAAAAATAAGCCTAGATTTTAGAAAGAAATACTGTAACCAAAAACAATTTTTTTTTTGTACTCAGAAAAAAAAATATATATATACAAAAGATTTAAATTTAGTGAGACAAACTAAAAAAAGATTTTTATTCCAGGTTCACTATAAAATGCTTATTCAACATTTATTTAATCTTGAAGTGACAAATCCAGAGCATACCCATAATAAATTAATATTCATTTTCTAAACATTTATTTTGCTCATCCTTTGTAAGCTTATAATTTTATTCTTCACAAAAAATATTTTTGATCATGAAATTGATTGAAAAACAACATCATGACTATCTAATTCAAAAATAAAAAATGCTCTGCTGTTTTCATTAACAACCTTAACTCCAAACATAAAAATAATGATGAAAGCACAACATACTCAAATATCTCACTAAAGCAAGCAATACTTCAACTTAAATTTTTTTATTAAAAAAAAATGCTAAATATAGCAAAGCTGCAAACTATGCTGTATCAATATACATGACTTCCATATTATATACTAGCCAATAAAAATGTATACAAACAAACAAAAATGTAAATAAATAAACAAAACAATCTTTAAAATGAGTAAATTCAATATATTTTACGATATGCAAGCAGCAATTTTATCCTACATGAGTGATGAACCCAATCACATTTAAAAATAAAATTTTACAATATATTAGTAATTGTTTTTCTATCTAAATGCCATATGTGATCATCTTTATTAATAAATTTTTTTGGACTATGTTTGAAAGCACATACATTATCCTGTCCAAATTTGATGTGCAGTAGTCCACATATTAAAATGTTTTTTAAGCATAATGCTAAAAGATGTGCAAAAAAGTTATGGATAAAAAAAAAAGAAAGAATATCACTCAGAGCATATTTAATTTTGATGAAAGTCAGATATTTTACTATTCTTTTTTTTTTTCAATAAATGAATTAATACCCACTCAAAATATATAAAAATGTGTCCCAATTTATGATTAATAACAATATTATTATTATTATTTTAAAATTTTGTTAAATCACAATCTTAATTTATATATGCAAACAATAAAGATAAAAAACAACAACATTGCATTATATATGTGTGTGTGCATGTGATTTGCAGTTCAATAAACAATATGTAAAGTATTATATATGACGTGAGAGCAGCTATGAACAAAATATAATAGTTAAAACAGTTCCTTTATACTGTTTATCTATATTAATATATTTTATACAAAAAGTAAATTAAAAATTAAAAGATTGCCATGACAACAGTTTGAAATTGTTGATTGTTATTGATATGGTCCAAGTGTTGATTGGTTTTTAATGAAAAATTAAATAGTATTGCAAAAATTATATTATGCATCTGAATTTAGGCATGAAAAGAATTGATCGTAAAATAATATTAACTATTTTTGTTATAAATAATGAATTGTTGAAAGTGAATCTGGAGATCTAGTAACTATGTATCTAACAATAAAGCAGAACACACTTCTCTCAGCTTATTTTCAACATTTGTATTAGATGTAGTAATCTAATCTGTTATTCTACTACAGATCTAATTATTGTAAGCTTAAGTAGTTAACTGTATTACGTAGATACTTGTATCTATTCATTATTTGAGCATGCAGATGAGGTAAAAGTCATTTGATGCTTTGTTGATATAAGTCACCATAGATAAAAAGTTAAAGATATTTAAAAGTTAATGTATAATTGAGATCACTAAAATATATTGATGCGGGCTGTGTTGAGCCTATATAGCTATATATAGATTCAATACCTTAGGTATTTGAATCTTCAGTTATTTGCATAAATAGTATAAGAGATAACTTTTAGAAGTGTGACCAAATTCAATATACATCCCCAATTAAGGCAAGTTATTCATTTGACATTATCATCTGATGTTTATAGATTGTTTATACTTACAATAGATAACTCTGGTATAGAGTAATATAGTGATACAGCTTTTAATGTCTAGTAATTATACACAGTACAATTATATATGGTGTATAACAAAAATAACATTATTAAAAAATAATAATCATTTATAAAAAAAATTGAAAAAAATTTATATATAGTGTAATCTTTATAATAAATCTATATAGACTTTAAACTAATTCGCTCTTACTCTTTATAGCTTCATCATCCACAGATCATTATCAGGCCCTTTCATTGCATCACGAATTGTAACCATTCGGATGACCACGTTTTGAGCCAATTGTAACATTTATTTATTTCAGCTCGGGTGACCACGCTATGCATCAATCGTAAACTTTTTATCTGGCACTTAGACACTTGCGGCCATGTTGTGTGCCAATTGTAACATTTTAATTAGGATCGATAGATGCTTCATCACTCCCAGCTAACATTATTTCTAAAGCCTATTGGGATCAATGATGAAGGGATAGAACATCCATAATAATATTTGCCAGGGAGCCAATGCAACTTCAATGAGAATATTGAGGTTAAACCTTATTTCAATAACTTATTAATACATTTCAACAATGATATTTAATGAATGGGTTAATAAATAATCAATCGATTAAGAGAATACTGAAGAATGCATTAAAATAATAATATTAATACTCTTGAAAGTTCGTGGTTATTAAAGAGAAGAAACTTTAAACTCAACTTCCATTACAATTTATATTCTCAGCACACTCCCCATTCACCAGCATTAAAGTCACAATTAAACTTTTGTTCCAATTACAAATAGTTCTATGGCCACCTCCACCCTTCTGATCCATCCCTCCATCAATCTCATCTCCTATGATCCCTTCTCAGGGTTTTAGAACAATAAGGTCTGGAAGTCGAACAAGCTGCGATGGATTATTGGTGATAAACACCCCTCTCATGATCACCTCCAAGGTTGATCTTGGCTGTCTTTAATGTAGCCAATGTCCAGTTACATTAAAGCTTGAGCTTAAATCTTTTAGAAATAATATATTATAAACATTTTCATAATTAAAGTAAAATTATTAAGAAGTGAGACTAGAGAGGTGTTTGAATACAACGAATGGGGAAAGGATTTTATGCCCACCCACTGCATCCACTATCACTCAATAACCATCCCTATTCATCATCTATGTTTCAACTGTACTGAATTGAGTGTTGGTAATCTTGTATTGCCAGTTCGAAAAATTAATCATCTAAAGAAATTTTACAGTGATACGATTTACTAAAATGATGATTCAACATAAACAATAATGTATAGATGTATGATTGGATTTGAGATGTCTAGATTATAATAACCTACAAAACATTGAGACGTACGCAAATTTTTATTTAAAACAAAATAACAAATTTTATTAACATATTATAACTCAATAGCGTAATATATACATTCACTTGATGATTCACATGGCTTTTCCCTGTTCTACAACTGTATTATGATATTAAAAAATATCCCTAAATCAACAGATAATGTTAAAAGGTTCTAAAATAAATATTAATTTTTAATTATTAGGGAATCACAATTGCCATGGAGTAATACTAATAACAGACAGATAAAGATAATATTTACCTTCACATATATTATATTTTGTTATTTTTTATCTCAGACATAGTGAACATTAAATTTCTCCCCCCAGTGTTTAATGCTTTTAATTACTGATCTGTTTCTAAAGATAACTCTTCCAATAATAAAATTTAATAATTTTATTTAATTATTTTAATCTAATATTCCTGCACCCTATGCTTTACAATAGAGATATTTTATGTATGGTGGGACTAAGTTAATTTTAGTTACTTTTCAAATGTCAACAAATCGGTAACTAGCTCAATCATTATCACACGTGCATACACTCTATATTCATGTTCTTATGACAATAATAATATTTCAGTAATATTACCTTTCCAGCGAAGTTCTCAGCTGGCTGTGGATATATTTATTAGATAATTTTATATATGCATTGCTTATAATATTCGTAGGTTTTATTTAACCCTTAAATTTAATATTCATTTACGTTATTATTCTTGGCTCTTATTGATCTATTGAAATATCAACAAAATAATGTTCAAGTATACCAATCACACACACACTACCTGCACTCATCCTGACATTAAATTGAGTTTGCAACCCTGTAACCAACACTTATAAGTAATGCTTAGTAATAGCTATATTTCATACACCCGTAAGGAATATCAACATTAATATTAAGGTAGGCAGTGACCCGAATAAGAGAAAACATTTTCATTAAGGTTGAGATATGCTAGGATTTTATCGCTAGTCATACAAAGAGACTTGGGTTTACCTATTAGCCTCTGGCCATCAATAAAGAAATCATCTTACGGTGTACAAAATAACCAAGTGGGAAACACTTCCACTGTATTTAAATACTTTATAAATACGGAATAGATATCTTAGTGAGTGAGCTAAACTATGACTTCACTAGTTTGGTAGGGACTATTTGTCCATCCACATATATACAGGTCTAACATCAATTTGTACCAGTAAAACTTTCACATCTACATTCCTCTTGCAAAACAGTACACCACAACATGAGCCTTAATTAGCTTGTATATAGCTTTAACTTTATGATAATAGTAATAAGAAATGCGCATTAAATTTTCGGTTCTCATCTGATCCTTAATACACATTAATATAACGTTCCCAGGCTAGCGATTCTCTATTAATATTGACTTTTTTTTTTGTTTGTTTACAAAGTTTACTTCCTTTCGTTTCTGAATTATTTTTCCCAAATAATATTTTTGATGATGGGATAATAATAGTTGTTTTTTTGTTAATTTTTATTGACAAGAGGGTCTTTTTTGGTTGTGTGTTCAAATAGTAATTTGTTTTTTTTTTAAAATAGTATTACTGTTTTTGTAAAATTGGATTGACAAAATTCAAGAGAGAACAGGTTTTTTTTTATGGATCATTAAATAATAATTGACGTTACTTTGATAGGTTTCCATTTGATTGCCGACAACAATTAGTGGGAGGGTTGTTTTTGTGTATGATTAAATAATAATTTACGTTACTTTTATAGGTTTACATTTGATTGCCGACAACAATTATTGGGAGAAATGTTTTTTTTTGTGTGTGTGTGTGTGTGTATGTTTAATTAAAAATTAAAACCGTTACTTTTATCGGTTTACATTTGATTGACAACCGATTTGACTCCCTTTTGTTTATAAATTATGGTTTTGGTTCTACAAATAAATATTTTTGACAATGGGACAATAATAGTTGTTGTTTGTTTAATTTTTTATTGACAAGAGGGTGTTTTTTGGTGTAGGTTCAAATAGTAATTTGAGTTACATTTAAATAATAAGTTACGGTCTTACTTTGATCGGTTTACATTTGATTGCCGACACTAATGATTGGGAGAAGGGGTGTTTTTTGTGTGAAAGATTGTAGACAACAATTATTGGGAGAAGGGGTGTTTTTTGTGTGAAAGATTGTAGACAACAATTATTGGTAGAAGGGGTGTAACCATTTAAAGAATAGTAGTTTACGTTACTTTTAGTGGTGGTGTACATTTGATTGCTGACAATAATTAGTGAGAGGGGTGGGTGTTTTTGGGTGATGATTAAATACTAATTTACTTTCCTTTTATTTTACATTTGATTGCCAACAACAATTATTGGAAGAGGTTGTTTTTTTTTGTGTACGTTTAAATCAAAATTGAAGTTACTTTTATCGGTTATATTTGATTTACAACCGATTTGACTTTTTTTTCCGTTTATAAATTATAGTTTTGTTTTGCCCAAAACCTAATATTTTTGACAATGGGACAATAATAGTTGTTGTTTCTTTCATTTTTATTGACAAGAGCGGGTCTTTTTTTGGTGTATGTTCAAATAGTAATTTGGGTTACGTTTAAAAAATAATCGGTTTACCTTACTTTTAGTGCTTTACATTTGATTGCCGACAACAATTAGTGGGAGGGGTGTTTTTGTGTACGATTAAAGAATAATTGTACGTTGCTTTTATTTTTTACATTTGATTGCCGACAACAATTATTGGGAGAAAGGGTTTTGCGCTTTTTTTTTGTTTATGTGTATGTTTAAATCAAAATTTAAGTGACTTTTATCGGTTACCATTTGATTGAAAACCGATTTGACTTTTTTTTTTTTTTTGTTTATAAATTATTAATTATTTGGGTTTTCCCAAATAATATTCGGTTTGACAATGGGACAATAATAGTTGTTGTTTCTTTAATTTTGATTGACAAGAGTGGGTCTTTTTTGGTGTATGTACAAATAGTAATTTGGGTTATGTTTAACTAATAATTTACAGTCTTCCTTTGATTGGTTTACATTTAATTGCCGATGACAATTAGTGGAAGGGGTTTTTTTTTTCTATACGATTAAAGAATAATTGACGTTCCTTTTATTTGACCGTTTGATTGCCGACGACAACAATTATTGGGAGAAGAGGGTTTTTTGGGGCTATGTTTAAATAAAAATTTTAGTTACTTCTTTTATTTTACATTTGATTGCTGACAACAACAATTATTGGGAGAAGAAGGGAAGTACGTTTAAATAAAAATTGAAGTTACTTCTTTTATTTTTGACATTTGACGAAGGCCATTTGGAATCCCTCAAACAAGCTTGCCTTTACGAAGTGAACATTTCCGTCGGCCACAACGAGACTTACAAATGAAAGTCAAAAGATGTTTTGGACCTCAAATCTGCATATATTTGCCACACAATCCAATCTTTTCTTTCAGCAGCAGGATGATTTTTTTTTCTGCTGTAGAAATATTCCAGCACCGGCTTCCGTGTCTGGAAATTCCAATCTTTTCAAGTTTTCTGTTGTTTGAATTAGCCATCTTCTTGGTCTCAGAAAATTTCTCGCTAAAACGTGACTCAAAGCATGATCGTTTAAAAATTTTACGCTACCCCACCCTAATCGAGAATTTAGGAGGCTTATAGCTTTACGAGGAACAATCATGACACTGTTTACATTGTTAAAAGGTAACAGTACATCAATTCGTCTTAAAAAAAAGGCCACAATGAAAATTTAAATACTTTTGACACGATCAAATTAACACACCCTCATACGATATTGATACATAAAATACATAACACAGCATTACGATATAGTGCGTGACACAAACAACTACGGCATTTTCCTCTGCTTTTAGCATCGGAAAAAGCCATACCGTTAGCCACTAAGCCGAGTTAACACTCTTTCTAGATTTTATCGTAGAAAGAACACTTGACTCAGAGTTAACACTCTACCTTTTAGCATAGAAAGAAGACTTAACTCCGAGTTAACAATCTTTTTAGGATTTATTTTAGAAAGAATGCTTAAAGGCTTGGGTGCGGCCGCAGAAATGGCATATTTCTAGAAATTTAGCTAGAAATAGTGCCACCCGCGGCTGACACGAAGGATTAGATGAGAACCAAATTTTCTAAAACTATCTCTCTGCACATTTATACCAGAATGATGATGTTTTAGCCCAACATTCACACAACCTTCATAAAATATAGCACTAGGTCTAAGCACTTGATAAGAATTCCTGATCCAATCTAAAAACATTTCCCTTAACAATATCTCTCTTTTCATTAAAAAAAAGTAAAGCATTTAAAACAAGCACACACAGAATGATTTGATATTAATTTCTCTATCCCTAAATGATAATAATAATAAAAGCATTTAACAGGCACATACAAAATGATTTGATATTACCTCATCTACCTCCAAAATAATAATAATAATAATTCTAATATGGAGTAACTTTAAATGGATATATATGATAAAAAAAAAATTCTTTTTCTTTTTTAGATTAAATATTCGAAATAAATAACAAATAATAAAAATATACTTAATGTTGTCCTTCCAATTTCTGGTTTCCATTTTTCCCTTCTTTGGTTTGTTCGTGTGCACACATGGCTTTATGTGAAAAGAGTCACTGTGATGCAAGTTCAATTCCTATGCCAAAATGTACAAAATTTTCATGCTCCTGATAAGATTTCCTCATTTTGGTTTCTGGGAATTACAGCTGAACAGAACATGTTTTCGATTTTTGAATATATAAGTCCACTTCTTGATGTATTTTTCAGTTCACTTAGTATTCAGATTTGATGCTTCATATACGAAATCAAAATCCAAAAATTTTTTTTCTGTAGTTTAAATTTTACCATTTGCAGATTCCTGATAAATTATGTATATAATACAAATCATGAAGTCAAATAATTTCAGGAGAGAATGATGTGCACCCAATAAAAACTTACTTGTATAATGATCCGAAGAAAGGGGACTTAATGTAATCTACACTACAGGGCCCACTAGGCATTTGAACCTAGAAAATTTATAAAGTAGGCAGATACGTACGTCAAAAAAAATTTTTTTATTTTTTTTATTTTAATTATTTTGTTTCTGGTCATTAGCCCATTGTCACTAGCTCAGTGGAATAGCAGAGATTTATATTTTATAAGAAATTCTTATCTAAGAATATATAAGAAAGAATAAAATAAGCCACTGCCATTAATTATACACACAAACATTTATTTACGCACATATATATAAAATTTAGCATTATATCATTTTAATATGTTTACTTTATATTTTACTATATTTTTAACTTTAATTTTAGATTTTAATTTACATTTTTAATTTTTATAAGTTCGCACAGATGAGTTTAGTATTTTTATTTAGAGTGTCGAGTATGAATAGACTACATAGATTCGCATTTGAAATGAAAATATTCTGTCCCTCATTTAACCTTAGGCCAAAAGTTCGCAGTCAAACCGGCGTCAATCCATCTGATACATTGATGTATTCAATGTAATACGACTACGACAGCACAAATAGGTTAAGAGAAGAAATTGACTCTCGTCAGATAGGAATACTACATCTATCTGACAAGAAGAGCAATAAAAAAACTCCATAGAAAAGGACAGCGGACTCTGACTTATTATCCCTTCCATAGGCAAACGGTTGTGTGCGGCATATAGAGCGATTCTGTCCATAGCGAATCTCGTACTACATCTACTAATTACACCAATATATTCAATCCATTGACCTCATTTAACTACGAAACAAATAACCTAAGATTACCCTCCCCTAATATAACTTTACAAATCTATATAGCCATTCATGCCCGACTTCAGTTTAACATTTATATAATTTAATTTAACGAAAACCAAAAAAATCATAATAAAACTTAAAAGAACAAAAAAATAAATAAATGGAAATGATTTTACAAAAGAAATACATCAAATTAAAATTACTTATTAATAAATAAAGTTGGTCAGATAGGATTCTATTTCAATTATTTTAAATACGGAAAGTTTTTAATTTAATGTTCATTAATTATAAAGTTCTTACGGTTTTAAACAATTCATCTTTATCTGTTGCTTGCCATTTGAACGTGAATTCCCACACCGTCCTAAAAAGACTGGTATTCTGTTGGCCGTTTTATTTATTCATCCGGAGGTTTTTTACTTTAGCTGGTCCTCAATGTAGAAAACGATGTTTCATTTTTTTTCTTTAACAACTGAAGGAATTGAAAGTGCGTCTTTCAATCCCTCCACCTCCGACTCTCCACTAACACATATCTGTCCACTCGTAATAACTAACTAATAATTTACAAACTTTTCCTTTTATACTAATTTTAAGAATTCAATTGACATTACGTCATCGATGATGATGATCCTTCCGTTGAGGTCCGATTTCCCTGGATTTCTTTCATTGGTCATTCTATTCCTATTGTTTTTCCTCTCCTATCTGACCGTTGCTTATACATTTGAAATGCCCAAAGGCTAGTTCACTTTGACTAATTAAAATAATCATTTCCATTTTTCAATAACATTAATTAATTTGTTTTCAAACTTAAAGATATATTTTTATCTCTAAATCTTTTTTAAGTTTTTGCTTTTAAAATACTTTTTCTATTTTTAATAAAGTTTTATTTTAATAATTTTTTTCATCTGTGCAATTTTATATATATACGAGTTTAAGACATTTAATTTCAATTTTTTAATTCTTAAAAAAAAAAAAGTTTTATTTGCGAACTTTTATTCTTTTCATGTTTACTAATAAAAAGACAATGTAATGTCGTCTGTGCCCGTTACACTTGAGAGTCATTTTTCTACTTATATCATTAAATTTGGCTAACTTTGTCATTCAGGAGACAGACAGAATAACTAACAATAAACAATTTCTTTTCTCTCTTTTTTAAAAAAAATTTCTTTTAACTTTACAACAAGGCTTCTCTATAACCGATGATGAGAGAGCCTGCCAAGAGAGAGATAGCAAAAAGAGATCCGCCCAAAAAAATATCAGCCCCCCAACAAAAGAGCAAGCTCTTATATATTGTCTGGCTTCATTCATTACCCCCTACCCTGAACAGTGACCTTCCAATAACCCTTCCAAAACATTTACGTCTAGTCAGTGTTTTCCTTGATTAATTGCCTACTGTTTCTTTTTCCTTTTTTGTTATTTTAAACTTATGGCCTCCTGAAAGACCACCTGCCAAATTCATATCTGCATTCCAATGGATGACCCCCATTATTTCTAAACTTAAATTCTTGTGTCATAAATATCACTTGATTTACTTTAGTGATTTATTTTAGTAATTTTCTGCTCGTGGAAATCACCCCAAAGAACAAATGAAAGAACCCCCACCCCTCAAAATAAATGAGAGAAAGCTCTCTCCCCCCTTTACTTTTTCTTTAATAATAATAAAAAAATGTATAGCAATTCAACTTCAAACCCAGAATCTTGACCGAAATTTTGGGCTGCTATGAATGAACAATTAAAATAAATTACTTATTCTTTAAAGGAGTTCTCCACAAGATGACATGGAATAATTATTTAATCATGAACCTTACAACTAAAATCTACAACTAAATCAAATACATACACGCATGTCTCACATATACAATTTTAATTAAACCGATTGTTTAATATTCTAATCTTTGATTTTTCCTTATTTTATATAATTTAATTTTATGAACTATTGAATTCTAACCTGTCATTGTAAAACTATGACTATCTATTTTCACTCTCTAAAGTAGTTTTATAAATCGCACACACCCCTCCCTTCTTTCCAATCTCCAACTATTAAAGTGATGTATAAATATTGCTTATCTAATAAATTATATCTTTGGCTCTTAAATTGTCTTATGAATCAATACTAAATAAAACAATTTTTTGCCTAGAAATCTTTTATAACAAAATGTTTCGATTGCCTACCAAGTAAAACGTACGCAATCCCTAAGAATATGAGTTCAAACTTAGCATTGGCTAGAGAGTTTGTCTATTGAAGAAAAAAATATATACAACCTATGAGGAAAATTTTTACTAAATATTGTCTTACACAGCTAATTCTAAATTTAATGGAGCTTTGGACAAACCCAAGGGCTACAATAGTTATAATAGAATAAAAAAGGATTGTTGTGGTAGATTAAGGGGAAAGGGTATGGATTATAGATTAATTACTAAACAAAAAAAAAAGGAAAATGAAGTTTGTAGATAAAATGTCATGGAAATCATAAGAGAAAAAAATGCTGGTGATAGTAGGGATGTCAATTAGATTATATATTAATTTGAATAAGATATAGTATTAAGAATATATTTGCACATTCTGGACCTATAAAGATTCAGACCATAATTTAGCAATTGCCATAATAAAAGGTAAAATTTAAGAGTCTTGAAATTATGAGTGAAAAAAATAGAATAAAATTTAGGAATATAAAATATTTTAAGTGAAAAAAAAAAAGTGGAGAATGGGATACAATTAATAAAAAGATTCAATAAAAATATAAACATTATGAGTAATAGAACATACAAGATTTGAAAGGCATGATTAATGAAATGGTAAAGAGAAGAAAATGAATAAATATTGATCTAAGTTAAATAATATATATAAAAAATTAACAGTGAAGTGAGACATATAACACATAAAGTTAATAAAATAATTTAATGAGATAGAAGAATTAAAAAAAAAAAGTACTATTTAGTTTGAATCAGGATTAGATAGTGTGAATGGGAAAAAAACATATCCAGGTAAATTATACTTAAATCAAACAGTGATATATTATAAATCGATAGTTTTAATAAACAAAATGAGAGAATATAAATAAATTTATACAATAGGAGTAATAAACTTTAATTTGCCTTAATACAAAAGCTTGTAAAAGTTATAATTGAAATGAAGTTGGGAAAAGTACCAAGATTTAATAAAATTTCAGTTAAAATGAGGAAGATGGAACATAGTAGTTGATATTTGTAGTTTAATTTAAAACTCTGGAGAGAGGAAAAGAGATTTATTTCAATAGTTAATATTTAATAAATTATCTTCTTTTCTACAATTATTTTTTGTAATGTCAAATTTTTAAAATTAATATTACAGTTCAATTTATGCAAGTTAAAAAAAAATTATTATTAAATCAAATTTATATAAAATTTTAAAATTAAGTAATATTTTATAAATAAATAAAATGTGAGAATTTAGAGCAACAAATCTAATCGCTCATGCAGTTAATGTTTTCAATGTCTGAAGAATTTAAAAAGCATTAGTAGATGTAATTGGAATCTATCACTGATATATATAAAGAAAAAGGAAAGTTTTTATATTCACTTTATTGAATTTGAAAAAATGTTTGATAGGGTACTTAGTTGGATATTTTAAAGAAAAATTATATATATTAATTACAATTGTATATATTAATAAAAATATAAATAAAATAAGAAATAGAATGGGATTAGATAGGAGTAGGAATAGAGAAAAGATTATTTATGTTGGTTTTAATATATCTATGAATATGAGGCAAATGGCCTTGAAAGCGCTTAGCGTATAATAATTTTTGGAATCTTTATAGCTTCTCGTTCAAGTGTTTCATACGCTTTTTAATTTGTATATTATTAAAGTTAAGAAATTAGTTAAAATGATTAATAGGAAATAAAATGTTTCAATTTGTCCAGTTTATAAAAAGAAAGCAAGTTTAAATCTTTTAATTAATAATAATAGGGACTATAATAGGTTAGATATTATGAATTCATTTTATTTGATAAAATGTTTGAATTGTTTTAGAAAGAATGTAGAAATGACATATGTTGGGACTAGTAAGAATAAATTAAAAACTAGATTAAAACAGCATTTAGGTGATTAAAATTCTGCTGTTTACATTCACATGAATAAATTTAAGCATGGGGATTTTGATATAAAGCCTTTGGAATGTATTAAGTCATATAATGAAAGGATGATAAAAGAATG
This sequence comes from Epiperipatus broadwayi, assembly GCA_028023455.1. Lineage (NCBI taxonomy): Eukaryota > Metazoa > Onychophora > Udeonychophora > Euonychophora > Peripatidae > Epiperipatus > Epiperipatus broadwayi. The sequence goes on along the minus strand of JAQFVV010000041.1, from coordinate 6,291,054 downwards.
TGTATACATTAATGAAATAAAACCAGAATTAAATAGGATATTGTTAATAGATAAACAGAAAAGAAAATAGGTTTTTAATTAAATGTTTTAAAGGATATATATAGATTTTTTTTTTTTTTAAATAAAAGGAAATTGTTTCTCTTTGAGTTGTGTTTGTTGGTAATAGGAAAGGGGAGTGAGATAAGGTATATTTTTGGTTATGAATATATTTTGTAATTTTTTGTTTATTTATTTATTTATTTTTATGGAATATGTGTTATTTGTTATATATATTATTTTATTTTAGTGTGCCTTGAAAAAGACTATATAAAATAGTCGAAACATTGGATTTTTTTTTTTCATGTAATAGTCATATAAAAAACAAGTTTAAAAAGGAGTTAGTTTGTTTTATTTATATTTTGGATATTTATGAACGATTTTAAAAAGAAGAACTCTGTGCTTGATATATTAAATTATTTTATTTTATTATATTAATTAAAACATTATATTAAATAATTTTGTTAATTAAAATTTAAATAGAGATGGATGTAAACACAATTGTTGTTTGTCTCAGCGTTGTTTAATATTTATTAGATGGATTAATAAATAAGTTATTTTGAAAAAGATAGAAAATTAACTGTGTCAATTTTGCTATTGGTCAAGCATACTGAAAATGAGCTTAACAAAATGTTTCACATTAATTAATGTAATTTGTGAAAAGTTTGAAGTGGCAAATAAATACACTCAAGCCTAAAGCAAAAATTAAAGGTAAGGTGATTGTTGAGTAGAAATAGTACAGCAGATTAGTGTTTTTGAACATTTGGGGAGTTGTTTAATTGCTACAAAAAGGAATAAGAATTGAATGATTAAACTGGTTTTTAAGAAAACTTACTTTGTAGTATATTAAATTTAGATGTGAAAGTGTTATTAAAAATTAAATAGTCTAATGATATACTAGCAATTAAAAATAAAATGGAAATTCATATAAAACTAGCCAAAATAACAAAATCTTACTAAAATTCCTACACAACCATGGTTTCATCTATTAACAAACAGACCTTCTCAAGTGAAATTCAACTAAACATACAGCATATATATACAAAACATAAGTCTTCCCATCAGTCACTTCAACAACCATCTTGCTTTTACATCAAAGGATGTCTTCATGAGATTAATGGCCTCAGATTCAAAAACTTTTATCATCAACGTTTCTTTTACCCTTTTTTTCAATTCACTTTTTTCATAAAAGATAACCTCTGCATTGTCAAATATTTTATGACCAGCATTCAGTTCATGAATGTACAAAGTTGAGTTTTAATATCTATTTTTAATTCTCAAAATTCTGCTTTATATATTCATGAACTGAATATAGGTCATAAAAAATTATTTGACAATACTGAAGTTATCTTTTATGAAAAAAGTGAATTGAAAGAAGAGTAAAAGAAATTTTGATGATAACATTTTTTGAATCAGAGACCATTAATCTCATGAAACAACCTTTGATATGAAAGCAAGTTGGTCACTGAAGTGATGGGAACACTATTTTGTTTTGTATATATATGTTGTATGTTTAGTTTAATTTCACTTGAGGTCTATTTATTAATAGATGAAACCATGGTTATATAGGAATTTTAATAATATTTTGTTTTGGCTAATGTTATAGTCCTCCCTTCTCTCAGAAGTGGACTATTCCAGATTCCTCCTTATCTGATCAGATTAAGCATTGTTTGCCACAGGCCAATCCGAAGGTTTTCAATAAGGTCAGGGATCTGGCTATAAATAGTAAGCCTTTTGTGAGAATCAGGGAAGAACATCTGTCTAACCTGAAAAGACTGTATGCATTCTCCCAGGGAAGCCCTGCTAACCTGAACAGCAGTCAGCATTCCCACTAATAACAATCCGCTATTTTTCTCCGCAGCTAGGCAAGTCCACAGAAGGACTGGACACTGCTAAGACTACTGTTGACTCAAGGCAAGCTGTCTTGAACAACTGGAAGAGTCATTCTCCCTACCTGCGAGGCAAGCTATCAGGTGTAGCTGGAAGCGGTAGAACCACAAGACTCTGATTCAAGAGTTCCAGTATAACTATTGTTTATTGTATATATACTGTATAATTTATTGTATATATTTGTGAATAATAAATATTATATTAATTGTAATACTGGTATTAGTATTAATTACTGTAGGTTGAGTCTGTAATCCAAACTAAACACAACAACTAGTTTTATATAAATTTCTATTTTAAGTGTTATTAAATATTTTATTTAGAATATATCTAAAGCAGTGATTTTAGCAATTAAAAAAAGGGAAAAAATATTGAAAATTTTGAGATGAGAATTGGAATGTTGAAAAGAGCTAAAGATTAATAATTGTAAAAGTAAGTAAGTACAAGAGATTAAAAAAATCAAACTTACCCTCATCATTACAGTTTTTATTTTTACAATCATTACATGACATTCATCTAATCAATCCAGACTAATCTAGAATATCAATTCTTTAATAAATAATAGCTACAAATCCGGTATCTATTTAGGACTTATACAGAGTTGTTGTAGACTGGTTACCTAAAAGAGAATACTTTAACACTTCATATGATTTGAAAAAAAAATTCAAAGTTCATCCAGCTTTTGATTCGAGATCAGACGGCTGCATTAACCACTACAAGAAGTGATATAAGATTGAAGATTTTCTTAAGGATTTATGATTTGTAAAAAGTAAGAGAAAGGAAGAGGTAGATAGATCTAAAAAAAAAAAATTTCTAGCAGATACAAATCACTATAGCTAAAAAATTTATTATTGTATTTTCTAAAATAAGTAACAATTATTTTTTTTAAAAAAAAAAAATTACTTCTATTCTTACACTATAAGAAATTGTAATTGAGAATTGCGCGATCAACTACCCAATGGGCGAAGTTCACTTAGTCATTACACTACTTAGACATCCGCATTTCTTATAATTTTGCAATTTACAAAATAACATTTTAAAAAATCATTGTTTATATTAATGATAATTCTTTTTTCCTAATTTATCGATTTTGTTTTTTCCCCTCGAATATAAAATTGGTAGTGTTTTTTAAAAACAAATATGTGGGTATTTGTATAAAAAAATTTTTACTTGTTAAGTTAAAAAAAATTATAAAGAGAAAATGCAATTTTTCATTAATTTAGATAGATTGGTATAAAGTATTGTTTAAACTAAAATATACAAAAGATCGATTTTATTTTGTAAGAGCAATGGAAGTATAATAGAGAAGTTATATAATTTTTGAAAAAACTCATTGATTTTTTTTTTTTAAATTACAGGCTCAATGATAAAAAGTTTGTTTTTTAAAATTTTGATTACCAAAATTGATACAATATTCAAAAAATCAGGACCTCTGCTTAAAAAAAAATAAGAAATTGCATGATGGGTTATTTCACCTTTAGTTCAACCTCTAGCGACTATTCATAATTATCTTTATTCTAATAATAAAAAATTATCCTATTTTGATTGAAAGCTTTCTAAAATTATTCTTATACATTTTTATTTTTACAAAAAAAAACAAAAGATAAATTTTACTTTTATTTCCAGAGATCCTTTTTTTTTTATTATTTTAGAGACAAAGTAACAGACTAAATGACGTAATTCATTACCCCACTTTGTGAAAAAGAGAGGCAAAATAATTACGAATACGAGGCTGCCTTCTTGCTGAGCATGCTCTCTCCACGAGCGTCCATCTTGAATGCGGTTAACGGTTTTGTTTAATTGATATCGCAGATCGCATCTAATCTTTTTTTCCAGTTTTAGAAATTTCCTATTATTGCTGATTATAGAAAAGAAACGTTTTATTGTTTTTCCATACGGTTTAATTAATTTTAAAACCGAAGATGGCCGACAAAACTGAAAATATTAAGGACCCAGAAAGCATGGAAGCCGCTGAAATAGAAGAACCCATGGACACCGACCAGGATGACGTTAAAGTTGAACAATCTGAAGAATATAAGAAATTGATTGAATTTGGATTTGCCGATAAAGTTACGCAAAAACTCGAAGAGCTTATTGCAAGTGAGGTATTATCATTTGATGATTTAGATCAACACGCCGTTGATGGGCTTAAAATGTTTTCTGCCGACGAGGCTTTGGAAATTTTAAAAGAATTTGAAGACACAAATCTAGAATTTGTTTCATGTAAGAGTGCCTACTTGTGCGCATCTATGAAAGTATATCGCCGGAAAAATAAAATGCAAGGTAAAAAAAGCGCCCCAGCAGCATCATCACCAAATGCTGCCAAAGTTAAGCATGATTATACAAAGATTAAAGAGTTACTAGAAAAAACTGGTTATAGTTTCGATGTTACTCCTGGCCAACGAAAGTACGGAGGCCCCCCTCCTGACTGGGATGGTCCACAACCGGGTGCAGGTTGTAGAGTATTTTGCGGTAAAATTCCAAAGGATGTCTTTGAAGATGAATTAGTTCCATTGTTTGAAAAATGTGGCAAACTTTGGGATTTTAGATTAATGATGAATCCAATCACTGGCCAAAACAAAGGTTTTGCGTTTATGACCTTTTGTGACAAAGAAGGAGCCCAAAATGCTGTTAAACAGCTAGATAAGCATGAAATTAGAAGTGGAAAAACGTTAGGAGTTTGCTTATCTCTTAATAATAATCGCCTACATGTGAGAAATATCCCCAAAAACAAAAGTAGAGATGAATTATTTGAAGAATTTTCAAAACATACACGTAAGTTATATATATAATTAGCTTTAAATTTGTGATAAATGTAAATTTTTTATAAAAAGTAGAAAATAAGTATTTGCTTTTATATTTGTTTCTTTTAAAAAAAAAGTTTAACTTTTTTTGTTTATTAAATTAATAATAATAAATTTAAAACATTTTATGGTTCTTTTTTAAACGAAGGATCTATTAAAATTTTTATTTTCAAATCTTATAATTTGTCAAGAACTTGTAAAGCTTCCCCGAGAAATTTTTGGAAAAATTAAGTTTTGAAAACTTTATGAAATGGTAAGTTTATGTAATCTTGAAAAAGTATGTTCAATTGTTTTTTTTTACATAAAGTTGGCTTGAAATCATCGGACATTAATTGTTACATAAAGAGATAACGACCATCACGAATAGTTTGTCAATTTCTCCCAGCTTCCCGTAGAAATTTTTGGAAAAATTAAAGTTTTGAAAACTTTATGAAATGGTAAGTTTATGTAATCTTGAAAAAGTATGTTAAATTGTTTTTTTACATAAAGTTGGCTTGAAATCATCGGACATTAATTGTTACATAAAGAGATAACGACCATCACGAATAGTTTGTCAATTTCTCCCCCAATCTAGTCACTTATTCTAGTTATTTAGAATTTAAAGATAAAATATTTGAATGAGCACTTTTTATAAGAATTCAGTATTTAAGATAAATTATGATTTTCCCCAATAATTATAATCTTCATAAGTATACAGATACTGAGATCAAATATTACAGAAATGTTCCGTGCATATATATTGAGAGAGAATGGTCTGACTTTTTGTGCTGCCTGATAATTGTAATATATCGGGTGAAGTGAGGAGTGATATAAAAACTAGTCTCCCATGCATGAGAGTGGGATAGTGAAAGATATTGAGTTGTCAGTATTTGTATGAAGAATCGGATGTTTGATCCCTCCAACTTACTAGAAAAGTAATGGGGTAGTTTATGAAATGCATGGGTGGTGAGAAAGAGTGGTCTGATTTGAAAATCGATGTAATATGATAGAATTGAAATGAGGGATGATGTATTAATAAAAATTAAACCTTAAAACTAATTTGCCCTTAAACATTGTTGCAAGAATTAATGTATTGAAATACTTTTTCACTAGTTACTTCACAGCAAAAGCATGTGATGTCTTATTGGTCTTGTGATAATTAATATAAAAAAAATTAAAGAATTTTGAAAGTTAATATTTGAAATCATAAAGTAAGTATATGAAATATTTTGTTTGAAAACTTGGGCAAATGGATATGTTATAAAAATTAAATTAAAAGCTAAAATATTGTGAATCATCTTGAAATGGTTTTATTAAGCAAAGTAAGAAAAAAGTGATTAATATTGTTGGAGCAAAATTTTGAGATTTGTAGAGTTTACATCTTGTAGGTAATGAGTCAATGTAAATTTTTTTAAAAATTATTAGTTAAACCAGAGTTGTAATTTATATTTAATGACAAGTAAAAAATATTTACATTGAAATACAAAGCCATTACAAATTTATTAGAAAAAATATAAACAGTCCAAAATTTTAGTTTATATGTATGTAAATAGAATAAAATAAAAACATTGAAATACAAATTTATTAGAAAAATATAAACGGTCACTTTAGTTTTAATGAATATGTTATGTAGTAGTTAACTAATTTTTTGAAGTCTTATAAGAGATATGAATATTACAACTTTTTGCAGTGTAAGAAATTTGAAATATACTACTTAATACTTTTTAAAGTCACAAACTACATTAATCATATAGCATTTCTTATTTAACAGATATGTACTCATCGAGTTAATTGGGTATTTTCTAAATAATGTAAATAGACTTGCAACAGAATATTACGTTGCCCTTTTACAAACTGTACAGAATATACTTAAAAATAATATGAATTTAAAATGAATTTCCACCTTAAGTATAAATATGTTTTACATAAACAAGTAATCACTCTTGGAATTCACATTTATATAATTGAAAGTTATCCTATTCCAAATTGGCTTTCAGAAAGCTGCAAAATATTAAATCCAATTCTCTCTTTATGATAGGCTTAACAAACTTATAACAGTAGCCAGAGGGTCTATCCCTAATTGTTTGGCTAGCAAAGATCCAAACTTAAATCACTATATTATTAGAAAAAAAAAATGGAGTCTGGTAATCATGTGATGTTTAATGATAAAATAAAACTTTACACGATATAATTTTAATAAAAAAATTGAAGGTTGCAAAAGAACTATTATTGTCATTGCTAATGAGATTGCCAGTTTTATATATCAGACTTACAAATCCAAGATTGATAGAACAAGAAAAAGCAGAGCAGAACTACCAAGTTTTTTTTTTTTTTACAATGTCACTAATATTAATGTAAAACCTGTAAATATAATGAACTTGCTCTTGATTGTCTTAAATCAAGAAAGGAATTAGAAGCAGATAGCATACATGGAGAATTTCCAAAAAAAAAATCAGGATTTAAAGCCATTTTGATTAGCAAAACTATTCTGTTGTTATCAACATTTTTCATACAAAAACTATTCCATAAAATTGGGCATAAAAACTAATCCGTTGTTTTAAAACTAAATAAACTCAATAACCATCTAAATTCAATATCGTTATGTGCTTTCTATAAGCTATTTAAAAAAATCTTATTACCATGAATTTTGCCAATAGTTGAGAGTTATCTATAGAGCAAGCTAGGATTACATCTGGAAGAAGCTGTTGCAAACAGGTTTTGTATTTAATAATTCACATTGAAAAAGGTTTTCAAAATGAATTAAAAATGAGCCCTACTTTTATTAATTGAACAACTTATTCCATTTGGAAAAATGATCTAAAAGTTTTTAATAATGATCTACCACTGATAACAATTTTCTCTCATTTTACATATTCATCATTGATCTTTCATATCCAAAATGTAGTAAATTCATCTGTGCTGTTGACATAGCTTTGACTTCACTAAAGTGATCTTTTTTAAAAATAGGAAAGTCTCAATAAGAATATGAAAAGTTTGGAAATAAAAACATCCCATAATCTGAATGTAACCTTTTGCAACTAAAGACTGAAACATTCTAACTCTGTGCGTAATGGGAGTAATCTTTGATTATAGCTTATCTTATATCTTTGATTATAGCTCATCTTATTTACTCTTTATATAAGAATAGATTTAAAATAATTTCTAGGAATAACCTTGGAAAACTGTCTGGTACTATTTGGGTTAATGATGCAAACATGGTTAGCTTTTTTTGCATTAGCACATTCTATTATTGAATATGTTTGGAAAAAATTTGCTCATAATAAACTTTTGGATCTTAAATATTGCCACAAGAAATATTACTAGTACATTGAAGTCTATTCTTTGCTGTAATTTATTTTATATTTTCCTCAGCAAAAATCAGAAGCGAACTTGTTTTAAAATAAATATATAAAAAGCTATTAAATAGATCAAACTTAGCAACAACTTTATACATAATATCTAAGACTCACCTCACATTAATTTTTACTTTTTGAATGCTCAACCTAGAATCTACACTTGAGGAATCTTAGTGTGAAAAAGAAATTTCTTGCGAATTTCCAAATAATTTTTTGTTTTCAACTCTGATGGTATTGCCAGTTAGATTTTGATCTTCCTACATCTTGTAATCTTATCAATAGATTCAAAGCAACTGATGCTCATTGCCTTCATCTACTTGATAGGGAATTTAATAGACACTGATGTATATAGAAGTGGACTAAGATAAACTGAACCACATAATGATTATCAAATCTATGGTTATAATGCCAGAATTTGATGATTCTATTTTTTAGTTGAATCTACAAGTTTTTGTGATATATTTTTTTAATAATTAAGCTGATAATAATAGTAATAAAAATTCATTTACTAAATATTTTTGTTTTGCAGAAGCTTAGTAACCTAACACAATCTCTTAATTTTGACTGATTATAATAAAATGGGCAAGTAATAGTAAATTAAATTATTTTTTTTTTGATTTTAATTTTTTATAGTTTCACAATTTTTTGAATTAACTTGTTCTTTAACGCATTTTCATGTACATGCTAAGAAAAAAATTATATTGTTTTTGTAATATTGTAAATTCTATAAATATATTTGTAATAAGGGAAAATTAACTTTAATTTTAAATGAGCAAATTAAACCCAATAAATTTTATTATCATATAACTGTTTGAAAATTGGAAGAAAAACATATTGGTTTGATCAAATATTCGCACTGTAGATTTTTAAAAATATAGTTCTAAAAAATGTAAACTGCTTACACATTCATAGAACAAACTTAATTAATTTCTATGAAATTATGACAAATGGTGTCACTTCAAAATCTGTAGACTGCATCCAACAATTCCATTTCTCTTTTATGAATCCTTTAAATGATTTATTAATGCAGAATTCTAAAGATTGAAACTGGTTTGTAAGGCCACCTGGAATTTCAGTTAATTGAGTTTTTAGTTTGTTGATTTTATTTTTCACAGCTTCTGTTCTGTGATCCCAAAATTGATCTCGTATTAGCAAGATAGTTTTTTTTTAATGGGATGCTTAGACCGCATATTCTCTGTCCACAACTTCATCCCTTCTTTCATCAATCCAGTCCTTTGAATGAACATGCATGAACACACTATCAGGAAGAGACCTAGCACTTCCCACAGACTTGCGTATGGATCAAAACTTCATGGGATGCTGTGAAACATGAGACAGTTGTAAAGTCATTTAAGAAATGTGGAAATAGTTACTCTCTTCATGACACATTGGATGATTTATTATACGAAATCTCAGTTTCTGAAGAAGTTTCAAGTGATTATTTTGCTCTGGAGATGAATTTTTAGGTTTTAAGGTTGAAGATTAAAAGGTACCTAATTACAGTGTTCCCTTGTTACACGTTTTGTAGAAGTAAATAACTATAAAATGATTATAGGTAATTAATGAAAAAATATAGAAAATTATTTTTTTTCTTAAAATTGTGTCTAAAAATAGGGGTGCATCTTATGTGGTGTTGTATTCTATATGCTAGCAAATAGTATGAGACTTTTATAATAATTAAACTGCATTTAACATTATTGTCATTGATTTTCAAAGTAGTCCAGGAACTTCTAATTTCAATGAAAACATTGCTGCCATTTGAAATTAAAAAATTGAAATTTCATAAATAAACCAAAGCAAAAATTAATGATGATAGTGATTTTATTAAGTTTTAAATGAGGATGTGAATGAAGTTAGCAGGATATTCAGTGAGGACAAATAGTTGATTCACAAAATAATAAAAAGAAATTTGGGCATTTAATATAAATTGTATTCTTGAAACAGCTAGAGTTACATCCACAATATGGAATAAGTATTGAAAAAGCATTAAATTTGTGGGTGTAAAATATGAAAAAAGAATATTCTGGTAAAGAATATCATCGCTTCAGAAAGCATCACATCTACACAAAGACTAGCAAGGGATCCATGAAGACTGATATCAAGCCATAGATTTAGAAATTGACATTAACTTAATTTCAGGAGAGGCTGAATTTGCTTTTGATGAAGTTAACGCTAGATTTCCATTAGAATTGAAGAAAAAGATCCTTCTAGAACAAATGTTCATCATTAGAAGTGTTTCCAAGATGCAGAATCAAACCAGTCTATAAAAAGGAAGATTAGGCAAGGGCATTTACCTTGATACTAAGTAATAATGTGGCTATTTTTATGATCAATCAAGGTGTCATTTAAGAATTCTTATATGCAAAACAAGTAATTTTATTTAGAATTGTTTTACAATTGTATAATTCCTAAAGCAAAAAAAAATACCAGGCACAGAGAATTGGAATCTGTTATGAAAATGTCATGGCTGCATTTTCATGTCCAAATACCTTATTTGCAACATCTTGATTAAATAATTTGTTAAGCCATGCACAGCCACTGTGCTAATCCAATTGCTTAATAAATGGAATGCTGGAATTTCAATATTGGTGATGTAATATTTATAAAAATACAATAGTGTATAAATTAAAAACAATCTATAAATACATGTTGAATGACTTTAGTTTAAAAGCCTTCCAAAGATTGATGAAATTAAAAATGAAAAATCAGAGGTGATGAATTTATTTATATGACAAAGATAAAGAAAAAGCTGGTCATTAAAATCGTACTGTTTTTATGTTTGATGTCATAATATAATTTAAATTGGTAATGTGAGATACCAACTTCAGAGAAATTTAATTTTTTCTGGGATTGTTTTCTAAATTTTTGAACTTAATCATTCATAGAACTTTTCAAGCACTTTTTATTCCGTTTCTATATACATTTGGGATATTACTTGTGGATCTTAAAAATATGAATTATTCAGGCTTTGCTTGCTGATATCTATATTGTATCTGAAGCTGTGCATTAATTATAAAACAATTTTAATTCAGTATTGATTTCTTTAATGTATGTCACACCACTTGAGTATAATTTTTTATGTATGATGACAGTCAATTTATGAATATATGTGCTCAAAAATACACGTTTGGCATATTTTTATTATATATATTTTAAGAAATAAAATAACATACTGCATGTCTCTCATATTGTTAATTTTCAATACTTAAGTAATATATATATATAAACATTTTTATATACAAATAATAAACACAATATCTTGGAGAAGAAAAAAATGCCGAAGTGACGTGAATACTGCTATATACAATTGAATGAAAGTGTGAAAATTTATTTTATCAAGAATGCATTTCTCATAATTTATTTTTTCTAATTACATTTTCCAACTATTGATTAAAATTAAAATGCATTACAAATTGAAAACACCGGATCTCTGACAGCCATACAAAAGCAAACAGTCTATGATACTCAGAACAAAATCATTAGTACTACCTGATGAAATTGCTGAAACCGACATTAAAATTATCCCAAACTGTTTCCTATATGGATATAATTTTCACTGATTAATCTGTGGAATGAGGAGGGAGGGAGTTAATATCCGAATACTTTTAGAATAAATATAAATGCATTATAAAAGTGAATAGTAAATAAAATTGAGTGGTGCTAAAATCAGTTTTTACAGCAGATGGGAAAAACATAATTAAAATTTCAACTAAGCTATCTGGTTAAAGGATATATTTGTTGATTTAGTAAAATTGAAATGTGCAGAACATGCCCTAGACATACCTCTATCTAGTAAAACAAAATTTGAAAAAAGGAGAGCCCATGTGACGAATGAGATATTTTATGCATGTTCTATTTTAAATAATGCATTATTTTAAAAGTAGCTAAAATAACCAATTAATAGTGATGTATTTTTTTTAAAACCAAACATAATTTAACATTATAATAAAAAGTATGAAAGATTGATTCAAATATTTCTTTCTTAATAGAATTACTAATAAAGATTATCAAATGGTTTAAAAATAAATGTATCACATGATTTAAAAATATAGCAATGCAAATTTAGAATACATTTATGGAAACTGCTACGAAACTTAAATGCTAATTCTATAAAAAAGCATAAAATTGAAATTATTAGACTGTATTATATACAAAATAACTCTTAATTGCTATATGCTACTATCCCATATTGGCAAATAAATTGGTCAGATGTGATTAAAATAAATATAATTATATACACAACTTTTCACTTCTTTTTCTTTTTAAATTATAGCTCCATGATAATAAAAGGAATGTTGAATTTATATATTTATGTGATTAAAATATAATTGAATTGTCTAACTTGGTTTATTTTTTAATATTGTTAGGTGCAGACAATTACATGTAAATGATATCTGCATAGCTTCTGTATATTTTTTGTTTGCAGTATCTGGTTTCAGCATGTAAGATTTATGTAGCAAATTTAAATTTGTACTGAATTGCCCCATGAATAAACAATCTGAATTTAGAGAGGAAAAAAGCTGATTTGCAGCAGGCAGTAATTCATTAATTGAAATATTATTATTAGATGTCAAAATTTCTCAATCGGCAGTTATGCTATGGTCACAGTTCATTTTTAACATAAAAACATTAAAAAAATTTTTTTTTTATGAAATTTGGAAACATTGGTTCTTTTTATTAATAAAATTAATTAATCTCTGTGTGGTATATGATTTTGGCAGGTAGTCTAACTTATAACTTTTATAAGCCGTAACATAGTTTTGTGTATATTTACTGCGTATGTTAATTCATTTACATTTCCTCACAAATAAATATATATATTTTTACACTAAAATGTACTGATTTATAAGGCCATTTGACCTAAAGCTGCTGATATATTATTGAAAATGTGCATCAGCCTTGATAACAGACATGGTTATTTTGATGATTTAAAACCATATGAATTTTGGAATTTGAGCTAATCTTTTCAGATCCTTGGATAAACTTCATATAAATTCAAAAGCTTTTTGATATAATACAAGGCCCTTTGCAGAAACACTTCTGGTTCATTAACTATAAATTCGGTGCTTTTTCAGAATTTAGTAAAAAAATATCTTTTAACTTATTCACAATGCTTTGCACTTCATTCACAAATGTCTGTATAATAGGCTTCATCTGTCTTAAACATAATAAAAAACATCTAGTAATAAACACGTATATAATACATTATTTACTAGAAAATTCAATTTCCATTAATGTAGCGAAAATCACAATTGTCAGGTTTTTTTTAATGAATTATTTTTTGTAAAAGCTATTTCTTCTAAGAAATAAATGAGTTATCAATTTAATAGTTAAAGCAACAATCATGTTTCAGAGTGGATCCTTTGTTCAAAAAAAGGTAAATGTAGAAAAATAATGAAGAAATTTCTTGCCTTTGTTACTTGTATGTATATATTAATGAGAATAATAATCAATAAAGCAAGTCATATATAGCGTGACATTACTTTATAAAAAGCTTGTATTTACAAAAATGCAATATAGAGAGCATTCCAATAACTCAAACAAGCTATTATTAATAAGTGCGGTAAGAAAAAATATTTAAAATCTCTGTCCGGAATACTCTTATCCCCAGACCAATTGGTTTTGAGCTTACGGCTCACCTCAGTGAGGAGTTAAAATATTCAGACACTAGATATAAAATAACTCAAAACCCAGCACTTATTTTATACGTAACTATTGAGAAGAAACTGAAATTTTCAGACATAAAAGTCGTTAACTTCAGCTGTCTACCTCAAATAACTATATGAGACAACCAAATTCAGATCTACCATTTATTAATAGCCGAAGTTAAAGACTTGTTTATGTCTGAAAATTTCAGTTTCTTCTCAACAGTTATGTATTAAATAAATGCTGGGTTTTGCATTGATATTTTAGATCTAGTGTCTGAATATTCTAGCTCCTTACTGAGATGAGCCATAAGCTCGAAACCAATTGGTCTGGGGATAATAGTATTCCGCATAGAGATTTTAAATATTTTCTCTTACCGCACTTATTAATAAGAGTTTGTTTGAGCTATTGGTATGCTCTCTATATTGCATATTAATGAGAGTACAAATTGTCTTGAATTTTACTGCACTTATCAAACTTGTAATAAACCAAAAAATAAAACATGCTTTCACATTAATGAATAATATTTCTAGTGTAATTTTCATCATACTACTCTTATGCAAGATAGGAACTGTTTTCTATTCACTTTTAACACTGGAGAGATGTAGCAGTGTAGTGAAAATTATATTACAGACATTATTTTTGGATAATCTCTAGTCTAAGGATGACTAATAAAAATTATTAATGTGCTTTCACATTGTTTAGATCATTAGAAAATGTGATTCAATAAGTTAAAGTATTAAGATTTGGGGTGAGATTATTGAGCGTGGTCCAAAACAAAAAAAAAAGATTACTGATTCATGAAGATTTGTAAAATTTATTAACTTTATGAATTTTAATGTTATTTTTTTTAAATGTGTAATTGAAATAGTATATATTCACTGTATTGAAATAGTATAGTTAGTAAACATACTTTGTATATAGTCATAAATTGATTGCAATAAAAGGTACAATTGATAGTGCTACTAAGATAGATTTAAAAGATGTACTTTGTATATCATGTGATCAATAAATTATTTTTTTCCAATCGGTTCATCACAGGTTATTCATTGATATTAACTTAAATCTGTTTTGCAATAAATTTTAATTTATTTTAATGGATACCATCTTTCAGTTCTCCCAAAGACTTGTCTCTAACTTAATCCAAGTTTCTATATTTGAGAGCTTAATGATCATATAATCATATACATATATAATAATTTTATGGTTCAAAATAGATTGAATAATCAAAAAAAGATTAAAGACTTATACAGACTTGAAAAGTTGTAATTGATAAAATTTAATAATAAGAAAATACAATTATGTGAAATCCAAATAAGTTATATACAAAATCATACGTAATTGTTATAAAGATTGCGTAGATGTATCTCCATTGTCAATTTTATTAAGCATATTAGTTTTTAATACCTAACAATCTCTGTACATAGTGTTTACTCATTTACCAAGAAAATATATATGTATTAAATAACATTCAAGATATATTTTTAAATCTCATAATAGGAAAAAAATAAATTTATACATAAGAATTACTTCTAAAATTATTATAAAACAGAAAATTAAAAGGTATTCTGTAATGGAATATTTTGCTTAAAAAAGAAAAAAAATTCACAAGATTAAATTTTTTTAAACTTCTATCTTTATAATAGATACACGTATTTTTTTTACACATTAATATAAGCATATCAGAAGGTTCTCGGTGCCATATTTATTCCTTGAAAATTGTGAGGTAAGTCCTTGATGCTTGGCTTTCTTGGTTGCCAGTTTAATGCAATATTGCATTTTAGTCAACTAACTCGTTCACTTTCATGGACTTATGGATCAAGTTTTTTTATTACTATGTAGAACAAATTGTGGGTGCCTTTTCTAGGTTTTTTTAGATTAAATATCAACTTGAAGATTACCTTTCAAATCTGTAGATTCACAATTCAAATAAAAGTTTGTGGTAGTGGTATTAGTGCTGCTTTCCACCATATTGATTCTGACTGAATATATTTGGAAGTATCAGTGTAGATTTAGCAAATTTTATACTTTAAAAATTGGTGTTTTGAATTCAAATTAATTATGCTGAACACGATATAAATAAAAGATTTAGAATTAAATAAAACTAAACATTGAAAATTGCTCTTGTTCTAATTTTGTTAGTCAAAAAAGTCTTCAATTTCTATTGTATTAATAATAATTTATTTAATTAAAATTAAATCGAGTTCAAAAACTAATTTTTTAAATATAAATTTCATCTTCATAATAATTTTTTTAGATGAAGTTGATTTCAAAAATTAATTTTTTTAAATATAGTTTTCTAATCTTTATATAAAAAAAAAATAACAGAATTACAATCAATATGGCATAAATCCCAAAGTATACCAGTACAACTACTTCATTCTAAATTGGTATTTTCCACCATTAATATGAATGATTAGTTGGTCTCCTTGGTTGAGATTTCACTAATGAATTGCATTTCAGTCTGATCTTCTTTTGATTAGCATTTCAACTAAAAATGCAAAGGTTTCTAAGAATTCTTTTTTTTTTTTTAGTGTTCTAGATAACTACATTTTCAGTTTTATGTGTATGCTCATTATGTCGTAATCTATCTATCAATACTTAAATTTTTTTTTTTTGCTTATCTGATTATATTCTTAAACTTGTTTGATCTTACATAATTTTCTGAAATGGATTGAATTATCTTATATTTCATTTTATTTTAATCTACAAATTTGCCATATTTTACCATTAATCAATTATATAGTATGCAATAGGTTACTAATCATCTTGATAATTTTTCTTTCATCAAATCATTAATTACTATATTTTTTTTTATTAATCTTGAGATTTTAGGATATATTACTCCCTCATTGCTGTTCTACATATGTCAACAAGGTATACTCTTACACTTATTAATTACATTGATTTTAAATTTGTAGACATTTTGTACAACTTTCCTAATAGCACTAATAAATTTTGAAGTAGTCATCTCTTTTGATTACTAATATTAGTTTTATCTAATAATTATTTTTTATTCCCTTTAATTTATGTTTTATTATTATTTTTCAAATATATATATATATATTTTTACTTGTTATATTTATTTAGTACCTTAATTTTATCTCTTTTCCTTCTCTGATCTCATATTAGTGGAACTAATTTTTATGAATTACATTATCTAATTTAATCTTATGAGACTGCTACTGTCTCAATATGTATTTAGTAATGTACCTTTTTCTTATATTTTACTTTGTAATATGTTTATTAAATTTTCAGTATGTTGTAAGTTACCAAGTTGTTGTTGGTTTTTTTTTTTGTTGAGTAAATGTTCACTTTTCTTATGATTACAGTTTTTTTTTTAATGGACTCAAAAGATAACTTTTAGTAGTATTTATTTAAAGAACTTGTTAGCTACAAAATAACTGTTAAACTACATTAATTTGAAAGCTAATTTAAATTTGATAATTCATTTATTGTGATTACATAAAAATGTTTTGTTTATTATTCAGAATTATTTTTTGTGCAAGAAACTTAAATGGTAGATTTTTTTGAATATTGTATAACAAACAAAATTTTTCTAAAAATGTTTATTTTCATTAGTTTTAGGCTAATGGCATTTTTTTTTATAGCTCACAGTTCTAGCTTTATGCATTTAATTTTTTTTTTTATATATATAGAAAAGATTATAATCAAAAAAAAAGTATACAAATATAAGAAAGAAATTTTTCTAACTTTCTGAATAAATGTTATAATAATAAATATTTGTTCTAAAATTTGTGATACAATTGAAACATGCTAGTGTTTTTCTATAATTAGAAAATTATACTAAAGGATTTTTATCAATCAATGATAAATGATGCAGAATTAACAGAGCTTTTTATTATTTTTTCACTTAAATTCAATACAGGTGTTAACAAATACTAGGTATTGTACATATAATTTGGTCGAATATTAGTGCCTTGAAATATTACAGCTGTATTAACAAATTACTTATTTGTTGGTTTTTATTATTGTTTAAATAATTATACTTGTTAGTTTTGAGATCCAGTCATTATATTATTTGATGTTATGAAATAAGGACATTGTTTAGAATTTTTAAATTTATTTTGTATTTATGAGTTTGTTTGTTTTTTTTTACTTTAGTAAAATATTAAAAGGGTTATTTTATTTTTACATTATAGCACAGTTTTGAATTTGTACTTCATATATATATTTGTATTTTTAATTTTAATACAGGAATACTAGCAGTATATTGGAAGTCATTGCTTCACATTTGATATTTTAAGTAAATTTAGTTCCTTATGGATCCTGAGAATGCTAACTAGCTCTCTTGTGTTAGAATGCAAATTGGGAACCCTTGCAGGTGAGGGTTATTTGTAACAAGTTTGATGGAGGATGAGCTTTATAAAACAGGTAATGTGTAATTTTTAAAAAAAAATGTATATATAAAGAATCAAAAATTTCATGAATAAAATTACTTTTATTTAAAATCTAAAATTAATACTGTTTTATAATAATCACATTAAAAATGTTTTGATCATTATTATTATTATTATTATTGTTTTCGAATGATAATTAAACTATTATTATAAATATTTAAAATAGCATTTATTTTAAAAATATTATTGTTTCCCATTTCATGATAATTGACATTTTTAAATTGTAATATATAGTATATAAATCCAATGTAAAAAACTTAAGAATTAGATTCTTTCACTTCTAATCTGTTTTCAGTATTATTGCAAATAAGAAAAGTTCTTAATATGCTGGAAATTATATCAAATGGTTTAGTGCACCTTATATTATTTACTAGAGAATATTTAATGTAGTGATAATGCTTTGGCTTTTGGTATCATGGAAATACATGCTTAAAAATAATTTTAAAAATATTTAAGTATGCTACTGTGATAAACCAATTGCAAAAGTTAGAATTTGTTAAATTTTCTTTAAAAATTGAATTATACTATAATTAAGACATTAAAACTGAAATACTTGTCACTTGTACAAAAATTATTTTGTCATGTATGTTGGGGTCTCTATTGATGACTAGAGAGAAGTTTCAGTAATGATATTAAAGGAAACATAGCTGATTTGGCTATATAAATTATTAAATTTCTAATTTATTTATTTGGATTGATTGACAAAAATTTTTTTTTTATCTGCATTAAAAAATATTTTATATGTATATGTCATTTTAATAATCATCAAATTTTATTTTAAAGTTTATTGTTAAAACTTTAAAATACAAAATGTTTTTACTTGATTTTTTTTTTTTTTAGTACTATATGATATGAAAAAAAAAATTTAGTTTGTAAAATTAATTATATAATTGGCAAAATTCTAATTGCATTTGTAGTCTTTAGTGTGTGAAATATTACTAGTGTTTTTTAAATTTTTTTTTTAAAAAGTTGAAAATATCTGTTTTCAAAATCTTGGAAAAGTAAATGCTATTTTTTCATTCCAAAGTTAAAATTATTTAAATCTTTAAAAATTAGTATTTTATTGATCAGAACATTGCATTAATAAATATTTTATATTTTGCTTATATATATGTGTGTGTATCTAAATTCCTTTATATCAATTCCATATAAAATTCGGAGAAAGCTAATTTAATCTCATATTGGTATAATCATCAAATTTATAATTGTAATATTTTTTAATAGCTTGAATGTTATTTAGCCTTATTAATATCGGTGTTACATTTTTATTTATTCTATTGGAAACACTAGTGATATGAAAGTTATATATGTGAATTATCTAGTGTTTTATTTTATTTATTTATTTTTTGGTCAATTTTATTTGGGGTTTATGTTTTTTCGATGTCAATTTAATGGAATTTCACTATTTGATATATGACTGATTTTAATTGTAATATATTCATTTTGATTAAACTACCTTTTACAGTTTCTTTCTGAATATCATTTATTCTAGAAAGAATTGTATTCTTTATTACAGATCAAAAACTGCATTTAGAGTTTTTGTTTATAAATTTTTATGGTCAATTTTGATAAATTGAAATTCTTACTGAGTACATATGACAATTTTTTTTTTTTTTTTACAAATTATAAACTTGAATTTTATGTATTACTGTTTTAATGATATATATTTCATTTTAAGTTTTTTTTTCTTTTGTTTACAAAAAATTTGTTGAGTAATTGCTCAATTCAGTCATGTATTACTCTAGTAATAAAGAGCAATAAGTCAAATCATTTTAGAGATTATCTGATGTGATTTTTCGATTGGTTAAAAAGTTTGCAGAGAAAAAAATGATTTTGTTTATAAAATTTTAAAAAGTAATGGCTTTTATTAAGATAATTATATCTATGCTGCAGTAAGGAAGAAAATAATAATAGTAAATATAAATGTTTTAAAAAAAAAATTTCTATGGAAAGAAATGCTTGAGTGGTTTATTATTTATATATGTATATTGTTTATAATATATAATGGTAAATAATAATATTGGTAGTTATTATTAAGTTATAGTTTTTATATAATGAAATATCTATATCATAAAAACAAAACTGTGTTAAATATTTAAAAACGAAAAACTTATCTGTATAAATACATAATAAATTTTTATCATGCTTATTTCTAAACTGATTGTTTAAGTCATAAGTTAAATTTTCTTAATTTCAATAATCATACAATTAACACAATATTTTGTTACATCTACAATGGATGTATTACAATATTTTAATTTAATGTTTTTATTTATTTATTTTGTCAGTTGTGATACTCTGCTCTCATGACAACATGAAATTAATATTTGAGATACGAGAAATGCTTTATATGTTATGTAATATGTGATCAGATGCTACTATTTAATTCTACTTGCTTGTATACTAAGAAGTATTGTTTGTACATGGCTAAATATATTTATATTTGGTTCTTATTTTATCAATATAAATAATTTTGGATTACTCTCAAAGTTTAACAAGGTTAATTTTTTATTTGGGATGTAAATTGTTTTAATTACAATCCAACTTTATTTGCTTGCTTCAGACAGTATTATAATAAAACTATCACTATTGGATGGATTTAAAGAACAACCATTATTTAGATGCAGTGACTGCTTAATATTGTGAGGATTCATAAATTTTAATGCTATTAATATATAACAAGATCAAAATATATATCATATATTGTAGAAGAATATTATAGATCTTATTAAATGTTATCACAAGTCTTTTTAGCATTCAGTAATTATCAGATTTTTTTCTCTTAAAGAATGAAGATATGCTTCAAATATTAATATTCTCAAAACAGACAATATCTGATAATGAGCTTCTTCAACAAACTCATATAGATTTATTTAACAAGATCAATTTTGAATCTAGTAATATACACAATATTATAGCTATAATAAAAAAAAAAATATATAAAAGTAAAACAAAATCTTTGAGAGCCTATTTATGTTAAAAGCAAAAATATCAAAAGTAAAATGTAATAAATAATGCAGCCTAAAATATTATCATAATTTTGTATATGTATTAGGTTCTTGATTTTGTTTTAGTCATTATAATTATTCAGCCCTGAGTTGTGTTGCATATGATTGTTGTGTATATACACATATACAAAACTATTGTGTAAAAGACAATAAATTAAGAATTGTGAATTTCATCTTTCAACTAGAATAAAAACTCCATTATAAAAATATATTTGTTTCTATTTCATCTTTCATATTTTCTAATAAAGTAAAAATAAAATCTGCTTAATATAAATTAAGTTCAATCCTCTTCTGATTTTTGGATAGTGTTGCTTGAGGACTTGGTAGAATTTTTTGGAGTTCTTCTAAAACCTGCTTGTGAGTCTTTTATTGATAGTTTTCATTTTAGAATGTTCTTTACATGTAACATTTTTAGAGTTGATAGAGATTGCTCTGGTTCATAAAATGTTCAAAGATACTTGATAATGATGGAATAAATTGTTTAATACAAACAAAGCTTAATTGAAAGTTTAATTTAAGAATTTTTTGAATTGCATTCAGTGAAATCTCTATTTACTGTCCACATATATCATTTTCCTTCAACTTCAATTTGTTTTTGTTTGTTTTTTTTGTCTCAGAATCAGCTCTATAGAAATACCCCCCCCCCCTCTATACTATTCTTTGGTCTAGCATTTTACTTACTGTTGACAAATCATGGTGCTGACAATATTTTTTAGCATAGATATAGGTTATTAATTTGAACAACATAAAATGTTTTTGCTTTTGCTTTCCATTCTTTTACTTTTTAAGCACTTTTATACATATTCAGTTGTGTCGCATCTAATACCCTGATTTATTATATTTTATTCTTATTATATAGTAATTTTTGTTCTCTCTCGTCTTTGAACTAAGTGAAAAATTGGAATTACTGATATTATACTAAGTCAATTACAAGTCCTTTTAAATTTTAATTCATTTCAATAACTTTTTATAGTTACATGGAATGCTTTTATCTCTTAACCTGATTTATATGTTATTGTTTTGTTCCTGTTATAATACAGTATTTATTTTATTAAATAAAAATGGAAAAGATCGAATTTGAAATTGTGCTGAACTTGCAGAAACTTATAAAACTGATGAAAATCAAAGCTTTTAATGAGCATACTAGTACAAAAACAATATATATATACATTTTATCTAATTGCAACTTCTGGGGGGGGGGGGTACTGAAGTCTTTCTGTTATATTTAATATAAGTTTTCAAAAACTCTTATGTAGACTTCCTTTTTTTTTTTTTGATTTATTACTATTTTTCATTTGTGCAACCTAATGATGTAAAGTTTATTGTATATAGCTCTAAATGTTGAGATACTAGAATAAATTGTTAATCTGTTTTTCTTTAAGCATTTTTATGGATGTACTTCAAAATATAATTCTCTTAATATCTAAGATATAATATATGTAGCCATAAAATTACAAAAATATAAAGAACTATGAAAACATAATCATTTTAACAAATAAATTAATAACTTTTTTAATTATTTTGTTTATTCATAGATTACAAATTTTGATAGATATGCTTTAAAATTGATCTGTTAGCAATATCTTTTTAACATTCTTCATAAAATTATGATTAATTACAGTATATAAAATAGCTAATTATTTTACATAATTTCTCAAAAAGTGAAAATTTTTGAAAATTTCCATTATTTATATTGCAATATACATTTACAAATAAGAAATATCATTTTTTTCTCTATTAAATTCTACAACAATTTATCCTCCAATATTTATAAATGTTCATCTCTTACTATGGAAGAATTAATTAGAACATTTTATCATCATCCATGACTGACAGTTGCTTATGCAATTGATTGTAAAATTGGAGGAAGGGAGAGTTAAGATAAATGTACCTGGGGCAAAAAAAATCAATTGAAAACTGCATAAACATGGTTGTCACTATTAAAAAGCTTATTAAATAAACAATGATTATCAAGCTTTTGCATAAATTGTATTATTTTTATGTCAATTTGAATAAAAACAGATTTCAAATGTTATGAAGTGAGGCAATCTTAACTTGTATGGAGCTAATGCATCCTTAATATAAAATTGCAATATTATTTTATGAAATGTAACAATACATAAACTTTTTTTCTAACTAAATGTTTGTTTTTTTTTATTTAGAATTTTTATTGAATAGACAATTTATGTACTGTATTTATACACAGATTGATGTTTGATAATATGCTTAGTTAAACATCTATTATTAACTGTTTGTCTGAAAGTTGATTCTTAATTTAATTTTTTTTATTCAAAATTTATGATGTATTTGGAATATGTTGTAATAATTTAAATTTTTTAATATAGGAATCCATTATACTTTCTGATTTTTTTATGGAAATTTAATTTACAATTTTTGGGAGGAAACATTTTGATTATTGATAGAAATAAAGCCATATATAGTAATCCAAATTGTATGAAAATAAATTTTTTTTTTTATATATTCACTTTTCAAAACTTATAATGTTTATTAATTTATTAATGAATTATTAAATTTGTCTTTTATTTATTTTAAAGCCTGGTTTATATTATTGCTATCAGTTTTTCCATTCATTATAGTTATTATTTTGTTTGTTTTTTTTCTTTCATTTAATTATCTTTATTTTTTTGTTTTTATATATATATAAATTAATTTAATAATAAAGGGATTAATAAGTAATTCCTATAAATTATAAACATAAATGTAATAGTAATTTGCCTTTGTAAATAATTATTTAATAGCACTAAAAAGATTATTTTAAAGCACTTACGAATTAGATTTAAAAATTTTCACTTGATTAATTTGGGAAGATGTAACATTTAGGTTATTGATTTACATATTGATCTAAAAATTAATCTATTATGTTATTCTTTTCTTTAAATGTGATTTTGTATTTTGCATCATTTTAAAATATTTCATCTCAATAAAGTACTTTACATGTAGTATTGTATACATAGAATAATGGGTGTATAATGTAATTTAGGATTTGTGGACCACATCAGATGACATTAAAAAAATTCTTTTTTTTTTTTTAATTTTGATATTGATAAGAAAAAATACATACAGATGTCTTTGGATCATATGTTGTTACACATTGTATATTTCATGGGAATTAAAATTTTAATATAATCTTAATTAATAGATAAAACCTGTAATTTACATAATATTGTTATTAAAGACTGCTATTAGCATAATTATTGTTGCATAAATAATTTAGAAAAAGAGCATTTTAAAGTAGTAATTAAATTTTAATGACATATTTAAGTTAAAAATTGTAGTAAGATGCTATTTTAAAATTCTGTGATTTAGTGAAATTATTTGAATGTTTTTAACGGCAATTTTTATGTTTATTTTTGGAATCAAATTTTTTTATAGTCATGTTAACAAATTTGTCTAATAAAATAGTAAACAGTTAATTATTAGTTACGAACTTCTTGATAATTTAACTTCAATTTTTAATCTTTATTTTTGCCAGTTCTTTATATATATATATTAAGTGATCAATAGTTTTTTATAAAATGAAAAAAAAAAAAACATATTGATTGGTAAGTATAATTTTTTTCCTCATACTTATTAAAATAGCACTTGAACTTGCTGTGTGCTTCATTTAAATGATATATTTTACCCCAAAAAGTTAAAATCTGTAAAAAAAAAAATTTATATTTGCACATCATTTTCAGTTTTTACTCATCCTCTTGCAGGTTAAAAATCTTTCTAATATTCCAGGTCCATGGCCTCTACTTCAAATCATCCTTGAACATTTTTATATCTTATGCATCAATTTCACTTATTATTGCAGCATCTTTTCTGTAACATGTTCAGCCTTGCTCCATTTTAGCTTCTGAGTTTATTTTTTTATTAATGTCTTTAAGTTTCAAGCCCTTAAAGAAGTTATGGTAGAATATATTTATTAAAGAACTTTATACATATACATATTATATTTTGATAATATTTCTACTCAAGTACTTCATGCAATATTAATCCTAATTAATTTTAATATTTTCATCTATATCATGTGCCTAATGAATTCATAGTTATTTCTAATTTATTCTTTTTGAAGCTGTTGAATATTACTCTAGTCTTTTAATGTATATATTTACCAATACATTATTGATTTCATTTATTGTGTACAATTTTCTAAAGTCCTGAATAATTTTTGAAAACAAACTGATTATCTTCACCATATAAACATGTTGAATAATCACCATTTTGGGGATATAGAATCACTGCTATACACTAACCAGTGTTAATCATAGTATTATTATGTAGGTTAATTTCTGCTGTTGCATTTTTATAAATATTTTTCAGAATTTAATAATATATTTGTCGTGATATTAAAAGCTTTAACAGCATGAAAGCTTATAAGAGTTGAATGTCTTTTCATAATCTACAAATTTAATATGAAATGGGTATTCATAGTTATCAGTATTTTCATTGAATATAATATTTATGCTATTAGATTCAGCTAGTTCTTTTAGATAGGTTGAGCTCAAAATTCTGTGTAGACAATTTGATGATTTTAATAAAATATTTTGCTTACAATTGACAAAAGTTTGTAATTCATTATACCCCACCCTTCATACATTTCAATTCGTTATTCTTGCAATCATCTGTCTTATTTATTATTATTGCTTATGCATTTTTATATAGCTTTCCTAACAATTTTTCTCTTTTTTTTATTTATAAATAATTTTCTTTCATTCATGAGTGTCTTTATTGTATGATCTAAATTTTTTTTTTTGTAGAATTCTTTCACAAACTTCATAACTTTGATTGTTATTTTAATAAATATGGTTTATTGTTGAAACATCTACAATAGCAACAATGTTATTTTATAACTTTTTTTTTTAATTTCTTTTGCCGTTTTACAATGATAGTATGGCAATATTAATATCTCGATCATTTTGAAATAAGGTAAAAAATAAAACATTTTATAACCTAAATGGCTTAATTATTTTCATATACTTTTCTAATTACACTGATTTCTGACAAAAAATATTGGTAAATTACAGTTTTCTGTATAGCTATTTTTAGTAGAATTTATTTTTCTCCTGATGATTTAATTCAAACTTAAGCCATTTTCAAAGTGGTTAGTTAGTTTTAGCTTAAATTTAGTTAGAATTTTTATGATTAGAGATTTGCTTAGTATTAATTTTTATCTTGAATCTTATCATTTTATCACTTACTGATATTAAATCTGTCAAGCAAATTATGATATTGAAATATATAATTTTCCATTCATTTAAATGTTAATCCATTTCTGCTGCATCTACAGTTGGATATTTTCATTTTATTTCTTGGGTATTTTTTCTCAAAAAAATTTATAATACATGTCTTGTGCAATTGCCACACATCTTATACTCGCTTTCATTTCTGTCTTTGTAATCATATTTATGCACTGTGTTTTATTCCTTCAGATACTTTTCAGTTTTAGAATTAAAATTTGTCACAATCTTAAAATCTTCGAAAATATAATCTATAGTATATAAAAATCATCCACTTCGTCATTAAATGAGAACTTGTTGGGGCATTATTTGCTTTTGAAATCTTCATTAAGTTGTATAACTAAACTTAATTATGTGCATGATATACCATCAATATGTTTATGATTTCGCTATGACTTTTAATGAGTGTGGGATGCATATCCTTTTCATATAACATTGTCTTTTAACTGGGTTTTTTTTCCCCAAAACCTAAGTATGATATTATTCTTTGAAGACAGGTATACTTCTTCCAATTCATATTTAGTCTTCATTCAATCAAAATGATCCAAGATTGTTTTGACCAAACAAAAATTTTTTCTCATCTAATGATTAGTTGATATGTAATTTTTTGCACTTTCTATCTTTGTTTGCCAACCACTACCTTAGTTGATAAATCAGTTTTTGAAATTATTAGTCTTGTGAGAAGAGACCATGATAATTTTTTTTGGTCATAAATTCAGAGGTGAGGGCCAGTGAACTTTGCATGCTGGTATATGCAGCCTATTTATATTTACTTATCATAATTAATAATCACTTGTTAATAATACATGCATTGATGAATATATAGTACATACCAGGAATTTACCCTGCTCAATTTTTTTGAAGGGTTGGGGAAAAATTACATGGTCTTTTATTTAATTTCTTCTAACCATATTTGTCTACTTTTATCTACTATATGTCTCAATTCAGCTCAAGACTTGCTGCCATTTTTTGTGAAAGTTTGTGTTGTTGGCATTTTACTTCTATTATATTTGGTCTATTTTCATTTTATAGTTTAATTGATAAATATGTTTAGGAAAGAAAAAAAACAAACTATTTCTTCATATATGTCCCTAATAATAGCCTATAGATTAATAAAACATGTTTTGAGTGGTATTCTCTCTTCAGGTACTGGTCTGCCCAGCGACTATACTGTCTGAAGAAACTCACCTTGAAACCTTGTATTCTATATTAAACGATATGTTATTATTAACATTTGAATGTATTTTGAAAAAGTACATAAATTTACAATATTTTTAAACCATCTAATGCTGAAAATATTCTAATGTATAACTACAAACCTATTGTTTGTTGTTTAGCTCTCCTTAGAACTTGTTAATGTATAAAAAAAATTGTCAGCCACGATTTTGGTTATAATATTTAATTGAAATAAAGGCAAGGTGGGAATAAATAAATTCAATCACTAGTTTTAAAAATAGTGATTGAATTAATTAATTTATGGAAAGTTCTACACACTTATTTCAAATTAGATATAATAATCAAAATTCTGGTTGAAGAAAAAAAACAATTTTTATTAGGTTTTTAGTACACTAAATAAAATTAAATAAAAGCTTTTTATATATATATTTTTATTATTCAGATATTTTGCAATGGACCTTTTATAATTATTAATATTGAAATTTGAAAACTGAGAATGTAAATAATGTTGCTGTGTTTCCAGTATTTGAAATGAAATCTGCACACTTTAAAAATTATTTTACAAAATTTTTCTAATTTATAAAGGCAGTGTGTTTTAAAAAACAACTTTTAGTTAAACATTAAAAAGAAATTAAGATAATATCTTTTTTTTTTTTTTTAATTAATTGCAAACTCAATGAATTGGTCATGAAATTCAATGATACCATATTTCTAAAAAAATATACCTTTATCTATTGCACATCGCTGAAAACTTACGAATCGATATCAATGGTGGTTTAAATTCAGCCCACCAAGAATATTAAAAATTAGTTACAAGATTTGATCCAAATAACAGGATTTTTAAGTTAAATAAAAGCACTTAAAATATTTTGCATTATTTGTTTGAATTTTCATTAACATTCTTACTCTTTAACAAAATAATGTTGCTGTGTTTCCAGTATTTGAAATGAAATCTGCACACTTTAAAAATTATTTTACAAAATTTTTCTAATTTATAAAGGCAGTGTGTTTTAAAAAACAACTTTTAGTTAAACATTAAAAAGAAATTAAGATAATATCTTTTTTTTTTAATTAATTGCAAACTCAATGAATTGGTCATGAAATTCAATGATACCATATTTCTAAAAAAATATACCTTTATCTATTGCACATCGCTGAAAACTTATGAATCGATATCAATGGTCGTTTAAATTCAGCCCACCAAGAATATTAAAAATTAGTTACAAGATTTGATCCAAATAACAGGATTTTTAAGTTAAATAAAAGCACTTAAAATATTTTGCATTATTTGTTTGAATTTTCATTAACATTCTTACTCTTTAACAAAAATGTAATATAAATTTAACTGCATAATTATACTATAATAATTTTATGCATTAATAATAAATTTCAAAATTTGTAATAATTAAATCCTTATATGCATTTTTAATGTATATAATGTGTTACTTTTAAAGGATGCTCTATACCAAATATATATATATAATAATTTAATTAAAAACATTATTTTGATATTTCACTCTATCTAAGAAGCATTTATTCTTACTCTTATTTATATATATTCTATCCAGTAAATTTTAAATCTTTTTCTATTTGTCATTTTATTTTGTTAATATCCTTTTTTTAGAATTTTTTATACCTTTAAATTTTCAATTTTGACCATTTTTAATTCTGATACAAATCTATATTAAGTTCAATTAATGCATATAAACTCTTAATGATATTTCTAAATAAACAACCTGTATAAAATCTTTATCTCATGATGTGGAATGTGTTATGTAAATTGCATTATGATTTTTAAATCATTTGCCTCTCATTTTTAAACCTTATTTTTTATTGTATAAAAATCTTAAATATCAGTTTTTTCCCCCAACATTTTTATGCATGATTTGTCATATCCATGTGAAAAATTTTTAGGTTCCTTGTCCAGCTTAATGAATTTCCAATAACTTTTAAAGCTACTTTGCAAAGCAAAACAACATTGCTGATACTAAAACAGTTTAGGTTTTAATTGTATTCCTAATATTTTTTCCTTTAAAAAAGAATTTTTAATGCTGATGGATCAAAATTAATTCTCACATCATTTGTAAAAGTTTTTTATTTAATAAAAAATACTTCATTAGAATAGATGGTCGTGTGGGACTTTATGAAATAAATACAGCAACAAAAATATAAAGTAGTTATTGTAAATAAAGGGGGAATTATAATTTTTATTATATTTCTTAATTTTGATTCAATTATTGTTTTTTTTATCGCTACTTGACTTTGAATTAAGTTTTGGATAATTCAAACTATTTATTTTTTCTTCTTTAAGTTTTAAACTCTTTCTCTATAATTATATCTTTATGTAGATAATATATTATATAAATTTTTTAGAAAATATTCAAATTACCATCCTAAATATATTTTAGCAATGCTCTCTGTGAATAAATATAAAGTCTGAACTTAAGTGAGGATATTGCTGAAATATCAGAATGTTTTGAATATTTTCTTATAAATTTTTATACATGTGAATAATATTCTAATTTTGCATAGATTAATTGCATAATCTAACATTAAGTATTGTTATGTGTAATTTTAATTTTTAAAGTTATTTAACATTGTAAATCTTACTAATATGAAATTTTAAGTATTTGTGTTTATAAAATCAAATATATTTTTTTTATTTTATGTAAATTCATTTTATTTTATCTTATAGTTGACACTATCATATTTATAATAGATTCTAAAACAATCTAAATGAAAAGTAAACATCTGTGTATTAACACAAATATTTTGTGTTATGTGGTTTTAAATCCTTTTTTTCCCCCCCTATGTACTTGGACCTCTTTTAAAATGTATTTTCAAAATTATAGTATTTTTGCTACGTGAAATAGCTATTTTAGAAAGGAAAAAAAATTTTGTATTTAATATATTTGAATAATTTATATATATAATTATAGACCATACTTGTGTATCTATAGGTATTGTATGTATTTGTAAATATAAATATATGAATATTTTTTGAAAAATATATAAATATATATTTATAGAATATGAAGTTACTTTTAATGGGATAAAAAGTGAAATTTCATTATATTGATGCTAAGCTAAATTTTGCAATTTGTTAAATGTACAATTGGCAGTAACATTTGCTATGCCTAAAATATATTTTTTCTATAGTTGTATTTATAATATTAATTTGATGATTATGTCAATTTTGAAATGTCAATTTCACTTGTAAAATTCTTTTTATAATATGTTAACTAATTTGTTTCAATTTTAGTGATGGTATTTCAATTAATGTTGTCAATTATACAATTGTGATTATTATTAAACATATATTTTAGAATTTGGATATGTTGAAAATTTTATTCCTTTTTTTTTTTTTTGGACTTGGTAAAATATATGAGAAACATATATGTTTTGCCACGTATATATAGCAGGTTTCACAAATATTCTCCGTCAAAACTTGGTTACAGTAAACCTACAATAGGCTAATTGCTGAAAATCTTGGTCATTTATTTAATTTTATCAATTTATGCAAATTATCAAGAAAATACGATAAATTTTATTGATTTTATTTTTTTCTTATTTGAGATTATTTTTAACATGTGCTTCAAAGTTTATGTTAATGTATATATTTTCTATATTGTTATAAATTTGCCTATTTATGTTTGTCATAAAACAATTCAACAATCTGCTGCAAAATAATTTTATTGGAAACATCAAAAAATGTGCAACTTCAATAGTAACTACTTTTTAAAAAAAATTGTTAGAATTTAGTCTACATATTTATTTTTTTTAAAAAAACATGGATACAGTTTTCATTTTCAAAAAATATATAGATATAGAAATGAGGCAAGTATATTTGTTATTTATGTGATTTATTCATTTAGAAAATGAATTATGAATGCTGTTTGGATTGATCATTATTAAAAAAGTACTGGATTTTAGAGATAATGCTGAAAAGAAAGAAAATTGGTTTTCATCTTATTTAATGTTTGATAGATGCCTTTACTATCAATTTTTTTAGAATGCTCATGGATTTATTTTTTGGCCGGAGAGGGTTACTACTTAAACTTCTATTGTAGAAGGCAGTTTGCAAAAAGTGATGAGTAAGACTAGCTCTACAGGATTTGAACCTGTGAGAATAGTTTGTTAGATTTCAAATTGATCATTTTTCCACATGACTACAAGTTTTACTTAAATTTTTAGAATATTCTAATTTGGTAAGTGATTATAAATAAATAAAATTTACTATGTATATTACAAAACACTTGAATTATTATTATTATTTTTTTTAGAGTATTCCATTCATAATTTATTTACTTTTGTGAAATTTTTATCGGACTTTTTTTTTTAGCGTTTTTTAATTCTTTTTATTATATTATTATTTTTCCATTTTTAATAGAAAATATATGCATTTATCTCATTCTAAATATTATGGTACTAATCTAATTAAATGAAATTAATTACAGGTACCATCAATGAAAAAACTACTGGAATAGATAATTAAAATTCACCTGATAGTCATTAAAAAGAATACAAAGCAGATTGAGTATTCACATTGTCTTCAAAATATTTGAATACTTATATATGTAATAAATTAATTTTTCAAAACATTTCAAAAAGTTGTATTTATCGTGAACTCGATTCATCGTTTATTCTCATTCACATTTTGCCTTTTTTTTTTTTTAAAAATCAATGCAATAAAAGTGCATTAATTTTATATAACCAGTATATTTCAGACATCATTTTTTCTTATTTTTTATTGATATATCACACTTCTAACACTTATTTTTTATCAATACACCTGGGTCTCGTTTTATGCGATAGATAGGTTCCTCAGAAAACACGCGCAAAAATAGACATAACTTACATTGAAAACGGGGGGGTGCGGTCTGTGATTTTTCAAAATTCGCGAAAAAAAAAAAATAAGGAAATAAAATATGACTAATAAAAAATTTCAAATTTGAAAAAAATTGATAGAAGACAAACTTTTTTTAACTATAATATTTAATTTTATTCAAAATAATATATTTTTTATGCATAATTTACAGGACAGTAATTTACATTTTTTTTATACACGTTTTAATTATTATAGCTATTTGCCGAAAAACACGTTCGTTTGCAAACAACTAGCGCCAACTTCACACTCATGTTGTGTCAATGGTTTTCTGGTGACAACGTAATTAGTAATTAATCTTTGAGACGATGATTTTATTGTTTATGAAACTAACAACTAAAAATTATATTCTTATTTTTGTCTTTAATTTTCAATTCCGTTTAAAAATCAAATTTCACATCACATTAATTTCAAGTCGTCTTAAGTAATTTTTAATTGTCAAATTTAATTGTGCCCACTGCTATTACTGATCTTTTAAAAATAAACTTGTGGACACTAAATAATTAATAATTGATTACGAAAAAGCAAAAACAGAATGCAAAATTAACATGCACAATGTTTGAACAAATTTACATTATAATCTAGTAAAATTTAATGTGTGTATACATAAAATGTGGAAATCATGATTTTACTTTCATTATTGCATAAAATCTTACTACTATAAAGCACTGAAAATAATTGAAATTATTAAGATGAAAGTCGAATTCCAATAATGTGCTATTACTTTCAATATAACGTAAGTGCGCGAAATTTATTATTTAAAGTAATAGCGCATTATCGGAGTTCGACTTCCGGTGAAACAGGAATCGTGTTAAATAAGTCCGTGTAAAAAGAGACCCAGGTGTGCTCTTTTTTTTAATTTCAAACTTCATATTTTATTAAAAACTAAGTAATTATATCTCTTTAAATTTTACAATTCAGATTTTTAAAATTTAGAAATGACTAAAATAATTAACTTTGCTTCTACCTCTTTTTCTGATTTTGCTACTTTTTTCCAAAAAAAGTTGAAATTTTTTTGGTTTGTGTGAGAAAGCTTCGCATTTCTTCCTATTACATGTGAATTCTTGAATTTCAGAGATCAATTGAAGTGTAAAATTTGTTCAAAGTAAATATTATTTTTTTAATTTATAAAATTAAAATAATCTAAATTAAGAATTAGAACCAGTAACTAATTTTAACTTCAATTTTTTAAATGTTTGTAATAACTGATATTAAAATTATATATGTAATTATATATAACACATTATATATATAATTTTAATATCAGTTATTACAAACATTATAAATAAAAAGTGGAAGAATAACAGTGTGGAGATTTTTGGTGTATCAGACAGAGAGGTAAAATTAGTTATTTAACTTAATAGTAGATATCAAATGCAGACGATTTAGGTTTATGCCCCAACACATTTTCATTGTGATGACGGAATAGAGGATTTTTATATGGATGTACAGAAAGTTTTTGATCAGACAAAACATTTTAAAATTGTCATGGGATACTTTAATGCTAGAATTGGTAAACATTTGAAAGATGAAAGTGCTGTAGGTAAATTTGATGCTTATTACTTAGCGGGGCTTGGCCATTTGATGGCATTGTTGCCAGACAAAAGCACCTACAAATGACGTTTACGTGGCCTGACTTACGGGTTAAGAAAACGGTTCTGTTTATCTTAGCCATTTTAGGCCGCTTGATAGCATTACACAGAATTATTACAGCCTGTTTTGTGCTTCACGACACTTTATGCGAATTCACAGTTGTTTACTGTATCGTCTGATGGTGTCTGGATTTCAAGTGACCACAACTGTTGATATTTCCATAGCAGAGTAATTTCATTTCTACTTAAATCACGCAGTCTGACTCACTAACTATTGTCGCACCGTCCCCACCCTTCCCTACACAACTTAAATATTGGCAAAGGTTAGGGCCGAACATGATTTGGCCGAGTTCACGCGAAAACTCGTGCTTTCGTGAGAAAATAGACGAGACCAAATCAAATGGCCGTAGTACGGCAAGCAGATTTTCTGAAATTGTGCCAGTTACCTGTCAGTCAGGCTCCTGCATTCAATTCCTAAAAATAAAATATTAAAGACGTAGTAGAAAAAAATAATAAAAGGATCAAGAAAAGTAATTAATAGTCAAAATTCTAATTTTATAAAGGGCAAAGTAGAAATCGCGTAATACAAATCACCGCGTAGCCAAATTAAAAAAAGTCATTGTATTTTCAAATGTTTTGATCTTATTGTAATTTTTTTTGAGGGGTAGTGGTGGGTTGAAAGGATCCAAAAATGTAATTAATAGTAAAAGTTGTTTGTTAAAAATGGCAAAATTGACATCACATAATACAAATCGAGCCAAAAAAAAAAAGAAAAGGTGCCTCCGTATTTTTTTGTTGAAAAAGAAAACGAAAGTTGAAAATGGCAAAAGTTTTGATCTTATTTGAATTTTGTTTTGAGCGGATGGGTTGAGAAATATTTTGTTGTCACTGAGACAAAAGTTATTTTTGGTTTGTTTTAATTTTCAAAAAAAGATAATAAAAATCGGTTTTAAAACTAAAAGTTTTACTATATCAAACGACATACAAATAAAGGCAAAAAAAAAAGTCGCCATATTGCCAAAAAAATCACTATATTTTTTTAAAAACAAAAAAAGAAAAAGTTCAAAAAGTCAAAACTTTCAATATTTTTTTAATGGGGGGGGGGGGCTTTATCTTCACAGAGACAAAAGTTAGAGACCAAAAAATTTTTATTTTGTTTTTTTTTTTTTAAAAAAAGGTAATAAAAAATGGTTTTAAAAGTAAACTTTTACTATATCAGCGGTATACAAATAAAACCAAAAAAAAAAAAAATTAAAAACAAATCGCCGTATTTTTGTTAAAAAAAAAAAGCTAAAGTTGTTAAAAATCGCAGCCCGATAACGTTGCATTGTATTGTTTTTTCCTGGCAACAATGCCATCAAGCGGCCAAGCCCAGCTAAGTAATAAGTACCGTAAATTTGATTATGATGATAGAAATTGAAACGGTCATAGACTTATGGAGGTTGCAGAAAAAGAAAAACTTAAGTTATGAATTCTTTTTTTTTTTTTTTGAGAAAAATGTTAAATGGACATGGAAGCATCCAAATGAAAGTACAGCAAATGGGTTATATTTTGACTAACAGAAAAGTATGTATTTCAAAATTATAATGTTCTTAACAAATTCAACATAGGAAGTAATCATCGATTAGTGAAATGTTAATACGAACAGAGACAAAACTATTTAACAAAAACAATATTCACAGTTGATATTCTTAATTTTCTGTTACATTCCAATGAATTTAAATTAGAACTTGCAAATTGTTTTTAAATATTAACAGATTTTGAACATGATTCAGATTTGAATGAATTCAATAGGAAGATAGCTGATAAACTTTTAAAAACTGCAACACAAATATCAATTGGCTAGTAAAATTTTTACTGAGGGTGGCAATTTATGAAAAAAAGAAAGAATCGGATTGAATATCTCAAATTTTATAAAATAGCGTGAAAAAGACTTGATAATGATACGAGAAAATATAATTGTGTGAATTAGAAAAGAAAGTTATAGAAGAGAATAAAAATCTGAAGAGTGTAAAACATCTTGGTATTGTTAGGAAACGTATTTCTGCAATAAAAAAAAAAAAGATGGAACTATTACTAAAAAGAGAAATGACATCATTAAATGTGTAGAAGAGTTCTATCAAGAATTATTTAGTAGTAAAGAACAAGAAAAAGTACCTCCTACAACTATTATATCTTCTGAATTGTCCAGGACTTCAAATGAAGTAAGACATGCAATTAAATTTTTGAAGAAAGGAAAAGCTCCAGGTAACAGAATCATAATCGATATATAAAAGAAGCACGTGAAGAAATAGAAAATTTTTTTGCAAAGTTATATACCAAATGTTTAAATGATAAAGATGTATCAGTTGATTGGAAGAATGCAAAATTGATATTAATATTTTAAAAAGGTGATAAAGAAGATATTACAAATTACAGACCTATCAGTTTTATATGTTCTATACAAAATTTTTACCAAAGTAATTGCAACTTGTCTAGAGCAAACCTTGAATTTTAACCCACCAAAAGAATAAGCTGGATTTAAAAAGGGTTTTAGTACAGTGGATCATATCAAAGTATTGAGAGAAATTATAGAAAACCAATAAATATGAGGATGAACAACAGGGTGACTCCATATCTAAAAAAAACTTTACACCAGTTTTGCAAGAATTATTTTGTAGATTAAAATGGGAAGCTAAAGGAGTAAAAGTAAATGGAAATTATTTAAGTCAGTTAGATTTTGTGTTTTGCAAATAGTGCTTCAAAAGCTTCAGTAAATGTTGCAAGAATTACCAGATAAAGTAAGAAAAGTAGGATTGAACTTAAATGTTAAAAAAACAAAAGTAATGTTTAATGGATTTTCTCAAAAGATGAAAATAAGGATTGATAATGAGATAGAAAAAGTTAACAACTACAATTATTTTAATTAGATTATTACTACAGAAGAAAACTTAATGAATGAAATTTAATCATAGAATTAAACTCCGTTGGGGTGCTTTTAGTAGTAATAACTTACTATTAAAAGGAAATATGCGCCTATGTGTTTGAAAAGGGTTTTTAATAAATGTGTTGGCAGTTCTTATTTACAGATCTGAGACATAGACACTTAGCAGAAGAGGAATACAATGACAACAGACCACCCAAAGATGTTAAGAGTAACAAGAAATCAACAATGGAATACATGGGTGAGAGAACAAACAGTTGTTACTAACATTCCAAAGAATTAAAATACATGTGGGGTTGAACTGGACACATTGCCAGAAGAGATGATAATAAGACAGTTGAAATCTTAAAGGAGATTCTAAGAGATTGTACAAGACCTAGAAAGAGATTATAGGTGAGATGAATGAAATAAGGGAGGATGCTGGGATCATGTGAAGAAGAGAGGCTAGAGATTGGAGAAGATTGATTGAATTTTAACATACCTTCATTCTGCAGTGGATCGATAATGGTTGATAATGATATTCAGTATACAATGGAGCTGCAGATTACCTTGTATCTAAGTACATGGCTTCAATTGTATACTATCCAAACAAAAGTGTAAGTAAACTACCAAAAAAAACCATGAAAAATTTTCAAATTTTACAATGCTTGATAACTATTTTTCTTTATGAGTGCTATAAGTAGTTATATGTATTAATAAAATTTTGGTTTATGTTAAAAGCAAATAAATTTTATTCATTTTTCCATATCTCCTTGAATTTAATGTGTTATATTTTGCTTTATAAAATATATTTTCTGAGCATAGTGTTAAAAATTTTACAAAAATTTAGAGTATACTAAAAGTTGATTCTGTTTTAAAAACATCACTATTATGTTTCTATAAAAGAAAAAAGTTATTAAATATATATATTCCTTAGAGCATATTTCATTATTTTATTTTAAATACATAAATGCTGGTAGTTAATTTTTTTTAAATTATTGTTCTTGCTTCAGTATGCATGAGTGAACACACTAAAAGATAAAAATCTGTTCCCTCAATTTATTATTAAAAACTATTTTTTAAATTTTGTCTATATATTTAGAAAAAATCATTCGTTTTATATATATATGTGCATGCTGAAAAGTATTGTGCATTTGCTGTTCAATAAACAATAGATATTTTATTCTATTCACTTTATTAACTAAATGTGAACTATTATATGCTATATGTTGAACGTGACTTTACAAATGACAAATGGAAAATGTTTTTGAAGTTCTGATAATTAAACTAGGAAGTCTCTGCTGCACTTGCCCATACCCTTTCATTACATCTTATGGAAAAATATTTATTTCTGACACTTTTTTCCATTCCATACAATATATATATATACAAGGTGTTTTTTTTTTTTGTTCCAAAACTCTTTCATTAAAGTGGGATAATATTAGAAAAGAATGACATCAAACCCATATGTTGGATTTAAAATTCCTCTTATTTAACATGTTACATAAAATTATCACTTATGATTTTTGCCAAAGTTCTTAGAGTCGACTGGTATTTCTAAGTAATTTTTGAAAGCAGATTATTTATTGCCAAAGAAATGAAAGATTAAAAGAATGAAATAATAATTTATTATCAATGCTTTCAAATTATTTTTTTCCAAAAAAAAAAAAAACCACTGAAAAATTCAAACATTTTGTGCTTAACCTGACTTTTAGGTATGATCCAACGGGTTACATAAAATTATCACTTCTTAAAACTCTAAAAGAATAGTTAATTTAAAGTAATTTTTTAAAAAAAAACTTAGTTACAAATTGTTTTTTTTTTTTGTTTCTTTAACATATATTTTATTGGGCCAGAGCAAGTTTATTGTTAAATAAATAATTATTGATATTTTTTCAAAGTACTGTATTTTTTTTTTACTATAGATGCTTTGTTTGTGGAGATTTTTAACAACAGGTTTATATATATATAAGGGTATCCATATAGGATAAATTTTAGAGCCTTATTAACAGATTTACATCCTGAATTTTTATCATGATTTAATATATATGTGATAGATTATATTAAACTTACTTTGCTGAAATGAATATCATTAATTTATTCATATCTTTATTTTTAATAGGATTCTGTTTTAACATTTTTAAGTACAATTATTTTTTCCAGTTACTTGAGAGACTGGTGGATCAAGAAAGAATTCATTTTAATATGGAATTAGATTTTTCAATTTAAAGTATTTACATATGTATGTATGTTTAAGCAGTGATAACTATGTTGATATATACACCTAGATCTCACTTAGTGATTGGTTACTTAGCCATATTTCACAATAGCGATCATCATCAATGTGTACCCACTACGATTTACAATCGATTATTCACTATAACGATTTTTTTGGCAGCCGTCTTGAATTTTATGTCACTGATGGTGTCAGAAAATAGGTATTTTAAAGTCATTTTATCTAAAAGCAAAAGTACATTACTGTAATACAATTAATAACTTTGCTGAAATTGTATAGCACATACAATATTTCATTCATAAAACACAATGTTAATGCTGCATTCAGTATTTTGATTATAGAATGTATAAACTTAAAATATATATATATATAATGAATTATAATACTATATACATATAAATGTTAAATGTCTTTAGAAAAGTTAAGCTTTATTTAAATATAATGTACAGTACTCATTATTTAAATAAAGTTTAATTTTTCTAAAGACATTAATTATATTAGATGATGAAATAGTCCAATATATAAATACAGTACAACTAAAATACCAACATTACAAACTTTGGGGGAAAACACTAAATGTGTGTGTTCCTTAATTATTATATATTATTTTTAGAACACCTGATTAATTATGTAAAAATTGTTATTGATTTTGTAACTTAGTTAAAAATATTTACACCCAAGTGATTTCAAATCAAAAGAAAAACAGATTACATTTAAAATAAGTGTTAATGAATAATCTATATAGATTTAAGCTGTATTATCATACATTACAGTACATACATATTTCAAGTAAATATCTGCATAATACAGCACAGTTTACACAAGTATATTACATTAAGGGTTTTGGTTTTACATATTTTTATACACTGCATTCGATAAATAATTTTTTTAATATCTACTTTATTCCCAAGTTAATGTAATTTTTTAGTTTTAGGAACCGACCAATTTTTTTCCCATAGACCCCCATTATAAATACGCTAAGGGGGTTAAAAGTGTATATATTTTAAAAGGGTGTTTATGTTTGAATGCAGTGAAAGCAAATACAAACTTTTATCTGAAAATTTGATGATTTTCATACTATTGAGTAAATAAAAACTAGATAAAGGAATTTTTGATCCATCATTTATGCCTATATCATTTTTCTGTATCCAGACTTGCTTTGGTGCCAAAAGCAGTGTCAGAAATAAGTTATTTATTAAGGAGTCCATTATTTTTTGAACTGTTTTTTATATATATATTATTGAGAAATGATTCTAGCAAGATTTTTTATATATATCTTTGAAACAAAATTTTCATTATTTTATTAAAAATAAGTAACAATTGTATAATATTTGTAAATGAAAACTTTTTTTTTAATTTAGATTAATTCGCTCCTCCCCAAACTGTCAAATCAGTCTATCTTTTATTTTATTTTTTTTTTATCTTGTAAGGATTT
Organism: Epiperipatus broadwayi; assembly: GCA_028023455.1. Classification (NCBI taxonomy): domain Eukaryota; kingdom Metazoa; phylum Onychophora; class Udeonychophora; order Euonychophora; family Peripatidae; genus Epiperipatus; species Epiperipatus broadwayi. Next base: position 6,250,448 of record JAQFVV010000041.1, on the reverse strand, counting down.
TTTTAAATTATAAATGTGAAACACTGATCAACTTATTTAAAAAAAAAAAAGGTAAATAATAACATTTAAATATATAAAAATTTCAAACTATTTTTAATTTAAACATTTCTTTTTGTAGTAAAATAAATGATCTAATATGATTGCATATTAAAAATATAATCTTATCTGATTACTATAATTAACATCTATTTTTAAATATATGTAATTGCAAAAATATTAAAGTTATATATGATGAAGGATGCAGTATGCACTGTATTGAGATACATTATTTCATTTGTATGCTATTCAAGAAAAATGTAAAAAAAAAATAAGAAAATTAAAATTCATAAATTGTATGATCTTTTTATAGCAGTAGCATAAAAAAATTTTCTTTACTTTTTACTCCAAAAGTTGTATGTAATATCAAATAGTTTTTCATTCAGTAAAATGTTTTGTAAGTATAAAACTAGCAACAAATTAAAAGAATTCATAAAATATTTACATTGAGTGATAAAATGACAGTTAATTTACTAATAAAAGGCTAAAAATCATTGTGCAATGGTTTTATATTCCTATAAACAAAAATCTTTATTTGAGAAATAATAAAATGAGAAAAACAAATTAATGCCACTATTTTTACCCAATTATCTTTTCAAAATGGGAAAGGTTTAAAATTTATGAATAGAGGATGTGAACCAGAAAGATAGCCTTATTGATGTTTTTCGAATGGCTTAAGCTTGTATGAAGATTTCAGCTGTGGATATGAAATGTGTAATTCCAAGCTTCTTGTGAATTTACTGGCTTTCACCTCTGAAATGAGTTTTTTTCTCGAAAGTTTTAATAATTCAAGGATGGGATCTTGATTTAGTTTTGTTAAAAGAATATTGAATGTTACTTTAGTTTGTGTAATTATGATTCATACATACATTATAACCATTATTGCTAGTGGCTATAAAGATATCAGAAGATAATAAGAACCCTTAGATTTTGCCTCTAGCATTTGATGATGACTTTATCACTAAATTTGGAAGAAGCATATCTTAAATAGAATATTATTGGCATATTGATTTATGAGAAATGATGAAAAAACATTTGATTTGAAAAATTTAATTACATATTTGTGTTGACTGCTCAAAGGTAATTTCAGAACTTTTTCTTGCATATTCTTATGAAAAATGGATGCTATATATATTATCAAATTATTTGAACAGACCAATCAATATTTTAATCTTTTGATTATTATGGTAGCCATGTTAAAATTTTGGAGACTTGGTTTAAAGCACAATTTTTATATCTTCCGTTTGCATTTTATAAAAATCAAGTGGTTTATATTATCAGAAAAATTAAATATCGAGGAATGCGATAAAATTGAAAAAGTAGTCATTCAAAATAATAATAATATGTTAACACTTTTAAAAATTATATTTTTATTAATAAATTCATTACATCCCATATTAAATTTTCAATAAAATAATCCTCTCTGATGAAGGCCACAAGCCAGAAATTAGTCTGGGGATATTGGATGAATAGGCAATAATGGGGATTTTATGTACAAGCCTTCTGACATCCATTTATTACTCTGGTTGGCACAGGTTGCATTACTATATGGAGAGTTTTGCCTGTTTAATAACAATTATGTGCTAGCATAAGAGATGGTGATCATGTGATGTTTAGTGGTTTAACACCAATCCTGCCTAATAGGATAGTGGTGGCTATGGTTGTTAAAGAGCCAAAAACACCAAAATGTATGGGTGCTGAACTGAGTTCAGTCTCATATGACTATATAAGCTATTGAGCTTAGATTGAAAATATTACAGTGCTTTCAATTTCATTCTCATAGCTTTGTAGTTAAGTAGAGATAAAAGGTGGTTGCTGGAGGGTTGCATTAGATCCTAAGATCTAGGTGCAGTGCTCTCAGATCCAAGGCTCCTCACTGACGGAGGCTACAAGCCAGAAACTAGTTTGAGGATATTGGATAAGTAGGCACTAGATGGGGATTTTATGCACAAGCCTTCTGGCATCCATTGATTACTCTGGTTGGCCCAGGGTGGCACTACTGTATGGAGAGTTTTGCCTGTAAAATAATATATATATCATGGCTTGGCTTATCTAAAACAATTCATTATTCCAAACATTATTAGACATTAATATCTATTTTTTCTTAGAAATCCTACAAGTATTCTTTCCTTGTGGATGTTTGCATATAATGTTAGTTATATTCTACTAACACTCCCTAATTTTCACTTATTAATTAAAATATATATAATTATAAATTTTGTTTTATCTTTGGAGTCAATTAAAGTTAGAAAATATTTACTATGTATTTAATAGATAAAATGTTTTAACCTTAACAGGTACAATCAGTATGTGATATCTCAACAAATTTGTTCATATACTTTATTTTCCTAAAAAATTTTGGTAGTTTTATATTAGCGTATTGAAACCACCTGAGGGCATTGTTACTAGAAATATGCCGTTTAGGCAGCCTCCACTATTGAGCGTTCTATTTCTAATGTGTAAGCCTAGAAATACTTTGTTCTATGTGCTGGCTGTATCTTTTTCTATGCTAATGCACAGAAACATGACGTTTAATCTGCCGCAGAAGCCATCATGTCAGCTTACAGCTCATTTGTGTTATACATTTTTGATGTGCCATCACATTTCACTTTTGGGTACAGTATTGTATGAGGGTGGCTGGAATTCCGACTGTCAAAACTTAAATTTTCATTAAGACCTTTTCCCCCTCTATCTTCCATGTTTTATGAATGTCTACTAACAATTACGAGCATAGTCTCATGCTTCTTTAGCCCAGCTTTCCTGCTCAAAAAATTCGGCAAGTGTAGGTACAAGCGCGATTTCTATCAAATCATTCTCTAAGTCACGTTTGTGTGAGAACAAATGTGATCATTGTAAAATGGCTGAATTAAAGTTTCCGAATGTGAAAGTTTGGGATTTGCCTTGCTCCAAAACTGATGCCATCACATTTTTACAGCATTATGGAGTAGTGGCATGTGTGAAGAAGTGTTCATGTGGAGAAATGAAATTATATCATTGCGGAAACTACCAGTTCAAATGCAAGGCCGGTTCATGTGGGCATCGGTGTTCGATTCACCAAGGGACGTGGCTGGAGGGATCACGCCTTGATTTCGTGAATATAGTATGTCTCTTGTACTATTGGAGCCGTGAGCAGCTGACGGTGGCAAGGGCCGTTGCCGACTTGAACCTGTCTCCAGGCTCCCATGTGCACTGGACCAACAGACTGCCAGCTTTGTCGCGAGAGTTTAATGTCTTGGTCGTGCCGTCAAATTGGCAGTCTGGGCTCGATTGTTGAGGTTGACGAGACCTTGCTTAGCTGCCGAAAGTCTAATGTAAATATTTGTTTGTAATCTAAAAGGTTATTCAATCTTCGAGTTGCATTCCGTTAATTCGCATGTTAAGAATTCAAATCACCCAAAAAGTTGTTCTTTTGTTATAAATGTATTGATTTCATCGAATAACCGTTAAATGTAAATACTTATTTGTAATTTTTTAAAAAAAGTTGATTTCATAGAATATCAAACCAAAAATAAGTAATGAAAGGAATAAAAAGTAAGTACTTTTTAAATTCATTTTGATTTATGTTTTTTTTTATAGATTTATTTGATATTATTTTTAATATGATAACAAACAAAAAAGCAAGGCTGAGCCCCGGCAACATTATATTTGGTTGTTTACAAACAAACTACGCCCTCGGCGGTTTCAACGCGCTAATATAAAACTACCAAATTTTTATATTGAACAGGTGTCCATCCTAATTATAACTATTTTGCAAAAATGAAGTGATTTCTTGCAGTGTAAGTATTATGCTACTTAGTTGGTCTTGAGCAGTATCTCATAGCTGTAGTCTAAATGTAATTTCTTTTTTTTTTTTTTGTGATCTGTGATTTTTCTATTTTTATACAAATATTTGTAATATACGAATTTGGAATTCGAACTCAGATTTTCACACGACCCACTACTCTCAGTGCCATCTCATATTGCTGACCCACTTGATCACACATGGTGAAAAGATAAATAATCATCAATATATGTATTTCATGCTAAACCAGCAATCATCAGTTGGTCTAGATTACTATCCTCACCCATATATACAATCAGTGCTCAGCTTCATATTAAGATACCAATCTTCATACTTTAATGGACAGGCTTTAAACTATTCCAACTCACAACTCTTCCGTTTCATTGAAAATCTGATGATGGAACGCTCGAAGCCCTTGTTAGTGCATCCTATCCATGTTGACATATTAATCATTCTGACCCCTCATGTACAGGAGTCGTGTGAAGGTCTGAGTTCAAATTCTGCGTATATTACATATATAAATGCAGGTTTAAGCCTGTACAATGTATTAACTATACGTATTGCAAATAATGCTTGTAACAAATCATATTTATCTCATTCTAATAACAGATTGTAATTTTACTAAATGAATGCATTCAACTGAATCCAATTACAAGATGTATGAAAATTTTATGCTGCACAAAATTTTCATAGGCTTTGTTCTACGTAAAACTTCAAAGTAATTTTGTAGATCATTATATCTAAACCATCTGTAAGTAAAAGAAAGTGTCCAACTGACTAATTTTTATAAAAAAAATGCATCTTGATTATTTATTGCTTTGAAGAATGGTGCTTGAGAATGCTAGATAATGATGATAATAGTAAGAAGACAGAAGATAATGTAGAAATGGAAAGTGAACACAATACTGATACTGAAACATCCAGATATGATGATGAGAACACTAGTGTTATAGACATGACAACAAATAGCTTCTGTAAGTGAATTAAAAGAACAAGACTGCATAAAATTGTCAAAGCTTTATTAGAGTTGACAAATAATGCAAAATCTTTATAAAATGAACCAAAATATTGAAGTATGAGATTTACTATTTCACAATAATCTTTTGACTGAAATTATAATGTGGATATATAAAAAAAATAGAACTAGCAAGAACATTACAAAATTCAAAATCATACTATTCTTCCTGATGTGGATTTACTATAACTGTTATCATTTTTGGATCAACTAATCGATACAGAAATTATTCTTTCTATATAACTGAGGGGAACTGGACTAGAAATTGTTCGGATAACTATGACTAAAAGATTTGAATTTTTACTTTGTTACCTTTGTTTGATAATCCTGGTGATGAAAAAGAATGAGAAAAAAATGATCCTGCAGCAGCCATCAATAATTTATTTTGGTACTTGTGAGTGTTCAAGTAAACCAAGACTGCACTCCGTACTTTTGATAAATATACAGTTGTGAGGGCCTATAATCTACCAAAGATGTATTAGTTGTTAAATTAAAACTAAATTAATAAATCTGTTGAACTTAAAAAAGGAATGTTTCATTAAGAAGCTTTATTTCAATTTTTTTTTTCTTTGTGATATGTTATTAATCATTGTTTTCGTACTTTGGTTCAATTCAGTGTTTCTTTTTGTCAGCAGTTTTTTTTTTTTGTAAATTGTCATAATGATACAAATTTGAGACCTTCTGTCACAGAATGTGATGCAGTTGACTATTTCCATAGGTGCTCTTCTAAAAAGTGTGTGTTAATGTTACAATATGATTGCACACCTCCAATATGAATAAAGTGTAAATATTGTATTTATATTTTTTCTTTCCATTTTTCTGTTAATAACTTAATTCAAAAAGAAAAGCAACTTTAAATATTGTAATTAATTTTTTCACAATGGTTTCATTTTTTAAGATAACGGTAATAAAATATAATTATTAAATACATTTCCTAACGCATTTTTTTGTAAACATTTTTGGGGAGGTCTCAAAATTGTAGATTTATTAAAATTACTGGTTGCCATTTTTATTTATTTGAAAACTCACAAGTACCAAAAAAAATAATCATTGGAATGCGTGTTTGTTGATGTTTATTGAGAAATGCAGATTTAAAAATTATATTCCAATAAAGCCTGGTAAATACAGCATAAAAAATGCTTTGCCTCATTGATGCCTTAAGTAGTTTCTCTTCTAAATGCTTATAATAAAATGTCTGAAAAAGAAAAATGTTTTAGTATTCCATCAAGGCAAAAATTCAACAGAAATATTACAGCAGATAATTGATTTAACTCCATAGAAGTGGTCCTTGCGTTACAAATTTATTTGGAAACTTTGAAGAGAAATAAACAAATTCCTACAACTTTCCTGCTACTAAAGTCAAGACCACTATAAAGCAGTTTACATGTATTTTATGACATTATACTTGTCACATGTTTCAAAAAAATATAAAACCATATTATTAATTTCTTCTATTTTCCATATTAAAATCCTGGCACCACTAGCAAGCTTGATATAATTGCGGATTATAACTACAAAATAGGTGGATTCATTTGATAAGAAATGTGCTAATTATTCAACTTGCAGGAGAACCAGATGTTTGTTGATAGCACTTTTTCCAAATGTTAAATATTTTAACTACCAACACATTTATTTATTTTATATCAAAATTTTAAGCAGTTAAAGAAAATTCAAAATATAATTTTTTTTTTAAATCGTTAGCGAAATTATTTACACATCTGTACATAGAAAGTTTCCTAACATACAAATGCAAAATGAACTTCATGTCCATATTTTAGGAGCATTAGAAGGTTGTGAAGCTACTAATAGAGATAATAAGAAGAATCCAGATGACAAAAGACTTAACAGTAGAAAAAATTTATCACTAGTGTTTTTCCCAATTGAAAAGGAAAGCTTTTTATATCTGGAAAATACGTAACTGGCTAATTTGTTCAGAGTACATAAAAAAAAATGTGCAGTAAATGTTCTAAACTGAAATAAATATTTTAAAAGTTACTTTTTTTTTACTTATTTTAAATGCCCATTTGGATCTTAATTATACTATAAAATAATACTTTTCTCATGAGATGTATTATAGATCTGTGTGTAGAGCATTCAAATAGGACTCAGTATAATAAACTAAATTTGTTTTATTATATAAATATATATTTAATCATAATTAAACCAGCAGTACTATGTCGACATTTGGTAGTCACATTTTTATATACTTTATACAAAATACCTTTTTTTTTAATGATTGATTTTATAAAAGAATGTAATATTATTAATTTCAATATTTTAAAAACAAATTGTCAGCAAAATGAAGCAATTTTCAGTGTGTATATATTTTAATATGATGGTAACAAATACTTCTGCAATTGCTTATTGCCATTTTAATTATTAATCTTAAAAGATTTGAAATATAGACAAAGCAGCTTATAGCATTTTTGTTTCTCACATTATTAATCATTTGCAATTATAAAATAGCTAGGCATAATAAGGGTAAAAAAAATTAGAAGCTTATAAAGGATTATTAAACAAAAATTTAAATGTGATGTTTATATAGAAATATTTTATTTTAATGCATGAAATTCATTGCTCACGTTGTTGAAGCGGCTGTTTTTGAAGATTTAGTATTAAGTGTGTTTACAAAGAATATTGCCTTTCAGTTATTTTTTAAAACATTTTGAGTGAAGCTGTTTAATTTACCGATTCAGAAACTTATTTATGAATACTTTTAAATCAGCCAACATACTGTCACAAAAATATACACAAAGAACTGCAATTCTCTTGGTGCACCCGAAAACGTTGGCTTGTTAAAAATCAAGTGTAACTGTTTATCTGTGTGCCAATATCTGGTGTGTTTATATATTTGATTCTTAATTTTGCATGATATAAAACTAAAAAATGAACAAATTCTGTTGTGGAATTGCATTCTCAAAGCAAATGAAAACAAAAAATAGGGTGACAGTTTTAAAGTTAGGGATAAGGGATATTAGCTGGTTCATTGATTTGCTTTTCCAAACCAGATCTCATGTGTCAGCCACCAAAGAGAAGAAAAATATATAAAATCTAAAGATTTTTGTAAATTTGGATTGAGCCTGTTGTCAATGGTGTGGCTTAATAATTTAAAAGAATGGGCTCAGCATGAATAGAATATTGTGTGTTGATCTTTTGTTATGTATTACCTGTTGGCAGAGTCATCATCCTCAAATGAACATTGACACGAAAATGCTAACCAAATTTAAAATAATGTAATATGTTTGGAGAAGAAACAGCATGAAAATAATAAAATTTATTTAGAAAACAAATATATATTCTAATACAAGAAAATAAAATTTACTTATTTAGAAAGCAAATGTGATATAATGCATATTTTATTTATGAAAGCAATATATTTAGAAAACAAACATGAGACTGTACATGTTGATAATTAAGAAAAAGTAATAAATGAAAAAGTAAATTTGAAGACTTGTTCAGTCAGTGTCATGAATGTCGTTTAGTAATGCACTGAAGAAATGTTAATTCAAGCCATATCGAGAAATTTTCCAAAGTATGTCGTTTATACGGGATTGGAAAAGTAGATGTGTCATTTTTTTTCTTTACAATTTTACACTAGGCCTTATACCATGTGGATTCCTGTCACTGCATGAAGTTATGGTCGGTGATATATCAAGCACTATCATAAATTCTGTTGATAATATTTCTTATTGGTGCAGTGAAAATAATGACTACCATATTCATTTTTCCTAATTTGAGGAATTTTTTTGTCCTGCTGGTAATTCAATTTCTTGTTGATGCTAATATTGATCGCATTTAATGGAGAGTAAAAAAGAACTTATAAAATTTTTTAATCATTGATAAACATATTACTATTTTTTTTTTTGTACAGGTTTATTATTTTGAAGCTATTCTAAAAATAAAATAACATTGATAATTAGTTTATTCTTAACAATGGATAGTACATACAAAAGATTGGCACCAAATGTTGTTAATGGGCATTTTAAACTAGTTAGATTACTTAACTGTAATCACAATTTAAGAATTTGTAAATTTTATTTGCACTATTTTTGCTTGCTTGACAGAAGGCATTCTCTTGTTTTGCTTACACTAAATTAGCAAAATTGTTGGCAATTACAGACATTTGGCATAAAGTTAATGGTAATAGCAATTCTGCAAAACCTAAAAGAAGACAAAGTGTTTAGATTATGTAATAAAATGAAAATGTGAAGGAAAGAAAAAGGAAGCTGAAGCTGTGAGAAAATATATAACCAGTCATTTCATGGAATAGTAAAAAGCTATAAAAAAAAATTGTGCTAGTATCATTTGTGTTACTAAAAATATTAAGGTTACGTCTATGGTAAGAAATATTTTGTAAAGACCTGTAACAGCATTTGAAACTGAAGATTTGAACAAAAAGGTGTTTTGATAAAAATTAATAAGTTGTATTATCAGATAGTTTTGATTTTATATGAAGGCTGTCAGATAGAATGTTTGAATACAGAAATTATTGTGTGTTTTAAAACATCACATACTTTTTGTATTTATAGTCATCATTTTTTATAACAGGAAAAATAAAGAATGCTAAACTTTCTACGGTATTTTTTTTATGAGAGTAGTTTAGTGAATACATTCATGAATACCTTGATTTCAGTCTAGTATTAAAACCACCATATAGGGATTAATTATATTTGGAATTCAGTATTAATTTATTCACACATACACAATAAAGAAAGAATATTAAGCTTTACCTTTTTTCTTTTTGCGAAGGGGTAAATGTCTCATTAACTTTATTCTTATATATGTAAATAACTTGTGTATAGAATCACTTCACACCTTAAATACATGTATATGTTGAGAACAACTGTATTGTATATGTATGTTTAGATATAATTGTACTATTTAGTATTTGTTAAAAGTTTGATTTAAATGGCATTTGTATTACAAATGTATATTCATGACATTTTCACATGAATACACTTTTTGAATCATTAGGGATTTTCCGAACAATCATGCTTTTTGTCTCCATTGTCATGGAATTTTTAATATCGAATTTATTCACTAAAATATAAATGAGTACTTTGCAATTTATCTACATTCTTGATTTCAATGTCTGCTTTGCAGAATGTGTTTGGCAATTATCACTGTCATATGAGTTCAAAAGTTTGTAATCTATTCTCACAATAGTTTGATTTAGCTCAATAGTTCTTTGTGTAATGTAAGATGCTCTTCTATCTATAAACAAAAAATTTTCCCTGGAATAGTTTTTATGATCAACTTTTTTTTATAAAAAAGAAATTCTGACTTATTTTGAATATAGTCATATATTATCCATGTCTTGTTGCCTATTACCCAAATGATGAAAGTATTTATTAAGCTGATGCATTTTATTATAGAGCAATATACACATTAGCTAATTGATATGTAATGAAATAAAATGATAAAACTTCATTGTAAATAAAACTGGGGAGGTTAGGATTTAGAAGAATTGAAAAGTCACTTCTAAGCTGTTGTTTTGTGTCTAAAATTAGAAGCATTATTCTTTCCATAAATTTTTTATATGAATTTTCCACCACTATTTCCCTGAAAATAAGTCCAAGTCTCATATTAATTTTTGCTCCAAGAGACCGTAGGGTTTATTTTCAGGGAATGTCTTATTTTTGCACGTACAAAAAATTACATTTATTCAAGTACTTATTTTAGAGAATGCTGCAAGATTTTTACTTCAAAAGCCTTCTACAATTCCTTTCTTATGCTTGTCAGAATAGCTCTTTTTGTAGTCATATTATCTCCAGATCAAAATATTCTGTTTAAATTTACCAAGTGTTAATTGAAAACTTAAAGAGACAGGAGTGGTAACAAAAATGATTACTGTTTAGAATGATTGTCCACACAAAAAGAAATAAAGAAAATTGAAGCACAAAAATTCAGAAAATTTTCTGCTATTTCACATGTGCACATTAATTATGTCCATTACAATACGCAGCGTGTTGAATTACAAAGATTTATATATGGTGCAACCATGTCCATCAGTTATGAAGTGCACACGTAATAGCCCTACTTGGTTTTTAGGAGAAAAATTGATGATTTAACTTAAGCTAAACTTTGATTATTAAAATCACTTCCGTTTTTTAAAATCTAAGGAGGGGAAAAGTTTAAGAAATCAAACTGATTTTTTTTTTCTCCTGAATATTTAAAAGATTCTTATGATGAAATTCTAAAACTAAACCAAGCATTCTGTATTTTAAGAATTAAAATAAGTACTTAAAAATACATAAATGAAATTATAAATTGTCCAATATACTGGCTTATGGTAGATAAGATTTTAAAACTTTGTTAAATCATTCATAAACAGGTAGAATTACGTTATTGAAAATGGCAATGGGAAATTACATAACTATGCAATTTATAATGCATTTATTTAAAGTATTAATATCAGTAATATTGGGTATTTATGCATTCATTACTTCATAATTCAATATGTCTATTGTGTGTTTTAATGGGCAAACAAAAGTAGTTTATCTGACTGACAATGTTAATTAGAGCTTATATTATGGGCAACCTAAAAAATCATGCTAGGGCTTGCTTATATTCTGGTTAGGTCTTATTTTCAGATAAGCACAGTAGTTCATTTGAAATACTATACATTTAAAAAAGTAATAATTTTAAATACTAAAAGAAACATAGCTTTTAAAAAACTAAGCTTTAAATCAAAATAGCTATAACCAATTTTTTTTTTTAAAAAAAATCAAAATATTTTTATCCATTCAAATTGTATCAATCAAGCATAAAAAGACTGATTTATTACTTAATTTAATTGTTTTCGGAATTATTTTTTTCTCAATTTGGTATTACTATTGCACAGCATTTTAAAATAAGATAACTGCCAGAAAGCTTGCCATCCATTTTATTTTAAATTGTCCATTTTCGGGGACTTTCAGCTCATGGTAAAAACAATATGGCTGACTAAGTTATTGTATTCAATATTTACGGTTTTTTATTATTAGCACTATATTTATATAAGTAAGCAGTTTGAACACATAATGTTCTTTAACTCCTGATTCTTTTATTTTTGATTAATATAAAAATGATGAAAAATTGTGAATATGTATTCATACGTTTTAGATTGTCTTCAGTCATTAATGACATCTACTTAGTCATAAAACTTTTATATAGTATGCAGAAGTATTTTATAGTTGTTTTCTCCTAAAATTTAAAAAAAATTGCACATTTGAAATAAATTTTAGTGTCCGAATAGAAGAATTATGCATATAATTTTTTTTCTCCAAATTGATGGGAAACATGAAATTCCAAATTGATGACAAATTTGAAATTTAGATGTAACAAAATGTAATGAAAGAATTTTAGATTATGAAGAGCCCCCCCCCTCCCAGGTGACTTTTATTAATAGTATATATCTTAAATTTTCTTCGTATTATTTGCAAAAAGTGAGAAAAATGCAATTGTCTTGTTTTCTACTCTAAATTTTCTGTACTTTTTCTATAATTTAACTTCTTTTGCATAAAATTTATAGTGTTAATGAAGCTCAATGGTATTCTTTGTTTCCAAAATAACATTATTAATTTTACCTGTTCATATCATCTCAAATTTGGAATGAGTTTTTTTTTTTAATACAGTTTAAATAATACAGAATTTATATTTTTTTTTTTTGTATTTGTCCATAATAAAAATAAATTTATGTTTTTTTTTCTCAAAGGCTGTTGAAAAATTTTCTAATAACACTTGCTCTTTCTAGCTTAATCATCTGCCATGCTAAGTTTCTATAAGTGTTGCAGTCTGTTTTCATACAAATTAAATAGGGTTATAGAATCAATTAAACAATGGCTTGTCACTAAAATACAAAGGTTGCCATTAAACTTTTTATATTTTTTTTGATATCAAGAAAGAAGAAACATTTCATTTAGGCGGCTAAAGTACTGATATAATTCCTGATGTATATTTTGTTTCATCAAAACAATGCTTCACTCTTATTTACTGATCTACTAATTTTTTTTTTTTAGTTAACATAAAACAAATATAATCCCTCTTGGAATTCATTTTCCTATAATTGAAAGCCACCCAGTTTAGAGAAGGAATTTAAGGGGAGAGCTAACTGGAGTCAATAATAATGAATATTTTTTAAAAAACTATTAATAAAATTTCCATTATTATTGAAACTATTAGTGCTGAGAAACTTAAAAAATCTTTTGACAATGCTATAAAAGATTTAAAAAAAGATTGGGGGGGGGGGTTGAGATTGTCCGAAATATTACACTATTATATAAGCTTGGTTGGAATAGAAGCACTTCTAAAAAAATTATCAGTTACTGCCAGTAGGATTTCTAATCTTATATATTAGATTTAGTCTTATATGTAGACTTTTAATTAAAGTCAAGATTTTCAAAGTCAGAAAAACATCTAATAGAACTAGTTTCTCTTCACAATAAACTTGCCTGTGATTGTTTTAAACCATGAAAAGCCCAAGAGTAGATAGGATATTACCTAATGCTAAACCACGATTGGCAAAATTATTGACAATATTTTTCATATGGAATCTATTTCAAAATTTTGTCATTATGTATGCCAAGTAATTTAGAACCATTTACATTTAGAATATACTACATTTATGCCAGATGAAGCTACGAGAACAAGTTATATTTGTAACAACTTAAATTGTAAAGTTTTTCAAAATATATCTAATCACAGCTTATGATTCAGATTTGGAAAAATGGTTTTTTTGTATTTTTGTAGAATCTTTATTGCAGGAAAAATTTACTTGAGAAAATGCTCTCCAATAGGAAGATTCAAATGATCTTAAATGGTAATCATAGCAAATACAAAGTTTTAGAAAATGGTTTCCTACACGATTCAGTTTTCTTACATATTTTATTTAATATATTCATCAGTAATCTTCCAGAATGATTGTTATTACATTTACTTTTTTCCCCAGAATAGAAAAATCTCTTGATAAAGATGTGAAGTTTGGAAATCTTTATCCAAGACTGGGGATTTATTTCTAATTTTACAAAGTAAATATGCTCAATATTTTATTCAAACAACAGAAAAACATTTATTAAACTGAATATCCAATAACTGAAACATCCCTATTTCATGCTACTTTAGGTAACTTTGAATTGTAGTCTAATTTTTCTTATCTGTCAGAAATTAACATTCTAAGGAAATTGTTACTATAAATTGTTTTTTGATTTATTAATAAATCAAAAAACAATTTATAGTAACAATTTCCTTAGAATGTTAATTGATACTACTTGTGGTTATGATGCAAACATTCTAATGACATTTTTTTTTTTTAGTACTAGTCTTATAAAAAATTGTTTATCATTGGAGAAATAGTGTTTATACTAAATTTATTGATATATATAAATATTACTAGCGTACTAAAATCTTTGCCATGGTCACCCATTTTTTCACATATTTCTCTATCCTTTTTTCACAAATATTTATACATAAAGCTATTAAGTCAGACTTCCATAGTTCATAATTTATGTTCACTACTTAAAGCATGTCTCAAAATTTCTTTTCTGAATGCTTCATTAAGAAATATCAATTATCAAAGAATTGTGGCCTAAGAAATTGACTTGTGATGCCTCAAACAATTTTTTTTTTCCATATTCTGCAATAAAACCAATGAGATTTGATATTACTTAATATTCATTACATGAATCTTATTGATAAATTGATGATATTCTAGGGTAGTTGCACTTATCTATTTCAAAAATGGAATTTAAGCCTGATTCATAGTTATCACCAAATGCAAAACACAATCAGCATAGTTAATGGCTGCGAAATCTATGCATATAGGATAGGATTGAAGACAAAATAAAACCACTAATGAATTGACCTTGGTCCAAATTTATAAATTCTTTTATAATGTTTGTGAATTAATAGCATTTTAAAAAAAGAATGCATGTTATATAATAACTAGTGAGAGGAGAATGCCATTGATTGGTCAAAACTCCACTGAGTTGTATTTGTAAAATTAATATTTCAATTATTGCAAAGTATTTCAATGTGATCTTATCATTATAAACTTGTAAATAACAACTATATCTTTAAAATGACTTCGTTGATCATTATAGCAATTAATTTGTATCTACTACTGTTTGATACAGTGATTTTTGAAGAAAGTTTGGATCATTTTTTAATACTGATGTATAATGCCATCAAAAATGTTAACTGACAACTATTATGTAATTAAAAACAAAAGGATGATATATAACAAGTAATAAAGTATAAATTGAAAAAAAAAAAAAATCTATCTAATTTTTATTCAATATTTTTGTAACTCAATCTAGTAGATATTCTGTCATCTACCTAAATATAAATAAATCTTATTTATCATGTAAATAAAAATAAATTTTGATCATATACAGTGACAACATACATTAAAAATAAATTGAAAAGTGTTTACTAAAATCCTATTTACTTAATTAAATTTTATTCTTGCAGCAATAGAAATTTTCATTTCCCAAGCAAAAATGACCGTTATCATTAGCAAAAATTGAACTATGTACATTAATTAAAGTATGACTTTTCTAATTGTTATTTAAATTCTTTCAATAATAGAATCAATTCATCCAAATGTTTCATAAATAATGAATATTATTTGCAAAAAAAAATTATTTGCTTATATTATTAAAGCTACAGATAATCAATTGTACATCACATTTAATTTTTGTTTAATTATACTTGTATTTTTATATAAAAAAAAGTATCAAAATTACAAATGTAATAATAAAAATCAAGTTATACTCTGGTAATTACAAGAAATACAAATCAAAAGTAAATGAGAAAATGTGTTAAGTAAATTACAATTAACCCTCAGTGACTACAACTAGTATGTAATAGCCAAGAAATTTTCATATGCCTTAATTACACAGAATTTTTAAAATTGAACAGGTGTCCATCTTGGTGCCTATATTTTTTAAAAAGTCGAATTAATTTGAATTTTGCTTGCATAATGCAAGTTTTATGCCACTTTTTTTGGGGTTTAGCAGTATCTCGTATTGCTACATTGTAGGTTAAATAATTATTCCTTTTTTTTTTTTTTGGCGATCTTTTTTTTTCTTCTGTTTTTTATGTAAATATAATATATATTGCAAATAATGGTTATAATAATGGAAATCAAATTAATTATAATAACTGATTATTCTTTTTTCTAAATGAAATCAACCAACTGATCCCAAGTAGAAATTGTTTCAATTTATTATAAACGTAATTTTATTTTTCCATTTTTTTTTTTTTTTTTGCAATCTATGGTTATATATATATTATGCAAATGTAATTAATGCTTACGATGATAAAAACCAAGAATATTTTATTATAAAAACATACCGTTAGAAGCTATTCTAAACAAAAGTAATATTTTTTCATTTTTTTTTTTTTCTATTTTATTTATTTTTTTACAAACATATTCATTGTGAATAGTGCTTATCATTAAAAAAAATCAAATTTGGAATTATAATTGTCTCATACAATTACTTTTCTTGTCGCATTTGTTATAAAATAGTTTTCTGGCCGTTCACATTTAATATAATTTACTTAAATGATGATTGTTTAATCTTTTAATGCATATTTTTTCCGAGGCAAAAATTTCAGCAATTGTAAGCTTTAAACAGTATTAAGCAAAAAAAAAAAAAATGTTTTATTTACTCCTTGATTTATTTTTAGATCAGCTGTCCTTTGATGCTGAGATCAATGGTCTTAATAATAATAATTTTTTGTGATTTAGATTTAACTAAATTACTTACATGTCAAAAGTTATTGGAGTAAAATAAAATAATAGTTTGGAGCTAATGAAAAACTAAATCTCATATTGTGAAGAGATTAAAGGTTACCAGAGCTCGTGCATTGCATTAGTTCTTGTTTTAATGTGAAAACAAAATTTTCTTTATAATATTTATATTTTGTAAAATTATTAATTTTTCATTTCTAAATGATTAGTAAATAACATTTAGACTTTATTAAATTACTGCAATTTATGCAGGAAATTAGTCACGTGAAGAAGTTTCTCTTTAAGTTTTAATATTTTGAAGTATATTTTTATTATTGGAAATTATGTTTATTCATTGAAGAAATCTGAAAAATATTAATGTTTTGGAAGAATTATTATTTACTTATTAAAATACAATTTTAAACCTTGAATGATAAAATGAAGCCTTTTGTTTAACTTATTTATTCCTTATTTTTTCTTTTATTTGCGGAGGTAATATTTTATTTTTTAGATTAATTTCTTTAATTGAATTCATATCTTTACCAAAATATTTTAATAAATAGAGAATGAAAGTAAAAGATAAACTATTCAGTACAAAAAATACAACTACGAAAATTCTAAAAAGTATATGGTATAATATGTTGATTAAAGTGTCACTTAAAGAGTTGATTTTTATTTAGATCACATTTTTTATATCAAAAAAATATTGTCAGAACTAATTTTTGAAATGGGCCAGCCAATAAAAAAAAAAGGAATGGAGTTTCACTCATTAGTATTTAACAAAAAAAAAACATTGATAATCTAGCAAATCAAAAATAAATTTAAAAATGTATTCTTAGGTTTTTTTTTTAATTCATGTCTTATTTTAATTAAAACATTTGTGATATCAACACAGTATCAACCTCATTTGTAGTCCAACCAAGATTAGATTGTCTCGGAGCTAAAAATATTAGAGCTGAGGACTAAACAGACCAATGTGCAACAAATATATATTGTACCAACCGGAATGAAAGTGAAGATCGAATCTAACCGCAAAAACAATATCTGCACTACAAGGGCGCCATCTAGGCATTTGAGCCTAGAAAAATTTATAAAGTAGGCAGATACGCGCCGTTAAGATTCCACTTTATTTAAATATTCCGATCGTTAGCCCAAGTCACTAACTCAGTGGAGACGCAGAGATAAAAATCTATATCTTAATTTATATCTTAAATATCAAAGAGTAAAAGCCATTGCCAGAAATTAACATATAAAAATATTTATTTACGCACATAAAATAATATTTAAATTTTGAGGAATAAGTTTAACATTTTAGATTTTTATATTAACTTTTAATTTTACATTTAACTAAGTTTCAATGAGTTTAATTATTATTTAGATAGTCAAGTTTGAATAGACTACATAGATCTGCATTTGAAAAGAAAATATTCTTCCCTGATTTAACCTTAGGCAACAAATTTCGCAACCAAATTGGCGCCAATCCATCTGATACATTCATGTATTCAATGTAGCATGATACGACAACACAAAATACTATATTGTCAGGAATGTACATCTGAACAATAAGTAGAAATAGAGAAGACATTGACTCTCCACCAACAGGAATGTGACATCTGTTGGCAAGTAGAACAATAAACAAAAAACTCCATAGGAATGGACTGCGGTCTTCTGCCGACTTACAAACCCATCCATAGGCAAACAAAGGGTGTGTGGCGTATATCTATAATCCTGCCCTTAGCGGACCTCATACTACATCTACTAATTACACAAATATATCCAATCCATTGAACCAATTCAACTACGAAATGAATAACCTAAGATTACCCTCCCTTAATACAACTTTACAAAACTATATAGCCATTCACGCCCGACTTAATTTTAACATTTAAATATGTTCGCACAGATTTGTTTAAAAATGTTGGGTATAGATCGATTACATAGATTCCACGGTCAAAAACATTTCAAAATAAACATAAACGATCAAAATACAAAATTATTGATACCGACAATCGCAGAGGGAAACTCATAAGTAACCCAATAGTATTCATCATAAGATACTTGCGTTGTCACCAATAACTTAAAAGACATCCGAATAAATACATTTTAGATACTCACCGTAAGGTATCATTATTTATCGAATGTTTATATATTTTGATCAAATATGAAAACCAAAATATAATTAACCGCAAACGAATCCATGCAAGCGTCTATAAACAACTTAAATTTCATACATTTAAATAATCTTTACAATAAGGAAAAAAAAAATGGAAATGATGTTTATCAATTGGAAAACATAAAATTAAACATTATTAATTTGATTTAAAAACTTACAAAAGTCAGATAAGAGTCCGTTTTAACATTTCAGTTGGCTTGTTTATCAATTTGTAAAACTTGACGAAAGTTCTTAATTGATTTGAACAATTGTTCATTTCATATAGCTTATGGTAGAAGAGTCCAGGCCTCTGCTTTCAATTCCCGCGACGCCTCCGTTGGAAGGTAATGTTCTGGAGATGGCAATAGCTGGTTCAAGGTATCACAGTCTTCATTTTTTTTTTTTTTTTATAGAGAGTGTGGTATGTGCGTCATACCACATCTCTCAAACACACAACGCTGGAACTGTCCGAAAAAACTGTATTTCCCTTTTTATATTATCCACATGGATTCAATCAACAAAACATCACTAATCCATCACTTTCGTTAGGGTCCGAGCCAAGGCCTAGTGCTTCCATTGGTCAAGCTAATTTCTCTTTCTTCTCTTATCTAACTTTTCATCTGACTTTTTAATTAAACAGCTTTTAGATAATTAATAAACAATCATTTCCATTTACAGATTACAGGAATTAATTAATACCTGTTTTTATTTTAACTTACGTTATTTTTTTATTAAAATATTTTTATATTTCAATCTTGTATTTTTTATTTAAAAAAATACGTTCAAATACTTTTTTTTCTTGTTTATGAAAAAAATATTTTTAAAGTTTAGCATCTGTGCGAATATATATATGTTTAACAAACATTTTAATTTTAGCGTTTAGTTTTTTCCTTTTATTTGCGAACTTTTAAGTTTTTATTTTAAATAAATGTAACGACATATTTATATATCGTTACAATATATATATAAAGATATCAAAATATAGCATTTATTTGCATGTTTACATAGAAAATATTTTATATATAACAAAATATTGTAGAACATAATTTATAAAAATAGCAAAAGTCAATAATAATTAGTCATTTATTTTTTCACATCATTCTTTACAATTTATCCAAATTTTATAAACTTGGTCTAAATTTATCTGCTTTTCTGACAAGATATAATGCTTAATTTTTATTAAATTATCCAAATGTTCGTTACTTAAACTATTATCAGATTTTGATTTTATCACATTTAATAAACTAAAACCACACTCACAAATGGTGCTGGAACTCAAATATCTAAAGTATTGAAAGTTCTTTATATTCTGTCTTTTTAAGACATATTTTACATTTTTCATTACTAAAAATTTTAAATTACCATATTGTTCTAAAATTATATCTAAGCTTATTTGGTTTTATCATTATTATTTACTATAGATTCATATTTTAAAGATAAACATTTTAGACTTTTCCAAGCTATATATTTTAGGATTCAAGGCATTTCAGTCATTTATATCTCCTGGAAGTCTAGTATCCAAATGATTACAAAGAAGTTGAATACTGGTAATCTAAAATTGTTCAAATATCCACACTCCAGCTGACATTATCTAGATATCGCTCTCTTAGTTTATTAATTTTTATCTTTGCAAAGTTTTGTTTAGTGCTAGTGATTCCACAAATACATTTTGAATCATCACATGCTACTTGATATTGTGTTTTGTTTTTTTTTTTGAGGGTTTTTTTAAAACAATATTTATTTATTGAGACATTGAATTCTTCAACTTGTTCTGTTCATTAATTTATTAAAATGTCATAATTTTTTAGAGTATTTAGTATGAAATATGTAAATATCCATCTTAGTTCATTAAGAAGTCTAAATGATATATTTGTTATTAGATGTGATACGTTGAGCTATTTCCATAATCTATGAGTGAATGTTGAATGTATAGAAAATTTTAAATTTTCCAAATACAAACAACTTGTTAGTAATATAATAGACAACACAGATTAGTAATTACACGTTTCAAGTAGTAGTATTCTCCACTCTTCTTCAGGTGTTGCTGGCCTATATGCACAGTGGCAATATTCACTTAAAGGTTGAACTCGCACCTTTAGATTTTTGAATATCGAATTTAAAACAAATACTCTACCAACTGAGCTATTCTGTCAAAGGCAACATATAGTAGAAATTTGATATATTTATATATGAGGGTTGGTTCAAATCCTCCTGGGTCCTTCAATTATTTTTTTTTAATTAATCTTGCTCTTAGTTAAATAATAAATAAATAAAACTAATTAACCTTGCTCAAAAAAAAAAAATTGAAGGACTCATTTTTGGTATTCATCAGTGATTTTTTTTAACCTTTTTTTTTTTTTTTTTGAAAATAAAATGTATTTAAGAAGAGATTTAAAATGTTAATTTTTATTTTTTAAATATTTGTAACTCAATTTGAAAAGACATATTTAAAATATTTTCAGTAATGTAAATACGTTAAAAGATTATCTAATTATTAAAAAATTGTGAGAAAGATTACATTTGAGTCTTCAATGAATGTTTTCTTTTTTACATTAGAATCTTTTGATTACTTCAAAAACCACTATATATAAAATTTAAATATATCTATTTTATTAATAAAAATATTGAAATAAAATTTACAATATAAAAATAAGATTTCAAATAATTTGAATTTTTTCACTGCTCTGTGAAGAAAATAATTAATTCAGGTTATTGTATAACCAGACATTTATGTACAAAAACTATATGTGCATTATATTTATAAATACTTTAATGAGGAAAAAACCAACTGAATGAATGACTAATACTAAAGTAATGTCCGCTTATAAGAGTGCCGGAGTGAACAGAATATAACAAACAAAAACAAATATATAGAAATTCATATGCTAAACATTTTTAAAATTTTTTGTACTAGTCTAATGATTAATTAGGTAAATTATATATTAAGTCTCAAGTTTAAATGATGAGTTTTTGAGTCAGTTATTAAATTTTTGAGCTGCTGAGCCTGTTCAAACAATGCCCTTTTGAAATGTTTGTTTACTTTTAGACCTAATTTTTTACGATATTTGTTTTAAAAATTTTTTTATACTTTTTGAAATTAAAATCTTCTAAAGCATTTTTAGATTAAGTTTTGAATATTTTTATGTCATTTGAACCAGTAGCATAATGAATTCTAAACTACCAATCCATTATATTGAAAAAACAAATATGTAAAGTTAGTCAAGTGTAATTCTATTAATTATAGGTAAGAAGCAATTAAATAATTATTCATTGAAATAAAGCATTAATAAATATAACATTTTTTAAATTGATATTGGTTACATATAATTATTGGATTTTATTAAAGAATAAATTTTTACTGGAATTTATTATAAAAGGTAAAAAAAAAATTATTTGCTTAAATTTTATAACTTCAGTAATCAGTGAAAATGCTATTTTAAAATAAAGTAAGATTTTTATTAGAATGTTACAAACAAAAATCTCTAAAAAAAATTAATGAAAAAAATGTTAATTTCTTTTTAAACTTATAAAAAAGTAGGTTTATTTGAATTACATATTTTAACAGAATATTTATTATTTTTTTAATGAAAAAAAAAGTTATTCAGATTTAATAAAAAAAAAAGAGAGAGAGAGAGAAACTCATGTTGATGTATCATGGCCATGATTCATTGATAAATGCCAAAAAAATGATGGATTCACATTTTTATAACTCATAATTATGTGTCAAATAAAGGGGACTGGATATTAAAGAGCAATATCTTTGAATTCAGTTGATTGGTAATTCATTACACTTAAATATTTTTAAAGTTTAAAAAAGTATAAAATATTTACTGTTATATTTTGTAATAAATTATTGAATTAAAAAAAAAATTATTTCTTAATTATTTTCTTTTACCTCATTTGTGAGCCTTTTTTTATTTTTTAACAAAAATAAAACTTATTCTATGATTTGCATTTTTTATAAATTTCATTAAAAATAAAATATCAACTTTGCAAAAAAAAAAAAAAAATAGATAAATGAGTAATTGAAAACAATTTCATTTCAAGTTAATATGGATTAAATGGGGAAAAAATATTTCTATCATATACCTAATACAAATTTTGTTGAAGCAAAAGTTCAAATAACAAAAATATATAGCTTTATTCCAGATATTGAGCTCAATTGGTTCCCCAAAAAAATGTCTTGTAAACCAAAATCTCCCTAAAAAATAAGCAATTATAATGATTTTCTATGGGATTAAAAAATTAAAGTTTAAATTGGAAAACCTGTTAGTTAATGAATAAACATTTTACTAAGCATAGTATTAAAAACTACCAATCTGCGGATAAGTATATTGTATAAAAATATTTCAGTAATTATATTTTAAAAAAAAAAAAAGATTTTTTTCATTGGTGATTGGCTTTTTACATAAGAGAATATTTTCTGAATCATAATTCATTAAAATAATGTATATAGGATGGAAAAAATCTAACTACAATGTACATTTTAAAATTTATTTTTGATGATCTTTATATTATCAAAGTTTTTTATTTTTGTAATATCTTACCAATAAAACAGAATTTTTTTGCAGGACTGTTGTTTTTTTTTTTTTTTTTATGTAACAAGTAGTTAGTAAATTTATTTAACTTACATAAAAGCAGTTAAAATTAGATAAAGAATTCTAATATGCAGTTTTTTTTTGCTGTTTTAATAATGTAGATGATTAATTTATTTTTTTTTGCCTGATATTACATTTTTTTATGTTTACAATAAAAGTGATATTATCTAGAATATTTCAGACAAATTATGAGATTATTGATTTAAAATTGAGCAAATAAATATTTTAAACTTATGTTTAATAATCTTCGTTCATGTGAAATTGATTTTTAGTTGCATAATGCATGAAGTCATTTTTTTCTTGAAATAATGTACAATTATGATGATGTTTTGCAATTTGCTACAGGCAAAATAATGTTCATAGGAATTTTAAAACAAAATTGATTGAATGAATAAATTTTAGAGAATATACACATTTTAAATTTAATATTAATACACTGTTGTATACAATCAAAATAATTTGTCTATTTACTGTACTGAATGAAATTGATATCTTTTTGCTTTTGTAGTCATTAATGATGAAAATCTTACTTTGAATATGTCATAAATAAGAGCACTGATTGTTAGAGTAATTTAATCATATTTTAATTTTATAATCAAAACTTGTATAATGAATACAATATTCTGTAATATATATTTTATTTTTGGATGCCATTGCTTTAATGAGATCACTATCCCATGATGTCATCAATGTCACAAAATTGCTGCCATTTAAAAAAGTTTAGAATAGTGAATCCATTATAAATCAAACTGAATACAAATTGATGCTTGGGGTAAAGATATATTTTGAAATGTTAAAAATCAACTTATAATTATAGAAACAAATTTTTGATTGAATATAATAAACAATTAAACAAATCGTACCAACAGAAGTCTTTGTTTCATATAAGTGTACTTCTCAGTTAAGATTGTGTATAGCCTTCTTTAATCTTCTGATCATCAATGGTGGCGAGCATATATTGTAATTTTAATTTGTTAAGCATTTGTAACTGTTTAAATCACTCACAGTCTTTATTTCTTTCTACTATTAAATTCAGTTATGCTCCATTACTGTGCCAATAAGATATTTATGTGAAACTTAAAAGATTACTCTCTTCTTATTCTATTACATCAAAAATAAACAATGCTTAAAAAAAGTACTTACAAAGACGCATGCCTTTTTTTTTTATTTTATAAGATTTCTATAATGAAGATATAAATTATAAATCAATTGGCATTATTAATAGAGACAAACACTTTCAGCTTAGTTGTCTTCAGAGAGTGCTTTTATATTTGCAATCACTGGATCTATGTTAAAAGTCTTAATTAAATGGAGTTGACAAAAAATCTGGATGAAAATACGTGTTGGGTTTTTTTTTTTTTGGAATAGGCAATCTAATTTTGTTTCAAACTTGCATTGGTATGGCAAAAAAGATTGAATGAAATAGAAATTATTATGATAGTATAAAGATTTGTGAAGATGGCATTTTACTTATAATTGTATGGTGGACTATTTCCATTATCTAGTTGAATTGTTAAATGTTCTTAGAAAGGTGAAACTATTTATGCCTTTAAATGAAATTTGAATTTTTATAAAAACTTTAAACATTTTCACCTAGGTAAGGAAATAGTCCAAGTTGTTTAACTATAATAAAAATCATTGTTATTGTAACTACTAGTAATTAGAAAATTACTTCAAATATTTTTGCATATTAGTATTGCATGTTCCAGAATTACTGGTGACTTTTTTTAGTTTTCAGCTTTTCAAATAATGAAAACAAATCATTAAATAATAAATAGGTTAATGCCTCTGGAATTGGGTATAAATTTGAATAATGTCAGCTTCAGTCATCGTGCTTTATACATTTTTGTCTACCATATTAAGTGAAAAAAATGACAAAATACTCTGCATTTCAGGAATCTGACCTTTACCAACAATTATCCCAAATAATAATACCTACACAATTTATGTTAGTAATGTAATGGCAACCAACGAAATGCCACACAAATGAGGTGATATCTTTTCAAATTTATTTACATCTAATTCAAGGTGAATTAATCTATTATATATTTCAATATTGGATTTCGTAAGGTTTTTAATAATATGAATCTTTGATTCTGACTTAATTAACATACGGCCAGTTTAGAATAAGCTAGTTTATTGTAAGCATTTGAAGCGCTAAACATTAATGCTTTAACATTAAATAGAACATCATTGCAGTATTAATATAAGCTGTGTGGATTGTTGACTGTGCTTCAAGGGAGCTAGAAAAGAAAGTTGTGGCTGAAATACATGTGTATTGCAAAGAGATATTTAAAATTTTTTATGTAATATAGCAGTCATGGTAAAAAGTGTACTGATGTTTTTCAAATGTAAAAAATAAATTTAATAGAGATCAATGTTTATGTTAATCACAAATATTTTATTAATTATAATATTAGAAATAAGAATTGTACAAGGTATTTAAGAAATGGCAAAAATAAAGTAATTGGAAAAATGTTTTAATGCTTTTTGAAAATGTTTTCACTATTATTGCATGAATTTTAAATGTTAATTATAAGTTTACTTGTAAATGGTCATTTTTATATGCTTTTAAATTATTTTTGCAAGGAACATTTTAGGTTTAAGGAATGAATTTTATTTTATTTAGAATACACAATAATTTTTTTTAGTCTAATTCATTATCTATAGATTTAATTTTAATGATTTCTCAAGTGAACCTACAAGTTTCTTTTTTTTTTTGTAATTGATATATGGTGCTAAACAAATTCTATTAAATTATTTTTGGTTGGCATTTAGATGATCTTTTAGTGACTTAACTTTTTATAAACTGATGATTATAATATCATTGTAAATATAGAATTTTAGTAGATGATGATATATTTTGTGAAAAAAGATTTGGGCCTTTTGATAAATTGAAGACATTGCTAATCTTTATGCAATGTTAATTGCAAGCATAGAGAATAATTTTTGTTTAAATTTTTTTTAAATTTTTTAATCTACCCAATAGATGAATAATTAGTATAATTCCTTTTTTGGTTTAAATTGGTATGTCATTTTATGGTGCAAGATTCATAAGTACCAGAGCATAAAGCAAACTGTGATAGCAGCCTTTCAGTTAATTTGAAACAGCCTTTTCAGATTATATTAGAAAAGTAAATATAGCACTAAAATAATTATATCAGTTATCAAAATATTGAAACAATTTAACCTTAATTTTATTTATATTAGAAGTTTAGTTTTAAGAAATGTTTTATTAAAGTAATGAATTTTAAAATATTGTAATTTTATATACGTATCTACGAACACATTTACAGATTATTATTTTATATATTTATTTTTGTTTTACATGTATTAAATAGCTTAATAATTTATCATAACTAAATACTATTAAAATTTAATTATAAATTAGAATATAAATTTTCATATCTAATAATTATATGTATGTATATTTTTATTTTAGCTGGACTTACAGATGTCATTGTTTATAATTTTCCTGAAGATAAACAGCGCAATCGAGGTTATTGTTTTTTGGACTATGAATCCGATCGAGCTGCATTTCTGGCGAAACGAAGGCTCTTTCGAACCCAAGTTTGGGGCTGTGATTTATCAGTTGATTGGGCTCATATGCAAGAGGAACCTGATGAAGAGACTATGTCTAAAGTTAAAATTTTATACGTTCGTAATGTTGTTGCAGATGTAACAGAAGATGAAATTAAGGAAAAATTTGAACCATTTGGAAAATTAGAGCGTGTCAAAAAATTAAAAGATTTTGCCTTTATTCATTTTGAAGAAAGGGATAACTGCATTCGTGCTTTAGAAGCTCTTAATGCTACCCAGCTTCGTGGTGCAACTTTGGAGATATGCTTAGCCAAGCCTCCTCCTGACAAGAAAGATTTGAGAGGATATCAAAGGAAACAGAAAGATTGGGATCGTAATAAGAAAGGAAAATGGAGAGGAAATAATCGTGACCAGTATGATTATGATTTTTTTTATAATTATTATGGTGGTTATGCTGATCCATATTATGATGAATATTATAGTAGCTACTACGATGATGATTATTATGGTGGTTACGATTCTTACTATGACGATTATTATGGATATAGTGGAAGTGGTGGTGCAGATTACAGTTACCCTGGAAATTATTCTCGTACTTGGTCTCGCAGTAACAAAAGTGGTCAGTCTTCTGCCAGAGGTAGTAATCGCAATACTCGGCCAAGTGGAGGCACTAGTGCATCCTATAATACAAAATGGCGTGGTGGTAGAGCTGGTGGCAGGCAACGCGGTCGTGGAAACTATGCAGGTAAAAGAAAATTAGATGGTGACCAGGTGTCAGGTGCCAAACGACGCTTCCAGAACCAAAGCTGGTATTAAGTTTGAAACTGATTACAAATAAATAAATAAAATCATTCCACACGGTTTCATTTAACTCTTATAAGAGTTTTTGAATAAAAGTGGGTTATAGCTATTAGTAGTCCTTCACTACTAGCCTAAAGGGAGTAGTAACATGCCAGTCAAAGATTAGACTTTAAAATGATTGAAAAGCTATCATAATCAAGGAGAAAATGATTTATATCATAATAATTATCATTTTTAAATTAATAAAGAGAGGGGGAAAAAATTAAGTCATTTGTTATCATATTTGTGAATTTTTTGTTTTTCTAAATATTAATTTTGATGTGTATTTTGATGTATGTTTTTTAACTACACTACATACATTTGTATATATGCTCAAATAATTTTTTCCTCCTCTCATCAAGGGAAAGGCAATTCGTAACTTTCTGTATAGAATTCTTTGAAATAACATTAATTTGTTAATTATTAAATTTTTGATTTTTTTTTTTTTTAACAATTATAAAATAAAATATTGGTTTTATTTATGTAAACTACATGAATATAATCCTTTTATTATGAAAAAAATTAAAAAATATTCTTTATATAATATGTTAATAGCACCAATAAAATTTGCCTTGAAAATAAAATATTCATTTATACATTTTTTCTTAATATTGTGTAGCTTTAAACCGATTTTTAATTTGTTCTTTTAATAAATTTATCATTTTATCTTTATCAAAGGATTTTTTCATTATTCTCCAGTTGCTTATGATTGATTTTATTCATTTATTTATTTCTGTAAATACAGTATATATATAAAAAATAATTATAGGAAATTAGCATTTTTTTCTTTTTGTTATTTTGTTAAATGTTTTAAAATTGCATTTCTTCTCTTCATGTCTGCATTGTTATGTAGTATTTGAAATTTTGAGCTTTTTTTTAATTCTGAAAGTTTTTAATAATTGTGTCTATCATTAACTTCACATTGTTTGTAGATTAGACTACAATATCCATTACAAAACAAAGAATAATATCTGTATCAATATGAAATTTGCGATCAGAATCAAAACTAGATGATTTAATAGTTTTTTTTTTTTTTTTGCATAATAGTAGTGAATATTTGTCATTTTTTAGACTAGGATATACTATCTTGATTCAGAGAAAAAAAAATGTAAATTTATAATATACTTAGTTGCATTAAATTATTCTTGTTCCATTAAATGGCAACATTTTAAAACCGAAATTCATTTCTTTTAATTAAAAAAAAAATCCATTTAATTAAATCCTAGTAAATTTATTATCATTCAGCAATTAGATTTTTCTAAAATGTTGTCAAATTTTTTTAAAATTGTACCACATATTGGAAATGGCATGTTCTTTGCATATTAATACTGTACTTGTATTGAATGTGTGTTTTACCACCTGGCTACACATTTATGCCACTTCCCATCATTTTATAACAGTATTGAATCTCATTTCAAATGTTTATAAAATACTCGTTTTCTTATTTAAAGTAGTTATAGTTTAAAATAAGGGAGGTTTGAAGGATGCAATACAGGAAATGGTCACCCGTGGAGCCAGGTGATTACTGTGATTGGCATGTTTTTAACTCCAAAAATTGTTAGGCTTTAGTAAAAAAAATTTAGTCTGGTTTACTGTGTATTATTATTTAGTGTGTTGTTTCTAAAAATAAAAATAAAAAAATATAAATTGTTAGATTTTTTTTTTCACTATATATAAAGTTGACACACTAAAAGTGTATAGTTTTTTATATCTAGTGTGATTGATAGTAGCTATTTCATAAACTTTTCAGGTAAGTTATACTTAATGATTTTAACACAGTGCATTTTTAATAAAAGTTTAAAATTAAATATTTCAAGTAGTTTTTTTTTCTTTTTATATTAATTTTATTTTTTACCTAATACTGGAATAGTCGATATGAGTTTAAATTCATGTAAATTTGTTATACATGTAAGATTTTTTTTTTTTGTATTTTTAAGTGCTTTACATTTTGGCATTTTTTTTTTTTTTTGCTGTTCAAAATTCAATCCTCCCTCTTATTTGAAAGATCCTAATGCCAATTTCATTCATATTTGCAACATTTTATTTTTACAATTAAACCTTTTTTTCTATATCATATATTGACACTCTTTACACTATTTATTACAAATATAAGCTTAGAAGTGAAATACATTCTACAAGTTAATATTTTTGAAGTTTGGAAAATAGAAAAATGAAGTACTAAACTGAATTCTTAAGTATAAAAATGACACTTTGTTATTTGATTGTACTCTTGTCTATTTTTAAAATAAACAAATTCTAGTTGAGATAACACAATAGAATGAAAATTTAAAAATTTCACAAAAAATTGTTTCAACATTTACAAATAGAAATTTCTGCCAGTAAAACCAATTTCCAAATAAAATTAATTATAATCACATTTTTTGTGTTTAAAATAAATATTTACACTTATATTGCATAAATGTGTAAATAAATTAAATTTTTCTTTCAGAAATGATCTCCCAGGAATAACCTGAAGCTAAATAATCTAATCAATGACGCTGTTGATTTCTTTGTATTACGATACAGCCAATCAGAGCATTGTCAGATTTCTTTTATGTGATTAATTTGTATGAGATCCATATAATACTGACAATTACAGATTTTTTTTTAAGACTAATAATTTTGGCTTGATTATTACACACACAGAAAAATGTGGACCGGTAAACTAACATTATGGGTAATTGCAAAACTGATAGCAGTGCCATTGCACTGCCTCATTTTTTTTTAAAAACCTTAGTGATTTTGTAACAACTACATTCTAACTCAATTTTAATAAGTGCGATCACTAAAAAAATCTTTTTTAAAAAATTTTGAGTATTTTTATATATTATTTTATGATATTAAGATTTTAATTCATGTTAATATAGCTATAAATAATTACTAGTAGTTTAAAATTTGACTTATGGAATTCTCTTCCATAAATACAAAGAGCTATTCAAAAAAGATTTGTATCTTATAAAATATACATATTCTATCATCCAAATCATTCTGTAAGGTTTCGATTTCATAATAGAAGGAGATAAGATCAGAGGATAAATAAATAAGTATTCATCATTAATCTTTTTTTTCTTTGCTTATGAAAACATTGTGGTCTTCATAATTAATAGTAAATATTTGACAATGCAGTTCCTAGTTACTAATATTTATTACCATTGATTGCAAGGGAATTGAGTCATATCACGTGACTTAATTTAATAAGCTTGTATTACAAATGTTATATATTGAGCATGCTCTTAACAAGTATTTTAGAATATCCCTATCCTCAGATCAGTTTATTCTCACTGAGGAATGCCCAAAGCATGAAACCAGTCTGAGGATAGGGATAGTCTGGAAAGCTTGATAAGAGCTATTGGCACGCTCATTATATTTATATAATATTGCTATTGATTTTTGGGTACATGGTTTTGTGATATAATTGATTTTTAGTTATTAAAATTGTTTTTTTTCCCATATAGTGAAATACATTATAACAGTGTTTTCCAAAATGAGCGGTGAAAACTTCTGGGGGGGGGGTGCAATAGTGGGTTCAGAAGCACTTGAAGGGCGTTCAGGTGGTCTAGCCTTTTCTCCGGATGTACCGATCGTCGGCTTTAACTCTCTCAAATCACTAATTTTTACATTATTTTGCCGATTTTATGGTTATTTTATAAATTGTTTATGTGCAAGAATATATAAAAAAAATGGGGATAGTCAGAGTAATTGTAAATGTTTTTCGCATTTTTGATGGTTTTTTTTTTCCTCTATTAAAAAGTTAAAAGGAATGCAGATTATTATTGTATGGTTAATTTTATTAATAGATAGAAGTGGTCATTCTGTCCATTATAATTTTTTTTTTAAAAAATAAAGTAATTTAAGGCCAATATCAGCTGAGAGAATCTAAAAATTTGTCATATCTCAGATTTGTTTTTTTATTTAATCTGTTGTAAAGATGGAAAAAGCTATTTCCATTGTATTAAAATTAGATGTAAAACGGAACTCCTTGAAGAATTAAAAGATTCTGAGTGGAAAATGAAAGAAGTGAAGGATAAAAAGGTGTAAAAAACTATATCAATCCAAGAAATTGGAGATAATGGTTGTAATAGTGAAAGAGGGGTACTCAATTTTCAGTAGATGTTGGGGGGGGGGGGGCTCTTTTGAGTTTATTGTTTTCCTTGCTATGTTTTGTTTGCTAGGCAGTTAAGGATTTGCTGAACTAAGAGAAATATTCTAGTTGTAAAGCAGTGGAGAACTTTATGAAAGAAGGCAGAGCTGAGCCTCGCTTTAAATTATAGTCTGTCCAGAATTGCATGATCGATTCTTGGTTGGCTGCTGTCGTTATTATAAAGATTTCTAGAGAAAGCTAAGAAATATAAAAATGCCTAAATTTTATCATTAAAATGCTAATGCAGTAAATTTGCAATGTTAGTGCACTGGCCAGATTCTTACGCTGTTGTCACATAGCCACAGAAGATAGCTGATGATGAACACCTTAATGCCTATGTTTTGCTGTGAAGAAGGAAAGTCCTCGCGGCCTTGTCATGATTTACAACGCACTTAAAAGTTACTAAGTCCAGAGATGGTTAATGGAAAGAAACCGGATGGTATAATTTTTATTTATCATTATGTCTTGTTACTATAAATTTTATTGTATTTTTTTTCTTTTCTCTCTATAAATTATTTGATTTTTCTACTTTAAAACAGTTATACCAAATTAATTTCTGGAATGCTTGTGTGTATGCCGAGGTGTAGATATATATATATTTGTTTGTTATTGTTTGCTTTTAACACACTATTCTATTTGAGAGAAGAAAAACTTAATTTGCGTGAAATTATTGTTTTTGTAATCTATATATGATTATTGAAAATTTATTGACATGCTACCGCCTAAAACTTCATGGTACCATCTAGCAGGGTATTAGAGTTTTGGATAGGGAGAAGTCAGGAAATAGCGATTTTGGTTTGATTTCACTCATTTAAACTTAAATTTAATAACTTTAAATTTTGTTTTTTATTGTTATTGATATTGCGTTTATGTTGATGCCTTATTCCGATGCATGACATTGACATCATATTATATCTTGTGTGCATTGTATGAATTACAGGGTAGGCATCATTCAGTACAGTATCATTAGTTGCTATTTACGTCAAAAATATTAAACAGATTGAACACGGAAAACTTATATGGGGGGGGAGCAAAATTTATGTCTTGCAGGGAGGGGTGGCCTGAAAATGTTTGGAAACCTATGCTCTATAACATTAATATATTAGAAAATTCAAAAGCATCATAGTTTTGTTTTCCAGATTTTCAATTACAGAACAAATTTAGTCTTCTTTGGAATCTTGAAAAAGTATTACGAATATTTTTTAATAGAAAATATTTCCTTTATTATGTGGGAAGTTTTTTTTTGTTTCTTGAAGATTAATCAATAATACAATTTGTTTTTGTTTTTTTCAAATAATACATTTTAAAACTGCTACAGACTATGAGAAAATATTTGACAATACGTTCTTTATATTTTACTAAATTCATCTGATGAACCAAGATTATTTCCATGTATTATTATAGGAAGGTAACTCAAAATTTAATAATAAACATATATATATACAGATATGACTACAGTACATACATAACTGGCACAATTTATTTTTTTTGCTAGATTTTTCAATACTTAATATTTTAAAAAGTACAGATGATCATTTCCTACACTTACACAAGCGATTAAAACTAGCAAATTTTCCAGTGTGTCACCAATCCAAACCATAGTAATCAATGGATGTTAGAATGTTTGTGCATAAAATCCAAGGCTCCTCACTGAAAGCCACAACCTAGAAACTAGTCTGGGGATATTGGAAGAGTAGGCGTTAAATAGGTATTTTATGCATAAACCTAGCATTCATTGACTATTATGCAGTACTAACATGGAGAGTGTTACTATTTTAATGATTAAATTTACTTGATTTTAAATTGTATTCTAAAATATTTAAGTTCACTTTTTTTTTTTAATCATGTTTTATAAGATATGGTGCTTTGTTATTCCTTTATTTTCAAATTATTGTGTACTTTATATTTCTATAATTTTTTTTTAATTAAACATCTTGGCATTATAATTTTTTAATTTCAGTAGTATTTTATTAATTTATTATTTAAAAATCATACTGACATTAAATAATTCAATTATGTTATAAACATATAATTGTTTATTTGAATTTGACAATTATTTTTTCTCTCCAGTATTGATTTGCTCATGGTTGATGCTGTAAAATCTAACCATGACAAATCTTATGAATATATAATTTAAAGACAACTTATTTTTTTTTGGATGTTTTTTTTTCTTAATCACAAACTATTTATTAAAATGTATGTATTTAAGGTGGAGTAAACTTAGTAAACATGGTATTTGTAAGATCTTTGTTTTTAACTTATATCACTTGATCAATTTAGTAATTTTTAATCTAAATATAATGATACAGGTATTCACTCAATTTGTTTTGGAGCCATTTATTGCAAGAATATTGATATGACATATTTAAAGAGAATATGCAGCGAAAAATAAAAGGCCAAAAATGTTAAAACATTTTTAAATTCAACAATTTTGTCATATGTATTTGTTTAAAGCAATTGTATAAAATTACATAAATTTTTTTTTATTTTTTGAAAAATTTGAATTGCTTTAAATATATGGAAATAATTATTGTTATATAGCAATACCAAATTGAAAATCATATTGGATTAAAATGTTGAAATGATATGAATAAAGAAATATTTTTCTCACTCCAAACTTTGCATATTATTACTGAAAATTTTAAAAAGAAATATTAGTTTTATTTATTACCAGATGTCATCAATTCCTGACAATCATGAGCAACATTTCTTCAAAATTCTGTTTTTTTATGTGATAATAGTAATTGAATTGTTTATTGTTTGGAAGCACCAGAAGTGATAACTTGTGACACTGTCCATGATTCTAATTTCATAGTCTACCACTTTATCATTGCATCAAATGATTAGAGATTTTTTTAAATATAGTCTACTGTCTCCCACAGTTTGAAACTGTTTTGCAAATAGGACATTATCAATTATTACCATGATTATTATATATTGCTCCTATTCAATATAGATTATGCAATCCTCTACTTAAGTGTTTTGCAATTTGTTGAGTAAATTGAAATTTTTACTCAGGTCTGGTTGCTTCAGGTAAATGTTTTTCATTAAACATGGCACTAGGGTATGAAAACATTTTCTCCAAAAATGGGAGGGGAAAAAAACAGTTTTATATTAAGAGATATTTATATATGTCAGGAAGTATTTATATAAGTGGAATATTGCCTATATTACCAATAGTAAATTGATAAATCAACAAAAAGATGCAATTAAAGTTTTTTTAAAAAACAAAATGATTGCTACAACAGTATATTTATCTATACAATTTAATATTCAGTAAGATGTTTTTTGTAATTCCTACTCTTATTCTCACAAAGAAAAATTTCAGCACTCAATTGCTTTATCATTTCTAGCATGGAGTTCTTTTGATATAAACATCTTATTTATTCTGGACCTTGATCCAATTTTTTTTTAGATCTTTTATATATATATATATAATCACTACATCATGCATGATTATAACAAGTGTGAATTTGTGGATTGAATTCTCATATCAAAACAGTTGGATACTAAAATTGGAATACTTGAATTCTTTATTCATTATTATATTTTATAATTTAAAATGAACATATATTATGATACTAATATTTATGCATGAAATATTGGAAACATTTTTGAAATACAGTATTTGCTTATTTCTTTAGTTGAACAAATGTTATTGGAATACATGTATCAAGATTGCAATGAGAGTTCTAGACTGAAAATGATTGTGATAGTAGCAATTGTGGAACACTAAGTACATATACCCTCAGTAGCACAATTTTATTTCAAGTTAAAAAAAATTACTTTAGCTAAACATTCAGCACATAAAGAACAAAGTTAAATACTCTACAGTATAATGTTGATAAAGTCAAATTTCATGAGGTTTGTAATTCGTCCAATAATGGACATGTTACTTAAATTTTTAGTTACATATTGATTCTTCATTAAATGCATTCTAAATGTGCTGTGGCTGCTATTTCAAAGCACCTAGCTAACAAAAACAAGTTTTATTGCTGATTAGTTCAAATGATAAAACAATCATCATTTGAATAAAAAAAAATCAACTAATTACTTCAGAATTCATAAAAAGTCTAGCATCAGAAGAAGCAACAGAGCTATGATCCATAGTCTATCACCACTGCATTAAACTGTACAGATCACTTTGAATAAATGGTGTAAGTAGTAATAGCTGAGTACAGTCCATGGATTTAGAGGTTTAGAATTTGTGCTTACAACTATTTTATATTTTATTGAGCATTACCTTAATAAATAATATGAACAATATTTACAATTTTTATCTTATAAACTATATATATTTACTCGTAAGCATATTCTTAGCCTAACATTTTTTTCGTGTATGAGGGGGGATCCAAAAATAATCCAAATTGTTCTCTGGTAGCCACGTCTATTGTAGTACATGCTTCTTTTAGATATCTTGGGGGGACCCTTCAGCATCAATCTTCCAAATGACATTCTGTGAATTTGTAGTCACATGTAGCATTTTTTTTATAAATTATATTTCGTGTATTTGTTGATTTTTGTAAAGGCTGAAAAATTGGAACAATGTGAAATTCTGTTTTTCTTGAAAATGGCAGATAATATGGTTTTAATGCTTGAAAGAGGTTACAAACAAATTGCTCTGGAAAAAACACAAGTTTGTGTGTAGGTTAATAGAAGTGTTAAATTTATCATTTTCTAAAACGCTTGGCGAATGAAGTCAAATCAAGTCAATTTGGGGGGGGGGGAGTGCAAATGGTGATTATTCACTCATATTTGTTCATAACAATCGGGCATTTAAAACCAAGTTCTGAAACTTTTGTGTGATGCAGTAAGATATAAATGTCCCATTTTATAGCAATGTGAGTTGCATGTTTCATTATGACAGCACGGCTAGTGCATAAGACTAGTATAAACAGGTTTTAATTAAATTCCGCATGACCCAACAGTCACATTTGCTCATTTTTGCTCTGAGAGACCTTTTTTTTTAATCTCATGAAAAAATGTGTCAATTTTTTTTCTTTTTGCTGACTTAGTAATGGTGAAGAAAAAAATGATGGATGCATTAAAATACGTCACTTTGCAAGTGTTTTCGAACTCCTTTGAAAAGTATAAAATCACGTTTAGACTGGTTCTCATTGCATTAGACTACACTTTGAAAGTGATTCAATTTGCAATATCTAAAAATAAATATACAGGTTTTTATTACAAAATTCTGGTTATCCCTTCCCCCTCCCCTGTATTTACCATTTGATTGACAATAATTCCAACAAATAATCTTCTAAGGTTTCTGGGAATTTAATGCAAATCTAATTAAGAACAGCTTCCTTGGAATTAGTTATTTAACTGAAAACTTCTTACTGTTTGAATTAAAAGGGATTTCAATTTTTTGATATGCACTTAAATATGAGAGAAATGCTCTATGTAGACAGCATAAGTTAAAGTAATGCTACTAAGTATGTCAGATAAATCACTAATTCAAGTTTCATCTCCCTCAGGAAACTTCAAACAATGAAAAAAATGTGAGATCTTGTGAAGTACCAATTTCGTTTTCCAGATTATCTAGATGTATTTTATTTTCTTAGATATTGCGGTAGTCTTATAAGATAAAGTCATTGTGTCAGAGAATTTACCTGCATCTTATTTTTGTTATGGTCAAACTCTAATTAAATGTATGCATCCAATACCAATGAGTTATTATTTTACAATTAATTCAGCAGATATCTTTATAATATTTGTGAATAGTTAGCTGTGTAAAAAAAATGTTATAAAGCAAATAATTTGAGTTTTAATCTATAATTTTTCACATTTATTTTTATTTAATATATATATTTATTTAATAAATAAGTAAATAATATAAATTTCATACTATAAAAGTGTTTAGTGAGGAATTTTAAAGTATAAAAAAAAAATACATAATATAAAACAACCAAATGCAATAATATAAACTTCATACAAGAAAAGTCATGATTGGTATAATTAATTGATTAGATAAAACTATTTTGATTAGAAAATGTAGGATCTAAAAGATATCTATAATATATATTAAGAATTGCTCTGTGGCATGAGATTATTAAAAATAGTATATATTGTATAATTCTATAAAACAGATAGTTTTCTTGGAGATATATTAAGCTTTGATAACAAGAAATGTTAATAATAATTAACTTAGATAAGTGGAAAAACAATTTATGTAAATGAAAACAAAATCAGTGTGATTTGGCCAGGACAATACAATCAAGAAATACTCTTAAATAAAAATTAACAAATAATAATTAGCATATGTAGCAACAGTTTTGAGATCATCTAGGGATGATGTTCAAATTGTGCACATGAATATACAAAGCATCCAATGTTCTACCAGAAACAAACTTTAGTGTTCGTTAGATAATAAATTTTTAAGTAAAGGTGAGACCATTTTCTCTAACCAACAGTTTAAAAATCACAGAAATGATAGAAATTGGTCTACAAGTATTTAAGATAACTGAAAATTAGTGATATAAAAAAAAATTAAAAAGCAAATTGTAAATATTGTTTTTATACATTATCTATAGATATTTTCATTGTTAAAAAATTTCATTTCAAATATTTCATTATTTTTTTTAATTTACTACATTTCTGTTTAATGTTTTAAATAATTTCTTGAATTTTTTGTACTAACTTATTAATTATTTATACTTAACCACTGATTTTGTAATTAAAGATTTACAAATATCGTGAAATTTTTAAAGTGCAGAATTGTCATTTAAAGCAAAAATACTATCGTTCTGATTAAATAATAATATTTTTAATTATATGAATGATTATTTGCCCGTTTTCAGTTGAATAATTTTAATACTGGTGCAAAATTATCTGAAATTCACTTTATAATTTAGATGTTGATTTGATCTTAGAGATATAGTCCATATTGAGTGACAAGTTTATAAGGTAAAAAGATATCTTAATCAAAACTGTAACTCTAAAGTAAATTTAAATAATTTATGAAATGATTACAGATTTATCAGCTGAATCTATATTCTTATCCATAAATGCTATTGAAGGTAAACAATCCCTCAAAATCAAGAATGACGATCATGCATAATCAATATAAATCAACAGTAAAAATAAATGAAACAAAAATACATTCTGCGGAACCAAGTGTTTTTATACAATTCATACCTATCGCTCCCAAATGTAAACGGCTGTGGAGGAAGAATACTTGAATATTCATCCAAAATATATAAATGCTATTGTATGAAAACCAAAATTCAGTTGTTAAAAAAACTTGAAGGGAAATTATTTAAATAAGCTACAAATCCATTAAAATTAGTTCTAATATTTTGTAAATTCAAATGAAAAACAAAGTTTTTTTTTTAAAAAAAAACAAAAACCTAGGCATTTTAATAAATAAATATCTGCTGTTAACTTCATTTTTAATTCAAATAGATAAATTCAAATTATTCCTAGAATAAACTATTCTGTATAAAAGTCAAACCTGCATTTTCACACTCTTTGCTTATCCACAGAAGATAACTAATCTATGAAATAACATGGTATTTTCGTTTGCTAAAATAAAAATACTACATGAATTAAAGCAAGTAAAAATGAAAATGTCTTCTTATGTCTCATTTCATGCTGAACCAGCAATCTCCAATTATTTCAATCTCATGAATTCTTCAATAAAGGTGACATCTAGTTTAACCAGTGATATATATGACCATCATTTGTGTTTAAATTATTTTTGGCAGTGTTTTTCTTTTTTTTATGAAGTTGAATAATTAATAGAATTTAGAAGCTATGTCATTAGTGATATAATTGAAGTTAAGTTAGGAATATAAATTTTGTACATATGTTAGAAATTTATGGCAATAAATATTTTAGTCTGTTTTCATGGTTTGTTTATTACACTATAGAGGGGTTGGTGTGAACATACTGATATAAGTCTAGTAATTTTTCAGTAATGTACAAGAGAGGGTGGTATTTTTTTTTTAAATGCTCTTAGTTTT
This sequence comes from Epiperipatus broadwayi, assembly GCA_028023455.1. Taxonomy (NCBI): domain Eukaryota; kingdom Metazoa; phylum Onychophora; class Udeonychophora; order Euonychophora; family Peripatidae; genus Epiperipatus; species Epiperipatus broadwayi. Next base: position 6,210,668 of record JAQFVV010000041.1, on the reverse strand, counting down.
AGTGGATTGTAAAAGTTTATTTTAAAATGAATAAAATTTTCTTTTTAAAGTGTTTAAGGAAAGTCAGCAATTTTCTCATAAATTTTGGGGTGTTAAGATAGTGTTGCTATTGCTTTGGCTTTTCTTCATTATTTTTGCTGTTATCTACAACATTACTGATATGCATTTTTTGCTTGGCATAGAAATAGTTTCTAAAATTATTAGTTTAAAAAAATGTGAAGATTTCAGTATCGTATAGACCTCGTACAAATATCGATGCAGATTTGAAACTTATTAGCAAGCTGACACTGCTTGATGGATTGTATTGCTGACAGTATCACTGATTGGTAGATTATTTGGTTCGGTTATGTCCAGAAATTAATTCAACTACTACTTTTTACAAGTGATTGAATTAATTAATTTCTGGATACCCCACGCTTTTCTTCAAGTTAAATATAAAAATCCCAATAGCGATTGAAAATAATTATGTACAAAATCTTCTAAACCACTTGTGAAGTATCAATTTTAAAAGATAGATAACTAATCTCATAAATAATGGGATAGTACATTACAATAAATAAATTATATTCCTTATATATAATAGATCTTTCTAAACTTAAAAGTCATGGGCACAGCTGCCAATCCTGAACACCTAGAGTTTATATCAGTATTTGAAGTAGTACTTAATTACAGAAAAGCAGATTTTACAAAAGAATGCATCATGAGAATTTCTTCAAATTAAAAAAAAAATGATTATAATAATTATTATACCCATAAATTTTAGAGGATACCTCCTTTCATAAACTAGAAGAATTTGCTAATAGCTCTAACAAGCTTTATCTAGAAGCAAGAGAAAACATTTAAAATTTTCTAGAAATTATTCCCAGACTGGTTTCTAGCTATTGGCTTTTTTCAGTAAGACACTTTATCTGAAAATTTCAGATTTTTTATTTAAAAATTAACTATCAGATAAGTGCTATCTTTGAGTTGGTAATTTGGATCAAGTGTCTGAAATATCTTAGCACCTTACTGAGGAAAGCCAATAACTAGAAACCTGTTTGGTGCTGGGAATTTCTATATAGAGATTTTAAATGCTTTCTCTTGCGGCATTTATCAATAAAACTTGTTAAAGCTATTAGCATGCTCTTTAATTTAGTTTATAATTACAAGCTTATCAAATTAAGTTACATGATGTATGCCTTAATTTTTTTGCTACCCTTTTTTTTCACGTCTGATATAAATGCATGATTTTTTAATGAAATTTGCACCTAGTTAAAGATACTGCACACATAAATATTTTTAATCTTGCTTTTTTCTCTGTAACCAATGTAGCCAAAATAAATTAGGCATTTCATTTTTTCAAAATCTACTCCAATGATCTCCAAATTTATAAAACTGGACATTACCATTTCAACCATGAAAAGCTATGTGAAAAAAATCATTTCAATTTAGCAGTTCTGTTCAAAGATTTACTGATTATTCATTAATAAAAGTTAATTGTAGCCTTTTTTTATTAACTTTCTTTTAATATGATGTTTTCTTTTGTTTACAGCAAATCAGCGAAGAATTGCAAGCCATACCTATGATACAATTTAAATATAGATGCCAATAAAAATAACTGCATTTATAAAATTATGTAATAAATAAAATAAATTAGTTTGCAAGGCAAAGAAGTGACTCAAATAAATCATGATTGCTCATACATGAGAATCTTCATAACATTTATGAACTCAGATTTACCAATTTCTAATTTGTTTAAGTATTGAAAACTAGGTACGGGAAACTAAAATTATTTCAAACATTGATAAATTTGTATGTAGTACTCTAAATGGGGTGATTTTATTTATTTTTTGTTAATGTACTATTAGTCCTCAGAAGAAAATTTGAAATCTCTGTATGTTCGCAAAGGTCTATCCCACAGTGTATATATCTTCAATAATCACATTTTTCTTTTGTTATGTGTCAATATTCATTTGAAAAGATAAATATCTATATGTTCTATTAAATATTAACTTCTTATTCAAATGTTCTACTATAAACATAATGCTCTTTGATGTAATAAGACATATCCAAAATACTAATTGCTGCGATGTGTCAACAATATAGTATCACTTCTTTTTTTATCAAACTCATCCTGAACTAGTTGTTGATTTTCAAGATGATTATAATCATTTATAATATAGCTTCCTATAATTGATATCCCTAGAGAATTAGAAAACTGATTCTTAATTTTAAAATCGATATATGCCTGAAATTATGTGAAGTGTTAATTTAATAACTTTTTAAAATATAAGTTGAAACCAAATATCACCTTAGCCACTGATTTCATAATTAAGCAGATATTCATTCACCTCATGCTTTTTATCATGATATAAATCTGGACTGGGCGAAAGTTATAAAATACTTTTAGATTCTAATCAGATTTAGAGCTTTTATGGCTAATTGACCCCAATATTAGTGAATGTGTAACTATATGTATTCTTAGCTAGAAGGTAAAATTGTGATAGAAAATTTTCATCATTTAACTTTGAAAGTAATGGCATCAATATTTTTTATGAGAATCTGTTGGAAATAGCTTTGCCCTGTAGTGAACTACATAAAGGCTGCTAATTTGTACATTATCATGGCTTATGAAGTTTCTCTCTTCTATAATGCCAGTCAATAGACTGCTAAATTAAGCACAAATCTTTTTTCCCCTGCATATAAAGTTATAATTATTTATTTGTGATCATGAGATTTTACTTGTAGATATATGTTGGATTATTTCAATAATATGAATGAGTTCTTGAATGTTTTACAAAAATTCATACATTTTCAAATACATTTAACTATTGGTAATAACACAGGATAATAGTGAATAATGTTTTGAGTGACATCTAGAATGGGAATTGAACCAATGAACTTGAAATTTAAACACCAAATTTGAATTTATTTGGAAAAGTATAAAGTTTGAATTTTTCGACAAATATTTAGCAATTCAAGTAAATGATAAAAATAGTCCTACATATAAAAACTTTCTATATCCATTGATAGTTTTATATTAATTATGCTAAGAAAATGTAGATCAAAAGGTTTATGAAAACTCGTAGAAACATTGTTTCTCAACATTTTTAACCTAACAAATGCTGTAAAGAATAAAATAGTACTTCTGTATGGCTTGTAAGCTGAACTTTATTTTACAGTTAAATTTTATATCATTCCACATTTTCTTTAGTTAATTTAACATTTCTTATTTAAACAAAACTGCATGTATATTCATTTTTTATATGTGCAATTATAAATAATCTAAAGCAGATTTTTTTTCAAAAACCATATGAGAATTTAAAACTGATTCTTTTACCAGAATTCTCTTTTAAGAATCTTTCCTTGTTATCTTATTTGCAATTTACATTGAACCCTTGTTTTTTAAAAAAAGGAACAAGCCATAGAGAATTATATTTTTAATGTTGTGTTATATCTGCTTCAACTTTAATGACTTAATTGAAAGCATAAATAAACTAGAATCATCAGTGTATTTTAGACATTTCAAGATTTGTCAAGTATTTATATCTATCAACAAAATCATATAATTGCCTACAGATTAAAAGATTTTTCCATAAAATCCTAACATTCTTGTGTAATTAAACTAGGTATTGATAAAACATAATACATGTAATTTTGCCAAATCATAAAAGCTAGAGTGTTTAATATTATTATAATATGCCCTATTTTTAAAATGTTTTTTATTAACCAAGTGGACAATTGTGTTCAACATGAACATATTTTAAATTATATAATTCTTATATTCAAGCAAGAACAAAGTTTTAAAATTGTAATTCTAGATTCCAGTTAATTAAATATACTTAGAAGATTTCTCAATAAATTGATTACATTCTCTTTAGAAAACTAATTTATTTAAATAAATATATATTGTATCTACCAGGATCAATTAGGAGCAAACATCAGATCACTAAAATATGGCCATTATGTCTTGTACAAAAATCACTGACAGTAATAATCCTAAAATAGCTAGCTCTTGTGCTCTAAAACAACTCATCTAATCAAGAATTCTTATAGTCTCAATCTTATAAAACTGGTTCACAAAAAATCAGGTTACTATGGAAAGGTTGTTAATAAAAATCTCTTGATCAAATCTCAGGATTCTTACTAAATTTTATAATAAGCAAATATAGTAATCTTCAACTTAGATTTTTATCCAATCTGAATGTGATCTTAGTAAATAATAAGATATGATCCAATCTTTGGATAATACAAAAAAAAATTTTTTTAAATTTAAAATTAATTATGAGACTAATTAAAATTATATAACAATGTAAGATGATATTCTTGATACTATGAGTAGGAGATTTTGTTTCTTATCCAATCTGAATGTGATCCTAGTAAATATATTTAATAAGATATGATCCAATCTTTGGATAATATCCTAATACAAAAAATAAACTTTAATTTAAAATTAATCATGAGACTAATATTAAAATAATTATATAACAATGTAGGATGACATTCTTGATACTGAGTAGGAGATTTTGTTGCTACCCATATATCACATAAACAGTTCTTTTATAATCTTAATCAAAATTAAATAATACTGTTAACTTAAGGACATTACTCAAAACATCAATTTTAATAAAATGACTTTTATAATCTTATACCTTAATATTACATTATATGTGTGATCTTGGATATTCTCGTAATATAGATAATACAGATACAAATTCAGTAGTAAAAATTAAATTAATATTAATAAATATGGCCAAGATAACTCATTAATATTTGAATAAGATCAGAATTATATAATTATCAAAGTTTGAATAAAATTTAAATTGCGTTTGTCGCTGGTTCGCTTCCTGGCAGATGCTTTGACATATGGAAAAAAAAAAAAAACGTAAATTACGATTTAACTTTTTTTTTTTATTAATCCAGCTTTTATTCCATATGTTGCAGTATAAAATATATTTAATAATATTAATAAATCTTACCAACTATATAATAATGTTGAATTTTGAAGAAAAGGTATAATTTCATATCCACATAAAAATAATGATAAATTTAAGCATAAAACATTTTATCAAGGTTTTAAACACGTTGGATAAACAGATTAGGCACATCAATATTGTCAACATTTTTAAACTACTCTGATTGCATCAAGAGTGAAATAAAGATATGGTTGGCATAACAGATGACTAAAATTTTCATCAAGATAAGTATCAAGGAATACAAAAGACATAATGGAATATACTTGAAAATAAACATGTCCAAAAGCATACATAAAGAATTAGGGTCTTATCTCTAATCTTAATAAATATACTAAGAATAAACCACAAAAATTTGCCCAAATACACTCATTAGCTATCTGTTACCTGATATAGACTACATCTGTCAAGAGTAATAGGAATAACAAAAATAGCATTCATCCTTTTATCTCTTATAGCAATAAAAACCGATAAAGCAAACTATAACTAGGCATATGAATTGTGATTAGTAATTTAATATGAAAAATATATTCCACTAATTCCTCCATTCATTTACACACACAACAATTTCATATATTATGTATATGTTACTTTTGATTATATTTCAAGACTAACATTTTGAGAACTCCCATAATCAATGTAGTACAAATCGTACATAAAATACATTTAAATATTTATAATCCTTTTATCATTTAATAGTTCATAAATCCTAAAATTATTTATTTCAATGGCATCTTCTGAACAATAGTTCAAATAATGATTCCTTGAATGTGTTGAAGATTTCATTAAAGTATCTGGATAATGTAAATATCAGATGGGCAAAACAATTTATTAAATCCGAGATACATAAAATAAGCACTGGTATGACTTGATAAAGCCATTGAATGTAAATAAAATATATGTTGAAATAATACATAGAGAAGAAAATATAATTGGAACAATTCAGAATTTAAAGCAATGAAAAAATAGTAAGCGTAATATTTATTTCAAGCAGTATGAAGATAATATTTATTTTTGAAAAACCATAGATTTTGTGCAATGAGAAAATTCTAGAGTATACTATATTCTCCATTGAAATAATATAAGGTTTTATACAGAAATAAATTTGTCAGGAACACCGCAATCCTTTAAAAAGCAATACACACAAAACTAGAAAATTGTAGAATGCAAACTATATTTTAGGCAATATTTCCAGAATAAAGCAGAATATTTCCCTAAAATGCAATATTTTATCCGCACATTTAACAAAATAAATTCATGGAAAAATTCAATCTTTCCATTCTGTTATTTTATAAATATTAAAATAAACATTTCATTTATTTCAAAATAGCGTTATGATAATTTTCATGAATGCCATTTTAAAATACTAGAATAATTTACTTTCATAACAAAGCATTCATACTATCAGTTATTATTCTGCATCTGCTTTTAGCATTTACAACATTGCAAGTTTAATAAAAGTTCTAATTTGAGTATAACAAAGTTCAGCTTTAAAAAATATCCAGTCTGTAATTCAATGTAGAATAGAGTATAATAAACTTAGTTTAAAATTATTCAAAGTTCTGGTATTCAATATTTTAGATGTCTAAATTCCATATAAATTTAATGTGAATAAACAAGCAATCAAATATTAATAAAAGTTCAAGCATTATACCTTCCATAAAAATCCTGTTACAAAGCATTGTGACAATGTATCATTGAAGTTTTCTGAATGGTGTATACATTTAAGAAATTATGAAGAGTGATGGATGGAGCAAAACTAGAGACCAAAGGTAATTATTCTAGCTGTTCATGATATAATCTCATAAAAATAACCAATTATAAAAATTGCTCTTTAAGCAAATGAATAAGATGTATAGTAGTGGTCGACATAATACATGTGGGTAATGGCTTTTATATAAGTCATCAAGTGGTATGATGAAGACTAATGATTGACATGCAGAGTTAATTAATTTGATCTCAACTAAAAAATTAAATTAGACAGTCTAACTTCGACAAAAACTGCATCGTACATTAACAAATTATTATTTAATAAATGAAATACCAATAAAGAATGCATTTACTTAAATATATTTTCTTTTTTAAAATTTTCAAAATATTGACTTGAATATGATATTTTTAAAACATTTTTATAAACATTACACTAGTGATTCACAATCTTTTCCAAAATATGGAACACTTACTTAAGTTAAAATGGAATGTTTGTCATCAGTTCTTTAATTGAAATTAGAGTTACAATTTCAAATCAATATTTATTGAAAAAATTATACTTCATAAAAAAATATTTACAGAAAACCCAACTTCACATGATTATGATGTTAAAAAACAATTTTTATGGCTTGTTTTGATATTTGTGGATATTCTTGTTGGACAGAATTCATCAAGACTCTTTTCAGCATGTTTGATTTTCAAAGTATGGTGAGATGACAAGCTCCTCTAACATGAAATTCAGGATTATAAATGACTTCTGTCATTTTTTCTGATAATTCTATACAACACAAAAATTCATTGCCCATTCTATTTTCTTTAATAAATCCAAGTAAAGTGTTTTTTTTCTGTTGATGTTAGTGGATTCATCAATTTGAAGAGCATAGTATGTATTGTGAAGTTTACTTGCAAGTCTGCCTTCACTGTCACATGCCATATCAATTATTTTTCTTTGAATATTATTTGAGAGGTATTTTCACTTTCTTTTTTTGCATTTTCCCCAAATATAATATTGGTGATTTCACAACATGCTGGTAAAATTAGTGACTCAGGTACGGGATGTGGTTTTTGTTTCATAGCTACTAATTCTGCTATTTGAGTTTTATCTGATAATTTCACATTTTTTTCGAAATATGTTGCTTGTTTGCTTTTCATATTTAAAAGTCTCAAAAAAATCTTTGCCTTTTGAAGTAAGATTTTCATGCTTAGTTGTAAAGTATTGCACTATTAGCAAGTTTAAGTTCATATAAACAATACAATGGTTTTGGGTAATCTTTATTGCCTGACCATATAAAACTAATTCATCCATTTACTGACTTAATTTGATATTTTTTTGAACAGCTGTTTTTTTATTATTTAAATTGGCTGCCTGTTCATTCTCATCATCATTGCTGAACTTGTATCATAATTATTTTTTCTTTTGATAAATCTATCCATCATTACTACAGGTAAAAATGTATTATAATTACATACATATTTAATTAACTTACAATTGTTTGATAATAGAATTTTAACTGCATAACAATTACACATGTACCATCTCTTTGAAAACACAAAAATAAACTGATAGTTAAATATCTGTTCTTCCATTAGTAGTGAGAGGGAGTAGTAGCTAGCAGTAGAATTCGGAGGGAGAATGCAGAAATTAGGTTAGAAATTTGCCTTATGTGTTAGACAAATTCACTTCTGACATGACGCCAATATGGGCTGTAGAGCTTGGTGTCAATGTTGTGGGTGGCTATATGTACAAGTAATGTGCTGCCAGTGCTAATAATCAAAATATTTTGTAATCTAATCGAGATTTTAGATATTAAACTATGAACATAATTGCATTGATATAAAGTTAAATAGTTAATAATCTGATCTTATTGTGGAACACATGAAATACCAAAGCTCCATGGAACATATGTTGGGAAATACTACATTAATAAAATTGGTTTAAATATTTTCATCTTCCAGATAAGGAAGTTGAAATTAATCATTTTCTTTTTAAAATTTTAGCTTTAAATGAAACAGATTACACACACACTAAAGATATTTAAAATATGACTTAGAAATAATTAATTTAGAGTTATTTGCTAATTATTAATATTTATAGATTAGACTATTATCAAGCTAGCAATCAGAATTATATTTTAAATTAATTATATTAATAAAAGTCAATAATTATTTAAGAGTTTGTTTTATAACAACTTCATAAATACATGTAATGACTACATTAAGAGTCTAATTGCACTTTGAAACTAGGATAAGTTATACATTAAAATATTGACTTTATGGTTTTATATCACAATTATGAAATAAGTTCAACTGCTAAGTTAAAATTATTTAAATTCATTTATTTAAATTTATCACCAATAATGATATTTGATACCGTTAGTTATAAATCAGTAAGATAACTTATTAAATGATTTACTACTTTTAACATAGTAATGGAATCATTTATTTAAATTTATCACCAATAATGATATTTGATACCATTCGTTATAAATCAATAAGATAACTTATTAAATGAGTTACTACTTTTCACGTAGTAATGAAATTTATTTGACATAAAATAGTTTTTTTTTTTTTTTTAGATATATTAGCACAATACCCAAGATAAAGTTTAAGGTTGTAGTATATATATAACCATAAGAGACTAGAATACAGACTTTCAAGCTCACTTTAGCAATCCGCTCGATCTCATACAACTGATACACGTGACCATACATATGTGAAAAAGATCAATAAATGTATTTCATGCTGAACCAGCACTCATTACTTGGTGCAAATCATCTCCTACACACATATATATAATCAGTATATTAAGATAGCAAATCTTCCAAACTTTAATATGGACATGCTTCATTCTATTCCACCCTACTATTCTATTCCATCCATACTATTAAAAATCTGATGATGGAAAGTCCAAATCTCTTGTTGATGCCAATATTATTGACTGTTGGAGGGTGGGGTAGATTGAAGCCTGTCAATTAAAGTTTGGGATTTGCTATCTTAATATAAACCAACGTGAGTGCTGATTCAGCATGAAATTCATATATTGGAGTTCATTTTCATATGTATGTGACCATGTGTATCAGTTGTCTGAGATAAAGTGGATAGCTGAAGGGAGTTTGAAAATTTCTATGTTCAAGTCCCTTATGATTATATCTAACCTTTAAGTTTATAAATTTATAATTGTTTTCAATCAAATATTATATATAGAAACATTAAAACCTAAAGCTACATTAGTCAATAAAATAATCAAACACCCCAAATTCACAACTAAACCAGACTAGCCAAATAAAATCTAAAGTCATTGGTTGTGTTTTAGAGTTTATTTTCTTTGGCTTGCCTGGTTTAGTGAATTTGTGGTAATTTTGATAAAAATGTCCACTCATAGTCATTTTATTTTATGATGTATATTTTTTCAAACCCAAGTGATCACTTCACTTAAGATTTTTTCAAATTGTTCTATAAGTCAATTTATTAAGATCTTGTTTATAATAGAGTTACATGTAAACAGAACCCAATTTATAAGTGAAGGAAATGATGAATATCTTTTTCAAGATTATCCATGCTTGGTCTGACTAAGCAAATTTTGGGTATCCTAAAAATTATTTGGAAATGTTTACTCTCTGGGCATCATGTGAATTGTTAGATATATACACACAGCTGGAGAGTCAAAATTACAATATTCTTAAAGTTCTGAATTTTGAATAAAATTATCAGATCTTTAAGATCTCAAATATCTGCTGATAAATATTTTTCTTAAAATGTAAACCGTTATATCTTGGGTTGAAATTAATAGTGAAAGTTATTGTTCCAATTTTCTTAGTTTCATTATTTTTCCAATGTTCAACTTTGTTAGTCTTAATTAATTAATTAATTACATTTTGAATTACAAGTGTCAAACTTACTCCACCTACAACATTGACGCTATCCTCTCTGGATAAATACAGTAATGATTATCATTTATTCAATTAGAGATTGTCTCTAGCCCAGATATAAACTTTAAGCTTAGTTAACGATTAATATATCTCATTTTTAAATGTAAACACCCACACATGGAATTATTCACATTTGTCTGTCCCATGTGTAATATCTATAAATATATTAAACAACCACTACACATTCTTTTCAAATTATCATGTTTAAACTGATAAAAGAATATACAATATTTTTAAATGATCCATGTAGAAGAATTGAATATCTGAAATTCTATAAAATAATAGCAAGAGAAATAATTATAATTAATGAAATACACTGGTGAATAGGCAAGCAAAACTTTATAAGAGAATAAGTCTTTTAACACAATATCTGTTTGAACAATAAAAAATATACTATTACTAAAAAAAATAGGAATGATACAAAAATATATATGTGGAAGAGTTCTATAAAAAACTAAACTAAAAGAAAATGAAGCATTCTTTACAATCACATCTGATTTTCCAGGAATTTTAAATGAAGAGGTAAGACAAGCAATTAAATTGATGAGTGGAAAATCTTCAGAAAATTGCAATTATTATTAGTATCTTAAACGAAACAGATGAAGAAATAGAAATTTTTAGCAAAGCCACATAACAAATTTCTATTTGTTAAAATATACCAGATGATTGAAAAATGTAACCCATAAAAAACTGGTTCTAACGCCTCAAATTTAAGTTTTTGAGATCAAGAATAGATCATTTACCACCTTATTGTAAATTCTGCTAAAATGGGAGGGGGGGGATCAGGCAGCTCATTTTAATTAGATTTATTAATTTGTAGGTGTTTACTGAAGGGGTTTTTTTTTTGTTTAATTTTATCTACAAATGTGTGTAAAGGCTACTTTATTTACTATAAAAGACTAAAAATCAAATTTTATTTGGGTGATACAAGTTGTTGAATTAATGGTATTCTATAATATTTCAGAAAAATAAAAAAAAATATTACAGACTCATCAATTGATACAAGCTCTTTACTAAGATCACTACAATTCATTACGTTGATTTTAACACAATGAGTTACATACAAATATTTAAATATGTTATACAAAGAAGTAATACGTAGGAATTTTCATTATGCTTTGATTATTGATTATGAAATAGTACTTATTGCTGCAACCATTTTCATAGTAATTAAAACTTGAAACTATCAAGATAAAGATTCAGGATATTGTTAAATTTTGAAAAAAAGTTATCAAACTGAAACAGCAATCATAAAAATGTATGATAAAATGATTCCATATCTCTAAAATATTTTCTAGGATAATTTATATTGGGGAATCAAATTGGAAACTAAGACAATAAAAATAAATGAAAATTATTTAAATAATCTAGATGGGGCATAAGATATGGTTGTTTTTTTTTTCAAATAAGTTGCATGTTATAAGAATTATCAAGCAAAGATAAAGTAGGGTTAAAGATAAATATTTAAAAAAAAAAACTAAAGTAACATTCAATATCTTTTCATATAATGAGAAAATAAAGATTAATTTTAATGAATTGGAAGTTAACTACAAATACTACAATCAGATCATTAATACAAACTGAATCAGAATAGATAAAATAAATAATATAGTGAAGTGCAATACAAATAATATTAAAAAGAAATGTCTGTGAGCTTGAAAAGACTTAATAAATGTATTATATAATTCTTACATGTAGATCTGAAACAGATTCTTCAAAGAAATATAGAGGCATCATAGTATACAATGAAATGTGAAGAGATAAAATAAAATACTGATTGAGATAACAAATAGTTATCATTAAAAAAATTAAGCAACTGGATTGGAGATCTTTTTAGAAGAGATAACTATGACTGATAGTCAAAATTTTAATGTGGATCCCATGATAATGTAAAAGATTTAGAAAGAGATCAGATATGGAATAGGGAGTTTGCTAGAGTAATATTGAAAAGTTATAAATTGGAGAAATGGATTAAACTTGCATAGACCATCTTACAATAGATTTAACTGATTCAAATTGTAATGATAAATGATATGCAGTATTTTAAAATCTTTTATATATACTCTCCATTCTTTATTGTAATAATGATTTTTAATTAAAAATAAATGAGTAGAAATAATTTATAATTTTCGAAGTTTAAGTTTTATTTAATATTTTAAGAATTACATTCTGTTAAATTCCATTTTATTTCCAAATGTATAAATTATTTTTAAATATGTATTATAAGTATTGTTAATACCTGTAATAGTATTAAACATCCCAATATTTCTCTATTCAATACTATGCAATAAAGATTATCGAATGAAAAATTAATCAAAATAAACTTTAGCTTTTTAACTGAATTTTAAAAAGTCATATTGAAAAGAAAATATATAATTAATTATAAAAACTTATTTATTTCAGATTAAACATCTAAATTTTATTACTCATCTAAAATTCCATATAGCTTAGGAGTAAATTTTTTATATTGGAAATAATTCTGTCACAATAAATAAAACAACTCATCTTGAATTTAATGAATTACTGATATAGATTGCAAACATTTTATGTAATAAATAATCAAAACCAACTTATGATATAAATCAATATCTCTTAAAACCATAAAAGGATTACAGGAGTAAATATGCGTATTAAAATTGCATTTGTAATTAAATTATTCGAAAATTAAAATACCAGAAAAAGTAATGATTTAATTCACTTAATTTTTAATCATTGTATTTACTTCTAAAGATTTAATTTTTAACGTGTCATTAATAATGTAATTGATTGTAATATAAAATCAATGTTCTGTATATATATATTGTAACGGGATAATAATTGATCTTCATTATCCCTCTACTGGTGTGGTCAGCATTTGTAATGAATCAAAAGAAATTGCCCTACAAGTTTTAGACAACGATTTATTAATGACACAAAAATAAAATAAAAGATAATGAAGAAATGCCTTATGGTTTAAATATTATTTATAACAGAGCAAATCATGTGTCAATAAATAGTAACTACTATAACCTGTATAAAATTATTTAGCTCAGTCATTAGTTAACACTATGCAATAACATTGTTTTCAATAAATAATTATTTAGATTGTTCACTACATTAAAATACTGATAACAATCTTTATTAAAACCTAATTTATCTATATAGCATTTAAACAAACAAGATCATCACTTCAGATAGCACCAAATCTATTATCCCAAAATAAACTACAATAAGCAATGAGATCATATATCACTGTCCTAAACAATTATATATATATAAGATATCCATTTAATTTATAATTGAATAAAACCAATTCCAAATCAATGAATAACTAAGTTCTTATATACTTTGCTAATCAAATATTATTTATAGTAATGTAAATTTACATTAAAATTTAATATTCCCTAACTAAATAAACCAGTTTATAAATGGTTATGATAACATTTAGAAAATGTTTTATAAACTTACAATATCTAATGTTTAAATAAAATAAAACCATTAATCAGTTTTATGTTAAGAACACATCCAATCATATATCAAATATACAGTAGATTTCTATTGGATATTTACTGAATCATAATCTAATCCTATCCATCTATTCCAAATTTCTAGCCAATCAATTATGACAATTAAACCATATAAAATAATTATTGGCAATTATTTAAATCAGGCATTAAAATTTAATGGTTAATTAAATTTATGATCCACCTCAAAGAAGTTTAAAGATAATTAAGGCAGATCATTCTGACTAATGACAGAATAAAATCTATCAAGATCTTTACAACTGGACAAGATAAGCAAGCTCTTAATAATTCACCATAAACTAATAAAATTATTTATACAACTGATATTAACTTGCATAAAGCAAATATTTCAATGTAATGACAGTATAAAATTTATATCTAATTATGTTTGACAATCGGATAAGAAAATATACATGTATATAATCCTATTTCACTTACCAATAATAGTTTGATCTTAAATTAAGATTTAACTATCAAAAATTACCTTGCACACTTCAAAAAAATTAGGTTTTCAATTAAAGTTATTTATAATAAGAATTAATAATGATAGTAATAAAAAAAACGATGTATGCAATTGACTAAAATCATAGCCAGTTAAAAAGTACAAATATTTCTTTTTAATATTGTACTTGTCAGAATTGTATGTTCATCTAATAAGGTTCAGAATCTAGGCAAAAGTACCTTAAATCCACTCATGCCCAAGATACACAGGTCAGGAGCAATCATGGATTCTGCTCTGTTTACCTTTCTCTAAAACTAATACTATGAACATTTCTGATGATTGTAGATGAAATTTATTGATTCCAATCCCGGAGATGCAGCAAAGAAATGAGATCTACAGGGAAATATTGGTGCTATATGACTTTGAACCCCTAACAAGATGTGCTAGCTTCTAATTATATTACTATTTCATTAACAAACATTAATAAATGGAAAAGACTGCCTTAAAATCAATGGAATTTGAATAATATATAATGCAATCCAATTAATGATGTGTACGCATAAAACATGAGAGAAAGAATAACTAAGGTTATGAAATGTTAATAATTTATTAATAATAAATTGTTAGAAATTGAGTAAACAAATATGGATTACATACTTGAAATAAATACATTGGTGAATCTATTTGCACATCATAATTAATAAACATCTGGAATTCACATAATTATTGTTGTTGGTTTGTGTATTCTAAAGGTTACATATTAGAATATAGATTAATGATTAAAGAATATGCAAATACAAGTTACATAAATGAATAAAAGTCAATACATAATCAAGATGATGCAGCTTAATATGCTAATGGAGTGCGATATCAAATTTACAATGATTGTATAGTTTGAGTGCTATCATTTATTCAATAGAAAATAAATGACCTTAATGAATACAGATAAATGGAATTTGATTTGCATAATTCCATTTATTACAGTTTATTCTAACCATGCACTAAAACATAAATTACAAAGTTTATACAGGCATTAATGGTATTTCATCAATCATTAAAAAAAAAGGTTATTTGTGTATTTTATCAAATTCTGATTTGACAATTTACGGAAAGTTAGTGATTAGCGTACCTAAAGATTGTTTAACAAGAGAGTAGATAGCTTAAATACGCTTTAAAATGACCTTTTAAACTTATACAACATATAAAAGGAATGAACAGGATGCTTTATAAAATCACAGCATTACGACTTATAGATTAATTAATGGGTAATATAAAATATTAATCAAGAATTGTGGTGATGATCTACATGATAATGCCAGAAAGATTAAGTCTGATTTAGTTGAGAGCATCAAATTTACGATCACAAGAAACTCGCCTGCACTTGTGACAAAGCGGTATCTGAAGAAATGGTTGATAGGGATTCCATTGTTTGGGATTTCTAATCTTATCCCATGCAGAGCCTAAACTACAACTTAACAGTCTCCTGGAGTCAATGCTTCCAAACTCCATTGAGAAACATGCCTTAAGAAATGATCTGGGACCTCCAGGTATTAGTTTGACAAAGCAAGATATACAAATTTTATAATGTTATCAAGGGTAAGCAATGCTAATAGGAATCAGATCCGTAATGATGCTGATATGTTAGCTAAGGCTCTTGTAAATTAATGAAATCTAGCATAATGACATGATAAAAATTAACCCATTCTTAAAGATGTGCAATTGACCTTAAATATTAGTTAGAAAGACAACTAGAAAAGAGGGAATATGTAGTTCCCTTCATTAAACATATTAGTATGCTTAAGGAGTAGAAAATTACATAATAAAGTTATGCTGGATGGCATGAGATGCAAATGATTGATTATAAGAGAAGGTAAGGTCATTAAGCTTTAATATTAAAATTCACCAAATCAATGGCGTTAAGATAGTAATAAATTGATGTCTTAAATATGGCAGCAGATAATCTGCCATTAAACATAAAACAGTTTGGTAATATTCAATCGAGTGAACTTTGAGTTTGGTAAGAAAACTTACATTTAAGTATTTAAAATCCCATAATGGTGGGATGAAGAATTAAACTAAGATCGATTTGCTAGATTGAATTATTGGCATATTAGATCAAATATAATCAAACAAAGATAAAGTTAAAAGTTTTCCGCATTTAAAATACTATGAAATAGTGAAACCCAGCAAATATATTTAAATAATAAAATAGATTCATGCATTATATTTTACAAATGGAAAGAGAAAGTCATTAATTTATTAGAGTTATGATAATCGGCACTACATTGCCGATTAATCGGAACTACATTGTCGATTATTAAATAGACAGTTACATTTTACTTTAAACAAATTAAAATTACAGAGATGGAGGTTTTTAAGAGTTCATATTGGTGGCAGAGACAATTACCTTCTGTTATTTGATGACTTGATGGCCATACGGGTTGATATGCGTATGGGAAAATAACTTGGAAAACACAATCGGCAATGCAGATTTTGGAGAAATAATGGTTGGCATCTTTTAAGGATTAACTTAGCATTTAATTAGGACAGTATTTAAGTGGCAATGGCATAGCAGTATGGAGGTGATCTTGAAAAGATCAGGAAAGCAAATTTCTTTCCTCTACTCTGAAGTCATATTTAAAAATTTGAGTGGCATAGATTTGTTCTGCAACATCTGAAATAAAAGCAAAGAGTGTCTAGCATAGAATTTGGGCTGTATTTATACACTACAAAAACCTAGAAACTTTTATTGCCCACCACTGGCAAGGTCCGAATGTGCATTAACTGGCCTGACTGCACTTATCCTTTGTTAACATTTACATTTTAAAGATGACAACGAGATAAGTTCTAAGGAGTATTGTTTCAATCTATTTTGAGTTTGGAAATAGATTCACAAGTTATATTTTCCATTAACATAGGGTTTCTAAAATAAATCTACTTTACTAATGACATTTTAAAATTGAACAAGGTATGTTTTTCTTGTTTATAAATCTAAGTTGTTAATTACTCTCTAGAACTTTCTCTGGTATTATGTCAGCTTAATAAAAAATGCACGAATTATAAATAAGAAAAAAAATGAAATATAATTTACAATATTTTTAGCCATCTGTTATACATACACCCATACACGACTTTATGGTGGTGGAAATTTAAATATTTCCGAATTAAAATAATATTTATTCAAAATAATGCTTAACTAACAAAAGATAGGGAGGGGTAATCGCTTGTATATGTGTACTTGCACTTCCTAGTGATTAACAAGTATATAAATAGGTTTGAACCTCTGGTTCTAATATCACCAGACGGTGAAGCAAAATATGTATAACATTTAATGCTTCAATATATAATTAATTTAATTGTCTACTACTCTATAAAATTAATAATGAATAAAAATAAATATATATGGATCACAAAATATATTGCAGGACAATGGACAATATAAACTGTTGGAGAAATTTCAAGATATCTTCCCTAGTCTTTAAATAAAATATAAAATCAAAAATATGACTAAATAAAATTGACTTTATTCATTTATTGATATGAATTATAAACAATTGAGTTAACATAAAATTGACTGTATTTAAAATCTTCTATACAAATATCCCTAAGTTAAATTAAAAGAAAATGTATGTTTGAAAATATTGAGTCAGGAATTAATTTATATCATTGGATAAGAGTTTAAACTAAAAAAGAAATAAATCTATCCAATCTTTCATTGTGTTGATAGCTTATCATATAATAAAATATACATATTATTTGATCCTATATTTTAAAATAGAAATATGAACAAACATACATTTTTTTAAATGAAAAATATACCACAAGTGAAAAATCTCATTTTTTCTTTTGCCCACTGTTCCATTGTAGTTTCTAGTTTCCTTGCATCTGATTTCAATGCAGAGAAACAATTCTTAAAGTAGAGAAAAAGACAAGTATAAATAATAGTATGAGGACCTTTTATTCCAATATATTTCCTTTCTATTCAAATACATGTCCAATTTATTTTAGAAAGAGTAGTTAGTTAGATGAGCAATATTATACACCACTGGTATTCTATTTTTATTTGCAATGATATATGATGTGTTCTTCCCTTGATAAAATTTTATTATGGCCCAAATGATTAATAAATGCTAGCATTTTTCCAAGTCAATAAGGTTAAACTTTAATTGCTTAATATCACATAGAAATTAAATTAATCGATCTTGTAAAATTCCTTTATCAAAAATATGACATCCATATATACATCATGCAGGTTGCATTCATCACAAATATATAGATGGAATCCCAAATTTTAATAAAATATTTATATAGCTCACATGTAATACAATGAATTTTGATATTTTTTATTTTTATAATACATTATGCAATTTTTTCTTGGAATTTTACTAACAAACTGCCCTCAACTGAATGGGCAGACAGTTTAATTTTTTATTCTTCCATTAATTTAAAAATTAATCACTTTTAAAATAAAATTGATAATTTTTAAAGTTGAATGTAAAAGTGTCTGTTCTGGACAATGACAAAAGTTATAAGAACTAGAATTAAAGCATTTCAATTCTATTTATAACATTTTTGAAGAATTAGAAAACATTTGATACAATAAAAAAAAAATTGCTTTACAATTTGAATATTATTTTTCATTTCAACTAAAAACAAAGAGTTCACATAACATTTTCTATAGCTTCTAATGAATATATATATATTTAACATATACCTTTAATAATATATTCCAATAAACAAAATATTTGATTTTGTAATAAATAAGTTGTTATGGTGAATGTAGTAAGAAAATGGACACGTAATAAGTAATTATAATAACTTTATTCAAATGATTTATTTTATGATTTACTTAATTATTTTCTAGTATTTATTTTTCATTTATATGTATTTTCCCTAAAATTGACCACAACCAATTTATAATTTGATGCTTGATACTAATATTAATAATAAATAATATTTTAAAATATTAGATTGCCATAGTTATCTAGTTAACATTAATAATTCAATGTCTCCATTATTCATAAATCAAGTCAAATGAAATTAAATAAGATCAATAACATTTTTTACATACTGTAATATATAGCTCTAATCTGGACAGGTACACTACATGCATATATATATATATTCTTGATTCTATATATTAACTAGTTCAAATCCCATCTTGAGTTAACAAATGGTGCATGATTTTAACAAAAATCAAAATTCTCTAACTTGATATAATCTTTTTCATCTATTGATTATATTATTCATATTGAAATCTATATTGAGCATCATTTTTCTTCCAACAACCTTCATGAGGAGGAATTTTTTTCTTGTATTAATTTTTACTTTTTTATATTTTTTACTTTGCTTGTTTACATTTCTTAATGTTTTATTACTAATATTTTTCTTGGAATTAACAGTGCATGATGATGTTGGTGACTTCTAATCAAGTTTTGTCAATCACAAAATATTTCAGTTCTTCTTATGATTAGATTAAAGCTTTTTATATTTAAATACCAGTATATTGTACATCCTGAACATTTAGATGTAATTAGAGGGGATTTGAAACCGATTTGAATATCCCTTCAATTATTCATTCCATCTTACACAACCAATATACATGACCACGTATGTGAGAAAAAGATAAATGATCTAAAATGCTGAAATACATAAACTGGCGGTCATTTATCTTTTTTGTATGTATATGGTCATATATATCAGTTGTATAAGATGATGTAGAAAGCAGAAGGGAGCTTGAAAGTCAGTGTTCAAATTCCCTCTAATTATAATATGGCTTTTTGGAGATCTAATTGTCAATATTATTATGTTGGAAAGAAAAATGATTGACATCAAGTCCTGAAACATTCTAGCTATGAAATAAAAGTTTGCTACAACAAAAATGTAAAAAAATCATTTGCACATTGGCATGTTCAGAATCAATAAATTAAGGGGAATTGGAAGAGATTTCAATATCAGAAAAATATATTTGTATATTATTAGAACAATGAATAATAAAGAAGCAGAGTATTTTTCAGGGAAAATGTTACAAAAACTATCATTGAATGCCATTAATATTAATTTAATTCCAGAGTTTATTATTTAACATTACTAGACTATCAATTAAAAGAAAAAGAATGCTTTTAATCAATATGGATTTGCAAACAAAAATATTCTCAATTAAAGATAGAATAAATATATGAAAAATTTATATTACAAAGATATCAACAAAATTTTTTGATGATAAAACCTGCTGTAATGAAAATGGATCAGGATAGCCTTGAGGGTATTTGTGAGTTTTCTAGTAAACCATCATGGCAGTACATATTTTTGATAAGTATACAGTTTTGAGAGCCTACAATCTACCGAAGATGTGTTAGTTGTTAAATTAAAACAAAATTAATAAATTGATTGTGAAAAAAAAAGGAATAAATCTTGATAAACTTCATTTAGAAGCTTATTTCAATTTTTTTTTTTGCTTATAATGTGGAAAGTGGTGAGATTCTTAATATTGTCATACTTTAGATCAATTCAATTTGGTTCTTTTGTCAACAGTTTTTTTTATAAATTGTCATAATGATAAAAATTTAGGACCTCATTGTCACTGAACATGATGCAGTGGACTACTTCCAAAGGGACAGGATCCTCCTCTCCCAAAAAGTGTGTTAATAGTCATGATATGATTGCACACCATTGATATGAATAAAGTATAAATATTGTATTTAGATTTTTTCTTTCCCTTTTTTTAGTAAGTCAATTCAAGAAAAAAGAGACTATAAACATTGTAATTAATTTTTCCCAATGATTTGGTTTTTTAAAAATAACAGTAATAAAAAGTAAAATATAAATAATAAATACATTTCTTAGCAGGCATTTTTTGTAAACGTTTTTGGGAGACCCCAGAAATGTAGATTTATCAAAAATATGGGCTGCCATCTTGGGTTTACAGGAAAACTCACAAGTATCACCTTGAGATATTTGTTCAAATGTAAGTCTACTGAAACTAATGACACATTATCAGAAAATTTACAAAATTGTAAAGAAAAAATTAAAAGTATTGAATTCTGTCATTTAGTTTGAAAATTATTAAGGATGTTCCTATTAAAATAATTCAATTTATATTCCTGTATCAAAGATAGAAGTCATGATACAGTGTGAAAACATATATATCTTTTGATACATCTGCAATTAAGGTCATGCTAAAAATTATTCATCTCAGATGAAAGATTTCACTGAAAGAAAATAGCCAGATTTTAAAACTGTGGAACTAGTTTAAATGTTTGACCAGGAAGGAAAATGAAAAATATATATTAATACTGATGAATTTTAAAAAATGTAAAAAGCTAAGAATTCATAGAAAGATGTTTGTATGTGCATTATTGATTATAGCAAGATATTTGATTCAACCATCCATGTTAAATTATAGAATGCTGATAAGAAATTGGGTATACTAGAACATTTTAATAGTCTTATGAGGAATCTTTATATAGGTGTAGAAGGTAAAGTTAAAATAAACTGTGGTGTAACAGATTTGTTTTCTTTGACAAAAGGAATAGAGTCTATATTGTTATCCCACTTAATAAATTTTCAAGCTGAATGTATAATGAGAGAAGCCTGAAAAAGAAAAATATGGATTCACAATTGGTGGTAAAATAGCAACAAACTTAGATAAGCCAATAACATTACCAAACTTTTAAATGAAAATAAAAATCATTAGGAAAGTTAAAAAAAAAAGTGAAAAAATCAGACTACTGCTAAATTTAAAGAAGACAAAGATTATTAATAGAGCATTAGCAGCTGACTTCAAAATAAATGATGTAGATATAAAAGACATTGATAGTTTAATATTTTTGTGTTATCCATCAATAATGAAAGATTCACAAATCAACTTACTTATCCAGACTACACTGAAATAAAAAAACCTAGGAATAATTTTTAGATATAGGAACATATTAAAAACAAAGTTTAAAATTGTTCAAACTATGGTAATTCTAGTTACAGTTATGAAAAAAGTATGCTGTTAAAGATTTTTGAGAATATTATGGACAACTAAGAAAAATCATTAAGAATAGATGGTTGATTCAATGTAATATGGACTCTAACTTGAAACCCAAAAGAAATTTTGGAGATATAATTGAATAATTTAATTCAAAAGAAAATATAATAATCAAAATGGCTGTTGGTAAAAGAAGAACATGATTAGTAATAAAAATTAAATCCTTAATTATTTTGGGGTTCACCAGAGTTTAGGAACTGAAATGACAAAGCTGGATCATGACATTTGAATTCTGACATTTGGCACCTATTACTCTATCATGGCATCAAATTTTACAGGGTTATATAATTTGCTATTTCATTACCACAATAACAAATATACCTTTGTGCAGCCAAAAAAACCCAAACAGTTAATAACAGTCCACTTTCAAGAAATATTATTAATATGATTGAATATTATTGATATCAATTAGTAATAATAATTAAAAAGTTAAATTATTAAGAAAGCAGCTCTTGGGAATAAAATAATAGTATCCCTTGATTATCATCAATGTTAATTTCTTATTTTTCTATATTTAGAGCCACATTTTACAATAGTAAATCTTTTTACACCATTATTAATGTATGTTTTAATATTATTATTCTTTTTTTATCTGAGATTCCAGATAATTTTAAAATAGAGAATGGTATGCATTAAAATTAATTTTTAAAAAATTATTTTTTTCATATTGCATTGTACAAAATTGCAGTACCTAAAATTAAGAAAAATAGAAACATTTTATATTTGTTATTGTAATGAAAATATTTGGTATTAATTAAATTAGATAAACTTATGAAGAAATTTTAAATAAACCATAATAATATTTAGCATGCTTATTTTTGTTTGGAAATTTTGCAAAGTTGAGAAAAAGGGAAAATTTACTCGTTTATAAACTACAGTGGGTAGTCTCACACAATGTATTCATTGGATTAATGATTATCCAATAATGCAGGGGTCCCCAACCCTATGCCCATGGGCACCATGGTGCCCGTAGACCATTTTAAGTGTGCCTGCCGCTATCCGAACACGATTAAAAATTATTTATCTGATACAAATAAATTTAATTTTTAAAATTTCTTGTAAATTATTGTATTATATTGTAATCAAATTGTAGGGCATACTATACTTTTACAGCGTAAAAATATAAACGTTAATTATATGTTAAAATTTTATTTTTGAAATAAATATTTTTTTGTACATTATGTGTATTATTAACAATATCCAGCTACAAATTTACATTGAAAAAATAAATGGTGCCCACCATCTGATTGAAAAAAATAAATGGTTCCCGCCACCTGACCGGTATTATAGAATGTGCTCTTAAGTGCAAAAAGGTTGGGGACCCCTGCAATAATGAATAATATTTCTGTAGTATAATTTTCACTACCTCAGTCTCACAGGAATAGTATAGTGAAAATTACACTGTGGAAATATTATTCATTATTAGATTTCTAGTCTAATGAATGACTAATAAAAAATATTAATATACATTCATTAAGTGGTTTGTGATAGAGTTGTGAGTGCAGCACATTTGACACTTAACAAATAAACTGTAGTTATACTGAACAATGATAAAGATATGTATAAGAGATTGTGGTTTAGGCTAACCGATGAGTGCTGGTTTAGCACAAAATGTGAATTTTGGGGTCATAGATTTTTACAAAGGTCTGGCCATATGTTTATGACTATATCCCTCCACAAGATGTTAAAAGCAGATAGAAAACAGTCCTTACTTTGTGGTGTAGTGAAAATTACATTACAGAAATATTCATTATTGGATAATCTTTAGTCTAATGAATGACTAATAAAATTATATATACACACAGTAGGCAGACTTTTGCAGGGCAAGGGCTACTTTTAAATTTCCCAATGTTATTTTATATATTTCTGTGTAATAATAATAATAATAATTACAAATATCAATCATTATAAATATTAAATTACTATGAAAAAAAATTTAATGTACAACAAAATTTAGTATAAAATATATATTGTAAATAGAAACATAAAAATTTGCTAACATATTTTTTAATGTCTTTTTAAAAAAAAGTAAAATGTATTAAATTATTGAAGTTTTGTGCTACATATTGTCTGCTAATCCTGAGTATCTGGGTTTACAATTACTAAGTACTATTCTTACATATGATTCTAAATTGTCTTCTATGAGATGGAAATAGATAGGGCCAGCAGAAGGTAGTAAGCAAGTTAAGCAAAGCATGAGGATGCTGAGACAAGAGGGCATGAAAATGACACAGAATTAAGAATACATTTTTGTTGTTACGATTATTAATTAATTTACAAATATTAATTAATGGGACTTAATTCATTATTTCTACAAAATAGGGAAATATAAACATATTAAAATAAACAATCATTTCTTGAAATGCGATTTGTCAATTATGTTTTCTTATGCTCGGTTTACATGATCTGTATTTTACATCACATTACTATGTGATGTGAAAATGGAACAGTCTATTTTACTATTACTACCCATGCCTTTACATATATTGTGGTTATTTGCTATCTCTAAAATAATAATAATAAACATAACTTTAAAATTTTTATTGATTTATTATAAAAAAAATATCTTAAATTTATCATATCAAGCAAAATTTTTAAAAAGAATCCAAGATGTCTCCTCCATATTTTTACAGCATTTGAAATTTTTGCAATAATTTTGGAAAACTTGTGTGTTTTTTTATTTAATTTTAAAAACAGCACAAAGATAACTTTAAAAAGAGTGCCATACTCTAATAAAATGCATAATATTGTATCATGTGAATAAATTAGTCAAAATAGGATCAGTAAAGAAATATTTATATTAGTGTACATATAAAGGCAAAACTATTTACAGTAGTGACTTAAACTTTTAATGCAATAATTAAATGAGAATGTGTGTATATATTTAAATATAAAGAAATACTATTTTAAAATATTTAGATAAAGTTATTTGAAATTTGAAATAAAATTTCAATTATTGTGAGAACAGTAAATAAGTAATCATTTATTTTAATATCTGTAATATAAATATTTGTTGTAACATTGTGATATATATATGTAATTTTAATTCAGAGGGGATTTGAATTCAGACTTAATTCCTTCTAAATTACATTAATATCACTATAGATAATATAGTGTATTTAAATATTACATATTTAATTTTATTGAATTATAATATTTTATTTAAATGTTTTAAAATGTTAAGTACATACCTCTCAACTATCCTAATAAATAGCAAAACATCTGAAAAATATTCATCTCAATAAAATGTATTTTTAAAAAAATGAAATTTAAAGATGTTTTTGGTATGGAAAATTATAATCTATTTAGCCAATGCTAATACACCAAAAGTTGGCAAATATTTAAAAAAATTGGTACACACCTGCATGTATTTGTTTTAACCCAGTTTTAAAAATTGATGGAAATAATGTTTGTAAACAAGTTTCTTAGAAATGTTAATGAATTTCAATTTTCAGAAAATTACTAATTATCCGCTCTACATCTATACAAATGAAGAAAAACAACTTATAGTGATTTTTTTAAAAGTTTACCACATAAATGGATTTATTCAAAAGATAAAATTTCATCATTTATTGTTCTACCTGCCCCAATTTATCTTCCTCTGTGATTTTATGATTAAAGCAGCAAAGGTTTTCAATCATTTATTTAAAAAAAAACATTCCAAAAGACTTCACAAAGATAAAATATATGGAACTCTTAAAGATTTTTTAGTGAAATTTAGATTATAAAGGATATTTGTTTTTGCTTATTATATATATATAGTTCATTGTTGAAATTAAGACAAGAAGAAAGATCAAGTAAAAAAGAGATTCTATAAGTGATGTAATTTAAATTATATATAATATTATAATTTCAATATCATGACTTAGTACATGTATAATTTGTTTTGACAAGAGATTATTAATATTATTATTTAACCATAATTTAAATATAATAGTTTATTTGTTTATTGGTCTCTAAAGTTGTCTATGATGTTACTATTAAAGACTATAAGGTATCTAAAGAGTAAGTTTATATGATTATATAGTTTGAAACATTTGAGAAGAATTACCACTTTTGTTTACCAATATAGATATGTTAAGGACTATATGAAGATTTATATAACTAATTATTTTTGTAGCTGACATATAAATACTATTATTATTTAGTAAAGGAAAGTTTCTAGCAATATGTGGCATAGTCTTTTTTAATATAGTAAAACTCTTCATACAGTAGTGCCCTTCATTGCAAGCCAGAGTAATCAATGGATGCCAGAAGGCTTGTGCATAAAATCACTATCTAGTGCCTTCTCATCCAATATCCCCAGAGTAGTTTTTAGCTTGTGGTTTTCATCAGTGAGGAGCCTTGAATCTGAAAGGACTGCATCTAGATCTTAAGATCTAATGCAACCCTCCAGCAGCCACCTTTTATCTCTATTTAACTACAAAACTGAGTCTAAAATTGAAAACACACAATATGTTCAATCCAAACTCATTAGCTTATATAGTCATATAGGTTTGAACTCAGTTCAGTACTCATACATTTGAGTGTCTTTGGTTCTTTAATAACCATATCCACTACTATCCTATTAGACAGGATTGGTATTAAACCATTAAACATCACATAATCACCATTTCTTATGCTTGCTCATAACTTATTAAAACAGGCAAAACTTTCCATACAGTAGTGTCACTCAGTGCAAGCTAGAGTAATCAATGGAGGTAAGAAGGTTTGTGCATAAAATCCCTATCTAGTGCCTACTCATCCAATATCCCCAGACTAGTTTCTAGCTTATGGCTTTCATCAGTGGGGAGCCTTGGATCTGAGAGCATTGCACCTAGATCTTAGGATCTAATGCAACCCTCCAGCAGCTAAAATCTAACAAATGCAATAAAAGAGTCATTAAGAAGTGTTAAGTTCAAGAGATATGTACTATATAAAATCTAATAATTTCTTCTTTTTTAAATATATATATATATATATAAGATAAATAAACTATATATATATATATATATAAGATAAATAAACTATAATGTTAAGCAATTTTTAACACTTTACACAATTTTTTTTATAGGATTTAAACATTTTTATATCTGACAAATTATTAATATTCAAAATATAATTACATTTACTTAGTCATAGTAAAATGTTTCTAAAATACAAATCAAGTAGTTGTTAATGATGTGAAGCATTACAATTTTGTATTACACCTGTAGAAATCTACATACACCTTATAAGCTCAGAGCCATTGAGTATAATATGACAGTACTTCAAGATGGAATGTTTTATTTTTTTTTTACAAACATCAATACTCCATCTCAATTACAATTAATATTGTACTAATAAAGTATTTATAAAATCATATTTTAAAAAATTAATTATACTTTATGTTTTTCTTAAATTTTTTAATGGAAATTAAAATATAAAATCATATTGGTTTCATAGATTTCTTTGACTATATACTGCTACACTGACATAGTTTTTGATTTCCTGAAGGTTCAAATTTGAGATAGTTGTTCAGATAATACAACTCTTGCAGGTCTATAAAAAATATATAGAATAAGTTCTTTATATAAAATTACTAACTGTAATTTACAAAATAAACCTATTTTTTTTATCTTGTTGAATTGCCATTCATTTTTCAGTTTAACAATTTTAGTAATTCTATTCTTTCCCCCCCATCTCAATTTTCTTCTATGATAATAACAAAATACTACACTATGTAAATTGACAGATTAAAAGAAAAGAACATTTTAAGGTTGATGATTAAAGTTAAATTCAGACTTTCACAGGTATTGCTAATGTTAAAAATATATTTTTAATTTTTTTTTCAATAATACTAAGAAATTTGCAGAGTTGGAAGGCATATTTATGAAATTAAAATGTCTTTTGGACAGTGAAATAGTTCTTTTTTCAGAATCAGTGAAATATCTATTAGTCATGAATCATGTAAAAGGAAAATAATTTTATTAATCATCAATTCATCTGGATTTTGTTTTTATATCCAAATAAATTTAGAGATAAAAAAAATTAGAAAAGAAAAAAACTTAAATGATTGTGTAATGTCAATACAAGTCATACCATGGGTCATATTTTTTTCTATTATACATCACACATTAATGCTTTATTATATTTATCACATTTCAATCCTATATTTAATCTCATAAAGTAAACGTATTTTTTGACAAGCATCAATGTCTTGCCTAATTTTAGTTTTCCATTGTATTTTATTTTCAATCTTCTAAACATTTAAAATTAAAAATTTACTAGGGGCTCCTATGCAGTATTTTTAATTGTTGTAGGTTTACAAATAACTATTTTCTGTACTCAGCTTTAAAAAAGAAATTAATGTCTACAAATGGGAAAAATATTTTAAATATAATTTAAAATTATAAAAATTTAATAATATGCAATTGATAAAAACATTTTCAATAAATAATTTTAGCATCAAAATGTAAATATCACCCACCTACCTCCACCATCCAAATTTCTTTTTCTGTATTCTTGCACTCTAAGGCCTCTTATATAGTGTATTTAATTGTAGTAGTTTGTTTTATTTAGTTTTAAAAAATGTAATTGTTTAACATTTATAAGTAAAATCTATATAAAAGGATTTTTGTGAATCTAGCATTACAATAGATAAATAATGGTAGCATCTATTTTCAGTCCAGTAAATATTCCAGTTTTTAAGTAAATAAATAAAATTTTGAATTAATGTGTAATACAAAAAATGTTTTTCTGCTTCAAATTATCTTTATGGTCTATAGTCTATACCTTGCAAATGAGGAAATGTTAACAACTCATAAAAGTCAAAGTATGTTATTTCTCAAATTTCTTCAGTTTTAAACATATTCATATTTATTTCAGAACACGTCTAGAATTGATATTTCAGAGGCATGTCTGGAGATTGTGGTTGGCAAAACATTATCAAAATAGAATATAGATTGTGAATTTTTATACATCAATAGTCATGGCAGTATTATCACTGTTTTAAATCTATAATACTAATAGTCTTAGCAGGATAGAGGTGATGATAACTCTCATAAAATCAAAGCGAAAGAATTTTATTTGTAATGCAATTTTTTTTTTTTATTATTTTAAACTATACAAAGATTCAAACAAAATCTCTTGTTAGTATTATCTTTTATTATTAAGCACAAATTATTTTACTGGCAATTAGCCTTAAAACATTCAGAAAGTTAAATTTTATTTAATCTAATTTTACCTGTGTTAGAAACGGTAATTCCATTCATTAATTGAGAGTTATAGATCATTTAACGTTATCAGTAATTAAAACAGGCAAAACTCACTATATATATTGCTACACAGAGCAATCTTGCTGTGTGTGGCAATATATATATATATATAGTGTTTTGCCGCTTTTAACAACAGTTAAACACAAGCACAAGAGTAGGTGGCCATGTGATGTTATCAGTAATTATTGCATAAAAACTTATTACGTGAAAATTACTTTTTTTTAGGCATTATTGACAATTATGGATAAAAATACTGAATATATTTACAGTTCAAATGTATATATGTATATTATTACCTTCTTAAGTAAATTTTTTGTTGTTTTTATTACATTTATTTATTTAAGATGGGGTGGGGAACCTCGTTTTTGCCAAGAGCCATTGGATATTTATATCACTTTCGGGCCATACAAAATTATCAATTGAAAAAATAAGCAAAATAATAGTAATTAAACAAAATAAAATTCTAATTTTATTTTTGTATAAATGTAGTTAATCTAAGAAAATCATTATAAAAATATATAAAGTACCCTCAACATCAGTAGGTTAAATCTATAATCAGATATACTACACAATATAGATAATTTGTTGAAATATTACATGTCTGATAGAATGAGCGAGAATTATTATAAAGATAGGATGTAATTGAGAAAATAAATAATTTATTTTACTTAACTCTTAATTCAATACTTATACTGTGCATGTGTTTAAATAGAAATTTTACACGGTGGCCATTTTATATACGTTTTTGAAAATGTCTAAGGACCATATTGAAAATTTCAAAAGCCTGATTTGGTCTAAGAGTGAGTTTCCTCACATCTGGTTTAACACATATATTTAAAAGGCTACATTAGTTTTTTTGATATCTTTATGAGTTTCTACATCCATCCATGATATATAAAAACATTTATGATTGGAATTTTGGGATTATTTTTGCAATAAATTTAAAATTATTTGGTGATAGTTTTAAAATTACATATCTAACAAGTAACTCTAGCTAATATATACCCAAAATAATGTGTCTTCAATAAACTTGAAAGTCTAAAAATAGGATTCCTAGAAAAACATCAGTACAATGTATGCAGAATACTGCAATCAAGGAGTTGTGTTCTTTTCAATATATTGTAGGCAAAAAGAATTTAGTTTATAAGAAAATCATGCAGTAATGTTTTCTATTTTTAATATAATTAATCCAAGATAAAAATGAATGCCAGTTATCGAAATTTTAAAAACTTAGTTTTAATGTATCTCCTAAAGTTTTTAAAAACATTGCTCAAGAAACCCATGATAGGCAAATCTTTATTAAGCAGAATTAGCGATAATTTCTTTAATAGGAATTATGCAAATGATTAGTTTATTTTATTATTAATAAACTGAAGTTCTTATTACAATTCATTAATGATTTAAAAACGTATGAATATTTCAGAAAGCATTTCTGTACTTCAATAATTGGCATAGCTTTTAATTCAGTCTCTCAAAAAATACTTTGAATTGTGATATTGACAGAATATTGTGATATTGACAGAATATTACTATAAAAACTGAGCATGGATAGAATATTTTAACTGTTAAAATGCATTGTGAAAGACATAAGGACCACACTACTTATAATACCACAATTACTATCATAAGACCTCTATTATGGCTTTATAGATTTACATAATAATTTACTTGAAAATCATGGCACATAAGTTAACAACACATCCTTTACAACAGGTAAAAAGCATAATAAAATGTAATTCTATAGATACAAAAAATTATTTATTATTTTAAAACAGTCATAATTAAAGTTCATCATTTAATTGTAAAGACAATTTAGCTTAGAGTTAAGCATGTGTGTATTATTATTATGGAATGCTTAGTTGAAAATTTTAATTTGACAAATTGCATCTAAAGTAGACATGATTTTTTGAATTAAGAAATGATATGCAAAGAGTATTGGAAGAATATGATCAGTGACAGTTTATATAATTCAAAACAATTATATCCACCAGAAATTCTACTCATATGCTTACTTTATGACTTAACTCTCTTAATATTACAAATTTGAAAAACCCATACATAGGCTTAAATTAAATTTCCAACAGCTTTTGGTATTTTTTAAATCATATTCAAAATGTCAAAATCTTCTACAATAATATTTACAAATAATTATATCAAGTCTTTATGATCCTGTTCATGTTTTTTTACAATGCTTTTTATCATTAAAGTAGAAATAGATGATAGAATTTTTAGTGAATAATATGACCATGAAAAGAAAAAACTTCATCTAGTTATCCATATGTAGTGTGATATTTGGATTATTTTTTTAAGGATGGTATTGATGGATTGGAAAAAAAAATGAAGATTAAAAAAAACGAGAAATGATCTTAGAAGACTATGGTCTCAGAATCTATAAGACTGCAGAAAGAATACCAAATTTTTGCATATAATTGGAAAAATAGATAGATGGTTATCTTTTTTTAAAATGAGAACCTGATAGAAAGAGATTTTATACAATGTGTGTTCTGCATGCATGAATTAAAAAAGCAAGAATTTTTTTTTTTACAAACTACTGAGGTATTCAAGTTCTAATATTTTTGGACATTGCATCTGAATACATTTTAAAGATATGCTTTTATTGTTATTTATTATGTAAATATAGTAAAATTTCACTTGAGAAACACTTTGTATTACAAACAACTGCAGCAAATGTACTTAATGTGGATGATTTAATATTTTACAAATGTATAAATATCATTAAACTTCTGTTATTAAAGTACACAACATATAGTATATAATATCAAGTTACCTCAAATATTAAGAAATTTTCAGCTGAAAATTTCTTAATAGTTGAAGTGATTTGATATTTATTTCAGGTAGCATTATGTGCTGGAATTATTACAATATATAGTAGACATTTATTTTAGTAAATGATTGTCTACTTTTAAGATAGCAAAATACAATTTTAGATTAGCTACTATTACAAAATAGTCAAAAATAAGAACACTTAAAAGTGTTTTTTAATCCTTGTTAATGGAATAAATTTTTCAAATTTAATGTTTCATCACATTTATTTATACTTGCATTCGACAAAGCATTGTTATTGGAATCGTAGACTAGAAGAAAGTTGCAATAAATAAACCAAAACAAAGAATGCTGTCTGTACTATTATTTCAGAATATGATCAAAAACGCACATATGATCTCTAATCCTTTGACAACACTTTTTTTAGTTACAACTATAAATCATTAACTAAAGATGGTGCTTTATTTGTAGTAGAAACATTAAGTTTTATTTGTGTTAAGCTTTCATTATCTGCAGTTGAAACAAAATATCAGAATATTGCTTAATTAGTGTATTATTTAAAATTCAGCATGAAATTATGATTTGTTATAATAAAATGTTTTCACAAGTCTAAAAGGTATAGAATATTATTTAGTGTACTTCTGATTAAAATAGACAAAAAAATCCATAAGTTTTCTTTAAAATGTAACAGGTTCATACATAATGCATATTGCAAGCTGGATCCATAACTTTATGAATAAAAATTAATGTCATATATGTAAAAGAAATCTGTCACATGATAAGTAATTTATTTCTATACATTCTATTAGCAGATAGTATTTTACTTAGAAAAAGTTATTTGAGGCAATATTTTACAGTTTATAACTTCTCAATACATTGTTTTAGATATATAAATGAAGATAATATTATGATCAGGTCTAGGTAAGTGATTCTATGATATTCATTGGCATTGCCAAAAAATAATATTTTATAATTAGATTTTGGGCAATTAATCCACTGTAGTTTTGTATCTATTTAGTGGCCACATTATTTACATTTTGGTTTCCAAATTAATAATAGAAAAAGTTTAAGACTTAAGTTAAAGCTTAAATCAACTTTTTAATCAGATAAATAGCACTTAATGAGTTTAGTAAATACATATTTTAATTACCTATCATTATCTTTGATATAGAAATGGTATATATTGAATAGTATCACATAACTTCATTAGCATATTCATTTTACAATGATTAGCAATTATAAAATTATTATTTAATCAATGTGAACATACTCAATGAAGCTATCAATGGATCATTGTCACTATCAATTCTTTCATTTAGGTAGTGTGAATTGTGTTATATCTATACAATAAGTATTTCAATGTTCAAGTTAATATTTTTCATCTGTATAAAAAACAATTAACCGGATATTTAATTTAATAAGACCATTGGAATCTTTATTTAGTGCCAGTTGAGTAAGTCAGAGTTTAAATAACTAAATGTAAATAAAACAGAGGTCGGCATTATCTAATTCTGAGAATCGTTTTCATACAGAAAATTTTATAATGAGAAGTCATTTTACATCACAGTAATTAATGGAAGCATGTTTGGTATATACCTATATCAAGTAGAGCATCTTTTCTTAATTTATTGAATCTCTTAAAACTGTTCTAATTGTTACAATTATCTTTCTTTTAATTTACCGATGTCTACATATAACAATATGTGCTTATAATCTAAAATACCAATTAAACAGGCAAAACTCTCCATATAGTAGTGCCACCCTGTGCCAACCAGAGTAATCAATGGATGCCAGAAGGCTTGTGCATAAAATCTCCATCTAGTGTCCACTCATCCAATATCCCCAGACTAGTTGCTGGCTTGTGGCCTTCATCAGTGAGGCTGGTTAGCGCTACTGTATGTAGAGTTTTGCCTGCTTAATAAGTTATGTGCTAGCATAAGAAATGGTGATCATGTGATGTTTAGTGGCTTAATCTAAAATATCACTGTTTCACTTGCAACTTTATTAATTTCAGTATATTATACTATCTTTACTTTTTATTATTATTGAAAAATTTATTATATACTTTATTTTAAAAAAAATTGTGTTGTTGAAGTTATTATTGCTAAACTTGATTCATTTATGGTCAATTAATTTCATTTGCGAAAACTATATATTTTGCGAATGCTGTTTATTTATATTTCATGATTTTATTCTGTTTTTATAGCTTTATTGTTAAAATTAAAAAGAATTGGTTGATATTATTAGCATTTATTAATAAATACTTATGAAGTATTATAAATGTGTAATAACTGATAGTAACATCAAATTAAAAATTACGAAGTAAAGCATTGCACAAAACTTTCTTACCAGATATTTGGAAACAATGAATGGGCCACATATGATAATAAATAAAAAATATAAAAAGAAATGCTCTAGAAAATATAAAATATGGATACTGATGTAAAATCAGAACTAAAATAATTGGGGGAAAGAATCATATATGTATTTTCAATAAAATACCAATAATAAAATAGTTGCATAAAAATAGAGTAAAAGATTCAAAAAATGTATAAATATAAGTAATAAATTTAATGTAATATCATAATGTTTCTTAGAAGTTTTTCAATCTTTTATGATATTTTAATTTATCAAAGCTTGCATTCTATTACTTAATTGCTTGCCTAGCATACTTTTGATTTTTTAAACTCATATGCAAATTACATTAGTACATATTCACATTGTCTAAACATAATATACAGGTCATTAATATTTATTCACATTCCATTTTTTGATAATTTCAATACTATTGCTGGTTCATTATATTTTTTGATGATTCAATGAATTGATGCTTTTTTTTTTTCAAGTCATGCCTCTTTTTGCAAATTATCTCAACTGTTTTGTGGTTTTATATATTAATAATAAAAAAAAATTGTAATAAAGTAATATACACGATTAAAATTTTAGTTTCCTTTATTAACATTTTCTATAGAAATTGCCTTTCATTCATCATTATTGTATTGAATACTCTAATCATACCTTCAGATACTATTTTTAAATTTAGTTAACTTCGAAAATAGGATTTTATTATTATTTATGTACAAGCAGTCCTCAACTCAGTAAACAATCTATTCTACAATTTTTATTTAAGTTGAAATTTACATAAATTGTTTTTTTTCTTCAGGTACTTATTATCTTTATAGTGCAGAATATGAAAATATTTTTTAACAAATGAAAACTAACATTATCATATATCATTAAAATTTGTCATAGCATGAGATATGAAAACTAAGGGTGGAGTTGTCTCGTACATAACATTCTTCAAATATATTGCAAAAATTGTTTATGCCAGTATGACTTTAAATAAGATATGTTTGCATTAGTAGAAGGCTACCTGTAATATATACACTGGCATAAATAAAAAAGTAGAATGCTAAGATCGTGCATGTACATTGTTTTTAAATAATATTAAAATAAACTGTAGTTTTTCTTGTATTAATTATTTATGTCAAATCTGCAAGATATGAAAATACCAAGCTTGAAAGTAATGTGATTCTAAATTTTTCACTATTGTCTTTATTAAAGTCATAAAATCATTTATGTATAATAATAAACTTTTTTTAACCTATTACTTAACATGTAAAGTATTTTTAGATGTTAAAGCATACCCATTAAATAGTGTGAAAATTAATTGCTAGAGATAATTAAATTTAACAAGAACTGAATCAATAAGTCATTTATATGTTGATGATTTTAGTTTAAAAAATATAGTTATTTTCTTCTTAAATATTCATGGGAATTTTCATGAACACATGCTACCCTATGCCTACGTACATCTATTTACTACGTTGCCATTTTCCAATTTAATCCAATACTATGTATAGATATGAAAAATATTAAATCATCATTATATGAATTTATTATTAACACTAATAATTTTGGACTCTGCAATTTGAACGATTTATACACTGGAAATTTTTCCATGATTAATAAAATATCAAATGTATCTTACCACAAAACAAAAAGATTTTGTATAGGACTTTAAGAAAATCATGTAACTCAATTCAAAATAGTCTTTACAAATTTCTTATTATTTGAATAAGTTTGAGTACTCCAATAAAAATTTGAAAATTAATTTCTTTCAATTCAAAAACAGGCAATGACATTAAAAAATATTGTTTATTTTATAATTTTTGGCTCTATAGTGTGGATATATAAAATAGCATGCATACATAATATATTTGACAAACATTTTTATAAAATACATTTTTTAAAAATATGAGTTTACAATATATATTTTTTCCATGATAATTTTATTATACAATTTATTTTAAATATTAAGACACTCCAAAGTTTTTTTTTCCAGAATCAACTTCTCATTCATTCTTATAGTTACAAAACTGATGATTTTTCTGATATCTAGAAAAGGAAAAAATAATATATTATTATAGTATAATAGCATGGGCACAAATAATATTGTATAATATAAGATCTTTAAGCTTAAGTAACTTTATTTTTATTATTACTTGAATTGTTTTAAAAATTTTATTATGTTGTTTTTAAAATTGTAAAAATATAGATAACAATACTTATAATTACAATTTTTTACATTCTTATTAATTGATCTGTAAATTGTAAAAAAAAAAAAGAGGAATGTTTTATGATTTTTAAATCCTATAATCATAAGTTATTTGATTATTATTATCTGTATATTACCAATAATTAGCCTAGGGTTTAGGATTTAAAAACTTGTCATTAAAGAAAAACTATCATTTGGCAAAATTCTTTAAATTTCAATGCATTCCATGATTTTATGCACTGGTAGAGTGGCAGCTTTAACGTTTGATAATTATGATTATTTTATACAATTGGTTTATAATACTGAAAAACAATAATAAAAAAGCTTTTCATGCTCCCAAAATGAAAATATCTAATTTTTATAGTATTTTTTATGGTTTATCCAAATATGGTTATAAAATTTATTTTATTGGGTAATTTGTGAATAAATGCTATATTAATCTTAGAAAGGTATATTTAAAAATATAAAAATTTGATTTAAAAAATTTGACAAACTTCTAATTTTTTTTTCATTTTCTGATATATGTTGATCAGAAATATCTTTTTCTAAGAGTCCATATAAAAATAATTGACTGGCTCATAAGAAACTCATGCTGGAAGTGCCAGAACTGAAACAGATCCAAAGATCTTATGCTCCTGATTCTGAAATTCTATCACTGTACTAATCTGTGCAGGTCCATCTGCAATTAGATGCTGATCATGGAAATCATTCTTATGCTAGAAGTGTCCTGATATAATCACACCAAGTTCCATTATGTTCACTGATCACCACATTCAAGTTTTCTGAAAGAAAGTCAAAGCAAGAGTTCAAAACATCGCTTGATGAAATTCAAAAGGGATAATTTTTGGTCTTGTAATTTCTCAAAATATTTACACAAATATATTTAAAACTATCATTTGTTAACTTAATTTTCATACATCTCTTTTTCAGTTTTCTTAAAAAACTTTTCTGAATTAAAGGCCTACAAAAATACTCTCCATAATTCTTGATATCACTGATTAGAAACATGATTCACTAGTATATTCATGTTTTAAGTCTTAGTTTAATGAACAAAGGGGAAAATACCATTTTTTAAGAAACAAAAAGTAAACTTTTAACAATAGTTTCCTTGCTTTATTTAGTAAAATAAATTTTGATGGATTTTACTGCATGTATTAATTTTTCTAGTTTCTATTTTCCCATTAGGATAAAAAAACAACAACAACAGTACTTGATGTAACATAGTTGTAATGTTAACAAAATTATAATGGTTTTAAAATACCAGCAATATTTCACACTTTGGGTAATGAGTTGTTTGCAAAGGCAATTTCATGAAGCATATGTTTAATAGCATATGAAATACATTTGAAAGAAATTTTTTTCAGTTATGACTTTTGAAGTATCACTGAGCAAAGCCACATATATACACATCATGTTTACGATCAAGAGATATCATAATTAAATTAAAAAACACATACTAATTTCTCTAGAGAAACATTCTTTGAACTTAATTTAACTTCTATGATGAAAAAAACTTTTATTAAGTTGCTGTAAATTCCAACCTTTTTCATTAAACCTAAAAGTTTAAGTGATTTTTAAATAAATCTAAATCATAAACAAGTTCATTGAGATTTCATTATGAAAATAAATATGATTTATAGGAAGAATAAATGACTGAAATGTTGAAACATAAATTTCAACTTCTTTTCTTACTCACCACTTAAAATGATATGCTTTGATGAATTTGATACTGAAAATATAGCACAGTGGAGAATTAGTTTTATTGAAAATCATAGATTTATACATTTAAATAATCTTTTTATTTCTGAAGTAATCTGATATATATTTGCAAAACAAAAATAGCAGCTGTCTATTATGTGATTTTTAAGTATTCTAATTATTGAAGTAATTAATAGTAGGATGATGTTAAACATTTAACTATTCTGTGAAAAAATTTTCACCTGCCATAACAAATGTGAGGTAACATGATTACCCATATCTGAAATAAAGTTTATATTATTGTTTTACTAAAATTATGAAATTATATTTCTCTGATATACAGATTATATCACCATATTCAAAGTAGAATAAATTTTGGTAACTAAAGACAGTTCCATAATTTTAAAAAAACCCCAGAAATAATATTTATGAAATAGGAACACATATTAATTCTTAATATTGTGGTATCTGTAACTAAATTGATACAAAAATAATCCCAAACTTATTTTAAACTGAACAATCTGCTGTTTTGACTGACATATCCCTGACAGTATTATTAAAAAATTTTCCCAAAATAAATCAAAATATAAAAACAAACAATGGACTCAATACTCATAGAAATCTTTCACTTTGTGTTGAGGAATGTACTATGATACAATCAAGTTTTTATTTTTACATCACTGTATCAATGCTTTTAAACTAACTCTAGATAACCTCTCTAACTATTATTGAGCAATATTGAATTGCTCACTGAATCGGCTAAGAACTATATATATATGAAAGAAAAATCATAAGCTGGCTTGAAATCTGAGAAGCTTTTAAAAATTCCCAACTCTGCCTCAAACCAATGTTATGAGTGTAATCAGAAGATATATTGATAACTTTGTCATAAAAAGTTCTTCTAAAACAATAGCTAAATAATGAAAATATAAATGTAGAAATATCATTTATAAAATTAAATCAGCAAAAATTGGAATTTATATTTTCAAATATCTGTAAGTAGAGGGATTTGAACTCGGGATTTTTCAATTTATTCATCCAGACTGAAAGATGCTGAGCTCAAATATCTTTTCTTACATATATAAGAAACATTCAGTATAAGCAAGTTGCATACTGCCTTAGAATTCATATTTTCATATACTGTATATTTATAACATGAATTCATCTTGATCAGGATAAATTTTTATTTTTTTTTTCCAAAAAAAAATTTATTTAACGAATTTTGTGTGATTTATAAGTTACAATAATGTGTACAGGTTTGTATTGGAACTTTGATATGAGAGGCGTTTTGATTGTTCATGTGCCACAGTTGGGATTATCTCAATGTTCATAAAGTTCTCTTTTGTGAGTGATGTTTGTCTAATATTGAAGCACAAGGTTGGGCATATGCTATGATTTGTATCTTGTGGGTTTTTAGGGCTAGGATGTTCTTACATGCAGTTGAGTTGTTGCTTATACTATTGCTGCGGTATTGGAATCTCAAAGAGTTTCCAAGGGTCATCAAAGGGTGTTGTTAGAGGAAAGCATTTGATCTCTTTTCTTTATTTTGATAAAGGTGAGAGCCAGGTTTATTTGGATGATAATTGCATGAATTGTTAAAGAACAAGAAGAATCTGCACAAATGTTTTTTCTAAACATAGATGAGCATATAATTATAAAATATATAGGCAAGTCAATCAATGAAAGAAGAATAATTTGTTGGAAATTTTTATTGTATCATTGAAAGGCTAATGGTGTTAAAACTCACATTGCACAATGAGATTTGTTCTCATTTTATTAGTATCTAGCTCCAAGCTTAGAGAATTCAGAGAAGAAAAGCTTTTATTTTCTGTTGGGTTGCATTATTATCACAGTACTATTAAAAGATCAATTTTTTATTCTTGGAGACTTTAAAAGTACTTGTTGGTATAGGTCAGGTGTCCCCAACCTTTTTGCACTTGAGAGCACGTTCTATAATACCGGCCAGGTGGCGGGCACCATTTATTTTTTTCAACCAGATGGCGGGCATCATTTATTTTTTCAATGTAAATTTATAGTTGGATATTGTTAATAATACACATAATGTACAAAAAAATATTTATTTCAAAAATAAAATTTTAACATATAATTAACGTTTATATTTTTACACTGTAAAAGTATAGTATGCCCTACAATTTGATTACAATATAAGAATTTTTAAAAATTAAATTTATTTGTATCAGATAAATAATTTTTTATCATGTTCGGATAGCAGCGGGCACACGTAAAATGGTCTGCGGGCATTGGCCAAAATTATTAGAAAATACACTGTAAATTCAAATAGTTTGTTATTATTGAATTTATGCACATCATATGGATTGACTATCCTAAATACTTTGTTTGGGCAAAAAACCATTATAAAGGAACATGGATGCCTCCACATTCAAACAATGGCATTTAATAGATTACATTATAGTTAGGAGTTAAAATATAAGAGAAATTCACATTATATGAGTACTTACTAGCACAATTTGTTGAACCAATCAAAGATTAAAATAATAATTGCATTAAAAATAGATATTACAGTATTTCCAATTATATTCACAAGAAAATTAATATTCGTTCTTCATCTACTATACATAATAAATTTCAGCAACGATAAAACTTTAAAATTGCTAATTTGAATCTTGAGATCTGTCATATAAATGAAGCATGGAATTTTCTTAAGGAGTCTGTTATGGATATAAGTAAATCTATTCTTAGATTACTGAAAAAGAAAAATCATGACTGGGTTTTCTGACAATGATCTTATTATTAGTAATTTAATTAAGAGGAAACATGGCATTTTCAGCTTTAAAGAATAATAAATTAAATGTGGAACATTATAAATATAAAGATCTAAAGGCAGAAATTCAATCCGACAAGAAGACTTAAAAATGATGGATTGATTAAAATTGCAAAGAAAACACACATATTCATTGATTTTGGCATACTAGATCATTTTTTGAAGCAATGACCTGAGAAATTATATCACAATCCTTTTAAATTCAGCAATGCCACTTTCTGATATGAGAATAATATTTTGAATAGGTAGAAAGAGTATTTTATTATGTTTTTGAATAAAGATAAAAGATTTGAGACAATCACTTTTAACTATATATCCATTTTATCTAATTTAGTTTTGGACAAAGATATCCAACTTAGAGAAATTAAAACAGGTTTTTGTATTCTTAAAAACAGAAGGCTACAGGTCCTGATGAAATTATCCAGAAAAATTTTAAAATATGGTGATAATATGTTAATTTCAAAAATATTGAAAATTTTTAGGAATATATGAATCTATGAAATTGTGCCAAATCTTAAGGAATTCTTTTATTGTTTCAATTTTTAAAATCAAAAGAAATAGCTAAGACTGCAGTAATTATCATGGAATATTATTATTATCTATTTGAGACTCAATGTAGTAAATTAAAAAGCACTATAAACATGAGTTTTGTTGCCAGACAAATGCAAGAAAACATTGAGAACAAAGGAGTGATTTATATATTGCTTTTATTGATTTGGTCAAAACATTTGATTCAGTGAATAGGATATATCTATGATTTTGTTTGAAATTAGTTGGTTGTTTATCAAAATTTATTTATATTATAGAGCTTCCACATGATGGGATGAGAGAAAACATTATTATTAAAGATGGACAATCTGAAGTATTTGGAAATAAAATCAGTGTTAAACAAGATTGAGTATTGATCTAGTATTGTTTTCAAATTTTTTAAACAGTGGTTTTTGAAGGTGGCTTAATCAAACAGATCAAGATACAATACAGATTTGATGATGACATTTTTAATTTGAGTCAATTAAAAGTGGTAATAAGAATTTTTTTTTTAAATTCTGGTTTTACAGTATGCTGGTGATTGTTATTTTTGGCAATTCAAAAAATAATTTACAGAATGTTCACAATGTTTTGAACTACAACATGTAAAGACTCTGTATTATTAATTAATCTTTAAAAACTCAAATTCTTTATCAACCAGAAATTGAAGGAAACTCCAGAGCAACTTTTAGCTTGGATAGTTATCAATTTGAAAATGTAAATCCATTTAAAAACCTTGATAATTTTATAAGTTGAAAAGTAAAC
Source organism: Epiperipatus broadwayi (assembly GCA_028023455.1). Classification (NCBI taxonomy): domain Eukaryota; kingdom Metazoa; phylum Onychophora; class Udeonychophora; order Euonychophora; family Peripatidae; genus Epiperipatus; species Epiperipatus broadwayi. Next base: position 6,167,726 of record JAQFVV010000041.1, on the reverse strand, counting down.
TTAGATATTGAGATCCAACACAAGTTAAACAAAGAGTATTTCATCACAAGAAAACTACTGCAATTAAGTTAGCTGTATATAGAAATGTTATTTTAACTAATTTATTGATACTCTATTGGTGCAATATAAAGAAATTAAGAGAAATTTGATTTAAAGATGCTCCATAAAATTTTAAAAATATTATAGCAAAATCATAACACCAGTTTTCAATTTACTGGATGTGATACTATGGAGTCCATTAGCATAAGATCTTCATTGGATTGAATATATAAAATGAATAAACAATGCAAGACCTCCTGAAAAATGTTTCATGATGAAGGGAGGATTTATGGGAGAAGTAAACCCTATTTGCATTATAAGAATTATCTCAAGACATTCTAAAGAAATGCAATGTCAATTGCTTTTATAGGGATGATATAGCAGTGAAAAGAATACATTAGTGAATTACAATTAAGTATAGTGTCAAAGTATTTCAGAGGGAAAAGTTTCTGTTATAGAAATTAAAAGGCCATTGAATACCATCAAGTAAACAAAAAATAGACTTGCATGTTCTATACATAAACGTTTTTGTAGTTCACAGATTTATTTGTGTAGTCATTATAGGGAATTTGAACTCAGACTTTCAAGCCACTTCAACTCAACCATCCACACTATCTCATACTACTGATACACATGACCACACACATGCAAAAAAGATAAATAATCACCAATATATATATTTTATAATGAACCAGCACTCATTAGTTGGTCCAGATAATCATCTCCTATACATATATACAATCAGTGCTCAGTTTATATTAAGATAGCAAATCCTTATACTTCAATAGACAGGTTTCAATCTACTCCAACCTCCAACTCTTCAGCTATCCATACCATTGAAAATCTGATGATAGAATTCCCAAACCCTATGCTGATGCCAATATTATTATCATGCCCATGTTGACCTCAAGTCACTCTGATCCCTCATATATAGGACAGTATCCATTTAAATACATAGAAGAGGGCTAGGCAGAATACAGGATTAATATGTCAGATTTGAAATACCAGGCACTCTTATACCTGGAGCATTGTAGTTGTTGCTATTATTATTTTAAAAGAAAATATTTTTTTAGATGGGAAATTTTATCAAATATGACTTTTAAACATGAAGTTTTATAAAAGTAGAATTTTTATTCAAGCAATGTTATCCAGTTATGTAACATATTTTTAGTTGTATATGGAAGATGATTCTTGTATAAGATGAAAATGATTTACAAAATTGAGACTGAAAGTTTTAATATAACATGGAATATAAAAAGATAAAATTATGACTAATAAGACATTATAGAGTGCTTTAAAAATTTAATTTCATCATCAAAGTTTAACATTGGTCAATTTTTATTTAGTTACATTGTTTCAAAAATGTGAAATGTTTTACAAAATGTCAATTATGGATAAGGTGACTAATAAAATCTACAGAAAATATAAATATTTCTAATAAATTTATTTATTAAAGGGGGAAACTCAAAGCAGTTTTGAAAAACTTAGAATAATTTTGATAAATTCTTTCAGCTTTATTTTGTTGAAGTTCATAGATAAAAGTAAAGTTAAAATTGATGAAACGGATAATGAATGAAACAAAGTTTGTGATTTTGTAAATGAATTAGATAAGAAATGCAAATCAGTATAAATCTATTAATCAAATTGCAAAAGAGAAAAACACCGAAGATATGTTTTAAATATACAAAATATTGTAAAAGGTTTAATTTTGATTAACACTAATTCAATCGTGAATAAATCCAGATGTAAATTCATTTCTTCTCTTCAGTCTTATGATTAGTATATTTGATCTAATTTTGGTATATTAAAACCAGATGGCATAAAATTAGTTATTGTTTTTCAGGTATTTATCTCCTTTTTCAAAGATAAATTACAACTTCAAAGCTATTTATCCTTTACATACTCATTCTTTAATTTAAACACTAATTCATTAATCATCAGCAACAGTAACTACTTGCACATATCTATGGTCATTCCAGGTTCAATAGGGATGAGTTTTTGCGATGAATGTACAAATCGATGTATGAAAAGCAAATAAGTTCATAAGTAAAACATGCTGGTCCATTTTTTTGTTTATTTGATATTTTGTGAATCTTTTAATTTATTTTATAGAAAATTTTTCTTTCTAAAGGATTTTAACATCATGTTTAAGTGTATGTTGCTCTTCAAGTTATATTATTATTTGTCATTTTTTCTCAATGAAAACTATCAATATTGCTGCTGAAATAATCCTTATAACATAAATGGGATCTACTTCTCCTATGAAAAATTTGCTCAAGTTAATCATAAACATTTGTAGAAAAAATGTATTGTTCATTGACTTCACGTTTATTATTAATGAAAATATGATTCATAACAGTGGATTCTATAGTATCACATCCAGCAAGCTGAAGAATATATTGATTGGTTTTATAATCCTTCCATTACATTTTTAAAATTTTACAGAACAGCTCTTAAATAAAAATTTTCTAATACCTATATGGTGTGTCAATAGGATGCCTATGTCTCATTTCTAAATAATAAGTTTTATATAGAACTAATTTAGTTGCAGTAATTATTTGCCTGTGATAAAGTATCATATTTTTAAACTTGTTTAAATCAGCAACATCTTGGAATTCATACTGCATTTCAATACTTTAGTTCATCTTTCTAGCTATAAAACTGCCAAAATATATAAAAAGGCTTATATTCTCAAGTTGATAACCAATAAAAAGTTGCTCAAGATTTTTTCCCCACCAACTTATAAAGAACTTGAGTTAATTAATAAACAAAGTTTGTATATGTTACATTCAACTATCAAATATGTTCCAAGATCATCTTTTGAACTGGCAAAAATAATACACTCTTCAGAATACTGAAAACCCAGAATCCAAGCTTGTTTTTGCTTTTAATTGATTCAAATTATTGCATCTCAATCTTTGTTTCATTACACTGATTATACATAGTTCCTAAGTTCACTGTCGCAAAACTGAAAACAATGTTGGAACAAGTAGGAATTCTTGTTTAACACTACTTTTTATTTCAAATTCATCAGACTTTCTTGTAAAAATAACACTTTTTTTCATTTCATCATGTAAAAACTGTTTAATGTAAATGAATAAACTTTGGTGAACAATCAATTATTTTTAAACAATGCCATAGATCTGTTGTTTAATTGAGTTATATATCTTAACCAAAAAAAATAAAAATATATAAATAACTTGTGTTCCTGACATTTTTCTATATATACCTTGTAATAAAAACCATACCTATAGTGCTTTTTTGGTCTCTAAAATCACATTGGGTCATTAGTAATCATTCAACTATGATTGGAAACAACTTATTCAACAAGTTCCTTTAAAGTACCTTTGTTGTATCAGATAATAGTGATATTCCACAATAAATATCACAAATTTGTCTATTTTCTTTATTTTTAAAATTGGAATAATAAAAACATCTTTAAAATGAGATGGCATAATTTTATGAATCTAGTTTTAAAAAAAATTATAATGAGGAGATGGAGATAAAAATACATAATTAAATAATAACTTACTTTTTGTTTCATTTCTTCAAGTTCTGTACGTATTCGTATAATTTCAACTTCAGCTTTTTGGCAAGATCCACTAACATGATGAAATTTACTACTGTAATCAGAATGTGATCCAGAAACTGAATTTTCATGTACAGTTCCTTCCAAATTAATGCGATTACCTTTGAAATCTATAATCTAAATGGAATTTATATGAATTAATTTTTTTTGTGCAAGCAATATTTGTAATTATTATATGAAAATTTACTCAAATGATTTTGCCATTTTTGTTGTTTATATTACAAGTATATATAATAAATTGAATTAATCACATATTAGGCTAGATATTGTAACATTGTTCCTAGTCCAAATGTAAAATTTAAACCCAATTAAAGACTAATTTATCCATTTTTTAATTAAACATACTTTCAATAATTTATCCAATTTTACGTATACTTTTCTTTAGATAATATCTTTTTAAGATATTATAATTTCTGACTGATAAATATTTGTATTCAATTGATATATATAATCAAAATATTCTGGAAGAAATTCTACAATATTCAATATCCAATATAAAAAAAATCAATAACAGTTATATGTAATGTGATGCACTGTGACTTCTTATATGGAGTCAGTAATCTCTCAGCATTTATGCCCAGAGAAACCTGTTAGCCACTTTGACTTCCCCCTTTCCATTCGCCTTCCCAAGTTTTCCCATATTCTTCTCTATTCTGTTCCATCCCATTTCCACAACATAATCGTTGTCAACTCCATGGACTTTATATCTAAAAACTCCCTTATCTTTTCCCAAAGCCAGCATAAAAACCAATAAGCCACTTTCTGTATAATCATTTTGTTCTTATTTATTCTTCCACAACTTCATTATTTGTATCCTTTCTGCTTTCAGACATTTACATTCAATTAACAGATGCCTAATAAAATTTCTACTGAGACTAGAGAATTTATGAAGAAAAGAAGGAATATGAAGATATACAAAAATGATGTATTAAAAAGAATTGAATATCTCGAAATTTTGTAAAATGGTACGGAAAAGAGTTGAAAATGATATAAGAAAGTATAACTGTGAAATAGCAAGGAAAGCTATAGAAGAAAGTAAAAGTCTCAAGAATGTTAAACAACATTTTGGTTTTGGTAGGAAATTTATATCTGCAATAAGAAAAAAAGATGGAATTATTACTAAAAAGAGAGATGACATCATGAAATTGGTAGAAGATTTTTATCAAGAATTATATAGTAATAAAGAACAAGTACCTCCTATATCTATTACATTTTCCGAATTGCCGAGAATTTTAAATGAAGAAGTGAGACATGCAATTAAATGTATGAAGAAAGGAAAGGTTCCAGGAAATGATGGAATTATAATTGATATATTAAAAGAAGCAGGTGAAGAAATAGAAACAATTTTAGCAAAGTTATATACCAAATGTCTAAATGATAAAGATGTACCAGAAGATTGGAAGAATGCGGTAATAATATTAATATTTAAAAAAGGTAATAAAGAAGATATTAGAAATTACAGACCTATCAGCCTTTTATCAGTTTTATACAAAATTTTTACCAAGATAATTACAACTCGTCTACAGAGAACTTTGGATTTCCGCCAACCAAGAGAACAAGCTGGATTTAAAAGTGGTTTTAGTACAATAGATCATATCCAGGTATTGAGAGAAGTCATAGAAAGGACAAATGAATATGAGTTGTCATTATGTTTTGGATTTGTAGATTATGAAAAGGCATTCGATTCTATACACATTTCTTCAGTGATTAAAGCATTGGATCATCAAGGTATAGATCCAGGATATTGTCATATTTTAAAGAATATTTATAAAAATGCAACAGCAACAATTAGATTACATAATGATACTGGAAAAATCAACATTGAGAAAGGTGTAAGACAAGATGACTCCATATCTCCAGAACTTTTTACAGCAGTGCTGCAAGAAGTATTTTGTGGATTAAAATGGGAAACTAAAGGAGTGAAAGTAAATGGAAAGTATTTAAGTCATTTAGATTTCACAGATGATGTAGTTGTTTTTGCAAATAATGCTTCAGAGCTGCAGGAAATGTTGCAGGAGTTAGCAGATGAAAGTAGAAAAGTAGGACTAAAGATAAATGTTAAAAAGACTAAATTAATGTTTAATCGATTTGTTCAAAATATGAAAATAAAGATTGATTATGAAGAATTAGAAGAAGTTAACAGTTACAAATACCTTGGTCAGATTATTAATACAGATGGAAACATAATGGAGGAAATTAATCATAGAATTAAACTTGGTTGGAGTGCTTTTGGTAGAAATAACTTGATACTAAAAGGAAATATGCCTATGTGTTTGAAAAGGATGGTTTTTAACAAATGTGTTTTACCAGTTCTGACTTATGGATCTGAGACTTGAGACACTTAATACAAGAGCAATACTGACACTTCAAACCACTCAAAGGAGTATGGAGAGATGTATGTTGGGAGCAACAAGAAGAGATTGAAAACGCAATGTATGGGTAAGACAACAAACAGGTGTTACTGACCTTATTGAAAAAATTAAAAGATTGAAATGGAGTTGGGCTGGACATATTGTTAGAAGAGATGATAACAGATGGACAATTGAAATTTTAAACTGGATTCCAAGAGATTGTAAAAGACCCAGAAAGAGACCACATGTGAGATGGATGGATGAAATAAGAAAATGTGCAGGGGTGTGGTGGAGAAGAGAAGCTAAAGATCGGAGATGGATTAAACTTGGAGAGACCTTCATCCTGCAGTGGATTGATAATGGTTGATGATGATGATGAACAGATGCCTAATATTTTCTATACTTTCCTTACACAACTTGCAGACTAAATCACCCATATTTTTCCATTTATGTGTATATTCCCTTGTTGCTAAAGATCCCGTTTGAGCCTTAAACATTAAACTAATTTCCTTGCTATTATCTTACATTAACTCACACCCAATATTCTGTTTACTTCTATGAATATTAAACTCTTTTTATTCTCCATACTAGCTCTCCATCTCCCTATTCTTTATTATTGCATCTATCCTTCTATCCCATTCCTTAACGCTATAACATTCAACAATTCTTCTAACACAATCATCCCACCTTTTGTATAAGTATACTGACATAAATTCTTTATCTAAATCTTCTGCATATTGCATTACCTTTCTCACCCATCTTGTTGTCTGCCCTTTATTCATAACCCAATTAATACTATTTTGGCTATTCTTTTATTATCCATAAACTGCAATCTACTGAACATTTTCATTTTGCTTTTTGCATATTTTATATAAAAACTTGATCATCCCCCTTCTCCTTGAATTGCCTCCTTTGCCGTTCACACTTCTGCATCTAATGCATGTCTTCCTACTTCTCTTTGTACTTTTTCTAAGTAATCTAACACCTCTTTACTAACTCATAATGCATCATTAACATATGTTAATCCTGCTACTGCCACTCCCTTCCATACAATTGTAGCTACATCATATTTATTATATGAAAACACTGTTAATTTCTTTATCAATCCATTTCTTTTCTTTGCTTCATTTTTCAATTTTTACTCCCATTCATCCAAGCAATTTCTCTGATTACTTAAGATGATTTCCAAATAGTTATATCTCTTCACCACACTTAACTTTATATGCCCCAGTAAAAATTATTTGTCTTCTCTTTCCCCAATATTAATCATCATTACTTTTGATTTTTCTTCACTAAATTTAATCCACATCTCTAACTTTCATATCCTCCTTCTTTCTGCACACAAAAAACATCATTTACATATAAAAGACCCGACAATGTATATATTCCCTTGCCATCTATTAATGGTATCTCTATCACTCTTCCTAATCTTTCTATTGCTCTCTCCATTTCTCTCAAATACAACAAAAACAAAATAAGTGGCAGAGGACATCATTGCCTTAGTCCCACTCCATTTTTAACTTTAACTGATTCTACATTCCCTAATTAATATGTATAGTAATTATTTTCATATAATTTCTTAATAATACCCACTAAAGCTCCATCCATTCCCAACTTTACTAAACTTACCCATAATCTATTTCTATTAACTCTATCATATGCCTTCTCTATATCTATAAAAACCATATATAACTGTGTACCTGTATTCCCACTCATATCCATAAGTTGTGTAACTACAAATAAACTATCTCCTATATGCCTATCTGATCGAAAACTTTCTTACATTTCTCCCACTATATTATTTTCTTCCATCCATTTTGCAATCCTTCCAGCTACCATACATAAGAAAACTTTATATAGCACTTCGATCTATAATTGTTTACTTTCTATGATCCTTACTCTTCCTTTTAAATAATAGCCTTACTCTTGTACTACTCCAACTACCTGGAAAATTTCTCTTCTATGCCATCTTATTAAAACATGATAATAGTTTTAATTTTACCTTCTGCCCTAAATTCATTACCATTTCTGCTGCCCATCCATCCAAACTTATTGCCTTTCCACCTTTCAATTTCTTACTTGCCTCATTCAGTTCATTTTCTGTAAATTGTATATTCCCATTACTCTATGCTCTCATGTTTGCTATCACTCTGTCCATCACATCTAACATCTTTTCTATATCCATTACATACTTGTTTAAGACTATCTCTAATTCTTCTTTAGAGCTACACTCTATTACCTTATCATCTAGTAATACTAATTCTCTCTCCCCTTCATTCCTTCTTTTAATGTATTTCCAAAATCTTTTACTCCTATCTCTTCGACTTTTATTAATATCTTCCAACAATTTACTATTCAATTTCATTCTCTCTCTATAATTATCTATTTTAGCCAACTTCTTTTTTTCTAAATATTTTTCCCATTTAGTATTAACATCTTTTTCACTTTCTTTGTTCTTAATAGCACATTTATATTCTCTGCATACTTTTTTTCTCTCTTTTACACTTTTACTAACTCTCACTTTCCTATTACTTTTATTCTTCTGAATATTCTCACCTAAAATCCTATTTGCCACTTTTTCTATTTCACCACACCAGTCCTTATACTCACCCCCAACTAACTCTTCCATGGTTTCTTCAACTTTTATTTTATAGTCTTCTAACTTATTCTCATCATTCACTTTCCATCCACATCTTTCACTATCCTTTCTACTATTATTATTATTTTTCATCACATTACTAACCACTTCTATTATAAAGAAATTATGATCACTATTACATACTTTCTTTTCATTATCAAACACTCTAATTTTCCGTACTTTATTCATTCCTTCTTTCTCTACTAACACATAATCTATCATGTGGAATATATTATTTCTAGATCATGTGTATTGTCCCTCATAAATATTTGATACATTTCCAATGGTCAAATTCACCCTCTGACAAAAACTCTTCAAAAGCTGTCCATTTTTATTATTTACATCATCAATTTCTTCAATATGCCCATTCATATCCCCTGTAAGATTATTCTCTTCCCTTTTTCTTTGAAACTCTGCATATAGTTTCTACACATTCACATATGCTACTGTTCCACTCCAATATAGTTTGACTATCTCTAGTGGCTATATATACTATAGCCACCATTCATTCTTGTCTTCCTAACCTTATCTCAAACCACAAATGTTCTTGACAATTAACAGTACTTAAATATTTTTTGGACATAATTCCTATACCACCAGCCCTTTTTTCTTTTCTATTTATACCCTGCCATACCAAGTTTTCCAGAATAGGTTATTCTTCTCTTAGATGTGTTTCCACTACTGCTAATACCTCAAGCTCTTCATTTTTAATTGCTTTATTTAATTCCAGCCACTTTTCTGGTCTCTTACCAGCTTGTATATTCAAATACCCAATTTTAATAATTTATTCTTTCCTAACCACACTTTTATAAATTCTTTTGACTCTTTCTTCTCCATTACATTTATAAATAACTTGCTTACCATTAATTTTACAGACCCATTCCCTCTCCACAACTATATTTATATCTAAATCAGCTATCCTTTGACTATTACTTACATTCTGTCCATTGTTCTTTCTGATAGCACTGCCATTTAAAACCCCACCCCCTTTATAAGTTTCCCGAACTATATTCTTTATAAATCCAACTCCCTAAAATTTCACTTCCTTGTTTTTCTAAAGTGCAATCCATCTTTACTATATAAGTCCCTCTTTCCAATACCCTCCCTCCCCACAAACATGATATAATTTCTCTCCTACATTTTTTCAATCTCTCCTTTATAGAACATGCCCTATCTAACATATACCTCTTGTCAAATCTTAGTAATAATCCAACTATTCCTACTCTTCCTTTAATCTTACTCAAATTCCTAATCAATTCTATGTACTCATCCATTACTCTCTCTGATCGTTCTGACAAATTATTAGACCCTACCTTAACATACAGCTGCAGAAAGGAGTTTGCTATTAACTGAAAGGAGATCCTTTGATCCTCTTGAAGGCCTTAAAGGAACTGAGCAGGGCAAATTCCTAATGTCCACTCCATTTGTTCTTGTCATTGCAGCTGTTATTACTATGTGATTATTCATATAGTATACGAACATGGATGGGTTGCTCACCAACACGCATTAGCCAGCATGGTGAGTTTATTGGCTTTTACCTCAGAGTTTAAAATCAAGAAACACCATAGTCTTACTTCTCAGTTGCCCAATAAGGCAGAATGAATGTATGTGTAAATGATACATATTTTTCCAATAGACATATACAATCATGACAGACAAAAATAATTCATGGCCCTTATTCCCAGGAGGCTGTAAAGTCACCAACCAAGGCAGTGGTTGCCATTTGATGACAACTTTTATTTAAGTATTTATAACTGCAGATCACTTTCAAGTGAAGGAACATTGCAAAAATTATGTTTTATATTAAATGGGACATTATTGGACTTTGTGAAGTTAGAAAAAAAGGTGAAGAGACAATTGATTTAAAAAGTGGACATGTACTCTACTATAAAGGCACAAATATTGGAAATACAAATGAAGTAGGATTCATCATAAATAAAAAGTGAAAAAACAACATTATGGAGATTGATGGTGTATCGGACAGAGTAGCAGATACCAAATGCAGATGATTCAGGTTTATGCCCCAACAAGTTCTCATAGTGGTGAAGTAATAGAAGATTTTTATATGGCTGTATAAAAGGCTTTTGATAAGAGTAAACAACGTTTTAAAATTGAATTGGTAAATAAATGAAAGTGCTATAGGTAATTTTGGTTATGGTAATAGAAATGAGGAGTTTGTCGAAAAAGAAAAACTTTATATTATGAATTCTTTTTTTGATAAAAATGTTAAAAAAAAAATGAACATGGAAGCAACCACAGCAGAATTGGATTATATTTTGACTAACAGAAAATATATATTTTAAGATTATAATGTTCTTAATAAATTTAACTCAGGAAGTGATCATCGATTAGTAGAGAGACAAAAATTATTAAAACAAAACAATATTTACAGTTGATCTTCTGAAACACTCTAATGAATTTAAATTAGAACTTACAAATCGGTTTCAAGTATTAGTAGATTTTGAACATGATTCAGATTTGAATGAAATTAATAAGAAAATAACTGATACATTTTTAAAAACTAAAACAAAGATAGCTGGGAGAAAAAAGCAGCAATTAACCAATAAAATTTCTACTGAGACTAGAGAATTTATGAAGAAAAAAATGAATATGAAGATATACAAAAATAATGCATTAAAAAGGATTGAATACCTCAAATTCTGTAAAATGGTGCAGAAAAGAGTTGAAAATGATATAACAAAGTATAACTGTGAACTAGCTAGGAAAGCTGTAGAAGAGAATAAAAGTCTCAAGTGTGTAAAACAACATTTTAGTATTGATAGGAAATTTATATCTGCAATAAGAAAAAAAGATGGAACTATTATTAAAAAGAGAGATGATATTATGAAATGGGTAATAGATTTCTATCAAGAATTATATAGTAATAAAGAACAAGTACCTCCTATATCTATTATATCTTACAAATTGCCCAGAATTTTAAATGAAGAAGTGAGACATGCAATTAAATTTATTAAGAAAGAAAAGGCTCCAGGTAATGATGGAATTATAATTGATATATTAAAAGAAACAGGTGAAGAAATATAATTTTTTTTAGCAAAGTTATATACCAAATGTCTAAATGATAAAGATCTACCAGATAATTGGAAGAATGCAGTATTAATATTAATATTTTAAATGGTAATAAAGAAGATATTAGAAATTACAGACCTATCAGCCTTTTATCAGTTTTATACAAAATTTTTACTAAGATAATTATAATTCGTCTACAGAGAACATCGGATTTTCACCAATTAAGAGAACAAGCTGGATTTAAAAGTGGTTTTAGTACAGTAGATCATATCCAGGTAGTGAGGGAAGTTATAGAAAAAACAAATGAATATGAGTTGCCATTATGCTTTGGATTTGTGGATTATGAAAAGGCATTTGATTCTATAGACATTTCTTCAGTGATTAAAGCATTGGATCATCAAGGTATAGATCTAGGATATTGCCATATTTTAAAGAATATTTATAAAAATGCAACAGCAACAATTACATTGCATAATGATAATAGGAAAGTTAACACTGAGAAGGGTGTAAGACAGGGTGACTCCATATCTCCAAAACTTTTTACAGTAATGCTGCAAGAAGTATTTTGTGGATTAAAATGAGAATCTAAAGGAGTGAAAGTAAATGGAGATTATTTATGTCATTTAGATTTTGCAGATGATGTAGTTGTTTTTGAAAATAATGCTTTAGAGCTGCAGGAAATGTTGTAGCAATTATCTGATGAAAATAGGAAAGTAGGACTAAAGATAAATGTTAAAAAAAACTAAAGTAAGTTCAATGGATTTTCTCAAAACATGAAAATAAAGATTGATTGTGGTGAGTTAGAAGTTAACAGCTACAAATATCTTGGTCAGATTATTAATACAGATAGAAACATAATGGATGAAATTAATCATAGAATTAAACTTGGTTGGAGTGCTTTTGGTAGAAATAACTTGATACTAAAAGAAAATATGCCTATGTGTTGGAAAAGAAAGGTTTTTAATAAATGTGTTTTACCAGTTCTTACATATGGATCTGAGACTTCGACACTTAATAGAAGAGCAATACTGATACTTCAGATCACTCAAAAAAGTATGGAGAAATGCATGTTAGCAGTAACAAGAGACCAAAAACGCAATATATGGGTAAGAGAACACACAGGTGTTATTGACCTCATTGAAAAAATTAAAAGACTGAAGTGGAATTGGGCTGGACATATTGCTAGAAAAGATGATAATAGATGGACAATTGAAATCTTAAACTGGATTCCAAGAGATTGTAAAAGACTCAGAAAGAGACCACATGTGAGATGTATGGATGAAATAAGAAAATGTGCAGGGGTGATGTGGAGAAGTTAAAGATCAGAGATGGTTTGAACTTGGAGAGATCTTCATCCTGCAGTGCACTGATAATGGTTGATGATAATGACCATAACATACACATCTCTAAATCCCTTGTTTCTTTACTTTATCTGTAATATCCCTAATTCTAGCTCCAGGAAAACTTACTCTTACATACCTGTTTCTATTTTCCCTTGCAATTATATCTCCGCATTCTCTAATTAATGAATCTCTTATCAATACTGTCTCATAGTCTACTTTCTCTGCTTCATCCATAACATTCTCAACCACCTTCTGGACTTCTTTATCTACTTCTTCCTTATTATTACTACTCAATCATTTCATCTCACACTTTATCTCTAACGATTTTAATTTTGCTTCTACATCCTTTTACCTCTTCTTCTATTTTACTTATTCTTTGGGTAACCATCTCCATTTCATTACTAATTTTTCCATCCATATCTCCTGTTATTCCATTACAACCATACTCTATCCTATCTCCCTCAATTACATTTTGCTCCATTTCTCCTTAAATCATCTACACTTAGAAACCACTTTTATCACATTAACACACTGTCTACATAACCATAAATCTGTTACATCCTTCCTAGTCTTATTTTAACATTTCAAATGAAAAACCTCATCACATACAGTATACTCTACCACAGCACGCCTAATTTATTTCTGACCATTATATGTGCATTGTGGAATACAAATGCAATCCATATTCCTTATTTTCCAAGTCATTTATTTTAAATTTGACTTTATACTTCCAATCCTTCTCTTCAAACCCCTTTTCACGGAAGGATACAAACTTTACTTTCTTTCAATAACGATCGATTGATAACCACGAGTTTTCCGACCTTAGACCTCCAAAACATTATCTTTTTCCTTAAATAAATCACTCCCTTTCTTAAATTAATAAAAAAAAAAAATTTTATTAGCAAACTTATTAAAAAAATCAACTAATCTTACATACAACGTAGTTATAAAATATCCTTACATTAACACACATTCAACAATATATATACTGTATATATTTTTAACTTCTATATTTAAAATGGCGACAAACACTTTCTAAACGTCAACAATTCCCGATCTTTCCAAATTCAATTATATCTATTTCTCGTAATCACAATTTTTTTTTTCACTTTCTTACAACAAATAAACAATCTTTGTATCGATGATCTCAGATGATTAATCGCATAGAAAAATAACAATTTCAACTTATCTTTGCTAGCTTATTGCCATGTATGCCATCCTGAGTAGCCTTTAGCAGTTAAAATTTAAGGGAAAAAACCCAAAACATCAATGTTTCCATGTGAATGGCCAACTTTTCATAATTTATGTAGATTCACGTAATTATATTGCTTATTTAATACGTTGTATGTCATATTTATAATATATGATTTTTCTTTTTTTCAAATCGTTTTTCACATGTAAAATAAAAACATTATAAAGCAAAAATCTCCATTACAAATAACTTTTCAGTAAATACAGATTTAAATCTATTCACCGAATAACTTAACTTATTATATTAAAGTTCATGCTCATGACATTTTTTAAAATCTGATTTTATATATAGCCCAACCAATACTGCAGGACCTAAGAGTAGTTACGAAAATAAATATTTCTAGATTTGATCAAAAATCTTCGGGAAAAAATTTAAGATTAGCAGATAATTTAGTTTTACTGCAGCATTTTAATTACAAATAAATAAAAATGTTAATATACCGATTTTAATATATATTGAAAATATTTGTAAATTTTTTTATTGCTCTAAAAAGTTATGAAAATGTTTTTTTACATAATTAATTATACTGTATAATAATTTATATAAATTATAACTTTAAATAGAAAGCATAAATATTAAACTTTTACTGGTATTTAAATAAACAATATTTTCAACTAATAAGTATTACATTATACTAATATAAATGGAAACTTTAGCCTTAACTGTAACAATTATTATTAGTTAATGTTTTAAAGTGATAATAAATAATATAAGTAGTTTTATTAGATGTGTTTTATTAAAAAAATATTTAAATTCTAGTTTATTTTATTAATAAATAAATAATCATTTCAGCAGAAATAACATATACAAAGGTAAAATTTACAGTTATCTGATGTAATAAGTTTAATATAATAATTTTTCACATTAATTTAACTATTAATATACTACAATATGAACATGCATACATTATTATATTATTCATATTTATATAAGGCTAAAACCTTAGTACATGCGCCTTGAGTGCTTAATTTTACATCGCGCGCTTAATAAGAATTAATATTTATATTATTCATGAAAATTCTTTTATAAGTATATGTTTCATTAGCATATGCATATATCTATTGTCTTCAAATTCATGATTCACTTAGTTGCTACCCCATTCCCTAAATAAAAGAATAAAAAAAACAAAACAACTAATGCAATTAATCACAATCACATTTTTGCAAATGATTTATTCCTATCTACAAAGGAAAACATGATTAAAATTAGAAACATTCTAATATTATTTAAATACTATATCTTTTGTATTTTATAAAAAGCAGTTTTTATTGCAAGCAAGATGAAAGTAAAATGATAAATAACTTGATTTTTTCCAATATATTAAATACCAATTTTTAAAAATATTGCTAAATTAAAATATTAAAATAAAATTTGAATCAACTAGTTATTGTCTTAAAATTTTTTTTTCATTAAATCAAAATAATGTATTTTTTTGTCTATTATATAGTACCTTTTTTTTTTGTTCATTACTTATATGAATTGAATATAAATTAAACTCTTAATTTGTATATAAGTATTTTAAATATTTGGGTTAAAAACTACACTGTGTGATAATAATATTCTATTTTTTATTATTTTATTTTTTAAATATGTATATGAAATTTTAAATATACATTATAGTGGTATGTACAAGGACAGCTTATTACCTTTTACTAATTTATATTATACAATAAGAGCTTTGGAACTAAATATATTGGATATGGTGACCTTGGGATATATAATAAATAATAATTTTATTATATATGCTAGTGAATTAGAAAATAAAACTATTGTGTATTAAGTAATACAGAAATAGTAAATTAATACAATGATATTTATTAACAATATTGATTAAATATTACAACAAATTTAGATTAGAAATTATATTTGTGACAGTATTAGTAACAAAACCAAAAATATTTACTGCTTATTGTTTAATATGTTATATTTATTATTTGGATAATGGACATTATCAAACACTCAAATAAATAACTATTTTGCTATAAAAGTATAAATAAATTTATTAACATTTATATACTGTGATTAATTAATTAGGGTGCTTTATTATGGTTGTCAGCAATAATATTGTTTTTCAGAATGATATACTGAGTTTGCACTCAAATTTATATTCAAATTAAGATGTACTATTACACTCAAAAATTCAGTCATTGATTAATTTAATAAAATTATTAATTGTATAAGTCTTTAGTTAAATAATAAATTGACTGATGATTAATTTGCTAAAATATTTTTAATTTTTATTCTAAAATCTCGTATTTATTGGAAATAATACTAAAACCTGTATAGTAAGTTTGTTGCAATGTTATCTTTGAGATATTTTGGTATGTTTTTGATTTTTAGATGTCTTTTTGTGGAGAACTATCACTGTTTCTGACTTATCTTTTTCATTATTCTTTATCCTCTTATATTTTGATGTTTTTTTGCCTTCTAGAATCTTTTCTTTAGAACTATAACTGAGTCTCAGTTGGTTTCTTTGCTTATGATGGATGATGCTTGTTTTTCTAAAAAGATTTATTACCTATTTCAATTATGAATGTGCTGCAGGATTGTAGTGATTATTTCAAATTTTCTATTTATTTAATATGAGATCATAATCGCTGATAGATTTGTTTCTCAATAAATGATTCATTAACATTTAGCTGGAGTTTTATTTGTGTTTGAGGTCACAATTGTGATATCCTAACAGCATTCTAGTCTATCAAATATTTCAGCTTTTTAAACTTAATTTACTCAGTGATTTTTTTTGTTTCTTGCACCATATTTTTCCCTTTGCCTATTATATTATTAGGACAAAAAATTAAAATGAGCTAATTTAATGTGTTGTCTCATAATATAATACAACAGTTTTTGACTATGTCATAAATGGTAAATATATTTTTAAGAACAGATGTAAAGTTGATCATCTCCAGCTAATTAAAAATAGAATCAGTGATTATTAAAAAGTGTTTGCTAAGCTAAGGAAGAATTTTCATGATAAATATAAAATCTAGAGTAAAGATAATCTGTTTCTCACCAATTTTTGACTTTCTATTTAGATAACATAATTTAAATTTGTCAAACAATGTAGACAGTAATGAATCATGGACTCCATATAAGAATTGTCTTCCATTGTATAATTACTGTGTAGCCATTATGCAAAAAAAGCTAAGTATTTTATTGCAGCTAACAGAAGAGATAATTACTCTTAAGTCACCAAACTAAACATCAACTTTCTATCAGTAAGCCACATCATTTACATCTGATATAGTTCATCAGATTTTTTAAATTTATCAATCTATACATTCATTTTAATTATTTTAGAATCCTGGATTAGAGTTGATCCAATTACCAACAAATTTTTTAAATTTCTTTATAATGTCTATCATATTGATAGAGCTACGTTATCATGTTTAACATTATTTAAACTGATGATGAGTAATTTTTGAGAAAATAAATTTAGAAAACTTTTTTTCATAATATGGTATAAATAAAACTCATAAGATACAAAAAAAAATAGAACTATTTGAACATGCATGGATATAGATGTTAAAAAATCCCTTTAATGAGGAAATGTTCAATAATGGTAATGATTTCCTGTAAAGCCAGTTATATAAATTTTTATTTCTGAAAAAAAAAACTTTTCTCTCATTCTGGGCAAGACTTTTTCTCCTGCTTTTCAAAAAAACAGAGTAGAATAGCATCAACCCCATCTGGTGTTATATCATATGTAAGTATTAATTAATGAACTTTTGGGATTATATTAATAGATTTAATTAAGTTTTTTTTCTTATAAGTGCTTTGTTTTGAATGGATTTTAAATCCAAAAGGAATTTTTATATAGAAATTGATATGTGGGTATCTATAGTTTTCTCAAATTCTAATTTCTCTATTATATTTGATTATTGGCACAATAGGGTTTTCTAATCAGAATTTAGTCTTGATTATATGATTTTTATAATATTCCTAGTTGACAATTTAGCATGTAGAGCAAATGGAAATGATTTATATTAATAGATTTTAGTTTAAATTTTTAATAATTTCTAATTCGTAATTCAAGATTTTATCAAAATCTCCTGAAAATTCTTTTTAAGATTTAATAGAGAAACAAATTTATATCAATGGGTTATATTTATTCTGTAAAACAATCAATTATTACATATATATTCTTTAAAATGGTATTATAATGTGTATAGAAATTGTTTCTACCTTGTATAATATTAGTTTGGGGACACATTAACAGATTAATAATTATACACTTGTAAGTTTGCTTGTGAACATATTTAAACTTTAATGGCAAAAAGTTTAAATTATGATAAAAAATGGATTGATCCATAATTTTTTAGAGATTAAGACATTTCAAGTTTCTAACTCACAAGATGATAGTAGGTTCTATTTAAAATTCATACATGTTTAGGAGAAAAGGTAGTATGAAATTTTATATCAAAGAGATAGTTTATGATATTCTAGATTTTAAAATTAGAAATATTAAAAATTCTGTAATTTTGATTCATTATATTTTATTTGTTTAGCCCACACCCATGCACACTCCATTATACATTTTGCCAGTATATCCATGCACATGATTATGTGTATATACTGCATCTGGACCAATTCACTGCAGAAGGAATAAAATGATGACATATAAAAAAGAAGATGAGAAAAGGATATGAAATAAGAAATAATGGATATTTATTTCATTTACTCAGAACTTCATTATTAATTAAAGATTATTTTCTTGTTAAACAGGATTAAAGTGAGCATTATATGTAATAATCAGAGTAATTAATAATCAAGTTTAAATATGGTGAAGATTCAAACACAGAATCCACTTTAAGATTTACACTTATTAATTAGTGAAAAGCTATCTACACAACACATTTATTAACAATTAATTAGTGAAAAGCTATCTACACAACACATTTATTAACAACAATAGAAAAACAAATATAAAATAATTAAAAATTCCACTTGTTTAAATAAATACTTCTTTCTATCTATCCAATCTCAACCTCAATTCTCATCATCACCTAATGAATCTTTAACACCCAATTGTTAATTTTTATTCTATCAAATCTGGACAAGTTATCCATAATAAAATCGATTCACATTCATAGAACTTCGATTGTTCACTCTGGATTAACTTGACTAATAATATTGAAATCCTTTTTTATTGCTAATTAAAATTATAAAATAAACAAAATTAATATAAACAAACAATAGAAAGTCCCTCTCCATTATTCAGATTGTTCTTCTACAAAAGTTATTAAAATCTCAGATCATGACTACTCATTCTTAATTTATGAATTGATTTCAATTTTACAATTAACTCCAATAAATTTAATTGATAAATAAGAATATCAAATATTCTAACAGTTTAATTAACAATTCAAATTTTAATGAAGATTTTACTTATATCTATCATAAATTTATTAATTGACTAAATATGTTGTATATTTTTGTGGGATGTTAAGAATAACAATAGATGTGACTCTTGTTAACATTTTATGTGTTATCACATCCATGCATGTTAATTATTCCAAACGGAAGAATATTTATCAGTTTAGTTTCAATGGAAAAGTATATCTTAGTCTGTGACAGGTGGGCAATTGTTTTGGCTTGGGGGTCACATAGGGTGGCAGAGGGCCACATTGGGGCCACATTGTGGAAGCGAAGGTTAGTGGAGGACCGCACCTTTTTTCATGACACAATAAACACACTGCTTTATTCCCTGTATTACCAAAGAAATGTTGTCCATTCTTCATTAAACCCATAACATTCATCACCAAATTTTACATTTTCTCGGAGTGTTCATGGTTTCACTAAAGTTGGAAATGTATATGCTAATGCAAAGACAAAATTGAAATTAACCAAATCAACTGGAAAAGCACTGCACATTGTATCTACACTGAGCATGTGTATTGATTTTGGCCATCCTGGTGGAAAGTATGAGATGAATTTTCGGTCATGCATGGGAAGGAAATCCCAGTTCAATGCAGATTTTTCTGATTGTCTTGGCGGGCCGCTATTTGCCCACCCCTGGTCTATGAGATTGATTAATTGATTATATAATAATATGTAAAGCATGCACAATTCAGGATATCTACATTTTCTTAGAAAACCCAATGTGACAAGAGTTAATGGATAATTATTTTGATTCTTAATAATATTTTTTAATCTGTAAGAAGTCAAAGATATAAAATCTCTTCCCAGCTTTTTCATAATAAAATCTTAAATGAAATCATAGATAGAGATTTGCATCCTCCTAGACCAGGGTAATGATACAAACATCATAAAATGATAATGATGATGAAGCATTATCATTAAATAAAATTGAAAGGAGTTTTAGGATAATAGTTTCCTGTTGCTGTTTATCATATATCTTATGTCGTCCAAATATAATCATAAAATAGAAAACTATATAGCTGAATTTTAAATAACTCCCTAAAACCATTCATATTGGATAATGCCATATTTTAAAATTCATGCTAATATTTGGTCAATATTCTTTGAGTCAATAAACAAAATAATAAGCTTTCTTTGAACCTTGTCTAATAAAGGTTGTAATAATTTATACAACTTACTAATGCTGTTGTAGAACTTCTGTTTTTGTAAAATATCTTATTATAGGTCATGCAATCTCTGCATTCTAATGTAGATGTATAATACTTATATTTAAATATTTCTTTCTCTCACAAAGTATGACAACTTTAGTTCATTACAGCAATAAAGTAACATCTATATCATCCCTGAACATTCAAAAATTTTGATGAAATAGAAATGCTGCATACAAAAAAATCAATAAGTTATTTTTTATTCAATTTAATACATTTCAAACTATTACTTAAATAATTCAAAGTTATCTTTTGATCAAATTTTATAAATATCTACACATATTATCAATTTCTTAATATAAATATGTTTAAGATTAAACATCAATTCTTACTTAAATCATTTTTAGGATTCAGTATTTTGAAATTCAATATTATCATTTCAATTATAATACATTTAGTGCTAAAAAATGTTTGTATTGGCACATAAAAATATAAAATATTTAAAGTAAAATAAAAAAGATCAAAACGAAATAATATTTATAACACATTTATGTCTTGATTTTATCTTCTTTTCTAAAATTCTTGTGTTGTAATAGTTCTATTAAGAAATACTTATTTTTTTACTAAAATGGTAAATCAATAGATTAATTTTAAAGGGCAGTGAGAATGTAGTCAAAAAAGCTGAATGATTTATTTTTGTTGGTAATTCTTAATAAATATTTACAAATATTGCAAAATGAAAAGTTTATTTCTACAATGCAATGCTTATTATTATAACATTTATATTTTAAACTCTTTCAAATGGTTGGCAACAATTAACAATAATAAATAGGTAAAACCTTAAAACACTATTACATTCCAGTTATTATTAACATAATTATTTGAAACTTTTTATTATGAAGATGAACTATAATATACTTTTCAAAAAAAATTTACAGAGTAAATTATTTTATAATGCAAATATTATATAAATGAAAAGTAGAAATTTAAAACTAAGATTTATTTATCTTGATAATATGTAGTTTCTATTTTAGGAATATTTGAAAATTTTAGAACAGGTAGCATAAAAAAAATATTTCAAATTACATTCAAAAAACTGTCTTTGGATTTGATGTATTTAAATTTTCTCAAAATATTTTTGAAATATTTACATAACATTTGTCTTAAAAATAAGGTTAAAAGATGGTAATATCTGAAAGATTTTTTAAAAGGTGTTCGAAAAATGTTAAAGTCCTTTATTGCAATATCATTATTATTTATTTTTTTGTAATTTGTCAACATATCCACTTATTTATATATAACAAAATTTTATTGATAAATAATCATTTTATTATGACAAAAGAAAATATATTACTTGACTATATTCCGAATTGAAAAGGGTAGACATTTTTTTGCCTAGGACAAATAATAATAATAAAAATATCCTTTGTTTGCAATAAACAATGCTGCATTTCACAAATTACATTCCATTAAAAAACTTCATATACATATTCAAATTATGACATATGCAATATTTGTTAGAAAAACTTAACCAAATTTTAAATAATAAAAATATAATTATGAGCAAAAAACAAATTTTCACATTTTTTTTTTGATTTCTTTCTCCAAGGATTTTTAAATAAAGCTCACTTATTCATTCTTCTCTAACTTGAAAGATCTAATTATAGATTAACTTATGATTTTCATGTAATCGTTGCTTTTAGAATAAATAAAAGAATGCAAATTTTCTGGTTTAAACAAAATATATAATGCATGCACAAAAACATATATAAATACATACACATAATACTTATTTTTTTAATCAAATGCTACAATGTTTAATAATTATAATAATTGGAATATTTTAATTAATATTTAAAATAGTTTATTATCTTGGATATAGTATGTGTTGAAGCTATCTATCACCCAATGAAAATTCTTTAAATCTTAAAAAAAAAAATATTTATTTCATTTTTTATAAATGCAATTTTAATATATTGAAAAATATGGATGTATGACAAATAACATATCTGAATAAAGATAATAAACCTACCATCTTTATGTCAGTAAGCTATAAAAAATAGAATAAACCCCATTTATTTTTTGTGCTTTTAATTTAGTTTGCTAACCATAATAAAATTCTGCAGTGGAAATCATATTTAAGCTAGATGTAGATAATGAAAAATAATGAGAATGAAGATCATTGATACTTTCTCCATTAAAACTTTTATATATATTAATTTAATCAATTAATGTTATATTTATATAAAAAATGAAAACAAGGCTTAAATTATATGAAATCATTAAAAGTGTCTATCAAATTATAATGTTTGATAAATTATCTAGAACATTCAAACTATAAAGTAAACATCAATCAAAATCTACTTTAAATATAATTTATATTTATAAATATACTAATGATAATAAATTTTGTTAGTGGGTCTTAATAAGATTAGAGAAATATCTTAATTAAATTATATCTTCCATTCTATCATTTTATTATACAAATAATAAAAATAAATGAAAATTAATATTTAATGGTATATACAGGTTTTCACAGAATGACAACAATTATAAAAACTAAAATGACAAATTTTGATAAAAGATATTTAACATTTATCCCTATTTTATTTTTAAACTCATCATATTTTTAATATCAGGTATTTATTTGTTCACTTATTATTTCATATTCTTTATTTTTCTCAATGTATATTAATATTATCCCTATATTATTAATTCCAAAAATAATAATAATAATCTTTAAAAAAATTACAACTTTACAAATTAACAATAGATAGATTAATATTTTTTTTATTAATGTAATCCATCATCGATAACAAGAAACTTTTCATAATCATTTTAACAAAAATGAAAACAGTTCAAAGAAACATTAATTTACAATTAAATATGTAAGTAGATGTTTTAAAGGAATATATATCATTTTTTAATATATTTATAATTGTTATGATTCCTGAAGATTTTTCTAATAACTTGGGAGGTTAAATATAAAACTAAAAACTACAAATAATTTCATTTTGTACAAACTGCCAAATGTATTGGAATTTGATAACAATATAAAAATGTGATAGTAAATTTAGACAACAAATCCTTTAGAAAACACCACCATTTTTGTCTTTATTTCAAATTATGCATGGATATTTATTTCACATAATTTTTATTTTTATGCATTTTTAGTCTTGGAAATTATATTAAATTTTATTCCTTTCCCCCCCCCCCCCCCCCCCCCCCCCCCCCTTCCTCCCCTCCCCCCCCCTCCCCCCCCCCCCCCCCCCAAAAAATATTTTTAGAACCCACAACTTTTATCAACATAAAACAAAAAATCAAACACAACCTTTCACAATACCCATAGTTCAATTCTGATTTCCCACAATTCTGATATTTTAACATTTGATGACTGCCGATTCATTAACATTTGATAATTTCTTGAAATCAACATAGCCTCTTTTATTTTATGTTTATTATGGCAACATTCAATTTGAATAATTTTCACATTTATTCCTTTTATAGGCAACAATTGCTAACATCACAGATTTTAAGCTTATCTCATATGTATTTTTCATATATTTATCCACATTTATTCCTTTTATATTTATTGCTTCTATATTTTATTTATTATTTGGGTATGACAATGTTATCCCATCTCCCCATATTACTCCCTTGCTTTGGTACCATTACAATATATACATGTTTAACCCATAAAGTTATAACAACAACTTTTAAAGATGCTTCTTCTCTTTCAATTTTTAAAAATAAATGAATAGACAAAATTACAAAAAATATTGTGGAATAAATGTACTTTCAAGGATTTTGTTGAATAGATGCTAAATAAACATGGTTTTTGTTGCCAGTAATATACAGGAAAAATATCAAAAATGAAATCTGATTTATATATTAAACTTTTATTAATTTGGTTAAAATATCAAATCTAATTAATCAAACAGGTCTAGAGCACTATTCAAAATTAATTGATTGTCCACAAAAATTTATTAATATTATAAAGTTTCTACATGATGGAATGAGCAGAAGTGTTATTATGCAGGTAAAAAATATGAGACATTTGAAATAAACACTGGTGTTAAACATAAATGTTTTGCTAAAAACATTGTTTTCTATTTTTGTGACTGATCTTTGGAACTGTTTATAAATGGCTTAATGAATTGAAAACAGGTTGATGATATAATTTTTAGTTTGAATCATTAAAAGTAAAGAACATGATTTTCATCTTCTTTGATTCTAAATTTATGATATACTGATATATAATTTATAATTAATATTCAAAAACTAATAAAAATTTTAATTTGAATCAAACAAAAAATTCATCTTCTTGTATTTTTGATTACAATGTAATGAATTTGATTTTTTAAATAATGTTTAAAAACCCATGTCCTTATCAGCTAGTGATGAAAGAAAAATATTTTGAAACTTTTAACTTAAATGTTTAAAAACTTGGGAATGAAAATAATTTAAAATCTTGGTAGCTTTTTAAGTAGAAAGATGAAATTTGAGGTTGAAGTGCAGCTGAGACTCCAATGTATTGCAACTACTTTTAGCAACTTAAAAGATAGTGTCTTTTACGACAAAAAGCAATTATTGCAAATGAATTAGATATAAACAGAATTGTTATTTTACCTAATTTATTGTATGGACATGGGATTGACATAGCATCAAGACATTACAAAAATTTTATTTAACTGATACTCGGTAAAATTTTAAAAATACATTAACAAGATTATAAGATCAATCACTATGTTCTTTAATTTGCATGATATGGTTTTGTAGACTCCACAATTGTAAAATTACATTTTCATTGAGTTGGAAATGTGAAATGTATAAAGAAAAGATTCTTAATAGGGTATTTTATGGTGAAATTGAACATGGTTTTCATGGGAGTGGCATTTCCCTATTTACATTATAAGATATTTTAAAGAAGTGCAATGATTATTATTTTTATTGGCAAGATATAGCAAAGAGGAGAATCCATTGGACAACTGAAATTAAACAAAGTGTTGAAATATTTCAGAAAGAAAACTTTTCTGCAGAGAAAGTTAAAACACATTATTCCAAAATATCAAAAAACAACAACAACAACAGAATAACAGATCAACATATTATATAAATTGAAAATATTTGTGATTCCCAGAATAGTTTGGAATGATTACATCCATTTGTGCATAATTGTTTTTGTTAATGATTATATTATATCAATATGTAGGTCATTGTTTCTTATAGAATGGCTATAAAAATAAAATTGCAAGCCCATAAAATGTTACTTATATAAACTAATAAATAATGTTACACTAAATGCTTCTACCAACATTCACCCACATTTACATAATACATTTAAGTTAGTAAAGTTATTGCTTAAATAAATTTCGAAGAATTTGCTTTTGAAACTGTGCCATTTATAATATTAATTAGTATAGTATTAATCTTATTTAGTAAACATAATGTTTGATAATGTTTATATTAAAACTAACTGAAAAAAATTGCATATATAATAATAGTCAAGTCAATAAGTTTATATATATATATAATTGCTTATAATTTTTTTAATGGAAAACTTTTTACATACGGTGAAAACAATTTTGACTAGTTGTACTAACAGGGTTTAAAGTCTCTTAAAAGTGATCGCTGTATATTTAGAATTTAACCAGAAATTCTCCCATCCAAGTATATAATAATAATCTTTAAAATTTATTGCTGTATGAAAATAAAATGTATATATAGCTGGCATATAGTATGATAGCATTAAATTTTTTCCCAAACCTTTTCTTGTTATAATAAAATGCATATACTTTTAAATCTTTATTTTTTTTTTCTCCTCATACTCAAATTCTATTCAGATATTTTTTTTTCAATGTTTTTTTTTTGTTTTGTAAATATTGAATTTATTCAGTTCATATTTTTCTTTCATGCTGTTGGGTTTTTTAAAAATTCTATACACAAGCAAAATTCTAACTTTTTTGCCTTATTTATTATTATTAATTTATTCTTATGGTTTATGAACAGTACTTAAAATAAATTTTACATAATTCTATTATTGATAGTATTTGATAACTTAATTGTACAAATACTCACTAGGAATTATTATTTATTTCATTCTTTCATCTTAGTACTAAAACTTTTGTGCTCTCAGTCATATTTTGTATTAACCTTGACAATAAAATTATGTATTTGAACATTCTCAATCTTTAATCATACATACACCAATCCTATCTCAACATATTTATTTATTTACTTTTGTTAATCCTTGCTTTCTTTTAGTCTTTGTTTTTTTAATTTTGATATTAAAATGAATATTCTCATTTATAAGTGTCCAACTAATTATGATGATAACAGTTTATCTTAGTAATCTCTATTGTATGGTTAAGTTTTTCCTAAATTATACACTTCATTAAAAGTAACATCATGTTTTGTTAATTTAATATGTGAATAAATTGAGATTTCATTGGATTTTTTTCTAATGCCATGTATAAATAACTGATAGTGATTATACAATTGGATCAAGAAATGATATAATCCTGGATTTGTTTGATTATATATTGGACAAAGATAAAATTAATTTCAGGAATAAAGATAATTTCTTTCCATCAAGAAGAAAAATTCAATAAATATCTGTTTATCATATATTAAATAAACAAAAAATAATATTAGTTTTAATTTAAATTCTGAATCCTGTCAAAAATTGAATAGCACAGAGAGATTACTATAAGATGCTATTTTAAACAATTAAACTTATCTAAAAAATATTGGATGTTTTTATACTGAACCAATATTTTTTGAGAATGGAAAAGAAGAAAATAAAGACTTAAATCATCATGCACATTCTTTTAACTTAAGAAAATGTAAATTCTGAAGAAAGTATGATGTAATCACATTGAAATATCAGCTACATAAATATATTAAAATAAATTATTTTATTGGATATTTGTCATGTATCGGTCAGCTTTGAAACAAATAGTGAATAGACAGAGCTGATCAATATCTCAAAAGAACTTAAATATACCTGGTACTATTAATGAAAATAATTGTCAGACATAAACACAAAGTTTCCAGTTCAAAACATTGTAAAGAATTATCATTTATCTCTGAAATATTTGAATAAACATTGATATTAATTATAGCTGGCATACATATGTAGAAACAATATATATATAACTATATTATAAATATGACATTTCATTTTAAAGCTTAGATTTATTTACAATCAAATATGCCAGGTTGCTCATCTTAGAGAAATGATATTTTGTCAAATTTTATAACAGAAATCAAATAGAGAAAATGAACATTAACAAAATACATATTTCACAACTGCCAATTATTATAATATATATAACGTTTGTAAATATATGTACATATAATAACAAACATTAATTACATAGATGTCAACTAACCTTTGGAACAAACACAATGCATAAAGTAAATGTAGTACTGATTATAGTACACATTGAAGTGATAGCATAAATAACATTTTTGTTTGATTCTGCTATAAACATACTGGTAGGTACACCTACAATACAAAGTATGACAACGTTATATACTGCTAAGCCAACTTGCCTGGAGTCATTCAGAGCACTGTAGTTTACCTTGAAAATAAGCAATAAAGAGTGTTAGTAAATATTATATTAAATTGAATATTATTATTATAATTTTAAAATATTTATACGAATATGTGCATGCACATATCTACATATATAAAGCTATAGAAGTTTTTTCATTGTTCTAAACAAGACAAAATTTGATACATTTTTCTTTATCTTTTATTAAAGAATCATTAACTGACTGGATCTCAAATACAATGAATGTAGAATCTTTGCATGCTTACCGATAAAATAAATTGAAAATGGTTGTAATAAATTCACATCGAAACAATGCGATATAATTGCACTCAGTAATCTGTCAGCATCCTAGAAATTTATTTTCTTACCTACCCTATAACTACTGCCTTGTATAAATATATAATTAAATATCAGTTATCTGGTACACATATTTTTTTTGTCAATTATATTTTCGAATGAAAATATTAATGTAATTTTTCGAACATTTAATTAAGTCTCTTATAATTTTTTGATTTGATAATATTTTGACTAGTAATAAAAGTCTTTTACAATTCGATAATGCTTTAAATTCTTTTATTCACATATCTTCAAAAGTTAAATGTATTATTCAAAAACCTATGGAAGATATAACAAACTGTTTAAAACTTATTTATCTATTCACTAAATTTTTTTTTATTAGTAATCTTACATTAATACATTGCTCATTAAATTTATAATCTTTTTATTAAAAAAGTATACTGAATAAATTTAGGGGAAAAAATCTGCAATTTTTATTAGAATAATGCATTGAATTTAATGATTTATTATTATTCATTTAAAATAGGCAAAACTCTCCATACAGTAGAGCCACTCAGTGCAAGCCAGAGTAATCGCTGAATGCACTGAGTGTCACTACTATATGGAGAGTTTTGCCTGTTTTAATAACAGTTACGAGCAAGCATAAAAAATGGTGATCATGTGATATTTAGTGGTTTATTATTCATTTACTTAATGAAGTTCCATTCATGCATTATTTAATATTTTAAATCCATCCAAATGTTTAATAATAATAAGTAGCCATTCAAAAATGACTATGATCATTCCAATTCAAAAAAAAAAAGGGGGAGGGGGGGGACAAGCAAAAATATACAAACCTAATTGTAAACCACAAATACATTTACATGTAGAATATGCTGACTCATTTTTCTGCTTACTTAATATTTTACAATGTTATCTTTTAGTTTCCTTATCAGAAAACTTTTCTTTTTAATATTTCAATACACTACCTAATTGTAAACCTCCAATGTATTCTATTCTCTGCCATATTTTCCCAAAATTATAAGTATTGACATTGCAATTCTTGAGGAGGTCTTTGAAATAAAACTAATAATGTAGATGGGGTCTACCTATCTTATGAAACCACTGCTTAAGTTCACCATAAAACTACATTTTAGAAAGTCTTTAATTGCTTATTTTATTATGTGTTTAATCCAACAGAGATGTGATTTTGCAGCATCACATCCAGCAAGCTGAAAAACATATTGATTGGTTAATAATGATATTCCATAACAATTATAGCAATCGTATCTATTCCTTTTGGTTTTAAAAATTAGAGCAATAAAAGCATTCTTAAGATTAGATGGCACAACTTCATAGGTTCATATATTCCTAAATCAGTGTTATATTTTAAAACTTCTATGGACATTTCATCAGGACTTTCAGTATTTCCAGTTTTAAGATTACAAAGAGCTATTTTCACTTCAGTAAATTAGATAAAATGGATATAGCAGTAAAAGTTATCATCTCAGTTTGTACTATTATTCAAAAGATTATCAAATTACTCTTTCCACCTGTTCCAAACGTCATTCTTGTCATGCAAGAGACTGCTATTGTTGGATTTAATAGGATTGTGATATCATTTCTCAAGTCCATAAATTGTCTTCAGATCTCCATATTTATTATGAAATTGCACACATTTAATTTATTATTCTACCAAGTAAAAAATGCCATATATTTCCATTTAATCAAATCACTAATACCATTGTTAGAAAATCAGTTCTGATTCTTCCTTTTTGTGAAACCTTATACACTTGTTAACAGAACTCCATGATTCAGTAATACAGCAGTTCTGAAGATCCAAATTAGCAATTTTAGGTTTAATAGCTGTTGAAATTTGGTAAATATAATAGATTCTTCTAAAGAAAAAAACATCAACTTTCTTGTGAATATGGTTGGAATAATAACTATTGCTTTAATAAAACTATCATTTTAATCTTGGAGCATATCCAATATATGTCCAACAACTGTGCTTCTAAGTGCCCACATAATATTCCTTCTCTTTTATTCCAACTCCTATAATATAATTTATTAAATGTCATTGTTTCAGTGTGGATGGAAGTGCTTATTATAGTCAATCAATGTGTTCTGAAAAATTTAATAATAAAAAAAAATCATTTGAATTTATAACACTAATGTCATTATTATTATTATTATTTTTAAGTGTCATAGCATCGGCCGGGATGCGAACCCACAACCCGGGCAACTGCCTGGGACATGAACCCACAACCTGGGCAACTGCCTGCTAGTGCAAGGCAGTCACGCTGACCTCTCGACCACCAATGCAAGATACTAATGTCATTATTTCTAATAACTTTTGACCAAAGTTTACTATTTATAATAATACATGCCTTAATATCAAATATCACAAATAGTGAGATTCCAATCAGAGACAGTTTCATTAATGACTTTATAAAGACGTTCAGTTGTACCACTGTAACCATAAATTAGACAATCATTAATATGCATGGTTCATGTTTTAATTTTTAATCCAATTAAGATAGTATATTCAATTTTTTATTTGAACAGTAAAAAACATTTCATAATTTTTAGATAAATTTTTACAACAATAGATAAAGCACACAATCCTAAACTTATATTATTTAGGACCAACATATAAGTAAAGCACACAATCCTAAACTTATATTATTTAGGACCAACTTTGAGTTGAAAGTAGTTCGATAATTTATTAAGGTTAAATCAAATCCTCTTTGGAAAGTTGTGATGCGAAAACCTTATAGACAGTTTCCTTAGCACTATTGTATTTAGTTGTTGGATATTGTGTTCTGGTTTAAAGAAAAAGTTCCCACATTAATCTTTAATATTCAATTAAACATTATCATAAGAAATATTACTGGTACACTTAAATCTCCTTCTTTGACACATAAATCTTCTTCTTTACAGAAAAAATATAAAAAACTGTTATGCAGATTGTACTTTCCGATAAATCAAAATATTGTTTTATCACTTAAGATTCAACTAAAATCAAAACTCCCTTTTTGGATGTTCAATCAAGAATTAACAAATCTTGGTTAAAATTAGGATTTTTATAAGATTTCAAACAAAACATCTCTTTCCATATCTGACAATAAAACCATTTAATTTTGATCTTTCTAGATGAAACTAAAGTCACATCAACACATTACAATCTATGATAATTGTACTTATCTACTTCATAAATTGAATTTATTAAGCATTGATCTATTGTATGGATAAGCACAAATCATGCACTCATTTTAGTTTCAGAGATGATTCTTCATATGTTTTTCATTGCTATTAATAGAAAATAAAAAAGAAGTATATTGTTATGACTCTCATTCTAGCTGGTCATGATGCAAATCTTTTAATTACTGAAAATTTTTGCCATCCATTTTCTAAATCTTTTCATTTTTATACTTGGTAGATTTTAATAAAATTATCTTGAATTAGTTGTACATAAAATCAAGTATGAATATCCACGAGTGGCAATTACATTGAGATGTATAAGTCAGAATTACAACAAAATTTTTTATAGTAACAAAGATTAATAAAATAAAAGTCTTTATTAATTAGATAAAAATAAATGTTGATGATCAATTTAAGCTTGTCTATCAAAATCATTTAAAGACTTACAAATTTCCAATAGAAATGTTAAACTTAAAAAATGAGTAATCATCTTCTGATGTAGATGAAAAAAGTTAAATTCATGTTATATCTACTAGTTGATATTTAATATTCAGTCACACACATATTTTATAAGCTGAAATAAAACAATTATGAAAAAACATGTCATGAACATAACTTAATAGATGAAAATGTAAAAGCTAAAATAAATTACCTTGGTGCCAATTCTATTCTGTCAATGGTATATATATTTCTAGATTAAAGAATACAATTTCTTCATGTTTATTTGATCATATATATATATATTGCAGTGAGAAAATTGAATGAATTGCTATTTTATCATTTTTTTCTATATACCATAAAATCAAAGCGAAAAAGGTGACCATCATCATAGTTTTACTAAGAAACATTCATTTAGGAAAGTAGCTCTAAATAATAAACATTACTTTCTCTTCTTTTTTATCTATGATTTTCAATGTCTGTAGGTTCAATTATCAGTAATTAAAAAAATATTAAATATAAAAACTAGAACTTCATAAAAAAGAAAGCTGCAAAAAAAATGGATTTTATTATCTATAGTTTTGAATATATATAAATATTTTATTTATATGATTAATAATAATGTAAACTTTTAAATTATTGTATATGCTTATTTCTATTCAGATAAAGTTAATATGGGAATAATTAAAACAAAAAATTAAAATATTTTACTTTTTTTATTTTCTTGTTTAAATGCAAGTTAATAATTATTTTTGTCTCTTGCTAATTCAATGCAATCTTTTTAGAATTCTAAAAAGTTTTGAAAAATGGTTCTATGTCTTCAGTGATTTCCTTTTCCTTCTTTTATTAGTTGAGTACAATCCTTTTTAAAAATTAACTCTAGCATTGATCATGATTAAATAGAATTATTGAACTTAAGATAATAATAAAAAATCATTGTAATTAGGTACTAATTCATAGATATTTATAGAGCTTATTTGTTTTTTAATTTTATTTTTAATTGTGAGTAATTACCAATTTATTACTAATATAATAATTTAATAAGTGTATATACACACTGTATAGAAAAGCCAAAAACATCTGTATATATATTTTACCACCACATTATGGTACTAGTACTTACATTTAAATCCAGTATTTTCCCTCCCCAAAATAAATAAGCATTTTCCTAGTAAAAGAGTGTCTTACTCAGAGTTAGCAAATTTTGTTAAATTTGTATAGTTAGAACCTATAGGAAATAATGCTACATAATTGCATTATTAAACTCCAGCACTGAACTCTACTATGTGAAATTTACTATAATAAAATGCTTTTAGGATTTGGATAGAAGGAAATGATAATTGGGAAAAAAGTAATGTAAACTTGAAATGTATAAAATAGAATAATGTTTTCATGTTGTTAAACCTAGTAAAGTTTTATAAAGTTTCTCATTTCTTTGGTTAATTTATTTTTATATTTTAAGTTCCTATTCTGTAAATTTAAGAATATATAATTACAAAAAATCAGTTTATTGTAACTAGTTTAGAATTATCTTGTTTTGGGAAGCAAAAGATTTTTAATCTTTATACATTAGTTTCAAATTGCAATTAGAAGATATCTTAATTAAAAAAAAATATAATGAATTTTTGTTATATTTTTTGATCCAGTTGAATCTTGGAGTAGTTAGATATAAAGGAATCATTTTTTCTTTTTCTCTCAGTTGGCTTGCTCAAGAGATCAGATCAGCAATAGGAGCTATAGTCTATATGAGTCCTTGTTAAAACTATATTAGTGGCAAGTTAAGTTTAAACCATTAGTTAAGGGCTATTGACCCTGATGGAAAAAGCATTTTAATATTACCAGTGAATAAGCAATTATATCATATTATAAAGAGATGGAAAATATTCACTGTTGCATGGCAACTGTAATGGTGAAAGAATATAAGTGCCAGATAGTGCCCAATTTTATCTGAAGATGTAACCCTAATGTATTATCCTTCTGCAATGTCTGAGTGTAAAACCTGCCTGCAATGAGAAGGTTTAAAGGAATCTTCTAGAAAAAGTGAAACCCAGCCTTTGAAATAAATGCTTTTCTACACAATTCAGTAATGTAACCAGATATAAAAGCAAATGTCCATTTTTTTGGTTACTAAATTATTTATTTTGCTGCAATTTAATGTCTTTAAATGTATTTCTTCTTTATTTTAGGTGGTATTTAAAATATAGTTAGATATACCACAATATAAGTCATAAATTGAGTGTGTGAGATTTCTAACAACATATAAATTAACAGCAGCTGAGATAATGGCTAGCATTATAATTAATAATGGGATGAAAGAATTGGATTTCTCACATGTATAAAATTATTATCATCATATTACCCAGAGACCAAAAGCTAGAGAGATGGTATTGAAGGTGACATTTGCTGTGATTCCATTACAATATATATATATATATAAATATATACAAGTGTTAAAACACATATTATATGTGGTATGTCACTATTCCATTGATTATGGTATCTACACTATAACTTGGAATTAGTTGTCATGGATACTGATGATAAATACTAGATGTTTATGCAACAATTGATAATATTACATGAAAATATTTGCTAACATTCACTTAATAAATTTTTTGATTCATGTTTTTTTTTTAAAAGTAAATGCACTATAATAAGAAATGCAATGTAAAAAATGAGTCTTGAAAGAATACTAACATTGAAGATATTTCTACCTAGTTTTGAAATGGTGCTCCTGTTAGGTATTTCTTAATGCATTTACTAAAAACAAATGCATAAAAAAATTATTAAGTAAATGTTAGCAAATTTTCTATTAATTAATACATATATAAGTAGAAGTACTATGAAAAAATTTGAATTACATTACACGTAATAATACTATGTTCATTATGCACTCTGGAATTTATATGGATTGTCATATGTGAGTTGCATTCAGTGATAATAAATATAATGTATGTAAAAGAATAACAAGATCTGTTTTGACTTATGCATGAATGTTATCACTTATCTACCATCAAAATTTAATAATTAGGTATACCAATCTTTAAGATTCCCTAGTTATTACAATTGATAAATACCCTTCAAAGTACTCTTGCAAATAGCAATTTTGTGTGTAAAATATTACTATCTAGAAACATGATATAAAGTTTTCAATAATATATGCTTAAAGATAATAGCTTGAAAAAAAAACACTGCTTTGATGCAATCTTATAAGAAAAATTAATGAATGTTATATGCTGGAACTGCACAATTTTTGTCAATATTTAGAAAAGACGTTATTGGTTGTTATTGATATTAGTATCTTGGTTAGTTCATTAATGTTAATATTTTATTGTTTATTTAGTAATAATTATTGTTGTCAACTTTAAAGTTGATAAATTTATCGCCAAATCAATAAATTAAACTCATTTTATTTCACAATAAAAACATAGTACTTCTGAAAATACAGCAGACAAAAAAAAAAAGAATAACATAGAAAATCTAATTTGTAACAGGATCTTAACTTTGCATTTACTAATACATAATTATTTATTATCTCACTTCCTTTTGTGTTTAAGAATAATAAGCTGCATTATTATTGATAAATAATGCATATCTTGATTTATCAAGGAAAAAACAATAAAAATTTACAAATCAACTTTCCATAAATATTTGATATCAGTTTTTAATTAATAAAGTAAACTGACTAAAAGGCTGAACTTTGAAATACATATAATGTTGGCTAATAAATAAGGATTTGGCCTTTAATATTTGTGACAATTTATTATACTTTTTCTTTAATATGTGAAATACAAATATAATTTATATACTTGAAGTTTAGATGTAATTATAGGGGATCTGAACTCAGACTTTCAAGTTCCACTCTATCTCATATAACACTACATATGATCACACGTATGTAAAAAAGATAAATGATCCCCAACATATATATTTTATAATGAACCAGCATTCATTAGTTGGTCCAGTGATTATATATATATGTTTGGGAGATGATGATCTGGACCAATTGTTGAGTGCTGGTTCAGCATAAAATACATATATTGAAAATCATTTATCTTTTTCACATGTGTATAGTTATGTGTATCAGTTGTATGAGATAGAGTGGATTGCTGAAGGAAGCTTGAAAGACTGGGTTAAGATCCCTTATAATTATATTGTTTTTTGTAAGATCTTTTCAGCAATCTTTTCTGCTGGCCATTTAGCATAGTGAGATTGCTAGAAAGGATTTTGTTTTAAAATAGGCTGCTTTATTGACAGAAGATGAATGGGAAAGAGTCACATATTTATTATAAATTTTGTATGCTAAATACAGTATATTCTATGTCTGCATAAACATAGGTTTGTTAAGTTCCAAAATTTTGTATGAATTTGAAGCAATAAGATGAATAGTGAAACAGATCTGATGGATTTGCTAACAATTATTTAATATTAGAGTCTGATTTATATCTATTGCATATCTATTGCTCTGATCCAATAAAACAAATGCATTAAAATTGTATTTTTGATTTTGTTTTTGGATGATAAGAGTACATGCAGATATTTGAGGAAAAAGATATTTATTTTTTTATATATGTAAAATAAGTTTTATTGACTATTAATTAACTGTTTATATATAATATGCATTACAGATAGATAATGAATATAATATTTAAAGAATATATTATAAACATTCACACAAATGGAGAAACATACCTAGAATCATGTTAAGAAAATGAACTAACTGTAGATCTAATGAAATATTTGAATACAAGTATAGTGTATCTACTTAAACCAAATATAATTAAAGGGGATTTGAACACAGATTTTCAAGGGCCTTTCAGTCATTCATTCTATCCTATATAACCAATACCCATTATCACAAACATGTGAAAAAAAATAAATGATCCCCAATAAACGAACTTTGTGCTGAATCAGCACTTATCAGTTGGTTTGGATCATCATCTCCAACATACACATACATAATCAGTGCTAAACCAAGCATTATAGTACCTAATCATATTTGAACATAATAAAGAGACTGGAAATTTTAAAGATCGGTAGAATGTAACAATGTATAAAGTAAGATATTTTAAGTACTATTTTTAATAATATAATTTTACAAACAACCTCTTTTCAGCATGCACATGAACATATAAATATTGTATCAATATCAAATGTAGTTATAAAATATAAATATCACTTATCTGATTATCGAAATTGATTACTATTTTCTTATCATGAGAACTTTATTTTATTGAAACAATAAAAGAAGAAGAAAGGAGGAGGAGGAGGTGGTGATGGTGGTGGCGGCGGCGACGGTCATAATAATAACAACAACAACAGCAGCAACAACAACATTTGTATATGAATATAGGCAATTGATAGACTTTACATTTGTAGTTAAAATACATTCGTTATTATAAATTTAAATAAAAGTTGTACATTGTAAAAAAATTAAATAAAACTAACCTTTCTTGTTTCCCATGCTAAAAACACTCCAAATAACAATAAAATTCCTTTAAATGTATATAAAACCCCTTGCCAAATCACCGAATGAAGGCAAGTACAGCGGCCAAATGTAGGGATTATTATCCTATCATAATTTTCATCTATCTAAGAAAAAATAAAAAACATCCAAAAAATAAAACAATTTTATTATTACTGCTGCTATTATTGCTATTTTGAGAACTAAATGAAGACAAATTGAAAATCATAGGCAATTGCAATTCTAATAATAATAATAATGATGATGATGATGATGATAATAATAATAATAATAATTGATGCTATACTGCCATTTTGTACTATTTTATTCATTAGGTCAAAAGTAAAATAAATAAATAATATGGCTTCTGAAATTAGAAAAAAAAGATGCCAGTAAGCACCATTTAAAAAGATCCATTCTGATTACAGTTACTAGCTGTTTATTACTGCTAAAAAATAATTACATATTAGCAGTTTAAATTATAACAGCAAAAACATATACATTATTACATATTTAAGTTCATACTAAATTGGAGTAATTATGCTATAGGACATTTCGAATACACAACAAAACTTGATTATTATTTGTGATAATTTCCTACTGTTTTATATTCACATCATAGAGATACAAAATAATAATCTTTTTTTCCCCCACAAGTTTCTATTACTTTTAAAAGATCTATTCCGCATATATGACATTTAAGACTTAAGGCAGGTAAATATTATTAAAAGGTACTAATATATTTGATCAGTATATCTTACCATTATTTTGTCATGACTAAACAAATTATTTCCTGTACAGTTATAATCCAATATAATATACCAAGAAAAAAAACTATAGAAACTTTAAAAGTTAAAATTAAACCACAATTCATAAACATATTTTCTAATGAGAAGATTATTGCTTTACACCATGATGATTACTACAATATCTTTGTCTTGCTTTTCCAGGAATTGTCTTTACATTAAGGCAACTAACTATTTCAATGTGTTATTACAGTTTGCTGATTATTTCAGTTTAGAACTTCATTTTTATGTATATACTATGATTATGATGCTCGGCACTGAAAGTACATTTAAACCAAATAATAAAGCAGAAAAGAAAAAATATTGCACTTTGACAAGCATATGCACATACTGTATGCAAAAGTATTACATATATAACAAAGCGAAAATTAAAATTATATATATATTATGAAACAGCTGCATTACAGATAATAATAAGAAATTGAAAGAATCTATCTTTAAAGCCTTGCAATTTTTATATTTCATTCAATGATACAATAATGAACAATCAAACCAAAGTCTACATGTTTAGATTCATCACTTTTTATTCAACTGCCATAAAAGAATACCCATCCTTTATCATGCTAATTTCAGTTCCATGTAAATATCTTAAGTTTAATAGTTTTATTTTAATAATGCCTATTTCACCTTGACTTATGCAAGCACATGGCATAGCCCTATTAATTTCTATTTTTCTAATGATTAAATTATTATTTACAAACTTCTATAAAAAAAGTTTATATAACTTTGTGTTGTATGTGTATATGAACCTTGATGAAATGAGTGTTATGAAAATAAGATCCCTAAATTAGAAATTGAAACTTTAAAAATAAAGTTACTAGGTTTAAGTTGAAGAAAGACTTGAATATCTATCTCGCAGGTGGTGCTTGATTTTTTATTATTATTAATATAGCAATGCATAAATGAAAATAATTGTATATAATGCTTTGAAGATGGAGGATTTTTTAAAAATTCTACCTGGTGTTCATTAGTTATTAAATAATAAATGGCTCTAGACTAAGGAAAAGATAAGCTTCAGTTAGTACAAGAATCACATAATCTCAATTTGCCCTCAAACATTATTGACAGAGGAAAAATATTTTATTTACAATTTCAACAAGTATGATAAAACTCATTTTATTTTAATGGCTTCTGATCTCATTCATTAGCTTCAATATTACACAATTTTGTGAGGCATCATATTATCTTAATTCATTGATCATATTTTTAGAAATTAAAGAGAGATCACAATGTAAAAGCTATCATTGGTGAATGCAAAATCAAATCATAAAAAATGTTTTTGAGGCTTACAATTGCTGACATACATAATACTTAATTTTAGCAAAGTGAAATAATTTTTTATACAGATAAAAACTGTAATGAAATTTCTAATGCAACATTTTTAATAGTAAATAACTTTGAACAACAAGAAATGTTTTAATTCTATTTTTGTAAGCTGTTTCAGGAATGGCATTAGCATCAACATTCATCAAATAGTCTATTAGTCCAAAAGCAACATTCCTGAAGATATCAAAGTGCTGCAATAGAAAATATTTATAACTGTAATGAAAAGTGTAAAAATAGAATCAATATTTACAATCACATGTTATTTTCCAGACATCTGCAAATTTTTTCATTTTGTAAACTTTGTTATAAAAAAATTGGCAAGAATAATGGCTTATTAAAATAGCTAACTTAAAAGTATTACCTCTCCCATCAGTGGTGCAAACCACATTATATTATCATTATATTACAATAGTTTCTTATTGATTTTTACAATTAGTGCATCTCTACGCAACTAACCAACCCAAATTATTCAATGAATTTTATCCTGCAGATCATAGTAGCTATATATATAATTAATAAAACAAGTCATAAATTTCATTACTTGCTTGATTAGAACTATTGGTAAGCTCCATCACACACACACACACACACACACACACACATATATATATATATATACTTACTAATATTTATGACTATTTAGTTTGGCTATGAGCCAGTACACATGTGTGTGACATATTGTAACCTGAGAAAATGAGTGAGAGAGGGAGGGAGGCAAGGAGTGAGAGGAGCAGAAGGTGTGAGAGGAGAGGAAGAAGATGAGAAAATGAGAGAGAGAAATCAGAGAAGAGGAGGAGAGAAAAGAAGAGGCAGATGAAAGAATGAGATAATGAGAAAACAAGAGAGAGAAGAGGGAGAGAAGAAAAGATGAAGAGAAGGGAAGGAATGAGAGAGGGAGAAATAAAGAATATAAAAGAAGAGAGGAAATAAAGAAAAGAGGATGGAAGGGAGAGAATGTGAGAGAGGAGAGGCAGAGGAATGTAAAATGAAAGAGAGTGTGAAATGAGAATGGAGAAGAGAAACAAAGAAGAGAGTAGACGAAGAGAGAGAGAGAAATGAGACATAGAAGAGGAGGGAAAGAGAGAGAGGGGGAGGAGAGAGGGGAAATATAAAAATAAATAAATAAAAAATCAGAGAGACTCTTCAGCTTGACCCAGCAGGGTTACAATAAAATTTACAAAGATGATAATACACAGAGATCTATCACAAGGTGGAGGAAAAATCATACAGTACTGCCAAATAAACAGGGCATAATAATAATTTGAAATAAATTATTATGGAAAATTTCTACTTTTCAAATATTTATAAGACTCAATCCTCCATCAAATCACATTCCCTGGGTACAACAAGTTTGTGAGTAAAAAAAATATATCTCCTACTAAAATTTCTTATCTCATATTCTGAAATAAACACTATCCTTGTTATGGCTTCTGATAGTATGATTTGTAATAAATTAAATAAAATGAATACCACAAGATGTGCTCTTCTTCTAGGACAAAGAATAAATAAGAAATTCTAATTCAACACTAGTAGTATTGAATGTTGTGATATAAAAAATTATGTAAACCACTGCACAAAACAACAAGAGTAAATGATCTCAGGATTTCTACTGTAACTCTTGTGAAATGAACTAATATAAAGTTGTCTAATAAGTAAATGAATAGGTAAAGGAGTAGCTGAATGATACCCTGGCTGACTATAGGAGGCAAACCCGTACTTGAAATGACCATGTCCTACTACAAGGTAACTATATTCATCAAAATTATAGAAAAGGATAATTACTCAAATATTTACTTACATAATTAAAATATTAGAAATTTAGATTAATTATAGCACTTTACCCAGGACATCACTTGAGATGGAAGAAAGACAAGGTGCTTTTTATGTCATTCCACTTTCCCACAGACAACTTTCATAGGCAACTAAATGTAAACTAGACCTTGACATTGAAATAATATGATAATGTGCAGTCTAAAATAGCGTAGATAATCTTCTGAAATGTCAAACTATTTTCACTTTATAAAAATAATCTTCTATCTTATAAAATAACATAGTTGAAAATACTTCTTGAATAAACTATTACTTAGGTATCTGGAAATGTGGAATTATCTGTTACAGTGAATGCATCTAGAAATCACAATTATATACATGGCTTTATCCTACTATAGATAAAAGTATTCTATAAATGAAATAATTAACATTGTGAACCCAAGACAATAACATATAAAATAATAAGCAGAAACTAAATTTATTTTAAATAAATACTCACTAAATTTATTTACAATATAATACAATAAAACAAAATTTACACAAACTTGGAAACATTGCCAAGATAGTGCTGTTAACAAATATAGTCATTTGACTAACAGTATTTAAAATTATTTTGGGTCTTACAAAAAAATGCTAAGGCTTCTTAAAAATAAATAAATGATTTTATATAAATCACCCTACATAACAGTTTAGTTAAATGGAGAGTTAACACTAGCTAATTCTTATACATCTCCAATACAAGCAATCCTTTAAACAATTTTGGGCATTATAAATTTATATGTTTTACATGGGATTAATCATTAGCTCAATAACATATAATTTCTCTTGATTTATTTATTCTAAAATAAAACATTATCAAAATTGGTAACCATGATTAATGGACTGATCTGTTAATACCTGACCTTATCAGCTAAATAAATTTAAGCAATAGCTGGTATATCTAAAATAAATCTCAAACTACAAATAAATATTCTCTAGTGTTTAGGCTTTTGAACTAATGAACACTTAAATGAATGAATGAAATGAAATGTATGGCATTCATCAGAAGTCTCTTGCATATATAAAAAGTTTAAATATTACTGTCCACATAATATAAATTATGGAAATGTTAAAAGTAAATGACTTATACATCCATTGATGAAAATTCCAGGTGAATACAACAATTACATAGCATGCATAAATTGCACTTTTCGGCCATATGCTTACAAGTTAAACATTTAAAATTACTAACTGTTGATGGTCGGCTTGTGACTGATTACAGTATCATAATAGCACAATACAGACATTGTTACACCTTTAAGCACTAAAACAACTGAATGCAACTTGAAGAAAATAAATCCTTCAAACTAACTTATCTTGTCATCACATATCCAAAACACAATACAACCTTACCTACTATAGTGGAAAACTAGCTTTAAATACATCATGAGTGATAGGCCAAACCCAGGCTCGCAGAGCAAATTAGCATAAATCAATAAATACATTATAAGAATGGTGGCTTCCAAACACCTACTTCTGAGGCAAAAGGGGATGCTGATGAATTCTCACAGATGATGATTTATCAGAGGATGATCCAAAGAAAGATTAACTGTATCCATAAAAGACATTATTGCCAAATTCATGAACATTCACCAAAATAAACTGAACATTTTGATTTTTTTTCTTTTATATACATTTGTAAAAATTCTAGTTTTATTTATCTCCATACTTGGTAGCTTAATTGTGATTAGAACTTGGAAGAGTCCACTATGATTGAAAGCAAAAAAGTGAAGAGAGGAAAATAATTAAATTAGCCAAAATATTTTTTTATATTAAATAAAGTTTAGGTCAACTTTCGTTCCATAGTGACTTCATATTTGTTCATCATCACTATTATATGGAATGAGGTAAGATTTTTTTTGATACTATTCCATATTAAAAACATTTACTATTACAGGACATAGTTTGTGTTTTATTTGTTCATTGTTAACTAACAATTATTTGTTTATTTTTTCAGTATAAATGATTAATCTTCTAGTGTAAATGCTCTTTTCTATCAACTTTAGAAAATTATACATACAAGGGGGAGAAGATGGAACATCAATAATTAGATTTGAATGATGAAGCTATCATAGAAATACTTGTATAAAATTATAAATTAGTCAGCTTCATGGTCAATTTGATAAGATATTTAATTATTTTGCTTTGTAAATAATTAGTGTTTTGTTATGTACTTCTACCATGGGTTAAGAGTTGTAACAGTGAATATATTAATCATTGATGTGATAGAAATGCATTCTTGACACATACAATTATATTTTTTTTATCATGTTAAACAGTTTTTGAATTTTTATCTTGTTATTAATAAACATTGTTAACTT
Source organism: Epiperipatus broadwayi (assembly GCA_028023455.1). Taxonomy (NCBI): domain Eukaryota; kingdom Metazoa; phylum Onychophora; class Udeonychophora; order Euonychophora; family Peripatidae; genus Epiperipatus; species Epiperipatus broadwayi. The sequence continues at coordinate 6,123,751 of JAQFVV010000041.1, read as the reverse complement.
GATTTAAATTAGTTTATCAAAATATTTTACACATTCATTCATCAACTTATAAATGGATAGATATACCTACACACCCATTTCATTTTTATGTAATAATACAGTAATATGATTAGATGAATATTTAATTGGAACCTATATAATGATGCGGGAGTTGCTATCTAGAGTAAATTCATCCCTGAAGAGAGTTGAAGGCATATTTCTCCCTGAGTTTAAATACTGAGGCATAATGGAATCCAAAAGAGAGGTGAGGTATGAATGAACTAGCCCAAATTGTATCTAAATTTAATGTGTAAACCTAGAGCTAGCACATTGTAGGTCGATACAATCATAGGTTAGGTACTTCATTGTGATATTCACAGCAGCATCCTACACAAAGACCCTAGGTCTGACTAGTGAGATGTGTTTCCTCCTCTTTTGGTGGACCATTACAATATATATATATATAATTCAACTCTTGGAAATGGTTAAAATATTATTTGAAGAATGTCAAGAAAGATGTTATTCTTTCACATTTTCACACCTATAAAAATAGCCTTCTGGGTTCAATTCCATTTAATAACTTGGATTTGAAGTAAAACATTCTCCTTTTGCTTCAATAAATCCCAACAAAAGAGCTATTATAATTTAATGGAGGAAAGTTGTTTAGCCTTGCAGAATGTCAATTAGTAGTAGTACATAGTTTCCTGGAAACATCAAATGATAAACTTATATTCGTTTACTTGGATATATTCTTACTGTGTCTATTCTTTATTATAATAACAATTATAATTAATTTAACATGTATATAGAAGATTATGCCATCTTAAAAAAAATTCCAAAGTATAAAACATGTTACTTTTTAGTTTCTGTTTGATATCTATATAATTTAAGACAAATTTGTTTTCAATAATAAAAATTACACAACTAAAGATTCAAGTTGATCTGTGTTTAAATATTTTTACTATGAATAGCATCAGGAAAATTTTTATTAAAGGCTATAAATAAAAAATACATTATTTAGTCATTAATTTCAATTTTAATAATTACTAATTTTTTTAAAAAAAAAATCTACTTGCCATTTACATACCTGTTTAGGAAGCTCTTTCAGTTGAAACTGCATTGGCTCTACAAAAAGCCATGTTATTAAAATGATGAAATCAATCATTAATAGTCCCAAAATTACTCCAAATAAATGAGTGTCTTTAATATGCTACAAAATAGAAATAAGTTGATATTATTTTAAAATATGTATTAAGTATAGCTCTTGATCTACATTCAGTATCTGTACTGAAATAACAGAAGCTATTATTATAGTACTAGTCAAATTGTTAGGCTTATTTCTGATTGACTTTCATCAACCAATACCAAAACTGATACATATTTAAAATCTCAAATATTTGAATCTTAAATCATTTGCTTGGAAAGCCTATAAATTGTAAAAATATCTAGTAGAGAAATATGTTCAAATTCAATGTTATTCATTGGAAAAATCAACAACCAAAAACTAGACTGGATATTTAATTACTGGTGGTTATTTAAGATTACAATTGATGGCTATAAAATAGATTAAAATATTGGATTATTGTGTTTAATGCTAAGTATATTAAAATCTAATATTAGTAATATAGAATTTTGGTGGTTTCTTTTTAGCCATACTTTTTTTATTAAATTTTTTTACATATGTAATAAATCATGGTGCATTATAGAAGGCAGTTTATTTATTTTAATACTGCATAAACTTCTGCAGTTTATTTATTATTCAATGTTTTAAAGTATTATATATATTTCAACCAGATGATTGATTTTCATCAGAAAAAACAATCAAATGAAATCTGAAAATTACAATGTTATTTTCATATTTGATTAAATTAATTTCTCTCAAAGTTTATAAACTAAGCTGCCTTAGCAGACTTACTGTAGCAAGCATTACTAGTCCTATAAAAACATTTCAGCATTTGTTGTTAATCTTATACATGATATTCTCCCATCATAAACATATGGTAGATATACAATACTTTTTTTTAATTTTGAAAAACATCAATGTTTTTTTAGTCACTTAAGACATTATATCCGTCTTTACTAATATATTTCATAATGATGGAATTGAGGTTATTTAATTTGTTTCCCAAGATAGAAAGTAAAATCATCACCATATTTCAGCTATTACTGAATTAATATATCTAATCTTAAGAAATAATTTTTTTTCCATTTTCAATTCTATATATTATGTATAAAAACAAGATCATGCAATGAGCATGGAAATCACATTAAATCATACCATTTTTATGGCCCATCATGTTTTTGTAGTTGGCTATAAATCAGACTTCTTTTACTTTCTTTCTTCGATCATCACATTTTATGTGTAATAAGTTGACAGACTGTGGTTCAAAGCTATGACCGTGTTTTCTTTCATGATCTCAGAACACAGGCTTATATTCTAGGTTATCTTTAGTGAGCTTATATAAATATTTATGCTACATTGTTTTGGTTGTGATGTAAGTCCTTGATTCACTATATTATATGGCTATGCAACCTGAGACATTGCAGTAGACTGCATACATGATCTATGGTATCTCTTCCTTTGGTAATCTGTTTTTTGTGTTATTTATCAGCATGTTGAGGTTTTCTGGAGTTTGCAAGCTGCTCATATTGTATTGTCTTATAGTTTTATATTTTGCTTTATTTTTTATTGAATTTTTTTAAATTTCTTTCATCTATATTTCTTTCTTGTATCCCAGATTACATAGATATTTCACATATTCATCTACATTTTGTTACCTATCTGCTTTGTATTACAAACCAGTTGATTTATATTAAGAAATTCCTCGAAACCTGTAATTTGTGTGACATTGGTATTTTTGATTGTGGGTGAATAGAGCCTCTTATTTCGAATGTTTTTATCACCATTAAGTTTGATATTATTATCAGTATTTCAATCAACATTATTAGTTAGAAAATCACTTCTTGGATCATATGTCCTCCATTTTTTTCCTGCAGCAATCTGATCAGCATATAGCATCTTATACTGCTGGAAGGAACTGGAAAAATATGCAGTTTGATGAAAAAAATGGTACTCCAATATTGGATGATCCACATTGACTGATGACACTGTTTCCATATAAAAGCACAGAAGTATGCCATTGAGTGGTGTGGATTGTCCAATGTTGGTGTACCTAATCCGAATACGCATACTGATTTAATTAATTAATTAATGTATGCAATATAAATACACGCACATACTGGTTAATAGAGCTTGTTAATACTAATATAAAAATGTAAAAGAAAAAAACCCGGTGAAAAATCCCATCCAAATAAATGGCGCTGAGTAACTTTATATCTATTTGTTTTTGACTAGCAACAGTGCCATTGAGCAGTGTGGATCATCCAATGTTGGAGTACCAAAAAAACTGCAGCCTAAAAAGGAATACCGTATAAATAAATAAAAAAATGAAAAACCAAAAACTGCATATCTAGAAGAATAAGAACATGGAATATAATAATATTCTGTATTAAGGATTATAAAGAATCAACAAAAAACATAGAGAGAATAAAACCAATATCTTCATAAAATTATAAGAATCCAAAGAAATATGCAGGTAATAATATTTTTAAGATTGCGAACAAGCAGATCCAAATAGTTATTTTAAAGTAAATAAGCAATTAAAATAGATAGGAAGTAAAAAAAAACCTGTTTATATATATAATAATAATAATATAGAAACTTGGCAAATATTTCCATATCTTGAAAATTTTTCAAAAGTTTTATTTTCATAATTAATAATATCAAAATAGTTACTTTAAATAATTTATGACCAAAATAAACCTAATTATGTTTCTCTATTTTGATATTGAATATTTAGTTCACTTCATAGAGCTATCAGTCTTTGCTTTTTTAACCCATTGGATTAATTAGAAAAATTAATAATCCAGTTTATTGTGAAGAAAAATGATACAATTTGCTTAGTAGCTCAGGTTCAGACTAATAACATTTTCCTTATTTTAAACATACATATTATAATTTCGTATTTTTATCCATTTATCTATATTTTTCTCTATTCATATGCAATACACATATAAATTTAATGGAGGCAGACGATCTGAGAGCTAAGATGATCATACTCATGCGCCAACAAAGGTGAGAAAAAAAGTTCACCCATTTCCTTTTTACACATGAGCACGACTATTCTTAGCTCTCTGAGATTGTCTGCTTCTGTTTAATTTACATAAATATTTATATTTAAATATACTTACAGCTGTAAGTACATTTTGAATTCATAATTTATATTCAAAGACAGATTAAAAACCATGGAAAAAAATGTATATGAAAGAATAGATCTAGAGGCGCTTTTATATTGAAATAAGTTTGGGGAGTTTAATAAAGAGATTTATAATCATCCTAAAAATAAAGGGAAGCTGATGGACTTAAAAAATATTGACTATAGATATTAAAAAGTTATGCTTCTAATATAGTCAAACAATTTTTTTGATTTCATATTTCAAATTTGTTTAGAATTGAAGCTACATTCCTTTATTTTTGAGGCCATTATTACTAGATATTATTATATGTTTTTTTTGATCTGAAATTTTTATACATATTTATAAAGATGAAGAATGGAAGGCAATCAATTGTCACATTTTTTTTACTTCTTTCAATATATTAATTATAAATTTTGTTACAACAATGTAATCATTACAATATGTAGATATTTATGCATGTTTTATTGGCACTCATGCTCAATCATTATCACAACATTTTTTATTCAATTCCATAATTTGACTTCCAATGTAAGGGCTGTTTGAAAATTAACCTTATTAAATATGTAAATTATTTACCATTATTTTATAATCACATTTCAATTTACCTCTCTATTTAAAACTTATTCCATTACCTTATTTGACTCATTAATCTGCAGCTGCATATATGTTTATTAACTTCACCACAGTATTCTGTATTGTAATTCACACCCACTTATGGGGTGTAAAGAATGTTTTTTTTTTTTTTACATAATTTGATTCATCAATATGTAGCTACGTATGTGATCTCATTATTTCTTTTATTACATAATTTGGCTGTCCAAAGTGGAAAGTAGTATCACAACTATATATTAATAGTCAGTTTATTCATTACTGTACTTGTATTTACCATGATTTGAGAAATAAAAAATAATAATTATGGTTATAGGTATAAATAGAGGAAAGAATGCATAAGGCTATGGTTAAAAAATGTTTACAATAAAAACATCTCTGATGAAAAAATGATAGTTTGAAAAGTTGCAGTAGAGGGAAAGATGGGTGATCCACAAAAAAAGATAAATAAAATAAAAGTAGAAAACTTTTTTTTTTAAAAAAAGAGAAGGAGAGAGAGAATAATAAAACAGTTTATTAAATTAAAAAATAGCAGTCAATATAAGTAAGAAGAAAAAAAAGCAAAACGAGAAGCCACAGTAGTGAATCAATTATAATTTTATAGAACAACTATTTGCATTAACGGATAAAAATGGAAAAATACCAAGATAGATAATAAGCAATGGAATAAAAAATGTTTAGATGGACAGTGAAGCAATAGTGAAAAAATTATATATAGTAATTAGGAAATTTGAATAATGTTAGAGAAAATGATAGGAAAACATGTTGAAAAAATTAGAATGACAATGAAAGAGAAGACAATAAAATTGAAAGAACAAAAAAAAAATCTGAATCAGAACCAAAGGATAAAAAAATTATTTCAAAAGAATATACAAATGCTAAGGAAGTTTATTAAATATCTGACAATAATCACAAAATAATTAGAACTAAGTGAAAGATGAAATAAAGAAGATCATTAAAAAGATGGAGGTAGAAAAAATGAGACAATAGAAATAAAAGTAGTTGAAATGTTGGTGAGTATAAAGTTGCATGTGAAAAAAATATTAAACAAAAATGAAAAAATTAGAAAAAAAATAATAATTGAAAAGCAAAATATAAAACAACAGACATCAGGCAATAAGTATATACAGGAATACAAAACAGAGAAATATTAGTTCAAAAATGTAAGAATAATTCAGCAAGAAATATTAATATGAATAAAGAAACTTAAAGAAAAGGAGATAATATGAAATATTATGAAGCTGTAATTAAAACGTGGATATAACAAAAAAAAAAAAAGCTATATAAACACTTCAGACAGAACTCTGATACAAGATAATAAAGTCTAATCTATAAGCAGGGAAGATGCTTAGAAGAATCTCTAAAAATTGCATAGCAGTAGAATCAATGGAAGAGTTATTATTAAAATACCAAATTAATTATATAAATAAGATCATAATATTGGAATAACATCACGAGGAAATGACTATGAGATGCGTCAAAACTCTGGAGATAAATTTCTAAGAATCAAAGTATTAGGAGAGATGGTGGAGAAAAACTTCATGAAGTATTTTTAAAAAGGTTAGATGATTATTTTTCATTAATCGGCTTAGGAGAGAGGTAGAAATTCACAAAACTTCAAAATACTGTGAAGGCAATTGTTTAACATATCAGAAAATTATAAAAATAAAGGAAGCAGTATTGAAAAATTTCTGGACTAACAGTGCCAACATGATCTAAGATATTAGATAATTTAGAAGAAAAACAACAATATATTCAATTTTTACAATAAAATATCAAGATCGGGAATCTTTAATTGCATGAATAATATCTTAAGGTTAAATAATAATAAGAGTAAGCATAATCTGCTAAACAGATTAGAGAAAATGGTGGTGGTAAGTAAGAAAAAACAGTAGAATAGTTTTCTAAACTAATAAACGATATTGACTTTGGTAATAAGGTATAGGAAAACCAGAAAAAAAGGACTATAGCAATCAAATAAAAGATTATTATTTTAACTTAGTATTTCAATAAAAAAAACAAAATAGAATGTTCAAGTAAAAAAAATTAAAAAAGAAATCAGAAAAAGTGATCAAGGAATCAGACTTGCATAAAAAAAAAACTGAAATTATAATGTAGAACAAATTAATTAACTATCAACGTATTCTATTTTAGATCATGCAAAAGTTGGTTCAAAGGTAAAGAGGTATAACTGAAAAATCACTATGGAATTCAGTAGAAAGTTTTTTTTTATTTCAGGAAGCCTGAACTAGCTTGGAAAGTATGAGACATATGGAGTTAATAGCAGAACTAATATAATTTATTGTTGGAAGAGAAAATCCATGGATTTTCATTGAAATTTGTTTTAACATTAAAATAATGTATAGCAATGGCTGAATCTGTAAAAGAAGTAATAAAACATCCAGAAATTCAAGTACAGAGAATGATTTATCCCAGTAAAAAAAAAGTCAAAAAACAGTCAAGATAAAAACACTGCTATCATATATTTAAAAAAACACACTCCTCAAGTTTTCAAAACCTTTTTTCGCTGATAAATTTCTATGAAGAAATACACTCACTAGTTTTTCCTTTGCAATTTAACATAATGGTAGAAGATCAGATTTTGGAATATAGATCCTAGGATCAATTCCATTGCTGGCAGTTCTGGTGGTTTGCTCAAATTTCTTATGAATTCTTGAGAAATAAAACCATTGTAATATTTATTTTATTTATTGTTTATGATTTTATTAATTCCATCTGGATTTTTCACATAAAGAGATCCGCATAAAAAGGGCAGAGAAAAGTAGTGAAATATAAATTTCCAAAATTCTTGTGTTTAACATAAATAACCAAGTATTTATAAAACTGTCACATATTAGCAATCCAAATCAATTCATTTGCAGGAGATTTCAGAATCTTTATGAAGATTGCTATTAAAAAACACTAAGAAATCAGGAGAAAATGTACTTCTAATTGTGGATGTAAAATTAGTCAATAGAATCTATAATGCTGGAGTTTTAATCTTTGATTCAATGATTAATTGAAGCAACTAAAATAAAAAGCCAGATAAGATTAGTGAAGTCATAAGGAATGATGTGTATGTTTATTTTTAGGAATCTGTTGGAGATTTGAATTTCAAAAGTTATAATATTGAGTCCAAACTGGTGGTGGTGATAGTAGTGATGGTGGTAGTAGTGGTTGTAGTAGTAGTAGTAGTAATGTTGTTGTTATTATTATTATTATTATTATTATTATTATTATTATTATTATTATTATTATTATTATTATTATTATTATTATTATTATTATTATTATTATTATTATTATTATTATTATTATTATTATTATTATTATTATTATTATTATTATTATTGTTTTAAAGGTAACTTTATTCAAAAACAAGTGGTTACATTGGTTGTTGATTATACATAGTGTTATACATAGGTTTACACAGTTATTACATTACAGTCTGTCTATTTGATTAGAGTCTCTTTGCACTTAAAAATCGACTTTTTTAGAACTTAGATAGTGGCTTTCACAATATTTTTGATTTTTTCACACTTTATGAAATACTTATTGTCCAAGTTTATGTACAATATAAATCAATGATCATGGTTTCAGTAATTTTTTCATGTTCTTGCAACACTGAATTTCCATTTGCCTTCGTCCTTTTCTATTATATCCTTTATTATAAAGTGGCTTGAATTTTAAAAAGAATTTTAAAAAGAGACCACGTTGCTGCAAAGACATCAGGTGGTGCAATAATGCTGTCTCTTTCTTTTATTTTTTGCAATTTGTTCCTACAGGCGTTAGGGTGCCTTCTCGTGTTGTTGCCCAGTCTAAAAGTGCATCTGATACACCAGAATGCGTATAGGCTGAAAGTGGCTGCCCTGATGGTGGGTATTCCATTATTTTTGAATGTTTGTAAAATCTCATTTATTGTGGTTCCATTTTTCCTATAGCCACCAACCGTCATCTGTCTTACTTTTTCAAGTCCTGAACAATTATGTATGAAATGGTCCTGTGTTTCCTCATCCCTGTGACACAGCATACACAAGGGATCTATATTTATATAGAATCTTCTGTATCTAATAAAATGACTTGTAGGTAGTGCTTTCAAATTGACTTTAATTATGAAATTGTAAAATTTTGGTTCCAGGTACCATTTCCTAAATTTTTTAAATAATTGGCAGTTATCAATTCCCAATACAGATATTTGGTTATTCTCAGATCGTTTTTGTGTTAGGAAATCATGTATTTGCCAATATGTATATTTTATTGGATTTTTCAGTGTTACTTTGTTTTTGATGCTCTCAATGCTTTCAAGCAATGTAAAGATATAATTGTTTGTAGGTGGTGGACGATCTGTGGGTGTGATTTCCAATATTGGTTCAATATCTGGAAATCTTTTGACTATGGCTATTAGCAGATTTGTTTTTTGTGTCTGAAACACTGATATTGAGTGAAGTCCCAGATCATTCCATTTTGTTGGTTGGTTAAGTTGCTTTATTGAAATGGCAACTACTTTCCTGTTCCATAGTAGTTTGCTACAAAATGAATTAATTGAACCTATAAAAGGTTTTGTGAAACTGATAATTGGTAAATAATAGCTTATTTTTGACATTATGAGTTGATTGAATAATGATATTTTTGCATATATTGATAGATATGATCTGGTTAATGATTCTGTGATTCTTTCTGCATCCACTTTGAGTTTGTTTTGTATTGTTATTCTCATTTGATTCATTCCCAGATAAAATGGAAAACCTAGAAAACTGCTGGGCTTTCCTTGATAAATTTTTTTGTTTACTTTCCCTGTAAAAATTGTCCAAGCAGCTGACTTATTGATATTGATTTTAAGTTTGAATTTTTTTGTATATTCTTCTATGATGTTTTGTAGTGCTTGTAGTTGCTTTTTTGATGTTAAGAATATTGTGATATCATCCATATAAGCTATACAAGGAATGTATCTTTTTGTATTTGGTATTAACACTCCCTGTATATTTTTTTCAATTTCTTCCAATAAGGGGTTTATGTAGAAGGTGAACAGTAGTGTACTCAGTGGTGACCCTTGTGGTATTGATTGAGTGGGATAGAATGATGATGACGTTCTTCCGTTAAGTGTGATATGTACTTCTCTGTTTAAAAGTAGGTTGGCTATTGCATATAATATTGATCATGGTATTTGTGTTTTCTTTAGTTGGTTTAGTAAGATTTTTATTGGTACAGAGTTGAAAGCACTTTCAAAATCTAGTTGTACTGCAATTGGAGCATATTTCTTCTTCTTAATTACTGAGTTAATTATAGTTTTAAAGATTAGTGCTGCCTGACCTGTGGATGAGCCTTTCTTTGCATACTGATGTTGTGATATTTTTGTCAGTATTGTAACAGTCAGAAAATGTGTGACTCATAAACATAGTGCAGAATTCGACCACCATACAGAACAGCAGCACCATTGAGTAGCGAAGCCACCCATGGTACTGAGTTCGAACATAGTTTATCGGTTCCACAATACCACCCACGAAACAACGCATCTGATGCGACATTAGTAAATATTTCCTTAGGCACGGTGGTCAGGGATATGCAAGAGACTCATGATTTTATTCTCGAGTTAGCCAATAATCAAACTAATATTAATTAAACATTCATATTTACATAATCGAGGAAATATTATATAGAATGGGTATCGAATAAATGAAACGTAAATGCAGACATATAGTTTAAAATTAAGAAGACAATCATTTACTAATAATATTTTGTGGATTTAAAGCTTCAGTAGCGGGATTTGCGACATGATTATATTTTAAAGAATACATTTATTTATTTAGACATTATTTTATATTGAGGATTTCAGTAGCGGTATTTCCGATACTGAAATGTTTACAAAAGGAATTCACTTATTTGAAGGTGTAATCTAGCTACCTAAAATTCTCAAGTAAGTATTTCTAATGCATGCCTGGAGGGATTTATACCTTTGCAATGCTAGAGTCTAAAGTATGGGTTATAAGAGTAATGGCAGACATATATTTATTTAATTAAAAATATTTATTTATAACTAAGGGCAAACATTTATTTGAGAGTGATTTATGAAGATAATACAGAGGCGGAGTGATATATAGAATAATAAAATTAAGTAAAGGAACACGTGGTACGCTTTAGAAAGGCGATATGGAATGGCAGTATATTAAAACTGCAATGCCGCGAATGGTTTATAAGAATGTCAGAATGGTCTCTGCCTCAGCCTGACGAAGTAAGGTGTCACATAAGCATAACCAGGGACAAGCGGTCCATGTCACAGTTTTGCCGGCTGGCTGCATGATGTTGTCAAATCCTATGGGAGCACCCATTATGCCTGCTTGTGTAGGATGACTGGGGTTAATTTCAACCCTGAAGAATCCGGAATATTTATGGCAGAATAGATCATCGCGTCTTTAAAACGTAACACATGTATAAGTATAAACGATTATGATAAGATTTAAATAGATTTCTAATTCGGCCCTACATTATCAACAGTTACTAAAGAATGTTGGCGACTCTCAAAGAAATGTGATTTTCTAGAATTATTCATTAGATTTAATAAATACAAAACATATATAAACTGGGAGTTATTACAACTAATATGCCAGCCATTTGCGAAGTAGTAGACCCTGCATTACAATAAATGATGAAAGTGAAGTTATTAAGGAAATAAGAATGTCAGGCTGGTCTCTGCCTCGGCCCGACAAAGTACATATTAATGAAAATGTGACACGCATTCACGGTTTCAAACGATCATAGATTTAAACTTTGAAAATTGAGATAATTATGAGCATGCAATAATTAAATAATAAATATAGATAAAATGTAGATTTTAAAAATACACACCCAAGATAGAATGAGGTAAGCTAGATTAGTAGAGAAATTCACACCTTAAGTTAATTATTCAGTTTAGTTATACATATGGTAGTTTTTACATTTTATAATTTAGATAAGTAGTATGAAAAAGAGCTATAGCATATTATTATAGTACTCTAGAGTTTGAACACAGACAGGTACCTGTTTTATAAGAAGTTTTCTGATTCCATTAGTTTAGCAGCAAAAAGTTCACGAGTGGCAAGTCTTTCTTGTATTTAGATATTTCATTTAATTTCACAGCAGCAGCAGCTTTTTCATTTATTTCAGGCAGCAGATCTTCATGGTGAATTTATGACGGGCAATGGAAAGTTTGGCATCCGATAGGCCATCTCCCGATGGAGAATAATCTAGGTGCTTTACTCGGTCATACCTTGACAGGAACAAATTATTTTTATTCTTTTTGGAGACTCTCAGTGATCGAGAGCAAAGCTAAAGTTTAAGTGAATGTCTCCAGCAAGTCTAAGATGGCCTCTTTTCTTATCTTGATCTCTCACATTTTTGTTAAGATATTTTAGGTTCTACTTAATCTGCCCTGAGGATAATCAATGCATTTTGTTGGTTTTTAATTAAAGAAAGCTGCCGTTCTATTGTTTACATTTTACATTTACTAATTATACTTTGGGGAATTTTTCTTTAATTAATCTATTATCCATCACTGACCGATGCTTTTAAATTTCAAAAACAAAAAGGGAACATAAGATTATTTTAACTTTTAATTAAATATTACATCAGATATTTTTAGAATTATTATTAAACGAAATTTAAACAAAGCAATAAATACGAACTTTATAATCCAAAATAAATGATTAAAATTATACAAAATTATATAACTAAAAGAAATCTAAATTATATTATTTTATCCCTATTTATTGCCTTTAATTTGAGATCAAAATGTGTGCGTTTTATGCTGAATTCTACATATATTTATACATTTTTAATATTGCTACACACACAACTCGATACCAAAAAGTTTAAATTTGGGCGGGATAGACCGGTCAGTGAGAGACGACAGAAAAAGGTGAAACTTAAGATTCGAATACGAATCTTACTGTTTCAGTATAAATGGTTCAATTTTCACCTTTATTACTTTTTCTAGCAGTTTAATTCCTAAAGGCTCCATTGAGATGGGCCTTAAGTTGGTGATCTTGGTAATAGGTTCTTGTTTTTTTATAAATGGTACCATTGATATGTTGTATAGTTCCTGTATGCTATAAATTTTTTGTGATATTTGATTTGCCAAATGACACAGGTATGTATTTGTAATTTGACTAAGATGTGCAAGTACAAACTGTGGAATGCCTGGAGGTCCTGGATGACATGTGGGTGGGATTGATTCTAACACTACCTTAAAATCCTCGATTTTAAATGACATCTCATCTTCAGTTGTTCCAAAATAATCTTCTTTGGGTGTGAATTGTGCATGCTTAGTTAGCTTTGTTTTGAAAGTTATATATAGGTGCAATCATGTTAAATCCTGCTGTAATTTTATTTTCCGATTCCAGTGCCATGGGAACTTTATTTATGGATGGGTACACCAAAGCCCACCTAATATATCTGCGTGTCCATGTGTGCGGCTGTGCTAGGCAAATTTTTTTCTTTTTTATGCTTAGATATTGTTTTAATTTATTGCAAGTCTGTTTATAGAGCTGGGTGAGTTTAATTATGTTTGTTTGATTATGTTGAACTGGTTTAGACAGACTGATTCTTTTGTATATTTCATCTGCTAATGTCATTAGCCGGGAGGGAGGAATTGATTTTTGTGTGATATGGTTTATATTAAATGAAAGCGTGTTAGTGTAAGCTATGTATCTGGCTATCGGGTCTAATTCAAGCTGATTTATTTATCATTATATAAATTTCTGAAAAAAGTGACTCCATAGTATTGTCTGGTAGTAGGATCCTGATCGTTTTTTGCAAATTAATTATTGCGCTGTGGTGTGTGTTTATGTTTAGCGTTATTATCTGCGCTGCATGGTCTGAAAAAGGGGTTGGGGAAAGTGATATTTCTATTGAATGATGCAGCATTGGGAAATAAAAGATTAGATCTATTAAAGTTCCATGTCTATTGTTATAAAAAGATATAGAGTTAGGTGGTAGAAAATCTTCTCCACTCATGAGTGGAAATGTTAATTGGTGTAGCCATTTCGTAATAAATTTCTTATAACTTATGTTGAAATCTCCCGTAAGAATAGTTGGGTAGGGATTGTTTGAGAGGATTGAGTTAATTGTTGTTATTATTCTGTTAATTACAGTTGGCCCTGGTGGTATATATACAAAAATAATATTTATTGAGCAAGTTTTTATTATTGAATGTGGTTATTAATAGATTCGCGTCTATGTATATTATGTTAAACGTTGTAAAGGGACTTTTTTGGCTAATAAATATTCCTGTTCCACCTGAGGGCATTAGTGTGTCTCTAGAGCATGTGCAGAAACCCATTTTACTCATAAGTTGTGCTGGATTTATCTGCGATCCGTTATAGATTTTCATTTCTACGAGTCCTAATATGGTAGGTTGGAGTTGCTGTATCCAGTGATTGATTTCTTGTATTTTTTTCGAGTTTAATCCCCGAACATTTATTGTGCCTATCTTAATTTTCATTGAGTTTAACTTATATTGCAAGGGAGATTTAAATTGGAACATGGTTTATTCTGCCATTTTTGTTTGCATGTTTTTTTCCTGTGGTGATTCTGTTTGTGTTTGGATACCTGTGCTATAGTGTGGTGTTTCTTTTAATTTTTTTTCTTCTGGTGTGGTTAGTTCTATTTCCATCTCTTCTGCTGTGGTTTCTTCTGTTAAATTAATCTGATTATCTTCTTCCTCGTTCATTTTAATTTTCTTACTTTCTCTTGTTTTTTTTGTTTTATGTGTTTTCTTCCTGCTTTCAGTTGATGTGCTTTCTAGCATTGGATAGTACTGTGTTATTTTATCCATGATTTCTGTGGTCATTTTATTTATTATTATGCTTTCTGATTGCTCACCATTTTCATTCATTTTTCCTTTAAGCTCTTTTGGTAGGCTCTCGTTTTCTTTTTCCTCCATTCTATTTAAATTGGGTGGGTTTTCATTGCTTTGATTTTCCTTATTTGTTTTAATTTCTCTTGTTATAGTGTTTACTGGATTGCTAATTCTTTCATTTCTATTAGGTATGTTGTTTTCCTGGGTGCTTTGTAGTGTAGGGTAGTTTAACTCGTCTAGTTGGTTATTTGTGTCTTCACTTTCTGTAATGTTTTCTGAGTTTTTTGGTGTATTGTTGTTTTTATTTTGCTGTGTTTGTTCATTGCATTCCGTTGCAATATGTCCTCTTCTTCCACAATGAAAGCAACCTGGCTTAAGCCCTCTGATGTAAATATATAGTGTAGCTTCTTCATCAGTTATGTGTGTGGGGATATTTTCCGGGTCTACTTGTTTATTTAATTTAATTTTGAATTCAAAGCTATTTGTTAGTATGGGAATTGCTGCTTCTTTAATGTATTTTTGCTGGAAGAAAACGACTTTTCCGAAAGGATTCATCATTTTTTGGAAATCTTCCATGTTGTAGCCAAAATATGTATTTTTTAAAATTCCGGAGATATTTTTATACTTATTCTCATTGACTGTTATTAGTGCGAAATTACTTAGTGTCTTAATTCGATCTCTAAATAGTTCTCTTTGCGCATTTTCATAAAACTGGACTGCCACATATCTGCTATTTGGATGGTCACCTATGCATTGTACCAATTCAAGCATATTATTTTCATGCAGTGTTTCTATTAGAAGGGATTTGGGGAAACTGTATAGTGTGCAAAGACTATCTGTTACAGCAAGTACTATCGATTTATCAGTGAAGAACCGTTTAAATGTCAAGAAAAGTGATCGAGGTATTGTTTTGTTGAATTTCTCTCCAATTTGTTCAAGCATTTCATCAGTCCATTCAATATGAGGAGGGGGGGTCATTTTTATTTTGATCCATAAGATTCATGTTTTCCAAATCATCTGCTGTTGTTTTCCTGAACCTAGGACCTTTTGCCGGGCTTACATAATCTTGGGCTTTTTTGCTATAGAAGCATATGACTTTCTCGTGCTGTGATGGACCACCCATCAGGTTAATAGGTTGAGCAGTCACCATTTTAAGTTTTCCAATTATTTTTCAAAGGTATGTTTAAATTTTTTTTTTTTTTAAAACAAACACTAATATATATATAACCAATACAATTCAGTTATCCGGAAAATATTGAGTTTTGTAGATTTGATATTTTATCTACTCTTATTAAAAAATTAAATTTGCCTGAGATTTTGGCATTAGTTATTAGATCCGCTAGCTTTTAACTATGCGTTTGTCTATTAGTATTAGATACGGATTTTCGATAAAAAAAACTCTCTGGATTTTTTTTTTTTTTCATATGTCATAGCATCTGCCGGGACGCGAACCCACACCCGTCTGCAACCAACTACTTGCTTGCATGGCGGCTGCGATACCTCTCGGCTAACAACGCAAGACAACTCTCTGGATTTCTCTGTCCTTTTTTACTCTTTTTCAATCAAAATAAAAATTGAGTGTTTTAAATTGTTTTATTGGACATTTTTATTAGTTATTAGCAAATAAATTGCCTTTATTAACAAAAAGCTAAGAGGTTCTTTGCTTACCTGCTACTAGGTTTGTATCCAGGTGGCGCTATTATTATTATTATTATTATTATTATTATTATTATTATTTTGCACACAATTCATGCAACTATGTAGATTAAAATTGCAAATGTTTCATATCTTATCTTATTTTATCAGATAAACATTTTTTGTTTTATGTATGTTAGGAAAGATACGTAATTCCTGATTTTGCTTTATATATTTGTTATGTTAAATGTATAATTCTTGGTTACTTTGAAGGATGATTAAGAAATTTTATCTCTGATTTAAGTTCAATTATTTGATATGATTAGCTATTTTACTTTGCTTATGATCAGTATAAGTAAATGATATCAAATGACCAAAGGAACAGTTCAGTAGTCCACTGAATTTCCAGTGAAGTGTGTTATCATGGAACTTTTATTATTGAGATTGGAATCTTTTATGATGACATAATATTAGCAAGAGCTATAAATGCACTGAATCCAATTGGATAGTGATTATTGATTTCAGAAACAAAAATTTTATTTTCTTTATTAAGATATTAACTAGTATTGTATCACATATTATCAGATGAATAATATAATAAATTATAAATGATGAGAAACATTAGCAAGCCATATTCTACAAAAGAATATTTATAAATCAATATCGGAACTTGTAGATTTAAAATAGTTACTAGCAGATTAAAAATGTTTCTAAGTGATTTGATACACTCAAATTATCAAGATGTATCAGACATACAGAAAATAATATAAAAAGATACTGATAATGTGCATTTTAAAAAAAAGAATCATTAAGAAAGTCAATGAAGTCAGAAAGAAAAAATATAATATTGATGATCATTATTTTATCTATCAGAGGTGATGAAATTTAAAACATTTTGGTTTTATTATTGCTATTTTAAATAGAATTTTTAAAAAAAACAATATGAGGAATGTATTATTCAAAAGTCTCTTATATAAAATGTATATAATACATATAATGCTGGTAAAAATTAAATCTGAAATATTGTATTAAAAAAAACCCCAAGTATTTAAATTATAAAAGTCAATTAAAGTTAAAATGTTTTGGCAACTAATTTGAAAGTCAATTAGTCTATAAATAGATTTGAAGTGCAAATAAATTGTTTATAAAACAATACAGCCAAAAGGACACTCATAGAAATGTAACAGAAAAATGAACAGTACCTTATATATTTCTTTTGAAAAGCATAACTTTGGTTTAAGATAAACAAATGTATAAAGAAAAGTTTAACAAGTTTAATTAATATTGAGTTTTTGGATTATTTTTTTTTTTTTTGAAAAGTCCACTGAGAAGACTGCCAGAAGCTGGTTGTTGGAAGTGAAAAAATTTGTAGATACCTGATTTTAAAATAACAATTGGAAAATATTGAAGAAAGAGGTTGTAATGAGTGTTGTAATTTTTTTAAATGTTAAAAGCATGGAATTTAAAATTATTATCACTATTTTAAACAATATCAATAGCTAGAAAATCACCAATTTCTCTATTTTTCCTACAATCAGTCGATAAGCATATAACATCCTGTGCCACATAAAAAATCTCAATCTCTAAGAGAAAGCTGTCAACTACAAGAAAATACTTTCATAATAAATAAATAGAAAAAAATAAAGATAAACACTGCTTATCTGAAAGAATGCCATACTCAAAATAATGATATATTGTATTAAACATTATAAAAAATAAAGAAAAAAAGGTAAATATTAAGTGAATTAACCCAATATTTTAATAAGATTATAATAATTCAAAGAAATAATTAGCTAAGAATGTTTTAAGATTGAGAAAAACGATCCTAGTAATCAATTTATAGTAAGCAAACAACTAAAGAAAATAAGTTCTAAAAACGAAGATAAAACTGGTCAATACTTCTGATCGAAATAAGCTTCCAAAAACTTTTTTCATTATATTAGCGATATTAATGTAATTATAGATAATAACTTATGATTACATACCAAGATATAAAATTTAATGTTGTTATACTTTGATTTTTAATATATTTTATTTGTATTTCATTTTTGTTTTATTAATTTATACTGGTGCTTGCTCATTCTTCAATATAGGAGCTTATTATAATAATTCATTAAGTTAATTAGATAAATTGATAATAAATTTTATTATTAAAAAAAGATGAAATAATATGCTTGGAAACTCAAATTCACTACATTGTTATTTTAAAATATATATTGTAACTTCAGTATTTTCCTATTTTTCATTTATGTATTCTATTTCTTTTAATCATTAAAAGAATAATATTAATAAAACTATTTTGCATCAACTAAATTTCTTTTCTCTCTTTTATATATATTTTCTTTATATTATAATGATCTGGTTTTTGCGAGCTTACCGTCATCTGCACTACAAGGCGCCATCTAGGCATTTGAACCTAGAAAAATTTATAAAGTAGGCAGATACGTAAGTCAAAAAAAAATTTTTTTTATTTTATTTATATATTTTGATATCCGGTCATTAGCCCATGTCACTAGCTCAGGGAGTAGCAGGGATTTAATAATATAATATCTTATCTAATTATATTTCAATATTAAAAAATAAATCAAATAAGCCATTGCCAGTAATTAACATACAAAAATTTATTTACGCACACATATATATAAGATTTAACATTATTATTTTAATATGTTTACTTTAATATTTAACATTATTTTTTCTTTTATTTTAGATTTTTAATTTACATTTTAAATTTTATACTATTATTAGTTAGCACAGATTTGTTTAAAAATGTTGAGTATAGATCGGTTACATAGATTCCACGGGCAAAAACATTCCAAAATAAACATAAACGATCAAAATACAAAATCATTGATACCGTCAATTGCAGAGGGAAATTTATAAGTAACCCAATAGCATTCACCATAAGATGCTTGCATTAACACCAATAACTTAAAAGACATCCGAATAAATACATTTTAGATGCTCACCGTAAGGTATCAGTATTTACCGAATGTCTATATATATTTTGATCGAATATGAAAACCAAAAACATAATCAACCGGTAATGAACCCATGCAAGTGTCTATACCCAACTTAAATTTAATGCATCTTTATTTAGAGTGTCGAGTATGAATAGACTACATAGATTTGCATTTGAAAAAAACATATTCAATCCTTGTTTAACTTTAGGCCAAAGGTTCGCAGTCAAACCAAACTTCAATCCATCGGATATATCGATGTGTTCAATGTAATACGAATATGGCAGCACAATTAGGTTAAGAGAAGAAACTGCTTCTTGTCAGATAGGAATATTACATCTATCTGACGATGATAGCAATAAAAAAAAAACTCCATAGGAAGGAACTGCGTTCTACGTCTTATAATCCCTTCCATAGGCAAAACGGAAGTGTGTGGCATATAATAGCGATTCTGCCCATAGCGAATCTCATACTACATCTACTAATTACACCAATATATCCAATCCATTGACCTAATTCAACTACGAAATGAATAACCTAAGATTATCCTCCCCTAATATAACTTTACAAATCTATATAGCCATTCACGCCCGACTTAAGTTTAATATTTATATAACTAGTTTAATGAAAAACAGAAATCATAATAAAACTTAAAGAACAAATAAATAAATAAATAAATGGAAATGATTTTACAAAAGAAATACATTAAATAAAATTATAACTAATTAATAAATAATGTTGGTCAGATAGGATTCTATTTCTTAATTATTTTAAATACGGAAAGTTTTTAATTTAATGTTCATTAATTATAAAGTTCTTACGGTTTTAAACAGTTCATCTTTATCTGTTGCTTGCCATTTGAACGTGAATTCCCACGCCATCCTAAAAAGATTGGTTGAGTGAGCCATTGTTTTTTTATTTATTTATCTGGAGGTCTTTTTGTTTAGTTGGTCCTTAATGTAGAAAAAAAAAAAACCGATGTCATTTCTCTTTTTTTTTTAACAAAACTGAAGGGATTGAAGAGTGCATCTTTTCAATCCCTTCTCCTTCAACTCCACACTAACACATATAGTCACATCGTAATAACTAATTACCTCTTTTATTTTCAAACCTTTTCTTTTATAATAATTTTGTGGATTAACTCAACATTACGTCATGATGGTGAAAACCTTTTCGTTGAGGTCCGATTTCCCGATGGATTTCTTTCATTTGCTAAAAGTTTCTATTGTTTTCCTATCTGACCAATGCTTATACATTTAAATGCCCAAAGGTTAGTTTACTAATTAAAATAATCATTTCCATTTTACAAAAGATTAATTAATTTGTTTTCAAACTTAAACATATATTTTTATCTCTAAATCTTTTCTGAAAATTTAGTTTTAAACTACTCTTTTTTTAATAAAGTTTTATTTTAATAATTATTTATCTGTGCGATTTTATATATATGCGAGTTTAAGATGATTTGTTAATTTTCAGTTTTTAATTCTTAAAAAAGAAATTTTTATTGGCGAACTTTTTTTTTTTTTATGTTTACTAATAAAAAATAATGTAACGTATATATGTGCCCGTTACAATATATATGCGATATATATATATGATTGTGTGTAATCAATTTTGAATCTATAATTACCACTTGAAAACTGAGAATAAAATCATGAAAAAAATATACACGAAGAAGTAGGTCTATAAATGCTTTTAGGTTGAAATAAAGTTTGCTAATCTCGAAATTTCAGATGGTGGTTCATAATAGAGAAATTTATGACATCATAAAAATAAAGAATCTTTGAAGTTGCTAAAAAAAAATCTTAGAAATTTTTGATTACAGATATTAAAAAGATATGCTTTTAATATTTAGTAAAATTTTGAGTTAAACAAATAAAATGACTTAACATTTATAGCTCTGACATTTGTTTCATAAAATTGAAACTATATTTGAATGTTCTGTTCATTATAAGTGATTTTTTTTAATGATCTGAAATTGATGTTCACAATAGTGGTACGAAGTGAAACAAGATGTGAAATGAAAAATATCTTTAAAATTTTTTATAATGACTACAATAATCAATATTGAGAACAGATGAACTTAGATTAACAGCAGACAAAAAATTAGTTCATACTATTAGATAAAATAAAAGAGAAATAAATCTAAAGAAATTAGAATACAGAAAAAAGTATTTTATCAATATTGTTTAAAGTTGTTTTACATAGGCTTAATTAGTAATTCTGATAGCATAGGTAACTTCAGAAGGAAATAGCAATGGGGTCCACTTGGTTTAATAGATGAAAATACTAGAACATTCATCTCACACATTTAGTGCACAAATTTATAAAACAATGACCAAGTTATTTCTAATAGAATTTTAAAAAATGTGAATAAAATAATACTATTAACTTGGTTTTAGAAAAGACTTTTTATTACACTATTATAATTTTATCTATGATACAGTTTTAATTAAGACTACTACTTTATCTGCTCAAGTCTTTATTAAATTCAAATAGGGTTTTGAGTTTATAGAACATAATGCATTATATTATGATTAAAATATTGAAAATACAAATTCTTTTTTATAATATTTTTTCAAATAAAAATTTTCACAAAGGCCTTCCAACAAATTCTTCATAATTCATTTATTTCTAAACATGTGTCCATTACAATTGTTTTTCTGCATTATAATTTTCTCAGTAATTATAGATATACTGAACATATATTTTGCTAATAATTTTGTTTCTATGGTGATGATTAATTTAAATATAGATTTAACACCAGATCAGAGTCATGTTTTCTAAAATTGATCATCAGTGGACATTAAATGGTATTATAATTTGGTGCTATGTTGACTGATATTTTAGGATGTGAATGGTATATTGTATTTCATACATAAAAAGGTAACGATCAACTACAAATAACTTTAAACAAATAAACTATAACTATTCAGTTGATCAATGTATTATATATAATTTTTTAAAAATATAGGTAATAGCCTAATTAAAGAGTTTATAAAGATTCAGGTATTAGTTGGTAATAAAATTTATTTTTGACAATGTTATTGAAGATCACAATAAATATATCTAAAATACAAAGAACTCTTCATTACTCATGCACAATCCAATTGATTTTCACATAATTAATTATATGTTTTTCACAAAAATATATATTGTTACATATTATTGTTTTTTTTTTTTAAACAGATAATGAGATATTTAGATGTAAAAGTTTTTCTTCAAATTACTGGAAACAAATTTCAGATGAAATTTATTTTCAATTCCTGCAATCTGACAAATATTAAAGGGGAGAAAAACACTCATTCCCCTTTTACATTTTATAAAATAGCATTATATATGAAACAAGTAAATCTAAAAAACTTCTGTCTTACAGATTTTGAATGTGCTTAGAAATATGTTAAGCAAATTTAATTCATTTATTCAAACTATGCAAATTATTTAAACAAGTAGAAAAAGTGTGCAAAACTGACATAAAAGTATGAAGCAGCTTTAAGCTCTCTGAGGGATTTCTTCTAAGTTTCTTGTTTTCCTTTTTCGATATATATATATAATGTTTAAATACAAATCTAGTAAGTTTATTGTTTTCCTTTTTCGATATATATATATAATGTTTAAATACAAATCTAGTATATATAATTTAATCTATATGTAATTAGAGGGAATTGAACCCAGACCTATAAACTCCCTTTAGTCTCATTCAGTTTATCTTATACAACTGATACACAGAAATGATCTCCAATATATGTATTTCATGCTGAACCAGCACAAAATACCTATATTGGAGAACATTTATCTTTCTAACATGTATGTGGTCATCTGAATGACTAAAGGGATTTGGAGATCTGGGTTCAAATCTTCTATAATATATAAATGTGTATAAGATAATGGAAACTCTTTTCCATATACAGACAATGTGATAGGAGCATTATCTTTGTCAGAAAATTTTGCAAGCATAAAATGATCATTTATACTTGCCACCTTAATTCTTAATGAGGTGGGCTCTTTAACAAAGTAAATGTATACAAGACATTTAAACAAAGTTTCAAATGAAAAAGATATAATGGTATTGGCAACACATAAAAAAAGGAAGTTTTTCTATTATTTTATTTATTTTGAAAGTGCTGTATTTATTAGTATTATATATTTGATTTTTAATTTATTTTCTCAAAAGAATATTATAAAGAAAAGAAATGACTGTAAAAACTTATGCTGTGTATTTATTGCACATTAAAGTGAAACTTTGTTTACATCTAGTATAGATTTGAATTAGCAAATATAAATAAATATGGTATCAATCTAATCAATCTAGTTGGCTATCTACATTTTTTTTTTCAATTTACTCTTTAAATACTACTTTGACATCATAAAAAATTACTAATAGATCAATTAAATATTTTTTTTTGGAAAAATACTTTATTGTAACTTATAAATTAAAGTGGAATCCAAAACCACTTTATACTTTTCACTGATGGTCTTTTTTTTTTTTTGGAAAACTTTTAGTAGTATTAGATAGCAGACTTGATCAGCACCAATAAATATTTTATAACTTGCAGGCTTTCTGACAAAATCGCATTCACAAAAGGAAGTCTTTCTATTATCTTACATATGATTTGGAAGTGGTGTGCTTATTAATATTACACACACATATACATATATATATACACATATATGCACATCAAAATGTAACATTATTTTCCACAAAAATGTGTGGAGAATAAAAAATTATTAGGACATTAACATTTAAAATTGCTAAGCCTGAATTTGAATGTAGTTTATCTTTATCAAATCTAGGAAGACTTTAATAAAATGCACTGCATTGAAAGTTTGATTTAACAATTTCACATTTAAATAATATCAATAATTATTAATTGTCCACAAATTCTTATAGAATATATATATAAATGAATCAGTAAAGTTCATAATTAATATGCAATCAAAATATGATTTAAATGTGATTGTGTTGATTATATTTATATGTGAGTAGATTTTATAGAAAAAGATTTTTAAAAAATTATTATAAAAGATTTTTACATATTTTATCATTTACTATATTCAAGAACTTAATGAAATTATTAGAATAATTAATGAATACCATGAGATAACTTTTGAAAAGCAAACAATTCTCCCATTCAGTCAAGAAGATTGGCAACTGGTTGATAAAACATTTTTTTAGATTTTCCTGTATCTCTGCCATTTTTCTTCAAATATTCTAATACATTAAAAATAATTATTTTATTAAATTAGCAAATGATAATACTAAAAATAAGATCGAATTATTTACCTCTTTCACTTATCAATGATTACTAAGATTTTCAGTTAGATTACTATAAGAATGTTACATTATGACTACTAATAAATGTCTTAATCAAACATATCTGTGATACATTTTTTTGCTTCCTCACATTATCTATAGCAATATTTTTCAGAAGCTTTAATAGACTGAATTTTGTATATCATGAACTATACTTAATTATAAAATAAAAACTGTCATTTTAATACTGATTCTAATTCCAAATTGAATGCTACTGATACTAAAACCAAGAAAATAATTCACAAATTGGTAGCTATATATAAAAACTTAGGATATGAACTTTGTTCACTAAGAAAATTGTTGTATCTAGATACATAAAAATAAAATTTCGTCTAACACTTTTACAGTTTGCTCTAGCTTTTCATATTTTTTTCTTTGGGGGGGGGGATATAAGGGTATCATAATTGCATCTAAGTTTTACATGTAATTTGTTGCAAGAATTATTCTCAATCAAATTCTTTTCAATTAGAAATTTAAGATAATTTAATAAATTCAAATTTATTCTTGATAATGAAAAATTACTAAGCATGAAAAGCATTTAATCATAAATGATGATGTTCTTAAAGGATCTGATATATTTACAAACCACTTCCATATTTAAATAACTATCATATTTATAACTATCATATTAATTTTAAAATTTTCAATAGTCTTATATTTTATATCACTTTAGTGGTAAGCAAAAGTATATATAAAATGCTATTTTTCTAAGTATTGTAAAAACAAAACCAACATTCTTTTTTTTTTTTTTTATTAAGACAGAAGTTTATTGAGGAGTTAGAAAAAAAAGGAGGCAAATGAAAAACATGTACAATAAGTTACTAGAATCTGGTGAAAGGCCTTACATTTTTTGTGTTATATTAAAAAGAAAATAAAGGTTTTCATTTGAAATAAAATTGCAAAATGTATACTGTTTTAATACTTTTTTTTTTTTTAAATTAAAACCTAAATGATAATTTTCAAAAAAACTAAACTTGGATTAAATTTTCAAGTATCTACTAACAATATGCTATACAAAAGATGAGGTAATCATAATTCATGCTAATTTTTATTCATTATTTATGAACATACAGTATTCCAAAACAAAAACAAACGAAAAAATAGAAATTGTCAAGTCTGATTTAGTTTTGGCAATCAACAAAATTATAATCATCGATCTGATTTATCATCGTGACTGATTAATTAGAAGTAATCACTCTAATTATATGGGTCAACTTCTTTGAATATTAATACTTAACTTAGTTACGGTTGTCTTAAATATTATGGTATTGACTTCCTGAGATGCGCTCTGCGCGGTTTGGCGTAGCGGTAGAGCTTCCGATTTGGGACATGCCCTGTGCAGTTCGACTCAGCAATAGAACATCCGACTTGAAATCAGAAGATCCCAAGATTGATTCTGGCACTCGAACTTCTTATGAAATCCCAAGCAATAAAGCCATTAATTAGTCTTCTTTTTCCCCCCTGAGATGCATATCATTACATTAACAGTTTTAATGCTTTAATTGCTTTTTTTTTTAGTATTTGCTCTTGTCTACATCTTGATTAATTGATATTTTGTTTTATTTAAAATTTTTAAAATAAATAAACGAATGGCTTTCTTGCTCGAAAGTTTCAAAAGAAGTTCGGTGCAGAAAATGACAGAATTAGAATCGATCTAGGACCTTATGCTCGATAGTCTGACATCCTGGCCTGCTTTAAACCACGCAGGACATTATTTAAATTAATTATAAAGACAAATAATTGGCAGTCTTTGTTTTATATTAACTTTTACAAGCAGCTGAATTGTAATGTATTTTTCAATATTGAAAAAAAAAAAAAAACATTAAATAAAAATATAAATATTTCAACTATGCATACTAATTTTAATTATATACAAACCATAGAGAAACATAAATAAACATTTTTGGTAAATATAGAAAATCAGTATAAATCCTATTATTTTAACAACAAATGACAGCAAAAAGCTTTTATAGATGCGTTACCTTATATTACTTACAACTTTTCTGGCCTTTCTGTTGGCGAAGACCTTGTGTACTCGCCAAGTTTTGGCAAATAAGGAACCAAATGCCAGCGTAAAGCCCAGAGTTAGAGTCCATAAACGTAGCTAAAAACACAGATGAATCATATAAATATTATTTGTATAAATATCAACTTCATTATAAATTCAAATAAATTATAATAAGAAGTAAAGCAATATTTAAAATTTTACTACAATACAAACAATGACAAACATACAATGAAAAACAAAAGCTAAAAAGAAAACAAGTTTCAACTCATGACAGAAAGAAAGACAAAGGAAAAAAATCTTACACAACTTCTGGATACTCAATTTAATATTACTACAAGATATATTACTAGTACTCTCAAGTTTATTTCTGTGCAGTTGCTTCTTGTATCTATCTCATGCTCCACCCTGCTAGATATCAGAAGAAAATTTGCTTTACAAATATATATATAATATGTTAAACTGCTTCAATTTACCAATAATTCAAGATATAATTTTAATATCTGCAATTTATCTCAAATCATAATTCCTTTTGGGATATTCAACCAAAAATCTACTATTAAAGAATTATGTTATAAAAACTAGAATTTTTGTAATGTTCCAAACAAATTTCTTTTTGCAGATACAATAGTAAAGCCAGTCAAATTTGATCCACCTAAATGCAAGTGGAGTTTTATCAACAGATAAAAGACAATCAGTAGTCATTGTGCTCATCTATTTCATGATTAGCCAGTGATCTATGTAAATATGGATAAACACAAACTATGGATCACATAGTTTATAACTATCGAATATACAATTACAGTAGTAAAACTGATGGACTCAATAAATTACTGGTTAATCTATTTCATGATTAAAATCTCAGCAAGTTTCTTTGATTTTTTGTTAATAATTATATTGTCAAAAACATCCATATCATAAATAATAAGTAAAATTATTCGATAAAGAATACTGAGAGAAGCCGTAAAGATTTGGAAAAGACTAGACTGAATTAATAAGCAAGATAAAACAATCAAACTATTGTCTATATAGAATAGTTTTATTATTTAGGCTAATATTTTCTTATATTTTTTAGCAGTTGTGCTATTTAAAATAGAAGATAATCTCTCCATACAGTACTGCCACCAAGTGCTAGCCAGAGTAATCAATAGAAGCAAGAAGGTTTTTGCATAAAATTCCTATCTAGTGCCTATTGTAGGAACTGTTTTGTCTGTTTTAATAGCTTGTATAAGCATAGCGAAAATATATTATGCATTTTTTATTTAAATAAAGTTAATGTAATAAAATTGTAATTAATTTATTGATAATTTTATAGAGACACCATGTTCTCTTGAAAAATAAATTTTTGCTATATATACAATAGTCAAATTTTATCAATGTACAAATAATAATTTATATAGAATTGATGGTAACAATTTGCTAGTAAATGTTTTAATTGATAAGTATAAAATAATATATTATTGTATAAGGTAATTTTTTTGGAAAATGCATGAGCTAGTCTAAATAATGAACATGAATATGCATTATCTTATTCTCTATCTACTTTAAAGTTGATTTTTAAAATTTTCATAAAGCATTGCCAATTTAGTCATTGTAGGATGGATATGAGACTTCAAAATGGATGGTTTCAACATACCCAATCCCTTGATTGAGTTATTAATATTAAAACCATCCTTTGTAGTTAGTTGCAAATAAGCATTGTTAAGATATATACAATTGTATTATTATTATTATTGTTGTTAAAATTATGCAGACCTCAAAATGAATAATGCCACAGACTTATTTTTTATTGCATCTACCTGAATTTTCTAACAAATCATCAATTGAAGAAACAATCTTGATTAAGTAAATGAAAACAATTTCAGCATTTAACTTCTAAAATTTTAAAATATTAAAATATTTTTGTGATAAAACTTTCTTTATAATTATTATTTTTCTTTTAAACATAATCATTATCTGTTCTGAAATAATTATTAAATTTGAAATTTATTAATATATGTATATGTTTTTTTAAAAATTCTTATTAATAAAAAATTTTTTTTAAATGTTTTATAAGTAATGATTTACTTTATTGTTAAACATAATAAACATTTTGTCCTTCTTCATTGTAAACTAAGTTAATAAAATTCTAGATATGTAAATGTTGTATAATTTAATATGTGTGTATTTAATAATTATTAGACAAATTATAAAGCATAATAATATTCAATGAGCAGGGATTATCTGATTTTATGTATGAGTATTGGATAATGTTGCAGATATTTACAAGTTTGAATTATTGAGAAATTAGAGATATTTCATTTGTGCTATATTATTGATTTCAAGTGCAACATTCATGAATCCTGATGTATTTTATTAAGTTGTTCTTTATTAAGGATGTGGGTGAATCGACTTATGTGTTATCTTATGTGTTAACTTATGTCTTATCTTAATAGTGAATTATACTCATATGTATTCATTAGATATTTATATATATGTTTATAAAATAATATTAAATACCTTACTGCTGCTACTTATATTCATATGAGAAAGTTGTTTTTTTGTAGTAACTTTACATTAATACTAATTATATATCAAGGCTATTTGTGTATGATTTGTTTATAAAAAACATGTCAATTATGTAGTCCAGATATTAAATCACTACACATCACATGATCACCATTCTTTATGCTTTCACAAACTGTTTACACAGAGGCTAAACTCTCTATACAGTAGCGCCACTCAGTGTAAGCCAGAATAATCACTGGATGCAAGAAAGTTTGTGCATAAAATCCCTATCTAGTTCCTACTCATCCAATATCTCCACACTAGTTTCTAGCTTGTGGTTTTCATCAGTGAGGAGCGCTGAGAGCACTGCACCTAGATCTTAGGATCTAATGCAATCTTCCAGCAGCCACCTTCTACTGTATTAGCTAACTATAAAGCTTTGAGGCAAAAATGAAAATGCAATAATGTTTTCAATTCAAGCACATTTTGTTGTATAATTATATAGATCTAAACTCAGTTCAGCATCCATACTTTTTGGTGTAATTGGTTCTTTAATAATGGCAGTCACTATAATTCTTTTGGGCAGGATTGGTATTAAACCTCTACATATCAGATGATCACCATTTTTTGTGTACACAAACTGTTTACACAGAGACCAAAGTCTCTATACCACAGTCACCATAATCCTATAGGGCAGTATTGGTAGTAAACCACTAAACATAACATGATCATCATTATTTATGCTTATAGAAGCTGTTTACACAGAGGCTAAACTTTCCATATGGTAGCAACATTTAGTGCAAGCTAGAGTAATCAATGGATACAAGAAGGTTTGTGCATAAAATCTCTATCTAGTGCCCACATCTAATATCACCAGACTAGTTTCTAGCTTGTGCCTTTCATCAGTGAGGAGCTTTGGATCTGAGAGCACTGCACTTAGATCTTAGGATTTAATGCAGCCCTCCAGTGACCATCTTTTACCTTATTTGCTAACTATAAAGCTTTGAGTCCAAAATGAAAACACAATAATATTTTCAATTCAAACTTGTGCAATCATAAATGGTGATCATGTGATGGGTAGTAGTTTAATATCAATCCTGCCCAATAGGATTATGGTGACCATGGTCATTAAAGAACCAAAGACACCAAAAAGTATAGATGGTGAACTGGGTTCAGATCAATGCAACTATGCAAGCTAATATGCTTGAATTAAAAACATTATTATGTTTTCATTTTGGATTCAAAGCTTATAGTTAGCTAATAAGTAAAAAGTGACTGCTGGAGAGTTGCATTAGATCCTTAAGATCTAGATGCAGTGTTCTCAGATCCAAGGCTCCTCACTGATGAAAATGATAAGCTAGAAGTCTGGGGATATTGGATGAGTAGATACTAGATAGGGATTTTATGTACAAACCTTCTTAAATTTATTGATTACTCTGGCTTGCACTGAGTGGCACTACTGGTATGAAAAGTTTAGCCTCTGTATAATCTTAAATATTGTCATTCATAATGACCTTATCATTTTTGAGCAACAATAAATTAATTTTAAAATTTACTTAATACACATAGATGTTATTTCATTATTTATTACTTAGTAAGTAAATAAAGTCAAGCCTTCATGGTTAGCATAGCTGCCTTCCAAGCAGCTGGCCCAGGTTCGCTTCCCGGTCGACGCTTTGACACATGAAAAAAAAAAAGAAGTACAAATGCATACTACATTTATATAAAGGTTACACTGACTATATTACATTTATAATAAAAAAAGTTTGTTTACATAATTAATTGAATTGGGTATTGGTGTTATCTTGCTAGTAAAAATTAACTTCTCTTCCTGTGGTTATATCTTGGGTAGCCTTGAATTTTATGGTAGCCTAAAATAAGGAGGAAGTTTTAAAAATTTATGCATTCTGGCCCTGTGACGTCATGTTATCCAAACCCTGATATACATTACTAAATAAGATTTTTTGTATCATAATCCATTTTAGTTCTTGGAATTATTCATGTAAAATCATAAAATGTTAAAAGAGTAACCACTGTATCAATATTATGAGGGACAAGATAATGCAAACATCACTCATTATCACTCTCTACATCATAATATTTATTATTGTTTAGCTATGGATCTTCTTTTAGAAGCTATCAACAAAAAATCATAAAGCAACATGCAATCATTTAATAATTAATATCTGTGAATGTTCATGAACTTGAACTTGTCATAATCTGAAACTATGAAAGGCACCAGGAGTGAATGGTATAATTTCAGAATTTCTAAAAAATTTAGAAACTAAAGCCAAAGGATGGCTAGTGAGATGATTAAGTAATATCATTCATACAAAAACTATTCCCAAAAGTTAGCATAAAAGTAAAACTATATAAGTCTTACAATCAAATAAACCTAGCAATGATCCAAAAATTATCACCCAAAACATTATTATGTGTTCACTACAAGGTTTTTTTTAAAGAATTATATTAACAAGAATTTTGCCAATAGTTGAGAATCATAGGTTTTGTGAACAAGTTTTATTTTTAACAATTCATTTAAAAAAAGGTTTTTAAAATAAATTAAAAACTGGTGCATTCTTCATTAATTTTACCTCAGCTTATGATTCTGTTTGGAAAAAATGTCTTCTACAAGTTCCTAAAATTCCTAAATGCAGGAAAACCATTATTTTATTTGACAAAATGCTCTCAAATAAAAATTCAAAGTGACTTTAAATTTTTTACAAAAGATTCATTGCTTCATTTTATTTAATATATTCAATAGTGATCGTCCTAATGCAGAATTCAGAAAATTGATTTATACTGATGATATTCTTTTGATATTGTTTCCCAAAATATAAAAGTCTTTCTATTATGGTATATAAAGATTGGAAATCTTTTTCAAAATTGAGGTTTTATTTTTAATCCAATGAAGACAGTATGTTCAAATTTTTATCTAAACAACAAAGAATCATTTCATAATATGAATATAACTTTTTTAAAAAATAGAATAACACAATCATGCCTCGTGTTATTTAAAAGCATCATTATTTCATAATTTATTTTTATCATTTACCCAAGGTTAGATAAGAACTAAATTTTAGAAAAGCTAGGTGACATTACTTGTGGTTGTGATGCAAATAGCTCATATGCAGTTTCTTTAGCACTAACTTATTCTGCTGATGAATATTGTGTCTTTTTTTTTTAAAAAAAATCTCACACTAAACTTTTGGATACTTAATAAAATGTTACTATAAGACATTACTAGTATAGTCGGTTCTAGTACTGTGAACTGTGCAATTTCTTCCTGTTTTAATAGATATCCCTCTGCTAGATATCAGAACAGTATTTGCTTTACAAAATATGTATAAAAGCTGTTAAGCAGACTGAGATTACCAGTAATGCAAAATATAATTTTAACACCTAAAATTCATCTCAAATCAAAATTGTCTCTTTGGATGTTCAACCAAGAATTGTTATAAAAATGGAAATTGTTATGATGTGCCAAGCAAATTTCTTTTTCCAGATACAACATTAAAGTCAGTTGGACTTGATTTCTTAAATACAAGTGGATTCTCATATATTTCATGAATGATTTCTATCAACCACTGATTTATCTAAATATGGACAAACATGAACTATGGACACATAACTTATGACTATACAGTTACAATGATAGAAATGAAGGACTTAAAACTATTGGTGAATTTATTTACCAATTAGAATATCTGCAGGTTTCTTTATAAATTTTTGTCAATAAATGGATTATTAAAAAACATTCATATACTAAATAATAAATAAAATTATTCAATAGAGGATATTGAGAGAAGACATAGACATTTGGAAGAAACCAGAAAGTATTAATAAGAATGATGAAACAATCAAACTATTGTGTATATGAAATGGGTTTATTATTCAGATTAATATAAACTTAAATTCAATCAATTTGTTCTCACAACCATAAATATGATTTCACTTTTTTTAAATTTTTGACTGGATAAAAATATAATCCTTTAAATTGTTTTATTCTGTTATTTGATAGATTCTGTGCTTTTCTGTGATTTTTTAAATTAATATTTTATTATATTTTATTTTTACTTTTACAACATTTGTCTATGCCTTTGCAATGAAAATAAATTGAATTATGCCATAAATATATGTAATAGAGAGACACAGAGAGAGAAATTGAAGAGGTATCTGCTACATTGTCATATCTTATCAGTAACTGAAAGTAATAGATCTATAATTAAAATAAACTTTTTTTCTGGCAAAAACATACAATCTTGCGATATGATTATAAAAGATTATAATGCTCAATATATTGTAATTTGATAGAATATGTGTAAGTTTTGTAAGAGAATAAAATAACTTTTTTTACTAACTCCTAGTAATCTTGTATCCATCTTTTTTGACATACTCCTAGGTCTTGATTTTTTTTTTTTTGCATGCTTTATGTTTAGTTATATTGTTTTAGTAAAAAAAAACTTATTTTCTATTTCATTTTTTTTAAAAATTTCATTAAAAGTATCCCTTTCAAAAAGAAAATTAGTCTAAAAAATAAAATATAAACTTTTTAAATAAAAGAAAAAGTAATATTAAAACAAAATATTTTATTTAATCTCACATGCAAATAAATAATAAATATAATGAAAAGTATTTTTCCAAAAAACTTACACATTAAATATAATTTTTTTTAAAGGATCGTAAATTCAAATAATGCAAACTTTTTTTGAAATATTAAAGTTTAATTTTTATTACAAAAAAGAAGCAACAGCTAAAAATAATACAAGTTTTTAACAGTAATTTTTAACACTAATATATCTAAATAAAATTTAAATGTAAGCATCATATATCTATTAAGAAGTAAGTTTTTAATAATTTTATAAATAATAATACTAAAACCATTTTAATTATAAACTACTTTTTCTGTTTTTATAATATAAATAAGATGAATACACAATATCTCCATTATCCTTTTGATGTGATGTGATGCACTGTGATATGGAGTTGGGAATCTCTCAGCAACTATGCTCAGAGAAACTTGTTAGCCATTTTGACTTCCCTTTCCATTCCCCACCCCAAGTTTTCCCATATTCTTCTTTATCCTACTCGACCCATTTCCACAACATAATCTTTCTCAACTCCATGCCCTTCATATCTAAAATCTCCTTATCTTTTCCCAAACCCAGCATAAAAACCAATAACCCACTTTCTGTATAATCACTTTGTTCATATTTATTCTTCCATAACTTCATTATTTGTACTCTTTCTGCTTTCAAGCATTTGCATTGGATTAACAGATGCCTAATATTTTCTATGTCTTCCTTACACAACTTGCAGACTAAATCACCCACATTTTTCCATCTACGTGTACATTCCCTTGTTGGTAAAGATCTTGTTCGAGCTTTAAACAGTAAACTACTTTCCTTGCTATTATCATAAATTAACTCTCACTTAATGTTCCATTTACTTCTACATATATTTAAATTCTTTTTACTCTCCATATTAGTTCTCCATCTCTCCAACTTCCCTATTCTTTATTAATGCATCTATTCTTCTATCCCATTCCTTACCACTATAACACTCAACAATCCTCCTAACACAATCATCCCACCTTTTGTACAAGTATACTGATATAAATTATTTATCCAAATCTTCTGCCTATCACATTACATTTCTCATCCATCTTGTTACCTGCCCTTCACTCATAGCCCAAATATTTACTATTTTGGCTATTCTTTTATTATCCATAAACTACAATCTACCTAATATTTTCATTTTGCTTTTTGCACTTCTTATATAAAAACTTGACAATCCCATTTCTCCTTGAATTGCCTCCTTTGCTGTCCATACATCTGCATCTAATGCATGTCTTCCTACTTTCCTTTGTACTTTTTCTAAGTAATCTAATACCCCTTTACTAATATATAACACATCATTGCCATATGTTAATCCATGTGTGTCACCCAACAGCTGCTGACATCTAGATACTTTAGTTAGAATTAAAATTATATTGTAGTAATGGAAAAATTACCCAAATCACCTATTAAAATTAAAATTTGTGCCAACAATTAATTGCAATAGATTCCTGCCATTGACAAAATTTATAATTGATTGTAGCTTCAATAAAGATTTACATAAAAACTTATTAAGAGAATAACAAAAAATGTTTTAAATGAAATTAGTTAATTTGTATCATAAAAGTAAGGAAATAGCAAAGTCAATAATTCAGAAAAACACCTGAAATTTTAGAACTTAGTACAAAAATTGATAAAATTTACCAATTAAACATGTTAAATGTAGATTTTTTTTAAAAAAAATTGTTACATAATTAATTAGAAAGATATGAAAAATTTTATTAATTAAAAAAGAAGAAAACCAACAGCATTAAAAAAGGGAGAATTAGAAGGTAACTTGTTTATAGAAATAGCAGTAATGTCACTTAAACTGTTATAGTAGATAGTAAATGAAATCACACTAGATGGATTTCACCGCGAGCCACAATAATTTTTCAGAAAGAAAAAAATGAATTGGCAGCAATAGGTACTGATAATTTAAGACCATGGAGTATACCAAAAATAATGTACAAATTAATTTAAGTATTATACTATTATATATTTTTTATCTTTAAAATGACTTCTGTATTAGAAGGTGGTAATTTTCCCACTAGTCAGGCTATGATTTTTACTTGGGTTGGACACCACATTTTCAAGATGTAGTATAACAACTTGATAACTCGATGATCAGAAATGAAATAATTATTCCTATAGACTTTAAACCATTAATAGATGTTTGTTTCAAAAGAAAACGGATCTATTTCTGAGGAAACAAGAGCCAAACATCTGAAAATGTAAAAGATGAAGATACTTTTCTTAGGAAGAAAACTGTATAAAATATAGTTAAATTTGCTAAGAACAGACAACATACTTCATATTCTGTCTGTCTACCTACCTACCTATGTCTGCTTGTTTGCATACCTGCCCACATGTCTGTCCACCTATCTATTTAACTATCCATCTGTCTATATGTATCTACCCATCTCCTACTTACCACCCTATTTACCTATCTATCTATTTATCTATCTGTTACATATTTATCTATTCATCTATTTATCTATCTATCTATTTATTCATCTACCTATATACACAATGTACATATCATTTTTAAGAGTCAAAGAGAGATTATTTATTTATCTAATGTATTTTACTTTATAGCACAATATTTTTGTGAATACACTATTAGGTCTTAATTGTTTTTTCATCTTTATTTTTTCTTCACTTGTATTTTTAAATTTAAAAAAATCTATTTAATATGTACATTTTTTTACAAATTTTGATAAAATCATAAATTCAAAACATGAAAACTATCTGAGAAATCAAATATCAATTTTTTAAATAAAAAAAAAAGAGTTATAAATCAAAAATAAACTATGAAAACAAGACTTCATTTTACTTTAAACTAAAAAATATATTTAATGGGAAAAAGTATTCACCATCCAATCTGCATGTTTAAGATAAATTTCAATAAAACATAAATTTAAATATTGAAAAAAAATATTTTTTTTTAAAATATTAAAAATCAGCTTTAAATTACAAAAAAAAAAAAAACCATAACATTTTTGACAATAGGCATATCATTTTTATCTAGATATTTAGCTGACAAACTATCGCTAATTTATTGCTAAAAAACAAATAAATTTAAATATAAACTAAATGTTAACAATAAATATTTAATATTTTTTTTAAAAATTTAAAAAACAACAACAAGTAAACTAATTATGTGTACAATGATTTTTCTGCTACCATACTGTTAACAAAAATCTACATAAGCCTAGAAATAATTTTTTCTCACCAGAAATCGAAAATTCTAATTTAATCTTTTTCCAGGATTACTAATAACTGCTGACATTTAGGTAATTCACTTAAAATTAAAATTTTAATCTCTAAATGACTTGTAACCAATAAAATAACTCAGAGCCTTCTTGAATTAAATTTTTTTTTTATGGTTAAATGTTTACAATGAATTCCTACTATTAAAATCAGTTAAGCCTAGTAGCAGCATCAACAATATATTTACATAAAAATCAGTTAAAAAGATTAAGGCCTTAGCAAGTTGGTTTCATAAATTTTTAATTGTTAAGCATACATTAACAACTTTAATATTTTTTTTTACTTTACATACATATATAATAAACAATAAAAATGAGATAATATTCATATAAATATAAAATAACCTTTAACCTTTGATGTTATCAAGAAATTATCAATTACTACTAATTGACAATCCTGAGGTCAAATCAAAGGTTAAAGGGTATTTTCTATGTATGTGGATATTAACTTTCATTTCCTTCTTTATTATAATAACAATCCATGAAAATATTTAATTCAATATATATATTTAGCTTTTTTTCATTTATTTATTTATTTACACAGGAAACTTTTGATATTCATGTATGACATTAATTTTGATGTAAGAATATACTGATACATTAAAATAGCACATTGGGAAATCTATCAGAAATTGATTAAAATGTTGAATAATTATACTCAATTTTTTACTTTACCATTGATAATTTCTGAAGTAATGATCAGAAGTTCACTTTGTGCATGTAGGTATGTACATAAATGCATAATTTTTGTAAAATAACACTGTATTCTTGTATTGCTGATTTTTCTTTTGATTAATTAAATTATTATTAATATTGTCTTATTCTTTCAAGCACTTTATATTTGTCTGCACATTACATTTATATGATTTCCCTGATCATTGGCACCATAAGAATCATGTTTTGCATGTTATGTTAAAACCAATTTATTGTAAATTGATTGTTTGTGGTAGTGGCAATTGGATATCATGAAAAAACAATCTAGTTGGTAGTACCCTCATAGAAAAACTATAAATGATCTCATAAATTGTGTGATCTAATGATGACTCCATAACCTTTGTACTATTTCTATATAAATAATGATATCAATAAAAAAGTAGCACATGAGAGCAAGCTATCTCATTCATCATATCATCCCTTGTTAATTATCTCTTGACTATGCAATTTAAAATTCAGACTTTACCTTTAGTCACATGGTAGCAATGCTGAAAAAACATAACATTGAGGGAGGGACAAGATGATTTGACATATTTAAATTTTCAGATAGCAATATGCACTGAGTCTATGTTTCATATATTTATGTTGGCAGATTGCAAAATTTAAAATGATTAAATTAAACATGTTTGTTTATGAGCAATTTAAAATTATTGCTAATTTAAATTTCATGCTCTTTGTTTAAAAAAGTCTGCATTTCAATATTTAATACCATTCAATATTTAATATAGTTCAAGAGATTATTTCTTGGTTATACTGCTTAAAATTCAGACTTTAGTTTTATTCACAAGTTAGAATTGCTGAAAAATCAGAGTTGGGGTGGGTTGATTTTACGTTATATATATAAATATGGGTGGGTGTGATTTAGATGGAAGCAAACTAACTTTTACAAATGTTCTATGAATAGTTAGTATTCCCCAACAATAAACATTTTTAAAATATGAGTGGCTACTCATATTTAGATCTTATTTTTAATAAACCCATATTCATTGACAATCCTGGAAAAGGAGAGTGATTTTATTAAATAGTCAAATCTTTAAATTTAGTTTATTACTAGTAGAGATTCAAATAATAAATCGCAAGTAGGAGTCAGTATCTCATTTTAATGCTCTGTGATAAAGAACACATTAGTTTAAATAGATATAAATATTAAATAACACTCCATTTCTACCATTGACAATAAATTTTAATGTTAGTAAAAGTAAGCTCTAAATATAAATTTCCATTCATATTTTTAAAATATGTATTGATGGGAAATGCTGATTATTCATACTGCATGTGTTAAAGATAATTGGCTTCCATTTAAATTACACATATAGTTTAAAAACTCTATATTGTTTAATATTTATATATATATAAAACAGATACATATATAAATAATTACAAGCCCGTACTATGTTGTTACCTATAAATATAAGTATAGTATATATACTTAAGCTAGATGTAATTAGAGAAGATTTCAACTCAGACTTCTAAGCTCTCCTTAGTCATCTACTCCTACAACCAATACACATGACCACACACATGTGAAAAAGATAAATGTTCTCCAATATATATATTTCAGGTTGTACCAGCAATTATAAGTTGGTCTGGATCATTATCTTCCCACTCAAATCCATCCATCCATCCATCCACCCACCCAGCCAGCTAGCCAGCCACCCTGCCCGCCCGCCCACCCGCCTACCCACCTACCTACCTACCTACATACCTACATACATACATACATACATACATACATATATAAACCAGTGCATTCTGTTTATATTGAAATAGAAAATCGTCAAACTTTAGGAGGCAAGTCTGAACATGCCATCATCAGATTTCCAATGATATAGCTGGCTGAAGAGTTGGAAAGTGGAGAAGTTTGAAGCCTGTTTATTAATATTTGAAGATTTCCTATCCTTAATATAAACTGAACACTGACTATGTATATGTGTGGGAGATGATAGTCCAGACTGAAGGATGAGTGCTGGTTCAGCACAAAATACGTATATTGGAGATTATTTATCTTTTTCATATGTGTGTGGTCATGTGTATTGGTTATATAAGATGGAGAAGATGATTGAAGAGAGCTTGAAAGTCTGAATACTATATTGTTTTAAAAATATTTATTCCAACATATCTATACTTACTTGACACATAACTGGAAACAAGGCATCTGATATTAATCTTGAATCCATTCCATATAATACAGTAGATATATATGCCAATAGACAACCAAAGACTACTAAATTATTTAAATTCGGACTTGACATTTTAATTAATCTATAGTAATAATAACTTTTATTATATATATATATATAAATAGAAAGAAATTAGACAAAATGAATAAAAATAAATATAAATTAACATTGTCATTAATATTTCTTTCTAAAAAAATAGACAGAAACTATTAATAAAAAGCAAAAACAAACAAAAAGAATTAACAGGTGACAATAGGTAATCAATAACTAATTAAAAACTTACAATATATCTTTTGTATATTTCATTTGCTTTGGAAATAACTAATAAATGATGAGTATGATACAATGATACATTTGTTATTAGAATCTGTTCAACTTGGCAAATAGAGGAGTTTTTGATAGTTGAATGGAGTTCTTTAATATTGCAATTGATAAATTATAATGGATTCAGACAACATGTAGACAAATTTGACATTTATACAATGATTTTTTAAAACTATATCAGTGCTTTATGAGGATTCAATAAAGTTAAAAAAACAAATATGTTATATGCAATGTTTGCAATATGATACAAAAAATATTTATGAAGGATATAGAAATTGCTCCTATCTATGAATGTTGGTTTAAACACTCTTATTAAAATTACAAATTATATTAACATTAAAAAGGAGAATGTAAATGAAGTTAACAATACAAAAATAAATATCTAATGCAGATTGTTGGACAGTCTAGCATTATTAAAAATAGATCATATCTCAAATACATTAGTTAGAAATTTGATGTTCACCCTTTGAAAGAAGTTGATATCCCAATATATTTCAATAACTG
Organism: Epiperipatus broadwayi; assembly: GCA_028023455.1. Lineage (NCBI taxonomy): Eukaryota > Metazoa > Onychophora > Udeonychophora > Euonychophora > Peripatidae > Epiperipatus > Epiperipatus broadwayi. The sequence continues at coordinate 6,083,084 of JAQFVV010000041.1, read as the reverse complement.
TCAATTAATATAAATTTTCATCTGCACAATTAACACATAGAATTCTATTAACAAATATGTTGAGGATATAAATATTTTAGAGTGCAATAAAAATCCCGAATGCTTCTGGGATTATAATTTCATTATGAGTGATTTGATTTCAATAAAATGGAAATTGAGCACTTCCTATTTAACTAACTGTTAATATGAATATGGAGATTTGTAAGCATTATAGACTTTTAAAAGTCAAAGTTCAATATTAGACAATAATACTAAGAATGTTTAATGGATTAAAGCTACAAAGGATATAGAATCAATTCCAGTTTTCTATTAATAAACCAGACTGTATACTGTATAATAAACTATATCTACACTAGGTAATGACACTCCTTTTTTATATTCACTTAATTGTGGCATAAACACACAATTATGCAGTAACAAATTTTTAACCATTGAGTATATTAAAATATATTTTATATTCGGCCATAAATAATTATATGCCCCTCCCCTGTCACAAAAGCATTTAATACTAGATGTCAGTCTCTAACACAAATGTATTAAAAAAACTAAACATAATTTTATATATTAATTTCACTTACAATATTTTAATTAATTCATCTTTAATTAATTAGAATATAAAAATCATGTATTTCTCAATAGTTTCCTCCCCTTTTTGTCTAATAATATTATTTTTGTTTTCTACTAACTATTCTTTATAATTTTCCATAATTAATATATTATCTTATCTGTTTGAAATATTCTATTATCACTTTTAAATAGTAGTGCATATATGGATTATTTAGATATTTTACTTTTAAAACATTTTTTTGTTGTTGTTTTGGGATATCATATAATTGATTTTCATTTTTTATTTTATTAATTATTTTTTCTAGCTATTTCATGCTACAGGATTTTGTCAATGCAGATAATCAAGAACATTTTAAAGCAAAATTTAAAAATAGAAAGCTGTTCAAGTGTTTGAATTAATATTATGCAACTTCTACATGATGGTATGAGAAAAGAATTATTAGTGGGATATAGATTGATTCTAACTTTGTTTTCTGTTTTTATGACAGTAGTCTTTCAAACAATTTATATACAGCATTCATCAAATGCCATATAGATTGATGGTGATTTTTTTAATCTGATTTACTTAAAAGCAAAAACAAAAATTTTATGCTGTACCATATACTGCTATTGTTAAAAAAACTATATAATGATTTATAAAGATTTTGGTTTAGCAATTAATAAACTCAGATGACTTTAGTATTTAATTAAGAAAAAAACTAAAATAAAATTTTGTTTGGTCAGCTATTTCTACTTAAAATACTGAGCAATTGAAATATTTTGGTAACTTTTAAGTAAAATAGGAGACTCATATGTGAAGGTGCATCAAGAACTCTTATGTATAGTATTTAACAAATTAAAAAACAATATTTAATCTTAATGATATAACTATTATTTTATAAAATTATAGAATAAAAATGAAATATCCACTTTCTAAAAACATAATAAAACGACACAGGAAAAATATTTTTAAATGTTTCATAATATTCTAAAAATATGATGGAAAATAATAAGAATTATCAATTCATCTTCACTTTAATAAATATAATGATATAAAATCTTAAATTGTAAAACATATCTAAAGTGAATCACAATAATGTTACCAACATCCTAAAAATAAATTACAAATATTGTTTTCAAAGAAAAAGATCCTATTTATATTATAAAGATGATTTCAAGACATTTTAATTTCTTTTATTAGAAAACTATAATTGAGAATAAAATACAATGGAGAACTTCAATTGGGCAAGAGATTGAAGTTTTGAGGAAAAAAAGATTAACTGTAGAATTTAAAAGAAAGCATGACAAAATGTCAAATAAAATTAATTAAAATATTTCTTATATGTATAAATGCATTTGTATTTTATGGATCATTTTGCATAGCTATAGTAAAAGTTATTATTTAACTATTTGTTTTTTGTTGCCTCTTTCATTTTTCTTTTTAGAATTTGAATGGTCATAATCATGTATATTGAGGTGGAATAAGTAATATTAAAACTAGTTGCAAATTTTATAAAATAAATGAATTGCTTGACAAAGTATAAATTTATCTGTGGTAAGATAGTCTGACTTCTGGGCTGATGGATGGTTGTGATAGGATTGCAAATATGATATAACTCATTGGAGGTTACTTCTTGTTCAATTACATATAATCTGAATTATTTTCATAGTATATACATTTATTATAACTGAATTTTCATTTCATATTTACAGGTTGTTGAAACTAAGACTCTGCTTTGATCCTCTCAATATAGTGCATGATTGTGCACCACTCCACAAGGTTTTAAAGGTGGATAAAATCCCCAATTTGTGTGAATGTTATTAAAACTGTCAGCATGGGCAAGAAAATCAGATGTTGATATCTCTATACCACTGCAGATACATTATCCATTACATAAAACTTTAAAAAAGTAAATATTTGGGCTAGGAAATGATTAGTAACAGTTGTTAATATATTTCCATAAGTGATTTGTATCAGTGTTGTACTGCAGAAAATTTGAATCCTGTCAATTAAACTATTGTAATTTGCTATCTACATACCTATTCTCCCACCTATCCACTTACCTAACCCACCTATCTACCTACCTATCTATCCATCCACCTGTCTGTCTGCCTATCTGTCCATTCATCTATCTGGCTGCCCACCCACCTACCTATCTACCCATCTGTCCATCATCTATCCGCCTGTTTGCCCACCCACCCATCTACCTGCCTGCCTACCTACCTACCTACATCCCTACCTACCTATCTATCTATTTACTGAATAAAAATGAAGATAGGTATAAAAGATTGTGATGTGGGCCAACTGAAGACTGATGATTTTGCACAAAATATACATCTTGGGGATCATTTATCTTTTTCACATATCTTTGATCATATATTTCAGTAATGTGTGATGAAATTGTATTTAATAATTATATATATTGTGCCCTTTTCTATAGGTCTGTAATAGTTCATAACAGTCAATTACTAAAAATTTTAAATTTTAGAATATGTTCTTTTAATACATTAATTATAGTTTGTCGATTATATTTTTAAAGTACAATTTGAGGCTAAAGCAAATACATAGTATATAAAATTATAGCGAATCATTTAAAAAATAGTTATGTAAAGCTTAAAATATTGTTTCATATGGTTGTAAAAGCTGGCCATATTAAATAACTCAGCTATAAATATTAAAAGTATATTTAATAAGCTCAATTTTAATAGTCTTAAACATATAGATAAATAAATGTTATACAGTATTTAAATTTATAGACTGTGTTTAATAATCAAAATTAATATCTTATATTTTAAAACTTAGTTTTGTGATGGTGAGGGTTATATCTAGTTCTATATTTTTTAAATTGTTCTTCCAAATTTTATAATTATATTATTAAATATAATAAGTGTATCAATTTTATTAGTCTAGGCAGAGAAATAGATTGAAAATCGTCTGTCAAAGTTATTAATCATGTGACTTGTATACTACATACTTTCACACACATGCTTGTTTGAATTAATAACAAAGTTTAAAATATTTTAAAAGTTATATTATAGAATTGGATGGAATTATCACCTAGTATAAAGCAAATATTAAGTTAACTATCGTATAGCATGTTTAAATGATGTAATAAAGACGAATACAGTTAATAAAAAAAAAAAATTAAATATTTTGTTTAAATAAAAATAGATAAATGGAATAGGTTATTAAAATTATTTTAAAAGTTATTTTAAATGTTTAAATAGTTTTAATAAAATAATAATTGAATTAAAAGTGGAATTTTAAATAATATTTTTTAAATTTTATTACGTCATAAAAATTTTTATTTTTTGAAACTTGATTCTGCTATAAACTGAAAATATGTAAATTTGTTCTCAAGTTAAAGTAAGAATCAACCAATCAAATGAGGTATTCTTACAGACTATAAATATGAATTGCACGGGGGTATAAGAGGAGATTAATAATGTATTGAAACCAGAGAAAGGTAAATTGTAGCTATCAAAGAGATAGTATTTTTAAATTTTTATTTTAGTCAATTTTTTAGTACTTTCTTATAACTTTATCTGCAAAAAACTAATTGATAATTTTAAAGTATTTTGCAAAAGAGAGTTTTAAAAAAATAATATATTTAGAAACTTCGTGGAAATGATTTTCTAGTTTTTTAAAAGTTACTTGCCAGGAGTATTTTATCTGAAGTTTAACCTAAACTACGCAATAGAGATGGATATACTATGAAATAAAATATGTTTAAATTATAATACAGCTTTATTTATGCTCAACTGGAGGATTATTCTAACTCATATAAAAATAATTCGGGCATTATGCTGGAAGCTTAAACAGAAAACTATTTGCCATCTAAAAAAAATTTGTGATGCATTATTTATAAGCTTATCCAGGAGTTTTTTTTTTTTTTTTTTTAAAAAAAAAAGAATAAGATATTTATATCGTATGAGTTATCATAAAATATAATGAAAGAAATAGAATGTTTAGTCCTTTTTGAAGGAAACATTTTTTTTTTAAATATATATTTTACAAGAATTAAAAAGAACTTATTAAGAAATAAAACCTATATAAAAAAATGAACATATAGTAGATAAATAAAGGATGGATCCATGAAAATACAAATATTGTGTAAAAGTTTACCAGATAACTTAAGTTAAATTGAACAGAGTGATGCATCAGAGAATATTGAATAAACTTCATGGGAATAATTCTTTAATATTACAGTTTAATAATTTTCATTCTGAACAGTAAAGATTTAGGATTATTTTCTATAAATTTTACTAAATGGATTAATAATTATTTTTATTTTTAAACTTTAACGCGCTTGGAGGAGAACATTTTAAAACTCTAGAGAAAATAATAAACATTTTTGGATTTTATCATGAACTATGGTCAAGTGAAGACGTAATTATAGTTTTAAATTTTTATTTTACTAACTTAGTTAAATGTAAATTTTTCTATTTATAAGATTAGGAAAACATAAAACATTAATTTGATAATAACATAAAATTTATAATATAATCTAATAATTTAGATAAGAATATTTTAAATAAAACGTATGGATGTGTCTTTTTGTTTATGTATGCAATGTTTTTCTATATCCAGTGGATGGAATAAGCCTACTAAAAATGATGACCAGATAAAAAGGGTTATTTGGTAATAATAATAACTATTAATAATTTATAATGTATATTTTGTTTTCTTTAGATCATCTATGAATCTAAGAATGAAGTGTAAAAGTTTTAATTATATGTAACGCATTTTCATACAACATTTTAAAAAAACATTATGAGATAGGATTGATTTGAAAATATGCATACGACGATTATTTTTTTTAAAATATTAGTGATATAATCCAACATAATAACAAATAATTATGTGATTCTTTTAGAACATTCATGTTATTGGATATTCAAATATTGTCTAAGTAGATTGTATATGATTAAACATATAGAATAATGAAGTAAGCAAACCTCTTTGCACTGTGCCATGATTTTTTGAGATATATTAAGAGTGATACTCTAGCTTTCTTCCTTAAATCCTATACATCTGTTTTGCTATCTTTATTTCATGTAACTGCATTGTTCAGTAAGATATTTTGAAAAGAAATGATAAATAATTTAGAACTTAGGTTATGCTATCGTTTTGTATAAGATTCGTTTATTTGCTTAGAAGGAATAGAATTTATAACTTGAAATTGAAGGTCCAAAGTATCCTAAGGAAAGAAAAGAATCATAGAATATATTTGGAATTTATTTTCGGAAATGAAATATAAATTTTTAAAATAGAGTATCTAAACAAGATATTTTCTTTAGAATGTTGATTATTTTTGAATGCTTTATTTTTTTTGAAGAAAAATAAGTATTGCATATTTTTAAAATACAATAGTACAAAGTAAATTATATAAACAATATGCATAGTATATTTTTCTTCATTGAATAACAGGAATATATTGATTATTACACTTATATCATACTAAAGTAAGGCTAAATAAGAATATATTATGATTAGTAAACCTCGTGTGATAAAACACTAAAATCTAATACTGAATTTTGGATGAATATTTTATGTAACATCTTTGACTTTGCAAGATGAAATTTTTTTTAATATTTTGAGAAATCCATACTCATTATAAAGTTAATTTTTTTTTTTTTTTTCTGTAGAATGTTTTCCTATGAATTTTTTTTTTTTAAAAAAAGATAGTTTAATAATATTAAGGATGAAATATTCTGCTAATAAGTAAATATATTTACAATAAGTTAACCATAATGAGAAACCAAATGGTAACATTTTTTTTATATTTTGTCTTAAGTCTAAAGAAAGATATAACTAAACTATAAATTATTTTTATATAACTTAGTAGATAAAAATGTAAGAATAAAATAAGGATATCCATTGTAAATAGTGTATATAAATTGTTTATTTTATTTGTTGTTGTTAATAAACTTTGTTAAAATTTGTTTTTCAAAATTTTTGTGTCTTGATTGTTTATTTCTCCACTTCACTGCATGAAATCACGATATATTCATAATAATTGAAACAAATATATAATTTTGCACAAAAAGATAAGTAGAGGATTATTTAAGAATTTAAATATTTATTGGTATTCTTTTAATTAAATAATTATAATTTTACATTGTTTTATTGGTCATAAATCAGTTATCACAATAGTATACTGAATTATATGCTATTAGTTGCCACACATCCTTTGTTTATCAGATTATCATATGCTACTACGTATTTATTATATTATTACATGAAGGTAAAAGATTATATAAAATTATTTTATTATTTTATTATGGTAATAAAAATATAACAAAAAGAAAAGATATCCAGTAGTAGTTAAACAATGAAGAATATTATTATTATTATTTATTATTATTAGTTTCAGTGTAGTAGATTATGACATAAAATCCCTTCTCATATTTTGCTACAGTATTTTTATTGACTTAGAATAAACTTTATGAACCTGAGATTATTTTATTTGAGCTAGATTATTATTAAATAGAAGATTAAGATTTAATTATTAGTTTAGTCTTAGTGAGTAGAAGTTATTAAAGTCGTAAGAATACTATGAGTTTGTTATTTAAAATAGTAATAAGGGGGATAGTGTTCTTATGCCATTGAGGTAGTATCCTGTGGGATATTGGCTCAATGTAATCTATCTTGTCACCTGTATTTTCACTTCAAGTCTCATGAAAATATTAAAATATTTATTTAATTTATTTTATAAACTGAACCTTATTCGTATTTTAAATTTGAGCTAGTGAAACATTTTAATTTTAATGCTGAATATTTTATTTATTAATTATTAACTGAGTTAGAACCCATTTTATTTCATATCATATATTATCTGGAAGTGAAGATGCACAAGTCAAGGTCAGAATATATATAAATTTAAAAAATAAAGTTTGGAATTTCTCTAAAAATAATGTATATATGAAGTTAAATTGTAACATGTGCTACATGAATTTCTTGACTAAGTGTAGGTTTCTAATTATCTATGGTGTGAGAGATTGGTCTGACTTCTGGACTGATGGATGGTTGTGATAGGCTTGCAGATGTGATTTAACTCATTGGATGCTTCAGTTTACTTCCTATTTATTTAAAATAGGTTATCGTATTATTTACTTGACTTATAAAAATAAAGTATTTAGCAAAAATGTTAAAAAAATGTTTACCTTGTATTTTGTTTTACAATATTAAAAACAAGAAATCCAGAAGCAAACATTATGCCAATACTTGAAATAGCAACAACAGCATAAAATAAAATTGGTGAGATTACAATTTGAACAGCCACCAACTGCAGCTTATCCAATGGAACTTTACCATCTAAAAATTATATATATATATGAGATTTATTGGAAGAAGGGAGGGAAATAAAGTAAGCTTTAAAAATATATTCAAAGTTTATCATATTTTTTAAACAACATACACATAAAAAAAATTGAATTACATCAAATATAAAAAAAAAAAAATATTAAAAAAACAAAACAACAAAATACCATAACTGCATAAAAAAATACTGTAATTGCATAATCTTTAAAATACTGAAAATATGAAAATAAAGTATTCCATTTATCAAGTTATCAATTCAGTTTAATTTTCTAAATATTATATTAATCTATCTGGGATTGAAATAATGTTTGTTTAATATCATTAGCATCACTGCTGCCAATAACTTCTTTTTGAATGCCAATATTCTAACATTATATATATTTTTATTTTGTAAGTATTAATTTAATTTTTTCAATATAAATTTTTTAATGGTGAATCATTTTTTTGGGAAAGTTAAATAAATTGATAGACAATCATAATATTTAAGCTTGTAGAATGATAAATTTTGAGCACTCTATCATAATGGATGGATGCCAATTCTTAGAGTTTACTATCATTGAAATCGATTAAGAACATATTTAATGTATTTAAACACAATTTATTTACATTGATTTTCTCCTTTGTTTGTATTTGTGATCCAAATTTGCATACATTTCTTCATCTGCTTAACGAAGTGGGTTTTTTTTTCTTTTTTATAACTTAAAGCTGACAGTGAAGTTAACCATGTGCTTGTGGTGAACTTCACTGAAAATGCAATCAGTTTTAAGTATGTGGTAAACTTCACTGAAAGTATACTCAACTTTAGATATAAACTAAAAAAAAAGAAGGAACAAACATATGCAAATATGATTTGTAAAAATTTACTTATATTACTTTTATTGATATTGACTATAGTTTACTCATATGGAAGATAATGAATGTATTTCTGAAAATATTTATTATTATAGTGCTATCAATATTAGATTTTAAAATAAATAGTAACTATGACATTCTTATATTTTAAAATTGTAATATTTTTTCATTTGTAGTTATCTTATTAACATTTAAATTGAGAACTGTTAATTTTGGATGAAATTGATTATTCTAAATATATTTGAAAAATTCAATTTATTTACATGAAATGCAGTTTTTATAAAATTACATTTTTTAAATCTTCAAATTGTTAAATATTTAATATTTATCCATTTATATCACTTATTATATTTGAAAATAATGTTGATTCTTCTTCTATAAATCTAATAAACACATAATTAAATGTAAATCAACAACCTCTCTATTCTGGATCTAAATTTTTTAACAATTTACAAAAATTTTTTTTTTAAACATTTGGTTTTATATTTAAGTGAAACAATATCAAAACACAATATAATTATTGAATTATTTTTCACTTCTTGATTGCAAAACTTATTATTCTATTTATTAGCTATCATTTTCTATGCATTTTTGTATAGAAAAAATCTATCCATTTAAATAAATAAAAAGTAAAAACTCTTTAATAAAAATAAAACAAATATTGAAGAAAAGGGGGAAAATAGATCAAAATATACTTATTGCAAATTTGAAACATTGCAAGAAAAAAAATTTAAAAAATAAACAGAACTACTATTTTTTTTTTTCTATGCTCCATTATATAATTATCTTTTATACTGGTTGTGAAGCTTTAAAAAAAAATCTGTAAAAAGAAAGATGGTACTGTAGAGTAAAATCAAAAACATATAAAGAAGTTTAATCATAAAAGTGAGAGAATCTTTATATGTTAGATAGTTTCAATAACTTAATTTAAAAATTCTATTTTAACTGTAAAATAGTTTATTAATAAAATGAAGATTAATTATCACATTAACAATGACAATATTAATAAAATAGTATAATTTCATAGCTGTTTTTAAAAATTGGTTTATCATGTGAGAAATATATTTAAACTGAAATTGTAAAAATTGATCAAATTGAGTCATATATCTGAAGATAAAAAGTTATATGATACTGCTGTTGATAACTCATTTTTTTCATTTCATGTAAACAATATGTAAATATATAAGCTGTGGGAACAGCTACATATTGCATTATAATCTTTTATTCTACTAACACAAGCAAAGCTGTGGGTACAGCTAGTAGTATATATATATCTGTATGGAGGATTGTATGCATAAATCAAAAAATACTTTAAGTAATCAAATTCCAATTTTAAAATTTGTTCATGATGTTGCCTTTTTAAAATGTAAAAATAATTAAAACAAAATTGATAGAGACAACTCACTATAAATAAAAAGTATTTAATATATTAACCTGGTTATGATTCCTTATTGGAACTTTATCAAGATGTTCTGTTTCCAAAATCACATGTGATGTTGCTCTGTGGTTTCTCCTTTTTTGGAGTCAGGAATCTCTCAGCCACTATGTCCAGAGAAACTTGTTAGTTACTTTACCTTCCATTTCCATTCCCCACCTTAAGTTTTTCCAATATTCTTCTCTATTTTGCTCCATCCTATTTCTACAACATAATCTTCATCAAATCCATGGCCTTTATACATAAATTCCCCTTATGTTTTCCCAAACGCAGCATAAAAACCCAAGAACCCACTTTTTGTATAATCACTTTGTTTATATTTATTCTTCCACAACATTATTTGTACCCTTTTTGCAGGCATGTACATTCAATTAATGTATGCCTAATATTTTCTATGCCTTCCTTACAAAACTTGCATACTAAATCACCCACATTTTTCCATTTATGTGTACATTCCCTTGTTGCTAAAGATCTTGTTCGAGCCTTAGACAGTAAACTACTTTCCTTGCTATTATCATAAATTATCTTGCACCTTACTCTCCATATTAGTTCTCCATCTCTCCAACTCCCTATTCTTTATTAATGCATCTATTCTTCTATCCCATTCGTGGCCAATATAACACTCAACAATTTTCCTAATACAATCATGCCATCTTTTTTATAAATATACTGGCATAAATTATTTATCCAAATTTTCTGCATGCCATATTACCTTTTCCACCCATCTTGTTGCCTGACCATTACTTATAATCCATTTAAATACTATTTTGGCTATTCTCTTATTATCCATAAATTGCAATACACCAAACCTTTCCATTGTGCTTTTTGCATCTCTCATATAAAAACTTGACCATCCCATTTCTCCTTGAATTGCTTCCTTTGCTGACCACACATCTGCATTTAATGTATGTCTTCCTAATTCTCTTTGTACTTTTCCAAGTAATCTAATAGGTCTTTACTAACACATAATTACCATATGTTAACCCTGCTATTGCCATTCCCATACAATTCTAATTACATCATATTGAAACAGACAGATCGAAGAACCGATCTTAGTTTCATGTGTTTAAGTACGGTAATTCGAACTACTATTCGCCCGCAATGGGATTTTTCCATTTCAAGTCACAAAAATTGAGCTATATATATTTTATGTTTTGTAAATAAATATGTAAAGATTCCGTGCATAAATGTCACAAATCATGAAATAATATTCGTGTGTGCGTGGTTTGTGAATTTATATCAGCTTAATTTAAAAGTTTCATTGCGGGTGTATTTGCTTAAATTTTAGCCTTTTAGAATTATACAAAGTCGTTTAAAAATACTGATCAAAAGTCACATTCCTTTGATCAGTGGTTTTAATTAAAATCTGTATTGTACAAATGTATAGAGTAATTGAGTTGTATTCGAAATTAGATAAGGAATTTATATTTGTAATTACTTTGTCAATTTAAAATTGCGTATTAAAGTTAAAGATAGCTGAAAACGGAACAATGGAAATGGATAATTGATATTGTATGGTCAAGCTGGATTGCTGAAGGCTAGAGAAAAGTAGGCGGAGCCTAAAACAAAAACCAGGCAGAAAGGTCAACCGTGGCCATCGTAGAGAAAACTAACATTCTAACTTTTGACGTGGCTGAGAGTAGATCGTCTCAAAAACAGCAAAGCAGTTGCTAGAGAAATCTCTCCAACTTTTGTTAAGAAGTCCACCAGTAAACCATAATGTCGATGGGCTAAGTGCCAGGAGCTGATCTCTGTCCCGCCAATTTGAATCTTTGTGCCGCTGACTGATCATGTTTTATGTGCTTCACAATTTCCAGCTTCCAATCTCCAAATTGACTATGCCTTCCAAGTAGATTTCAAATGCGCGCCTACGTTCATCAGAAATACCATCATGAGAAGCCAAGCCGGATGAAGAAGGAAGGGTAACCGTGTTACCTGAACTTTTAACTTTCTCCCGAGCTTAATGTTATAAGTAATCTGTCAATCAAATGAATCACATGTAAGTTTTTTGTTTCGTTGATAACGCTACTGTTTCAAACCTGTCAGTAAATTTTCTTTTCTCCTTTTCCTCTGCTCTAGTCTTTAGAAAATAGTTTGTAAATATTGTATCTACTAATAATAATTCAAATGAAGACATTTATATTTTTTTTTCCTATTTACTTATGCTATAAACAAACGATGCCAATAGAAATATTTCCCAACTCTGTTTAAAGCTAGTTTATAATATTGATTATAGTTATTTTAAAAGGAAGTTCGTTGTTAAAGTAAAGATTATTTCATATATTGAGTTGGCAGATATTAAATCACTTTATTATGTTTTTTTTTGTTGTCATACTATTATAACCGATACTTCAATCTTAAAAATGTAAAGGGTTTTAAGTTTATTATCTTAGTTTCCTACATGAAATGAGAAATAGTTCTCAGTGTATAATTTGTTATCATCGCTACCGCCTGAACGACCTGGGGGAGTTAGGGGTTTCAGAGTAAACTTAATTAATTATTGCTTTCGCGGTCAGTTTGATTCCGCCATGTTTTATTGGAATAGTTATATCAGCCTGTTGCGCAGAAATAGACGAATTGATTACCCAGGTTTGGTATAATTCCTTTTCAAATCCACTTCAAGCACTCGTCCTCGATGACTGTGGCAATGCCTTCCCTTCGCCGAAGTTAGCGTCTCGCCATACTACCATATGGGGAAGAAAGCAATTCTTTCCCAGGTTATCTCTTGGATCACCGGGTTTCGAAATGATCCCGGCTGGTTGTAGTGTCCCGGAGCTACTTGGGGGCATTAAGCCTTGTCAAAGTACAAGCCGCCCGGTATTCCGTTGATGCACCGCAAGTGATTACTGTAGGGCTCGTCAATTTAGGCAACCACTAGTACATCGATCTTAGATATCATAGTTATACGAAACCACCCTCCAACTATTCGTACAAGCAACGGTTCGAATCTATTCGAATAAAATAACAATAAAAATCGTAGATAAATATTTCCGATGCTCAAATGCTCTGATTCCCTTAGCCACCCGTCAATCATTTCACTACACAAATATTGGTATGAGTTTGTTTACCAGGTAAAATGATTACTAAAGACTAGTAGCTAATTATAATAGAATATTTATGGAAATCTTACCGTACTTGTGAATACTATATTTTTATGCTCTCTATTTGTTATTAAACAATTTATTTACTCTAATTTTGTGTTTTCCACCTCATTACTCTCGAAGTCTATTTAGTCACCTACTGGCTGTATTGACAACTTAAATATATACATTACATTAATGACCGTACCGATACCCAGAGTATAATAGATCTATATATAAAACTGTAAGTAATTTAGTCTGTGTTCTGAGTTGAGCTAGTAAAGGGATAACCCCGTGCTGTTATAAAGTCATCATCGGTTGGTCATGCCGGGGTTTGGGTTTGAATTTCGTTGGCGTTTTGGAATTTATTCTTAAACGTGGACTGGGTTTGAACTCGGGTACTGTGTATGAGTAAGCGTGGTGGATTTATACCGGTACAATATTTATTATATGAAAACACTGTTAATTTCTGTATTAGTCCCTTTCTTTTCTTTGCTTCATTTATCATTTTTTTCTCCCATTCATCCAAGTAATTTCTCTGATTACTTAAGATTATTCCCAAATAGGTATATCTATTCATCACAATTTTATATCCCTCAATAAAAATTCTTTGTCTTCTCTTTCCCCAGTATTAACCATCATTACTTTTGATTTTTTTTCAACTAAATTTAATCCACATCTCTTTACCATCCTTGTGCATGTTTTTGGCATAACTTCCATATCTTTATTTCTTTCTGTGCACAATACAGCATCATTCTCAAATAAAAGACCTGATAATATATATATACTCCCTTGCCACCTATTAATGGTATCTATATCCCTCTTCCTAATCTTTCTATTGGTCTCTCCATTTCTCTCAAGTACAATAACAACAAAATAAGTGATAAGGGGCATTCTTGCCTTTGTCTCATCCCATTTTTAACTTTAACTGATTCCATATTCCCTAATTGATATGCATAGTAATTATTTTCACATCATCTTTTAATAAGATCTACTAAAACTTCATCCACTCCCAAATTTACTAAACTTATCCATAATCTATTTCTATTTACTCTTATCATATGTCTTCTCTATATCTATAAAAACCATACATAACTGTCTACCTGTATTTATACTCATACCTATAAGTTGCCTATATGCCTAGCTGATTGAAAACCTTGCATTTCTTCCATCCATTTTGAAACCCTTCCAGTCACCATATATGCAAAAATTTTATATAACATTGATGTTACTGCTATTGGTCTATAATTATTTAACTTACTATGATTCTTACCCTTTTCTTTAAATTATAGCTTACTCTTGTATTACTCCAACTATCCTGAAAACCTTTCTTATATGCCATCTTATTAAAATATGATAATATATTTAATTTTGCCTTATGTCCTAAATTCATTACCATCTCCACTGACCAGCTATTTTACTGTATCCCCATCTAATGGACATTATTTACATTACATTACAATAAATATAATTAATAAAATACATGCATATACATAAAAATGATTAAATCTGCTACAAAGCTTCCCTTTTATATAATATATATGTAAAAAACAATCTAATATATATATATATAAAATAAAAAGTGGGTTTTGGTTCCATATTCAGAATATTTATGTAAAATATTGATAAAAGAAAAAAAAGAAAAGTTACCTAATGATATTAAAATAGAATGGAAAAATAGTAAATCTTTAGCTAAATGGATTTGTAAAGCAAAGAAGATGGGTAATATTAAAAATAGGATAGGGTGAATGTAAAAACTAGTTGTGAATTTTGCAATATGGTATATATTTTGCACTACATTTTGGCACCGTCCACAATTTTCCAAACATTACAAAAATACGGTGGCTATATGAGGGTGCCACTAGGAATATAGCTATGCAGAAATATGGACAGCAAGGGAGGAAATTCAAGGAGAAATGGGATGGTCAAGTTTTCATATGAAAGATGCAAAAAGTAAAATGAAAATGTTTGGTAGATTGCAGTTTATGGATAATAAAAGAATAGCTAAAATAGTATTTAATTGGGTTATGAGTAAAGGGCAGGTAACAAGATGGGTGAGAAAGGTAATGCGCTATGCAAAAGATTTGGATAAAGAATTTATATCAGTATATTTGTACAAAAGATGGGATGATTGTGTTAAGAGGATTATTGAGTGTTATAGTAGTAAGGAATGGGATAAAATAATAAATTTATTAATAAAGACTAGGGAGTTAGAGAGATGGAGAAATAGTATGGAGAGTAAAAAGAGTTTAAATATATATAGAAATAAACAGAATATTAGGTGTGAGTTAATATATGATAATAGTAAGGAAAGTAGTTTATTGTTTAAGGCTCGAACGGGATCTTTAGCTACAAAAGAATATACATGTAAATGGAAAAATATAGGTGATTTATTTTGTAAATTATGTAAGGAAGGAATTGAAAATATTAGGCATTTGTTAATTGAATGTAAATGTTTGAAAACAGAAAGGGTACATATAATGAAGTTGTGGAAAAATAAATATGAAAAGAGTGATTATACAGAAAGTGAATTATTGGTTTTTATGCTAGGTTTGGGAAAAGATAAGGGGGATTTAGATATAAAGGTTATAGAGTTGACAAAAATTATGTTGTGGAAATGGGATAGAGCAGATTATGGGTAAATTTAGAGTGGGGAATGTAAAAGAAAGTGGCTAACAGGTTTATCTGGGCTTAATTGCTGAGATATTCTTGACTTCGTTTAAGGAGAAGCCATAATACATCACATCACATCACATCACCAAGATGGCACAGAAGAGACATTTCTGAGTAGTTGGAGTAATGTAAGAGTAAGGCTACTATTTAAAGGAAAAGGTAAAGATTATAGAAAGTTAAACAATTATAGACCGATAGTGGTAACATCAGTTTTATATAAAGTTTTTTCATATATGGTGGCTAGAAGGGTTGCAAAATGGATGGAAGAGAACAACATAGTGGGAGAAATGCAAGGAGGTTGTTGATTAGATAGCATATAGGAGATAGTTTATTTGTAGTTACACAACTTATGGATATAAATAGGTATACAGGTAGCCAGTTATATATGGCTTTTATAGATATAGAGAAGGTGTATGATAGAGTAAATAGAAATAGATGATGGGTAAGTTTAGTAAATTTGGGAATAGGTGGAGCTTTAGTGGTTAATATTAAGAAATTATATAAAAATAATTACTATACATATCAATTAGAAAATATAAAATCAAAGTTAAAAATGGAGTGAGATTATGGCAAGGATGCCCTATGTTACCTATTTTGTTTTTGTTGTATTTGATAAAAATGGAAAGAGCAATAGAAAGATTAGGAAGCGGGATAGAGATACCATTAATAGTTGGCAAGGGAGTATATAAATTATTGGGTCTTTTATTTGCAGACGATGTCTTTTTGGGTGCAGAAAGAAGGGGAAATATGAAAGTTATGCTGAGGACATGCACAAGGGTGGTAAAGTAATGGGAATTAAGTTTAGTGAAAAAAAATCTAAAGTAATGATGATTAATACTGGGAAAGAGAAGACAAATAATTTTTATTGGGGGGTATAAAGTTAAGTCTGGTAAAAGATTTATCTATTTGGGAATTGTCTTAAGTAATCAGAGAAATTATTTGGATGAATGGGAGAAAAAAATTGATAAATGAAGTAAAAAAAAAAAAGAAAAGAATTGATAAAAAAATTAACAGTGTTTTCATATAATAAACATGATGTAGCTAGAATTGTACAGGTGTGATGATAGCATGGAAAGAGCAATAGAAAGATTAGGAAGCGGGATAGAGATACCATTAATAGTTGGCAAGGGAGTATATAAATTATTGGGTCTTTTATTTGCAGACGATGTCTTTTTGGGTGCAGAAAGAAGGGAAAATATGAAAGTTATGCTGAGGACATGCACAAGGGTGGTAAAGTAATGGGAATTAAGTTTAGTGAAAAAAAATCTAAAGTAATGATGATTAATACTGGGGAAAGAGAAGACAAATAATTTTTATTGGGGGGTATAAAGTTAAGTCTGGTAAAAGATTTATCTATTTGGGAATTGTCTTAAGTAATCAGAGAAATTATTTGGATGAATGGGAGAAAAAAATTGATAAATGAAGTAAAAAAAAAAAAGAAAAGAATTGATAAAAAAATTAACAGTGTTTTCATATAATAAACATGATGTAGCTAGAATTGTACAGGTGTGATGATAGCAGGGTTAACATATGGTACTGATGAGTTGTGTGTTAGTAAAAAGGTATTAGATTACTTGGAAAAAGTACAAAGAGAAGTAGGAAGGCATGCATTAGATGCAGATGGGTGGATGGAAAAGGAAGCAATTCAAGGAGAAATGGGATGATACAAGTTTGTATATGAGAGGTGCGAAAAGCAAAATGAAAATGTTCAGTAGATTGCAGTTTATGGATAATAAAGTATAGCCAAAATAGTATTTAATTGGGTTATGAGTAAAGGGTAGGTAAAATGATGGGTGAGAAAGGTAATTCAGTCTGCAGAAGATTTGGATAAAGAATTTATGTCAGTATATTTGTCCAAAACATGGGATAATTGTGTTAGGAGAATTGTTGAGTGGTATAGGGGTAAGGGATGGGATAGAAAAATAGATGCATTAATAAATAATAGGAATTTGGAGAGATGGAGAACTAGTATGGAGAGTAAAAAGAGTTTAAATATATATAGAAGTAAACAGAATATTGGGTGCGAGTAAATTTATGATAATAGCGAAGAAAGTAGCTTACTGTTTAAGGCTCGAACAGGATCTTTAGCAACAGAGGATTATACAAGTAAATGGAAAAATGTGGGTGATTTAATCTGCAAGTTGTGTAAGGAAGGTATAAAAAATATTAGGCATCTGTTAATTGAATGTAAATACCTGAAAGTAGAAAGGATACAAATAATAAAGTTGTGGAAGAATAAATATAAGGAAAGTGATTATATAGAAAGTGGATTATTAATTTTTATGCTGAGTTTGGAAAAAGATAAGAGGGATTTAAATATAAAGACCATGGAGTTGACAAAGATTATGTTGCGGAAATGGGATAGAGCAGGATATGAAAAAACATAGGGTGGGGAATGAAAAGGGAAGGTAACGTGGCTAACTGGTTTTTCTGGGCATAGATTCTGAGAGTTTCCTGACTTCATATAAGGAGAAATCACACTGCATCACATCACCAGATTGCACAGAATGTTCAACAATCATAGTGATTATTTATTTACGTACGGCAATCACCAAATGGATTTTGAGATATAATCTTTCTTGGACTTTATTTGAAATACTGAAATATGGCTTTATATTTTTTATTATATTCACTTTCATTTTAAATACTTATTCTCCTTTTTTATAACATTCTAAACTGACTTGAATCTTATGATAAAAAACAAATACAAACTTAATTTTAATTCCAATCATTTTGAATAGTATTCATTATCAATGCATTATCATTCCTGAGGTAACATGTAACACACACCCTATGAATGACAGGACCCAGATTTATTCCAGAGACCTATCTGAATAGGTGTGCCTTAGTTGACTTACAGTTAATAATGCACATTATCAAGCACTAATTTAAACCCTCATCCTTATATGTTAAGTAATTAAATTCTAACCTTAAGTAATGGTGCAAGTGTCTGTTGTTTGCTTACCATCATGGCATACATTTTCCATACATCAGGTTCCAACATAAAATTCATATATTTGCTTATCATCAGAATATTTAACTGAATTATCCCCCCCTCCCTCGTTTGTCTTTAAAGATTGAGCAGTTAACATTTTTGGAGCAATATAATCTGATTCATACATTGAATTATAACAAAATGCATAAAAAAACATATTTAATTGGATGAGTAAAAAGAATTGATTAGTATATTGAACAAGGTTAAAGGAAGAGTAGGAGTAGTTGGATTACTACCAAGATTTGACAACAGGTAAATGTTAGATAGGGTATGTTCTATAAATGAGAGAATGAAAAATTATGCAAGAGAAATAATGTTATGTTTGGGAATGTGTGAGATTTTTTTTATTAGTAAGAGGGAATTATATAGTAAAGATGGATTGCATTTATCAAAACAAGGAAGTGAATCATTAGGGGGTTTCATTTATGAAAAGTTTGGGAAATTTATAAAGAGGGATAGGGTTTTAAATTTCAGTATTATCAAAAAGAAGGTTAAGAATGGATGGGATGTAAGAAGGAAACAAGGGTAGCTGATTCAGTTATAAATGGAGATGTGGATAGGGAATGGGTAAACAATCTAATTACAAATGTAATAGAGAAGGAAGAGTCAAAAGAATTTATAAAAGAGTAGTAAGACAGAAAGAAATTGTTAAAATTGGATACTTGAATAGACAAGGTGGTAGAAAACCACAAAAATGTTTGGAATTAAATAAAGTAGTTAAAAATGAAGGGTTTGAGATATTAGCAGAAGTCAAAACACATCTAAGAAAAAAAGAAAAGCCTACACTGGAAGATTTGATATATAGGGTATAAATGAAAAAGAAAAAAGGAATGGTGGCATAAGAGTTATGTCAAAAAATATTTAAATACTGTTAAATGACAAGAACATTTGTGGTTTGAGATAAGGTTACAAAGATTAGAGTGAATGATGGCTATAGTGTATATGGCCATTGGAGAAAGTCAAACTATAATGGAGTCGAACACTAGCATATAAGAATGCCTAGTTAAGGATATGCAAAGTTTCAAAAAAAGGTGAAGACAATAATGGTTATAGAGGATATGAATGGGCTTATTGAAGAAATTGATATGGATAATAAGAATGGACCGCTTTTGACATTTTTTTTTGTCAGAGAATGAATTTGAGCATTGGAAATTTATCAAATATTTATGAAGGCAATGCACATGGACTAGAAATAATATATTTCACACAATAAATTATGTATTAGTAGAGAAAGAAGGAATGAATAAAGTATGAAATTAAAGTGTTTGATAATAAAGAGAGAGTTTATAATAGAGATCATTATTTCTTTATAATAGAAATGGTTAGTAATGTGAAAATAGTAATAAAAGTATAAAAGAAAGTGAAAGATGTAGATGGAGAATGAATGATAAGAATAAGTTAGAAGAAATCATTGAAGAGTTCATTGGGGATAAATATAAAAACTGGTGAGATGAAGTAGAAAATGTAACAATACAATTTTAGGTGAGAATATTCAGAAGAATAAAAGTAATAAAAAAGTGAGAATTAGTAAAATTGTAAGAGAGAGAGAGAGAGAGAGGAAAAAAGCATGCAGAGAATATAAATGTGTTATTAAAACAAAGTTAAATGATGAAAACAGGCAAAACTCACTATACATATTGCTACACACAGCAAGCTAGAATAATCAATAGATGCCAGAAGGCTTGTGCATAAAATCCCCATCTAGTGCCTACTGAGTTCAGACCCATATGACTATATAAATTACTGGCTTGGATTGAAAACATTCAGGTGTTTTCAATTTAAGACTCATAGTTTTGTAATTAAATGGAGATAAAAGCTGGATGCTGGAGGATTGCATTAGATCCTAAGATCTAGGTGCAGTGTTCTCAGATCCAAGGCTCCTCATTGACGAAGGCCACAAACCAGAAACAAGTCTGGGGATATTGGATGAGTAGGCACTAAATGGGGATTTTATGCACAAGCCTACTGGCATCCATTGATTACTGTAGCTTGCTGTGTGTGGCAATATGTATAGTGAGTTTTGCCTGTTTTAACAACAATTATACACAAGCATAAGAAGTGGTGGTCATGTGATATTTAAAGTTAAAAGATGTTAATATTAAGTGGGAAAACTATTTTTAAAAAAAATTGGCTAAAATATACATTAATAATAATAGAAAGAGAATGAAATTAAATAGAAAATTATTGAAGTATATTAATAAAAGTGGAAGAGATGGGAGTAAAAAAAATTGGAAATATATTAAAAAAAGGAATGTAGGGGAGAGAGAAATAGTATGATGAGGATTAAAAGTATAACTCTAAAGAAGAATTAGAGAAATCTTAAATAAGTATGCAATGGATTTGAAAAGATGTTAGATGTGAAGGACAGAGTGATAACAAACATAAAAGGATATAATAATGAAAATATTAGTTTTACAGAAAATGAACTGAATGAGACAGGGAAGAAATTGAAAAATGGAAAGGCAAGAGGTTTAGTTGGATGGGCAGCAAAGATGGTGATGCATTTAGGAAATAGACAAAATTATATCTATTATCATGTTTCAATAAGATGACAAAGAAGATGGAATTTCCAGATAGCTGAAATAATACAAGAGTACTCTTATTATTTAAAGAAAGGCTAAGGATCATAGAAAGATAAACAATTGTAGACCAATAGTGGTAAAATCAATGTTATATAAAGTTTGTGCATATATGGTGTCTGGAAAGATGGCAAAATGTATTGAAGAAAATAATATAGTGGGAGAAATGCAAGGAGATTTTAGAATGGATACACATATAAGAGATAGTTTATTTGTAGTCACACAACTTATATATATATGAGTAGAAATACAGGTATACAGTTATATATGGGTAAGTTTAGTAAATTTGGTAATGAATGGAGTTTTAGTGGACTTTATTAAAAGATGGTATGAAAATAATTACTATACATATCAATTAGGAAATATAGAATCAGTTAGAGCTAAAATAGAATGGGACTAAGGCAAGAATACCTTATGTCTCCTATTTTGTTTTTGTTATATTTGAGAGAAATGGAGAAAGCAATAGAAAGACTAAGAAGAGGGATAGAGATACCATTAATATATAGCAAGGGAGTGTATATATTATCAGGTATTTTATTTGCTGATGACATCTTTTTGTGCACAGGAAATAGGGAAGATATGGAAGTTATGCTGAAGATGTGCACATGGATAGGTAAAAAGAGGGGGATTAAATTTAGTGAAGTAAAATCAAAAGTAATGATAATTGATTTTGAAGAAAGAGAATACAAAAAATTTTGATTGTATGACTACAGTATTTATAAATCATCTTAAGTGATCAGAGAAATCACTTGGATGAATGGGAGAAAAAATTGATATATGTAACAAAGAAAGGAAAGGGACTAATAAAGAAATTAACAGTGTTTTCATATAATAAATATGATGTAGGAAGAATTATATGGAAGAGAATGGCAGTAGTAGGTTTAACTTACGGTAATGCTGCATTATGTGTTACTAAAGGGATGTTAGATTATTTAGAAAAAGTACAAAGAGAATAAAAAAAGACATGCATTAGATGCAAATGTGTGTACAGCAAAGGAAGCAATTCAAGGAGAAATGGGATGGTTAAGTTTTATATGAGAGATGCAAAAAAACAAAATGAAAATGTTCAGTAGATTGCAATTTTTGAATAGTAAGAGAATAGCCAGAATATTATTTTATTTAATTGGGTTATAAGTAAAGATAGACAACAAGATCGGCAAGAAAGGTAGTACAGTATGCAGAAGATTAGTATAGTATGCAGAAGATTTGGACAAAGACTTTATGTCAGTATACTTAAACAAAAAGTGGGATGATTATGTTAGAAGGTTTGTTTAGTGTTATAGTGTCAAAGAATGGAACAGAAGAATAAATGCATTAATAAAAAATAGGAAGTTGGAGATAGAGCACCAGTATGGATAAATAAATAGAATATTGGATGTGAGTTAACTTATGATAATAGCAAGGAAAATAGTTTAATGTTTAATTCTGGAATAGAATCATTAGCAACAAGGGAATATACCCATAAATGGAGAAATGTGGATGAGAAATGTGGATGATTTAGTCTGCAAGTTATGTAAAGAAGGCATGGAAAATATTAGGCATCTGCTAATTGAATGTAAATGCTTACAAGCAGAAAAGGTATAAATAATGAAATTGTGGGACAATAAATATAAACAAAATGATTATACAGAAAGTGGGTTCTTGGTTTTTATGCTGGGTTTAAAAAAGATAAGAGGAATCTAGATATAAAGGCCATAGAGTGGACGAAGATGTTGTTATGGAAATGGGATCAAGCAGGATGAGAAAAAATGTGGGAAAAAGGGTGGGGAATAAAAAAGTAAAGTAAGGTGGCTAACAGGTTTCTCTGAGTATAGGGGCTGAGAGTTTTCAGACTTTGATAAATGACAAGCCCTAGCACATCACATCACACTGAAACATTTTGATAAGGCTCCAATTGAAAGCTGCATTGAAATATTAAATAATTTTTTATTTAGAGTGAGTTTTCTGTAGCAATTTTGTTTTAGCTTGATTATTTTTAAATTTTGCATAAGTCAATATATTTATGCATAAATGAAATCAATAATAAGTTTTAAAATATTAAGGGTTTTTAAAATCAGTTTTAGTTTAAAGCTAAAGTATATATTTGCATATATATATATATACATGAAAGAAATCAATATTTAAGACAATATCAGCAATAATGACAATCTGTTATTAGGGCAATATCCTTTTATAATCCTTTATTGTAAAAGGAGGTTATTTTGACAGCATATTAGAATTATTATTGATATTGGTATTGTTTAAATGTTGACTGCTTTCAGGTATTTATATTTGTAAACCTATTTAGCCTTGAGCATTATTAGCATACATACATATATATAAATGATAAACGATTTCATACTTGTATATTATAATTAAAAAGAAATTATGTTTTTTCCCATTATTTTAAAATGAGTAAACAAATGTAAAAGTACTATGTAGAAATCAAAAATTCATATAAATTTGATTTTGTTATATACCTCAATCAGAATTATTAATTTAATCAGAAGTATAACTTATTGTCTGTATATATATATTTAAAAAAAATTATGAGTCAAAATTATTACAAATTATTACTAATATCTACATCCGTTGGTTTATAGTTAATAATTGTTTTTTATGAATCTCTGTTTATTATTGAATATTATTCTATTAGTTTTATTAAACCTTATATTATGTATCATATAGATTTTCCCTCTATTTGAGCTTAGCTCCAGATATATGTAAAAAAAGGGAATAGTTAGGGGATTGATAGGCATAATACTTTCTATAAATTAATTAAAGATAATTGAATATTTTTCTGTGAACCCAAGTAATCACTGTTTTCTTAAAATATTGTTTAATGAATGTGCAAGCAAGTTCATACCATTTATGTGATTCATGGTGTATGTATAAATACAATTAAACACAACATAAATAAATGTAAAATGTTCTATATAATCGCATAAACAGTAAATGCTATTATACTAAATAACACACACTACCACTTTAGTATTTGACTATAGGTATTGTTGAATACTAAAGTTGGCATGTATATTATTTACTACAACAGGTTTAAAGGATTGTATAAAACTCTGATTATTTAAATTTAGATTATTTATATTTTAATGATGATGATTATCACCATTGATATCATTACCAGCTACATTTCTCAACTAATTTTAGTTACATATAAATATATAGTGAACCAGTATTTCTATATTTGTATAACTTTCTATTAATTTCTTTAATATATATATATATATATATATAACTTTCTATTAATTTCTTTAATATATATATATATATATATATAATAATTCCAGTGCATAATGCTATACTGAATAAATATACAAATATTAAGCAGTAAATCATCTTACATGGTTAAGAAATCCAGTACCACCCTCTGTGAACTAATATATAAATACATTAGAGTTCGTATTTCAAAATAGCCAGCCCAAAACTATACTGCTTTGAACTGTCTGCTATAAGATGTTATATATTGAAACACAAACATCTTATAGCAGACAGTTCAAAGGGTATCGTTTTGGGCTGGCTATTTTGAAATACGAACTCTAATGTATCTATATATTAGTTCACAGAGGGCGGTACTGGATTTCTTAACCATGTGGGATGATTTACTGCTTAATATATATATACTAACCTTCCCTTTTGTTGTTCAACATATACAGTACCTGCACTATCTCATATACTAGCTCAATAATAAACATCAAATATAAGATTCTCTATTGGGTTTGAAACTTATGATACATAAAAACATAAGATAGACTTTAGGGACAATTATAACATACCACCCTCTGTGAACTAATATATAAATACATTAGAGTTCGTATTTCAAAATAGCCAGCCCAAAACTATACTGCTTTGAACTGTCTGCTATAAGATGTTATATATTGAAACACAAACATCTTATAGCAGACAGTTCAAAGCGGTATCGTTTTGGGCTGGCTATTTTGAAATACGAACTCTAATGTATCTATATATTAGTTCACAGAGGGCGGTACTGGATTTCTTAACCATGTGGGATGATTTTCTGCTTAATATATATATATACTAACCTTCCCTTTTGGTTGTTCAACATATACAGTACCTGCACTATCTCATATACTAGCTCAATAATAAACATCAAATATAAGATTCTCTATTGGGTTTGAAACTTATGATACATAAAAACATAAGATAGACTTTAGGGACAATTATAACATATAGGTTTTAACATTGAGAAGTATATAAAATAAACTCCACAATGGTACTGCTATTGTAAAAATTCTCTTGCTATATCCTATTATAAATACTAGGCAAATCCCCACAATAAACAATGACTAACATAATAGTTCATTTTAAATAATGACTTAACGACTCTTCTGCCATTTAAGAAGCTCAAAATAATAACATTGAAACACAAAAACTACATTAAATTAAAATAATTAATGCTATTCTATGGATATCTCAGGAATCATAATTATTCTGTTCTAAAATATAATATAATAATTATGTTTATAATTAAATAATTGAATCACAAGAGGGATTTTATTGGGATCTAACCATTTAAATAAAAAACACACTTATCATTACAAATGTTATTAACCTCTTATTTGAAAATTAATCTAACTATAATAATAAGACATGAAAATTAACATCACTATCTACTCATTACCTTCACTTAAATAATTTAATTTACTTTCCTAAGATTTATTCTTATACTTATACTAATAACAATCACCATAACACACTCATTTTATTATAATTAAAAACTTTATAATCCAATTATTATCTACTAAATCTAATTAATTACATTTCTTAGTTACTTAGCATTTATCCATTATAATTAGATCCTTCAGAATTACAAACATTATAATATATTTTATCAGTAACTTGTACTTTGAAATAATATAATACTTCTAAATTTATTATATAAAATAAATTTCCAAACTGAATTTCAAAATCAGAATGTGATTCTTGAAACATACTATTAATTTCTATTGTATGCTTTCCATTTTGTAATACTTAATAGTACTTATCAAATAAATCTTCAAGATTCTTTTATATTTAATAAAAATATAAAGTATTACAAATTCCCTTTATTATAATTTTAAAGTAATTAATGATTAATGTATCAATTATAAATTCTTTAATATAACTCTTTAGGTAAAACATGTAATAAATATATGCTATGTATAATTCTATGTGGATTATGTGCTTTATGGATATGACCTTGTGATGGAAATGATTTTCAATTGCAATAAAATACTAGTACAAATTTCAAATTAAAATACTCATTTATTTTATGATAACTAGAATTAATAATAATCAGTTATCAACATTATATAATTAATTAATAAAATAATTATTTAAATATTCATAAATTTACAAAAAAAAATTATTTACACGAATAATAGATAAAATAATCATTCTACACATTCTATCCTTTACCCTGTATTTATTATTTAGTTCCTTCAAATAATAAATTCATCATTATTACTATCATATATACTTTTCTTTTTAACATTATTAAACAGTTTTACCATCCATGAGTTATCTTGTGGTTATCTTCTTAATCATCTTTCCATAGTTACTTTCTATGTTATAATTCCAACTATTTCAATAAAGTTATAATATTTTAATTAGAATTCATTCTCAAAATCTATATGAAAATATAGCACTACCATTTTATTAATAAAATTAGTACTGTTGTGGTATATTAAAAAAAAAAAAATGTAAAAAATGTCCCCCCCCCCCTCTTTTTCTTTTTAACTGAATAATAAAATCAAGGATTATTTTTCATACACTATTATTCTTATTATGTATTCTTTTTCTTTCTCATTTACCTTTTCTGGTTTATTTTGATTTCAGGTATCCTTATTTATACAACCATTTATTCAGATTTTAATTGATTACAAAGCATTTGTTTTGTGTATAGTCCGACAAAACTTAAAAAAAAACAACAACTAAAAAATTCTTAAAAATATGTAGTCAACTTTCTAAGTTTATTACATTCTTATATTACAGACAACTTCCCAGATAAGAAACTGATTGTATTTAAAATATTATATCAAAATATAAGAATTGAGGTCTCCTTTAATTTTAAGGTGTCATATTTTTGGCAGGTAGTCATTATTCTTAATGAACTTACCCCAACTTCTCTTGGCTTATACATTATGCACTTAGGCTATATACAACACTCATATTTCTGTAGAAAATCCTCTAATCTCCTTCTAATAAAACATATGGGTATCACACAGACTAATTCCCTTAAACTATCTACTCAGTTCTTCAGAATGGTATTTTATATCATCTCTTGTAATTTCAACCTATCTTTCCATACTATATCTTAGCATTTACTACTGTAAACTACCTCTAGACCAATAATATAATATAATCGTCCTCTCATATATTTATCTATCAACATTAGAGATCATGTGACAAAATAAATATTTTTATTTTTACCATTGTCAATATGATACTTTTTCTAATATAACAAATGAGATCATAATTATTTTTTCACATTATCTTCAACTGTTTCATACTATTATAGATAACATTATACTCTGTAGTATATTTCTTATTATTTTCATAGAATCCTGTAACTTTTACTCACCATCAGAATTTCAGCTTCACGCATATTATAATATATTTTAAATTCATCTAAAATATATTTTACCATAATCAACTTATAAAATTTTATACTTACTAAAATTTAAAGTTGGACTGGCTTATGGTAGCCATTGTGAATAGTTCTCTATCACAAGTTCTGCCTATCACAGTCCTTTTTACACATTGGAGGTCAGATATTTAAGAGAATTATAGCTAAAATTACAGGTAAGGACCATATTTATTATTATGAGCTAATTTTGCTCAAAAATATAATAATTTTCCACCACATATCTTATAAAACATCCGTTCTAACAAACAGGTCTAATGGCTGACAGCAAAGAAGCTTCAAACATGCCAAGAAGCTCTAAAAGTTGCTTAAATCCTAATGAATATTTAAATGATGACTTTATCATGGTCAATAGAACAACAAGAAAATGCAGAGCTATTAAAAAACCTACTTCCGTGAATAATACTAAAGAAAAATCACTTATGAAGTCGATTCCTACGTAGATTTAAAGATGCCCAGAAACAAAGTTAAACCCAGTTCCCAAGCCAATTTTAATTCAAACACAGTTAAAAATGACCAAATTCTAAAAACTATGGAAAAACCAAATCAATTACCCTTGCTACAAATAAGTTCTATGGCAAAGTCTAATCAAACACTAAACTTATGCTATGATCAGCTTCAACCGGAAGTGCCAAAATGCGGCAATACTTTTCAGCCACCAAAAATTAATCTAACACATAATTCGAATTCAAAATTAAATGTAAACAATATAGATTTGGACTCAAGCTACAACTCAGTGGATAAATCAGATTTTTTAGATGTTCCAATAGAAAGTAATAAGGAAAAAAACCGATGAAACAGGGCATCATTAAGCAAACAAAATTTTTCAAAAAAAATAAAATAATTAGCAAACAAAATTTTCAAAAAAAAATAAAATAATAATTCTAACGGAGATTTCTCCGTATCAGAAAATGACATTCCGATGCTCAAGAGTCATAAAAACTGTGCTTTGGACACATCTAAAATTGATAATTCAATAGATTATTCCTCCAAGAACATGACTAAATTTTCTAAGTCTGATTACAAGCAACAGCAATAAAATTATACTGTTAATTCAATTTTATCATCTATGAAAGAAAAACCTGTTTTCAATGTAAACACGCGACACATACAAGAATTTACTCCGAATGCTCCCAACCCCAAAACTAAAGTTTCAGATGCCATTAAAAAGCCCATAATGATGCATAACTCACCAACAAGGACTACAACATCTTTAATCGATATGCCCAAAAATGTAAGCCTTCAGACCTCCATTCCAACAAACTCTAACTATTCACCCAGCTTAAAAATTAATAACACTGACCACATCTCACAAAAAAATCTATCATATTCTCAAATCTATACTAGAACAGATTTACAATCTGATTTTCCTTCTCTAAGTCCTGCACCCAAATCAAAACCACCAAAATATTTCAATAAAAATAAATTCACATGACCTAAACCACTTACTACAAACAATTACAATGATCTTGAGAACCAATATCCAAATAAAACAATCAACTTAGACCAAAAATCCAAAGACTCCCCTTCACTAAATGTTGTTCCCAATCATAATACCTATCAATTGGCTTCCAAACCATTATCCTATGCTGAGAAGGCAGCTATGATTCCTAACACAAACATTCAGTCTAAATAATTTATCGCTCAGAATCTACAACACACTCCTAAACCAGACCCTTTCAATAAGATCATACAAATTATTGATGAAGAAAACACACTTACTGAACAGGATACTCCAGAAATAACACCACTCAGAGCCACTCACAATTTTCATTGTTATCCTACTATTCAATTCAATAGATCTATCCCTGCTCTCCTCCATAAAACCTTTCAAAATTACAAGAATGAAAATGCAGTCATTCTCTCAACTACTGATAATGATCTTCAATTTGTTTAATTTTCCTGTCAAATTACTGTATGCCTTATTCAAAGATCACAATCTATGGGATCAATATATAAGATCTTATTCCATTCGAATAAACGATATCTCATTGTGCAATTCCATAATGTTGTTGCAGCCTTCAGAAACAACTTCAAATCACTCGCTAATCATTATAGATGCTAATTGTCCTCTATATTTGGATGGAACAGTGCAGAACTGCAGAGCTGATTTTGATAGAACTGACTTACAAAAGATTCTGGGTCCCTATGGAAAAATCATTCCCTTTGACTACAAACTCGTACCTCATGCTCAAACCCATGTGCTCACCAATGTGGCAATATTCAAAATTGTCCTCAATAAGGGCATTTCTCCCTTGTCTATTCCAGGATTGATTAAGTATCAGGAATGTCCCCTTATAATCATCCTCCATGGTGTCCCTTCTCAATGTTTTCATTGCCAACAAAGAGGGCATATCATGAAGGAATGCCAAGACTACATATGCACCCAATGCGGAGATATATGCCATAAATATCATAAATGTGCATATACAAACAGACTGCCCTCATCCCAATCTCATTCTAACAGGCCCATTTCTAATTACAATTATAATAAAATTGATAATCGCCAAGATCTTGGGCCTAAATCACATTTTTTCTACACAGCTGCAATTCCTGGCCCCAGCACTCAAAATGACTTATCTACTGGGCATATCAAGATAACTGTTGATGACCAATCCACAGATATCTCTTCTCTGGCTGAGGAGGATGGCCTGTCTATGGCCTCTGTCACTGACCCAGATATTGACTCCTGTGGTCCCTCCTCTCCTCCCCGATGTAAGAGAAAAAAACCGCAATCTTAAATCTTGGTCTAATCCAGCTAAATCTTATTCCAGTGCTGATAGTTTTGCTTCCCTTGGGGGTTTGATCTTTCTGACAAGTCAGCTGCCTCCCCCAGCCCTAGTAATAAAAAAATTAGATACACTTCCTGTGATACCTGAAGCCTCTCAGAATCCTCATCAAATAGACCCAAATCTCGAACCCATTCCTGCTGTTTCTCCCTCATACAGTTCTGAACATATTCCACTGCTGAATGATATTGGCTCTTTCTCCTTGCTTGCCAAGGATATTCCTGAGCCTGTTACTGAACTTGAAGCTGCTTTTCCTCCAGCCATCGATCCTGATCCTTCTGACTCCTCTTCTAAGCACATCATATCTTTGAATTGCAAAACTAAAAATATCATCTACTATGTTTAGTGTTGTATCAGTTAATGTTAGAGGTCTGAACTCTCGTGACATGGCTTATGCCTTATCACACTGGTTTCATCACCAAGCCCGTGATATTCTTTGCCTATGTGAGACTAAGCTCCACATTGGGTCTGACCCCCACACTCTTGATCTTGTTCATCACCTAGGCTACTTCCATTACTCCTACTCCTCCTCTGCTTCAGGAGAAGTTGCAATAATCATCAACAAAAATTCCCCTATTTCCTTCTTTAAAATTTTGCACATTGATTCTAACTGTTTAATAGTCACCATTCAAATCAATAGTTTTACTTTTAATCTGATAAATTTATCCAAGGATTCAGACACAGTTCTCAGGACTACTCATACTATAAATTCCATCCTCAGAATTAGTCCTCTTCCCACTTTAATCATTGGAGATTTTAATCTTACCAATGAACAATGTCAAAACAAATTTATGCAATTTCTAAATTAACAAATGGAAAGTGGAAGGAGATTCTTCCCTCAAACCATGTTTTCATTTTACATTCAAAAGTCCAGATCACTCATTCTCATTGACCTCATCCTCTTCTCTCCCTCCTTATTTACATTCAAAAGTCCAGATCACTCATTCTCATTGACCTCAAACTCTTCTCTCCCTCCTTTTCACCAATTATCGAAGCTCATCTATGGCCTGCACTATTTTCTGACCACTTTGCCTTAGAAGTCAGAGTCAACTCAAAAACTGTCTCACAGATCATTAATGAACTACCACAAATGATTCATATGCTTACTAAGGGCACTATTACTATCCAGCTGATACCAGAAGCTTATATCGCCTTTAATCGGTTACAGCTAATTTCTCTTCCTACACAGGCTGCTTGGAGAGCATTTGTTGACACACTCCAAGACCTAATAAATAAATGCACAATTAAATCCAAGGGTCCAGTTCATATGCTTCATGAACTGGACTACATTGCCAGAGAGCTCAGCTCACCTCCTTTTGAAGCCCAAATTGTCTCAAATATTCTGGCTCTAAAGACAAAATATAAGCACTCTCAAGGAGCCATTGCTGAGTATCTCTCAATTAAGTGGGTCCGCCAATACCTTCATCATCAACATTGCTGGACCAGAGGCTACCTAAGATGGGCCCTGGGCTCTGGCAAAAGGTTTAGAGCCCCTAGGTCAATAGAGATACAGGGCAATGAATACTCCGGTTCTTCTATGTTGGCCAAGTTCGTGAATTTTACTACAGAAATTTCCAGCCTCTGGGAGCAATTAATTCATGCAGGACTCTCATCAACAGGGAATCAACTCCACATAAGATCACTGAAACTAGGATCCTAACAAAATTAAAATCATTCCCAGATAGAACTCATCCTGGCCTGCATGGCCTTCCCAAGTTTGTACTCATACACCTTCATGCCTTTACCATCCCGATAATCAAAGAAATGATTGACCTTGTGGCCAAAGGCACCCAGAAAATTGATGGAATGTGTCTGATTGCCATGGTTCCCCTTATTAAGAAATGAGTAGCCCCACATCAATTGGACAACCTCCGGCCCATCTCGATATTGCCCTTACTAGTAAAGACAATCAAAGACCTAATTAAAGAGGATATCCAAGTCAACATCAAAGATAAATTGTCCTTATACCAATTTTCCAAGAAGGGGAGCTTGACTGCCAATACTGCCAGCTGCTTTCGCCTTCTCATAGATCAAGTTTGCAGAAGAATGTCCCGACCAATTGCAGTTCAACTCAACTCTGTTGAGACCTTGGATTGTGTCAGGTGGAGGAACTCCAAGTACCTTCAGCATATCTCCAGATGATAGAGAACCTACTTCACAATCGGGAGGTATTTCTCTCTCTCGATGGTAGAGTGGCTCCAGGATTTCGGCCCTGTATTTCCATTCCTCAGGCCTCACCACTAAATACTCTCCTCTTCACAGCCTATCTGAATCCATTACTGCTAAGCATTGAGGCTATCTTTCCTGGGATAGCTATCCCTATGCTGAAGGAGAACAGTTGCCATATTTCCTATATGGATGATGTGGTGGTGTTCCTCTCATCTCAGGATGCGTTCACTAGGCCTGAGGAACTCCTGGACCAATTTTCTCACAAATTTGGTCTCAGAGTAAACAGAGCAAAATCGGCCATATGGTAAATTCTATCAGGCAAGCAAATACCAGGTAGGTTTGAAGCCCCCCCTCAGAAATTTCTCATTTCTCAGCTTCCCCCTAGCCTCCCCCATCCATTGTGAGAAGAGAACTCCAAGCTTCCTTATTAGCTAGGGTCAATTCTACAGTAACGTCACTATCTAAGTTCTATCTGTCCTTGTTGGGGAAATTAGCACTACTTAATGCTAGAGTATTGCCCAAAATAACATATTATCTAGCAGGATTTTCCCCCACATGCAAGTTTATCCAAAAAATTAAAACCTATGCAAAAAAAACTTTGCTGGGGAGACAAGACTCCCATCATTAGCCTCAATGTAGTACAAAAACCCAAACTTCTTAATGGCCTTAGCCTTCACTTGCTGAAGATTTTTTACCTCCAATGAACTCATAATATACCATTCAAGATTTTTAAGGATAATCCTAATATGGAGTGCCCCTTCCCCAAGGAAACGATAGAGCCTACCGATCGACCTCTGCCTAGATGGAGAAGCATTTGGTTACAAAAGCAAGTTATAGTGATTATTCAAAACTTCCAGTCATCGGGTTCTCTTTTTCAAGGGAAATTATCACATTGGGAAGTTTATCGATTAATGTTCCCTGGAAAAAACTAAATCCATTAATATACTTCCAATAGGAATCGCTCGATTTTCCAAATTAACAAACTCCTTCAAACTGAGTCCAAATTTTGTTAATTTTTTAATAAAAATCATCCTTGGAGCACTCCGCATGGGGCCTTTCTCCACTACCAAAGGGTTACAATATCAAACCCCTTTGTCCCCTGTGTAACAAACAGGAGGAGTCAATTGGCCACATTCTGGATCAATGTGATTCATGGACTTATCTCTGTAATATAGCATTAGACTGGATAAATGGCAATGACCTAACTAACATTTCTCTTAATGCAGCAACTAAAAAGGGTCAATTCGGAACAATAAGACTGGCCACTTTCATTAACTTCCCAATTTGGACTGCCAGGTGTGGCATGATATTTGGTCATGGCTGTTCAATGGTTAATCGATTTTTCCAAATCCCTCTACAAGACAAAAGATGAGGAGAAACAAACTTGTCAGCCTTGGCTAATTGACCAAACCTGGAGCCAGATGAAGCTAGAGTCCTAATTCATGTATTTCTTAGGCCTAAAACTTGAACTTTCTCCCATCCACTGAGTAAATAATATATCCCATCTTTCACTTAAGAAAAATCTAAACTTTAACTATGTAAATCTTTCATACATCCTATATATTTAATACACAAACTTTGCATTAGTTACATACTGTACAATTAATTTACCTATATCAACTTGTAAATATTGTTATAGTCCTTGTTACTCTTTGGGCCAGGATAATAAAATTTCCAAACCTTATACATAGGTTTGACTTTATATTCCTAGCTAATTATGCATATGATGCAATGCCTTAAGGCATTAGTGTACAGTTTCTTTCATACTTGCATTAATTAACTATCATGATTTTCTTATGCTGCTCTTGAGACTATGTTATTGATCTAACACAACTTTTGATTTTTCTATATACATGGCTTGCATACCACATTTACATGTATACATTGAAACTTTCTTATTGACATAATTTTATCCTATCATTGATATCTTTTGTATCCACTCTAATGTGTAAATAAAGTTTTAATTTTTTGAAAGTAAAACAAAGTATTATAGTATCCACACAAACTCTTATTCTATAACTCACATTACACTCTCTTCATTCTCCAAGCATATTCTTCATTTTCTTTTTTTAAAATAAAAACAAATCATAATAGATTCATTTCTCTTAATCTTATATTATTACTGGCATATCAAAATTATTTTAAGTGTTGCTAAACCTAATACACAATATTTCATTTATATAAAAAGAATATCAATACTAAAATTTTAAAAAACTTTTTCTCTTTTTTTTTTTTTAAAAAAAATTTCATTTATACAAAAAGAATATCAATACTAAAATTAAAATTAAAAAGAAAACTTAGAACCCATGGCATCTCCTAGTTTAATATCACCATGTTAACCAAATCGAAGTTCATAATTCCTCGCGAGCTTTGTACTTCTCATCTCCTCTTTTTGTTAAACAAGTACATTAAAAAAAATCCTAACAACTTGATAAAAAGTTTCTAAATTTGATACATCCTTAATGCCTTTTCCCTTGATGGATTTAAAGTTAAATGGCATAAATATCTACTGTAACAATATACTCATGAAATAGATTAATGAATATTCACAATAAATCTTAACGTTGTAAATATTAATTCTTATTAAGCACAATGTCAGCACATAATACTTAAATAAGACTATAACCTTAGTACATGCTCCTTGAGTGCTTAATTTATTACAAGAGAGACCTCTACAAATGTAAATGCAAGATTTGACTTTATAAAGATAAGAGCGGCCTCTTTTCTTCAAACTATTTTTCTAAATATATAGGTAAATCTAAAGCATTTTGATTTGGGAGCGTGCTATATAGCTTGCATTTACAAACATGCAAAATAAAGAGCATGCTAATAGTTCTATACAAGCTTTTTTATGACAAATGTTACAAGAGAAAGCATTCAAATCATCTTTATCTAGGATTGTTCCCATTCCCAGATCAGTTTCAAGCTTTGGCTCTCTCCAGTGAGGAGCTACAACAACAGATTTAAAATACTAATTCAAGCTAAGCATTTATCTAATAGCTAACTTGTGGAAGAAAAAATATCATATCATTTCTCCTACATTATAAATAATAAAATGAAGAAAAAAATAAACAAAATAAATAAAAGAATATTATAATTTAAAATACTTCCCACCACAAAAAAAAAAATAATAAAATAAAATCAAAACATAAACTAATACTCAAAAACATATGACTTGAATTTATTACTATTATTATTTTGCTGTTTGGGCTTTGGCTAAATTAAAGTGCTAGGCCTATTACATTAATACCCTTTTTTAATTTTTTTAAAATATATTTATTAATTCCCCTCTCACTGAGGGAAGACCACCAAGGGGGGAGAGAAATATAAAAGTTATTTTTTCTTTTAAATTTAAATAAAAAATTAACTTATTAGTTTTTTTTTTTTTTAATTTTTAAAAAAAACTATAAAACCCCAAAGACTTGATTTTAATACTATTATTATTTTGCTGTTGGGGACTCTGGCTAAATTAAATTGCTAAGCCTATGGTGTATCTGAATTAAGTTCAGGCCCATATGATTATTTCCATTGGAGAACTGAATTTAAAGACATGTAGATGTCTGAAAATTTCAGATCTTCTTAAGAGTTAACTATTAGATAAATTCTTAGCTTGAATTGGTGTTTTAAAATCTAGTATCTTAGCTCCTCACTGAAGACAGCCATAGCTCAAAAACAGTCTGGGGATGGGGACAATCCTAGATAAAGATGATTTGAATGCTTTCTCTTGTAGCATTTATCATAAAAAATAAAATAGCTTGTTTAGAGCTATTAGCATGCTTGTAAATGCAAGCTATATGTCATGTGACATATGATTTGATATATATATATATATTAAATATACATATAGTATATATATATGATATGATATATGATTTGATATATATATATATATTAAAATACATATAGTTCATAAATATTTTGGCATTTGTAACATTTAAAAACAGAAGTGAAATTTAAAAATCATCAATGGATGCAATTTAGTTTTTTGTTAGTATAATTTTATTTTTAGATATGTACAATGAAAGTTATTTGTGTTTGATATGATTTATTTATTTAAAGTTAAAATTGAAAAGAATAGAAATGCATACAGATTAGTTTGTCCAGATAAACAAAAGAAATTACAAATGCAAGAGAAAACCTTTTATGCAATAATTAAAGATGGCCAAAGTAGTTCATATAAAATGACTTTGGAACTAAAAAGAAAAATAAATATACAAGAATATCAACTTGTACTCTGATAACAAATGTATGCATAAAATCTAAAAACTGGTCAAAAGTATAAAAACCAAATCACTTCAAGTAGGAGGGTCCTGTTTTGTCTTGCCTGTTCTTTTGGCTAGTCCTGGATAATTAAGTAACCAGGATTACTTTATGATGAACTAAATCTTCATGTGGGAGTAGAAACTGGAGTATTTGCAGACACTTTCTTTTAACATAAAGAGGTCACTCCAAAATGCTTTTGAGTCCAGCCTTAAGATGGACCAGGAATATGAAACTGACAGCAGAAGAAACCAAAGTACATGAGCTCTTTGATCCCAAAAAACCATGCATGGTATATATAAAGCTGCAGGACTTACCAGCAAGGTAGTTAAAATTCATAGCCTAATTTGTGTCTAATTAAAAATGTTTGCAAACTAAACCTAAACTATAAGCTTATAATATATTACCAAATGCAGACATTTACTGTATTATTCAAGGAACTCTCATTTACAGTCTTCTAAAATAAACTTATAAAAAAAGTGAATATTAATTGTTTTAATTATTTAACCTAACTATCTGGATGAGTGATAGTATGTTCTTTCCAATTTTATTAATACTTTACTGTTTAAATATTTTAATCAATTATAATAAAATATTTGACATTAATATCAACTTTTCATTGTGGATGCTTAATTTTAGTTATTTAGATTTTAGTCTTATGTTTAGAAAATTGTAGAAATTACCTTGTCCAATATGCTTGTTTAATAGTTAAGCCCAGGAAAATTTCTTAAAAAATATTAGTTATTTACTAGGAATCTTCTTGATGATGTTAGTGAGTCTACAGACTCTGGTGCCCTCATAAATAAATAAAAAACTAACTCTATTGGCAATTCAAATTGTAATAAATATTATGTTGAGTTAACCAGAAAATATAACTATGTTCTTAAAATATCTGAATTCCTACATGATCAGAAGATTCTTCTTTTTCATAGTTTGATTAACTAGCACTTTATAGTGCACAATAGAAGGCCTAAATTAAAATGTAAAATGTTACAATATACATATATATATATGTAAATTTATAAATAAATATTAGAAATATTGGGAAAGCTGACATCATGGAATTATGGGAAAGCTGACATTTTAAAAGTATTAGTTGATAAAAACTACAAAGATAGTTGAAAGCGCTTCTAAGTGACAGTTATAGATATATTTTTATAAATGTTTAAATACTGTATTTGCTAATATTTATTTATAAATTTATGTATATTATTTTGAAGAATTACAGACATCAATTTGTAATATTATTATTACACACACACACACACATATATATATATATATGCACCTACACATGAAAAATCACTGTCAGATTTTAATAGACAGTAGTCAATGAAAATAGCAAACTGTAAACCCTTTTTGCATTCAAAAGGGTATTAAAAGGAAATCACTTCTAAATGCAATCTCTTGACCTTGTATAGAAACGACAGTACCATAGTAGATTTTTATTTAAAAGACAGAAATAAAATAAATAAAAAATATTAAAAATTATTTTGATCAATAAATTACATCATACAAAAAATTAAAAATAGCATTATTTGAAAGCAAATCACTCATTTAACATTTAAGCAAAACTAATATCAAAATCAATATGTTTAATGCATTTAGCTAATAAGGTATATGGAGAAGAGTTTTTTTGTCATTAGTATACATGTTTTATATATCCATAAACTGATTTTAAATCTAGACCAGATACACTTTAGAAAATTTCCAGGTCACAAATAATCATAAGATTTTTTTTCAGGAAAGAAAGCCAATTTTAAATAACCAAGCTGTAATAATCAATAAAGTAAGAAACTAGTTATTATTATATGAGATATGATTTCATAATAGTATCATTTATCAAACTATAAAATACAGAAGTAATGTAATGAAGATTTTACCAATAAAGGGAGAGGAATAGGAGTCAAACTTTGATGGGCAATAAATTTATAGTTTATAACAATGTCAAATCTTAATCATCACTAAAGTCTAATTCACTTATTTTGCTTGAAAACCATCTCTCTCTCTCTCATACACAAACAAAATATGGAATAATTTTGTATCATATGGAATGTAACTACTGTTTAAATATTTTCACAAATGTTTATTGCCAGAATTTTTGCTACTCTGTCTAAATCTTTATCAATTATGGCTTTGAATATTTGTTATGAAGACACTGTAAAAATGTGTTATGAGAAAGAAAATCACTGACATAAAACTTTGACAAAAATAGCTATAGATTTTTATATTTTTTAATTATACACTATGTGTAGTCTAATGAATGTTTTTTATTATGATAAAAAGTTAGCTGTTCTTACAAAATATTTTATATTTATTTAATAAGTGATTTTTGAGCTGTAATACATTGAAAAGATAAGAATACCCAAACTACACATTTAATGGAAAGTAAAGTTACCTCTATAATTCTTATTCCCAGAATGTCTATACTTCTTTCTCATAAAACCTCAGGTAATTATTTTTATTTAAATAAATTAGACAATAGTTATTTTAATGAAAAGCTATTAAATCCAAAATAATCTATGATTAAATTTTATGTTTTATTATTGTAAAAGTTTCGACCAGAAGAAAAAATAAATAAATAGTCATCAAAATAACTTTAAAAACCTTTTAGTTACCTGCAAAAAAAAAAAACAATAGCATAAAAGTTAAATGCTAATTAATTAAATAAATAATTTTTTTTAAACGTTTGCTACTCAATTTTTAATGTAATTACTGAAAAGTGTAAGATTATTTATCAGAAATCTTAAAAGATTTATGAATCTCATTAGCTAATTTAAATTTTTTTGCATGACAGAAATAGAAATAAAGTTGTTTTTATAATATTTAAATTTAAAAAAAAAAAAGACTTTTCACTGCATTTATAGAAAAAAAAAAAAAAACGTCATTGATTCACATTCTGTTTAAAAGTTGATATTTATTGTTAAAGCTGTTGTCAGAAAAAAGAAAACTTTTATACATGTCATCTAAATATTGAATTGTAATGTTCATAGTTATATTTTTATGTTGTCATACAAATTATTGATTAAAAAAAGAACTCTAATTAGATTCAGTATTAAGAATTCAATAAGCATATAAGTACAAAAATGTTTGTATTATAACTATCATCATTGTTGTTAATAATTAACCACTAAACATCACATGATCACCATCTCTAAACTAGCACATAATTGTCGTAAACAAAGGCAAAACTCTCCATACAGTAGTGTCACCCTGTGCCAAACAGAGTAATCAATGGATGCCAGAAGGCTTGTGCATAAAATCCCTATCTAGTGCCTACTCATCCAATATTCCCAGACTAGTTTCTGGCTTGTGGCCATCATTAATGAGGAGACTTGGATCTGAGAGTACTGCACCTAGATCTTAGGATCTCTCCAGCAACCACCTTTTAATTCTACTTTACTACAAAACTATGAGAATGAAATTGAAAACACAATAATATTTTCAAACTAAGCTCAATATCTTATATAGTCATATGGGTCTGAACTCAATTCAGCACCTATACATTTTGGTGTCTTTGGCTCTTAAACAACCATACCCACCACTATCCTAAGATCTAGGTGCAGTGCTCTCAGATCCAAGGCTCCTCACTGATGATGGCCACAAGCCAGAAACTAGTCTGGAGATATTGGATGAGTAGGCACTAGATAGGGATTTTATACACAAGCCTTCTGGCATCCATTGATTACTCTGTTTGGCACAGGGTGGCACTACTGTATGGAGAGTTTTGCCTTTGTTGTTAATAATATTGCATTTGATAATAAAAACCAATATTTAAAAATTAATTTAATTTAATTTTAAGGGATATTTCAAAAGAAATATTCACCATTTTTTATACAAACAAACATTTAAACATTAGAGTATATATGAATTACAATTCTGATACTTATCTTATGTTCTATAAAGGATTGAAAGAGATTTGAAATATCAGTCACAATAGGATGAGTACTTAAAATGTTATTAATTATTCAATACTTACATGGAATTGTAACTTCTATTTTGCCAAAATTAAATATTTTAAATTGCATTATTAGTAGAATGAAAATATTGCATATTTATCATGGAAAAGATTTTTATGTGAACAGCAGCAGAATCAGAATATTCTGTATAAATGATTCTTTCATTTAATAAGTTTTAACATAAAGTTAGTATTTCAAAGTACAAAATGCAATGAAAGGAGATCAAAATCAATGATAAAAATGATAGCTTTGTCTAGCAATATTTTAAAAGTATTACAAAAATTAAGGACATAGTGCTTTCTATTTAAAGTTTGTTTAAAAGGTAATGTCTATATGATAGTCAATAACAAGGAAACTATCATCATAGGACTTTGTTTATATTTATTTTATGAAAATGTTTTGATTTAATTATTCTATGATATAATGATGTAAGAAGATATAGACCTCTTATTTTGGTAATAACTGTTCTTCTTAGACAAATGTCCAAAAACATTTTTTATCCTTGAAATAATATATTTTAAAGATGATACTGAATGTTAGATTAATCCCCAGTTAATCTTTTCTACCTAGTGTTATTAAATAAATATGAAGTTTAGGCTGTTTCCTAACATGTAATAAAGCAAAAAAATAAGTGATAGTTATTATCAGATGACAAATTAATTATGAGCTAAAATATATTGTTTGTTATAAAGCGATTTAGTAATGACTCCACCATTTAATTTGATTTAGACCACATAGTTGCTATCAAACAGACAGGATATACATGGCATAGAATTTAATTATTATCTTAAATCTGAAGGTATTGTTTTAACATTCACATTCCTTTATGTTTAATTAATGATATGAAAAGGAAAAACAGTGATTATAATTAAAATAATGATTAAAAATATGGATCCTAAATCAATTATATATATCATAACAGACAAAAATATGGATCATAAATCAATTATATACATCATAGCAATTAAATATGAATTAGGTATTGCTATGTACAGCCACTCACTCGGCTTAACAATCAGGTAAATATACAAGCAGAAAACAAATGATTAGACAAATAGTTTAATAGAATTATCAGTCGGATAAATAATATTACATATATAGTTATAAGACAATTAAATTTAACTTACGAACACTGGCCATGAAGGCATACGAAAAACATAATATAGACCGGTGTGGCCTGCAAAGTTCCTAGGTCCACTTTTTAACCTTCAATGGTAGAGTTCACTGGGTTTGTTCTGTTGCTAAGTTAAAACTCTTGACTTTTGTGTGCATTCAATAAGTTCTCTGCTACAAGTGCTGTGTAGTTATTTTTTGTTCCCTTTTATTCTTGATAAGGCAGAAACCAACTAATTATTGGCTATTGTCTACTTTTAGAAATCAGCACTTTTAATCTAGCTGCTTAATTAGTTTCTAATCTGGAGCGCCTATC
This sequence comes from Epiperipatus broadwayi, assembly GCA_028023455.1. NCBI lineage: Eukaryota > Metazoa > Onychophora > Udeonychophora > Euonychophora > Peripatidae > Epiperipatus > Epiperipatus broadwayi. The sequence goes on along the minus strand of JAQFVV010000041.1, from coordinate 6,040,354 downwards.
TTTAATACCAAATTTAATTATAAAATTCCTTTCTTATTATCTATTTCATTTAATAAAACTTATTTTAATAAAACATTAATTATTATATATGTATAACTTATTTTAACAAAACTTATTAATTATTATACACGTATATAGTACCTCCACCACTTCAGAAATTATTGTTTCTGAAGTCTTATATAGTCTTTAAAGTAAGCGGATTCTTTTCTTGTTCTTAAAGAGCTTCACATAGATGTTTTATCTTCTACTGGTGTTTTGTTGGTCTCTTGATCATCATATTTCTCTTCTACTGGTGTTTTGTTGGCTCCTTCAGTTTCTTGATCATCAGATTCCTCTTCGCTTTTGGGAATGCATGGTGCTACAGCACTTCCGGTTTGCACTCATTCTTTTCGATGTCTCACATGATTTATATGCTTGCATGTTCTTTTTCCAGTTTCTGTCTCTATAAGTATTATTTGTTTTGACAGAATTTCTTTTATGAAGACCTTCACCCAGTATTTCCTGATAACGTCTCTAACCCAGACTTTTTCTCCCTTGGAGTAAATAGTATCGCCAGTGTTGCTTTCATAGTGTGTAAAGTTTGTTCTGGGTGGATTAACGATAGTTTCATGCGGAGTTTCCGTCAGAAAATTAATTCTGCAGGAGATTTGCCTGTAGCACATGGAGTATTATGTTGATATAATAAGGCAGAATGTAAGGTGTCTTGTATATTTGCAGTGCCTTTCTTCTGTAACATTTGCTTTGTTTGTACTGCCTTTTCTGCAATACCATTGGACTCCGGGTGATATGGGGACATGGCTAAGTGTTTAATTCCCCATTCTGTGAGAAAATCTTCAAATTTAGTGGACGTGAAACTGGTACCATTGTCAGACACGATTGTTTCAAGAATCCCATGGAAAGCAAAAATCTCCTTCAGTTTTGCGATTGTTTCTTCGGTACTGGTGTTTTTCACTACTCTATATTCCATCCACTTTGAATAAGCGTCGATCACTACCAAAAATATGAAGCTGTGAAATGGTCCAGCATGGTCAATGTAAATATGGCACCATGCTCTTTCAGCTGCTGGTCAAGCAGCATATTTTTTCTCTTGCATATTTGCATTTATTTGACAACTTTCACATGATTTAACATATTTCTCTATGTCAATATTAATTGTGGGACACCACATGTAACTACAAGCCAGAGGTTTGGCCTGCACTATCCCAGGAGGACCTTGATGAATTAAGTGAAGAATCTTATTTTGCCCACTGCTCAGTATCAACACTCTATCATCCATTAATATACATCCCTTGTTTAAGGTCAGTCTTTGTCTTACATCCCATAAAGTTTCATGTAGTCTCTCAGGACGACTTTTTAGCCAGCCTTTGCTGATCCATTTACTTAAGTATTTATATCCATGGTCAGCTTTAGTCCAATTATCTACCTTTTCTAAAACAATTTACTGTTAATAAATATGCTTACTAAAACATTTTTCCGACTACTAATTCTATATTCACCCAGACTACAATTCTCAATTTCCTTGTCGCTTTCTCTACATTATACAATTCAAGTCGAATCCACTACTGTTTCTAAATTGAACCAGATTTTTCTACTGAAACGTATCATGTTGATTAACTGTGCCAATTTTCTGCTATGTGCAGCCACTCACTCGGCTTAACAATCAGGTAAATAGACAAGCAGAAACTAAATGATTAGACAGTTTAATAGAATTATCAGTCGGATAAAAATATTACATATATAGTTGTGAGACAATCAAGTTTAACTTACAAACGCTGGCCATGAAGGCATACGAAAAACATAATATAGACCGGTGTAGCCTGCAAAGTTCCTAGGTCCACTTTTTAATCTTCAGTGGTGGAGTTCACTGGGTTTGTTCCATTGCTAAGTTAAAACTCTTGACTTTCGTGTTCATTCAATAAGTTCCCCGCTACAAGTGCTATGTAGTTATTTTTTGTTCTCTTTTTATTCTTGATAAGGCAGAAACCAACTAATTATCAGCTATTGTCTACTTTTAGAAATCAGCACTTTTAATCTAGCTGCTTAATTAGTTTCTAATCTGGAGCGCCTATCTTTAATACAACTGATCGGTAGCATACCAAATTTAATTATAAAATTCCTTTCTTATTGTCTATTTCATTTAAGAAAACTTATTTCAATAAAACATTAATTATTATATATGTATAACTTACTTTAACAAAACTTATTAATTATTATACACGTATATAGCAGATATTTAAACATTGGTGATTTAATTTACAGTTATAAATAAATTCCTTATAATCCATATGTCTCAAATATGTAATTAAAAATATTCAGATGTCTATTTTTTGTTGTTGTTATTAATAGCAACAAAAGTCATAATATTAATTAATGAATATTATTTGCTTAATAACAGGCTGCCTAGTGATATTATTATTGTTTAAAGTGAATTCATGATGTCATATTGATGTAAACTTATGTTCAAACCAACTCATTAATCTAGTAATAGAAAAAAGAAATTGGTGTATGATTTTTATGAAAATTGGTGTGGGTAAAGTATAAAATTCTTTAGTAAGCAGGTAAAATTGATTTTATTTTATAGTTACAGTATTATTAGATTTAAAGGATAAATGGATGACCTAAACTTATTCTTGTGACTTTATAATCAATATTCTTATTTTGAGATTGATTTGCCCAATGGTGTTTTTCATAACATATTTTAAATTTAATTACAGTTTATAATAACTACATGCTTGTAATGCTCATGTATTATTTAATTAGCCAAGTATCAGTTTACTTAGAAAATGATAAGTTGAACTGAGAAGTTTTAAGATTACAAAAATATTATCTTCCTTTTATTATATTTCCTACTGCTACCTTCTCCATTCATCATCAGTCAACTCATTGCTTAAGGTATCAGTACATGATTGGGTAATGTACATGTTCTTATCTGCAATATATATATATATTATATTTAATGTTTTCATGGTTGTATGATATAGATAAATTGTTATTTTTGGGAATAAACCGCATGTTATTTTGCATTACAAACCGATATTTCGACGAACTAGCATCTGCCATTGTTAAGGTTGACTTTTGAAAGAAAAATCATTAGATCTCAAACAGTAACATGACCAAGTGTGAGATGAAAAAATGAGATTCAACTTGAAGTAGTTCAGCATTCACAATATGAGGCTTATCAAAATGTTTATTTCCCTCAGTTTTTTCACCTATTAACTTTAGATTAATATTAGAAGACAGAGATAAGATGAAAGGTTTCCACATAGCTGGAATACATTGTACTTCATCAGCCCTATTTAAACCAGTAGATCTCTTTAATATTTCAATATATATATATTCCACCTTTATTGTTAAAAGGAAGTTGCCTTGATAACAGTTTGAATTTATTGATTATTACTGATATTGGGATTGTCTAAGTATTGACTGATTTTAATGATATATATATAATATACTTATATTGAATGCACTCTAAATTCATTTCTTATATATGTAAATAGAGGGACTTTAACTTAGGATTTTTCAGCCTATATTCATCCTCCACTTTATCTCAAAAAAATGATACATATGAAAAAGATAAATAATCCAGAACATATTGGGCAGAAGCAGCACTCATCAGGTGGGCCAGATCATAATACATTATTAAAGTTAAAAAGATACCTCTTTAACTTTGTCACCCTTCATATATCAGAAGGATTATTTACAATACTTTTTCTAGAAGTGATAAATTTTTAATCAATCAAAAATTTATTTAAACAATTGCAATAAGTTAATCTCAAAACATTGTATATAAATATGTAACGTGGTAAATTATTTATTGCATAATATTAGAATTTAAATCATTATTGGTAAGATTTAATGAAAGAAATTTCTTACTTACCAGATATATGTGTCAAACAGATTTAAAAATATTTAGAAATAAATTTCTGATTGATTAAAAATTCATCACTTCTAGAAAAAAAACATTGTAGACAATCCTCTTGATATGTGAAAGAGAATAAAACTAAAGAAGTATTTTTTCAATTATAGAAATGTATTTTCATTGGTTGATACTAGAAGGTTATTCAATTATATTTAACCAGTTGTTAATGAGTTAATCTCAAAACATTATATATACATATTTACCACTATAAATTATGCCCTATAGCTCATCTTTTTTTTTAGTGTATTATACATAATTTCTTCTTGATCATTACACATTGTGGTAGATAATCATTCAGATATTACAATTGTATACATTTTCTCAGTTAAGCTTTTTAAACTGGAGATTACTGAAAATTACTGAAAGAATTTCTGCTAGAAGAAGGTGTTTTAAAAATAACTGTTATATATGATTCATGATGAATAAGTATTGAATACTTTCTTCTTCAGAATAAACAGTAATTCAAAATTTTTCTAAATATGGATCACCACCAATTTATTTTAGAATCATAGAAATCCCATTAAATTTTTAAGTAACTGAGATTGTAAATCCTTCCTCTACAGGCCCGGATTTAAGGCGATTGGGCCCAATCGGGCCCCACACTTGATGGGGCCCCGCATCACCACCAAAATTAACAAAAAGTTATTTGATTTATATATATATTGAATTTGCATTTTATTTAAATATTTAATATATAGAGGGCACCGCAAAAAAATCCAATTGGGCCCTGCATTTATGGATCCGGACCTGTTCCTCTAAAAAGTCATTTTAGAACTGAAAACATAAGTATAAAGCACAAAAGATTGTTTATCACATGATACTTTATGATGACATTTCACAGAAGATTAAAGAGGACTACAACTTTGAATATCTAATGTTTTATTATTGGTTAGGATTAATTATAATAAATAGGAATTAGATTCTGTAATAGTGATTTATTGATAAATAGATTTATTTAAAAACAACAACAAAAACAATTATTTTTATATATTATATAGTTGGATATATATATATTGATTGTCATATAATTTTTATTTGATTTAATAAATAAATAAGCTATTCTAAATAGAAAAACAAACAAACAAAACAATTATTATTAAATTAAATAAAGCTGAACATAGAATAAAAAGGTTAAATTTTGGTGAAATAAATGACCAGAAAGCAATCTGTCGATTATGGATTAGTATGTTTTTAATACTATTTTTTGATTGAGTAAATCAAGTTTCAACATTTGATTTGAAAGATTTTGAATTAGCTTCGAGTATAACAAATATTCCCTGGCTAAATTTACAGAGAAAGGGTTTTATATATTTAAATTATTCTAAAGAAAAACTCCGTTTCTAAAGAAATTCCTGCGTGTATTATATAGAAAATAAAAAGATTCGTTATCAAAAATTTTAATTTGCATATTTTCTTAAACTAGAATAAGTAGAAAGTGCGAAGTAAAGTTTAAATTCTGTATTAATAAATTTCTGATGTGATGTGATGTATTGTAGCTTCTCCTTAAACGAAATAATAATGAGCGTTAGCGGAAATGCACATTAAAAACAAAAACTTCAAAGATTTTGAGATTATTAATAGCTTTAAGAACTCGCATGTTATTTTAAATATTGTTGTGAATCGCAATAGCAAATTTTCACTGAGACGAAGAAGGCCAATGCCCACTTCCAAACTAAATAAAAATAAAGCTTTAATCGGCGTCACTATCACATGAATTAATGCGATAAAATAAAACTCATGCGATGGCAGAGCGGATCGTTGATTTAATTAGTAACAGTTATTGATTTAATCGGAAAGCAGTCGCAATTGCTTGTAAACTCAAGAAAATCAATGCACTATTGTGGAATGGCAAAAAAAATAAGAGAGAGAGATAGAGATTAGGATTGAGAAAAATACTTGTTTTAATTCGTTATATAGAAGGACTTAAAATACTTTATCATTGTTATTGTTTTTATTTTTCAAGTGTTAATCTCTTATACATCTTAGATTCTTAAGCGCAAAATGCAACACTTGAATGTATGTGTTGTATTAAAAAAAGGAAAATTTGATTATCAAAATTCAATTCATTATTAGAGTGATGTAGACAATTTTAATAATAAATAAGGATTAGCTAATCAATAAGTATCACCACGACTAGAAACAATCTCTTTCATTTGTACTGAAATTCATCTTTCATTTTTAGACTAAAACTATTTATTTCATTTATTGTTTTAGTTCATACAAATTGGCTTAAATAAACACTCGATCTTTTACTATATATTATTATGCAATCAAAGGCAGATAGACATTATTTTGCTAGACTTTATTTTTAAGTCTATTTTAGTTATAGTAATAAAAAAAAAAGAGAGAGAGAGAATATATATGCTGAAAAGTTTAAATAAGAATTTAAGATTTTTTATTTTATTGAATTATTTTAAAAAAAATTAACTCAATGCTCACTCAAATAGTTGATCATTAACAGAGTGAGTAAAACCAAAAATATACTAATTGTAAGAAAAAATGTGCATTAGAATTAAACAGGAGTTATCAAAGGTAAAGAATCTGGGTTCCTATATACAGTTGTTAATAAATGAATTATGAGGTTAAAATGAAGCTAAACTGCATGTTTTGCAAGATATTATATAGTCAACTAAAATCATAAAATTACAAAAAATATAAGATGGAAGGATGAAATAATAAAGTTTGCAGATGTGATGTTGAGAAATAATTTTAAAGATAGAAAGATTTGCACATTGTGACGATATTTAAAGAAGGAGACTAAAGCAAAATTATATCAATACCCAATGGAACAAGTATGTAATGTTGATATACATAAAGAAAAAATTCTACTACAGTCAAATGTAGCAAAACAGAATTAAAAATATGCATATGATTGCCTTTTTCCCAAGTAATTCAATAAGCTGCCATGTTGAAGCAATTGCAAATAATGATGACTAGACTTAAAGACTTTATACTTATTTGATGATCTTAAAAAATATCCTCTTGTGCCTAAATTAAAAAGATATCTTTTTCTAAGTATATCTATTTGAGAAGTGAAATCAGTTCATTATTCTTTATTGGTCAGCCTTAGAATAATGCAATAATCATGAATTAAATTTATTATTGATATTATTTAGCAGACACACATGACATTATCTATCCAATAATTAATCTACTTCAAACTTATTCTTATCATTATTTTCCATAATGTAGCTTTGATGACTATAGAAATTAATATCTGATTGTCACTCATATTGATTAATAGTGTAGACTTCAAACAATACATAGAAATATGAATAAATAAATGTGGAAGTTTTAAACTTAACAAAATTAAAAATTGTAATGTTTAAAGAATGGTTTTATTTAAAAGAAAAATATATAAGAAAAATCATTTTTAAAAAAAAAAAACTAAAATGATAATTAACTTGTTTAGAAATTTTGTTAATCAAGAAACCAGCTTAGAAAAATAAGTTTGAAATAAACAATAAAGCTTGATTTTATGGATATACTGAAAATATGAACTTAGTTAATTAATAAAATTGTGAATTAAAATATAATGTGCAATGTTGAACAAAAATATTTATTTGGTTTCAGTTATCATATGTTGGAGAAAATATGTAGTATATTCCAATGGAAAGATAACTGGTTCTTTCTCAAAATCACCTTAACAATAGCATCTCTAAATTAATGCATGTGTTACACAATGACATGGTTTAGCACTCTACATTAAAATTTTTAGGTACTAATATCTGGATCACAAGTCATGGGATGAAATATATCAGTGAATTTTATATTATAATTCACAATGAAACAACAAAGATTAAATTTTGTTTTAAATTTGGTAAAATTGTTACTAAAATATGTGAAATGATTGAAACTATATATAGTAATTAAGTCATGAGTCACAACAATATTTTCAAGTAATTCGAAAGATTTTGTGAGAACAGAGAAAATGATCCATGAAAGTATGAAACACATCATTACATTTTATGTCGTAACTCATATCCAGGGATGCTAGTGCTTCAGAATGTAGTGAATAGCTAAATTAGGTTGCTATATAACACATGCATTGTTTCAGAGATGGGTCTTTAGGTAGCTTAAAGAGAAAATTGATTACATTTTCACTGAGACACTTGGTGTATTAGATCTGGTTTCTAATATTTGAATTAGTTTGACATCGTAGAATTTAATAGTTGCATACAGAGCTGACAAATACAGTTAGCAACAAGCAATGTTTCACTCTGCAGTTTTGAAAATATTTGCTATGAAATAAGATCTTAGTAATTCAAATGGAAGCTGAAATTATCTTAAAGTGTAGCAACATAAAAAAAAAAAATTCACTACATAACTAATTATATTAATCATGACCAATTCTATCAAGAAATTTCCTGATTTTGAATTTCTCTTTCTCTTTTATGATGATTAACAGAATATAAAATGTACATCTACAAACTTTTTATGATGATTAACAGAATATAAAATATACATCTACAAACTATCATGTTAAGGGATGAAAATTTAATAGAATTTTAACTTTTAAAAAGAAAAGAACCTTAAAGCAAGAATAAGAAGAAAAATGTCAGCATCAGAAAAATGGTACTCAAGAACTAAGAACTGGAATAAACTGAATTTTTAAAAATATTCACTGTAATCACACAAGTATTTGAACAAACCTGCCAATTTCAAATATCAAAATTTAAATTAAACTCGAAGTTAAATAATAATTGCTCTATTTATTTATTTTAATCAAGTTTCATAATTTTTTATTATTAATTTTAGTTATATTTAAAAGATTATTTTTTATTTTATTATATATTTATATGATATTAGGATTTTATGAAACTTTATATGAATGTAAAAGTATTGGAGTTTGTAGATAAAAGGAAGTGCAATAAAAGGAAGTGGTTTTGCTATCATGAAGTATGAAATCTTGAATATGGCAGTTTTATCTGTGAATACATGAATCTTATTGGATTCCAAAGTAAGAAAAATGTTCATAGTGTTGAATGCTTAGAATTACTGTGGAAAATGAAATATATAATTTGTAATAGTGATTGTAAATAAATTGGTTTTATATGGTATCAAGATATTATATTTCTCTGGAGTAAAGAAAATAAATATTATAAGGACAATCAGATAAACCAATGTAATGTAATTGTTGACTCATAAGAAATATACATTTAGTTTGGTTATAGAAATATAAATAAGTGTTATTTGTTTTTGAGTTTAATTTTATTGGTGGTTAATAAACTAATGGAAGTAATTTATATTGTCAGAATTTTGGTGAGATTAAAGAAAATCACCAATATTTATTTTTTTATTAAATTGGACAGTCTATACTTTCTTTTTATTTATTTTTAGGTACATAAATGTGTCTATATTTAGTTCATTTATATTTCATCACACAGGGATTTTATGCACAAGCTTTCTGGCATCCATTGCTTACTCTGGCTTGCACTGAGTGGCACTATGGTATGGAGAGTTTTGCCTGTTTTCATTTATATTTCAGATATTAGGAATAAACATTTTGTTTAATTGTTATGTATCTGAGTTAAAAATTAATAAGATATTACATGCTAACTCAGTTCTGACTAGAGTTTATAATTTATATATAAAAAAGTCAGAATAAAAAATTTAATTTTTTTTAATAAATATAATTGTTAAATGTAATAAAATTTCCTTTTTGTGAAAGGGGAGTTAATGAAATAGTACACCTGGGTCTCTTTTTGCGTGAACTTATTTAACATGATTTTGAAGTTACGTGATTCGTGTTTCACCGGAAGGCGAACTCCGATATTGCGCTATTACTTTAAATAATAAATTTCGCACACTTACATTATATTGAAAGTAATAGCACATTATTGGAATTCGATTTCAACTTAGTAATTTCAATATTTTCAGTGCTTTATAATAATAAGATTTTATGCAATAATGAAATTAAAATCACGATTTCCACATTTTATGTATACACACATAAAATTTTACAAGATTATAATGTAAATTTGTTCAAACATTGTGCGTGTTAATTTTGCATTTTAAATCACATTCTGTTTTTGCTTTTTAAAAAAGAACGTAATCAATTATTAATCATTTAATGTCCACAAGTTTATTTTTAAAAGATCAGTAATAGCAGTGGGTACAATTAAATTTGACAATTAAAAATTAAAATCTGATTTTTAATTGTAAATAACAATTTAAAAATTACTTACGGCGACTTGAAATAATGTGATGTGAAATTTGATTTTTAAACGGAATTGAAAATTAAAGACAAAAATAAGAATTTAATTTTTAGTTGTTAGTTTCATAAACAATTAATAAAATCATCGTCTCAAAGATTAATTACTAATTACGTTGTCACCAGAAAACCATTGACACAACATGAGTGTGAAGTTGGCGCTAGTTGTTTGCAAACGAACGTGTTTTTCGGCAAATAGCTATAATAATTAAAACGTGTATAAAAAATGTAAATTACTGTACTGTAAATTATGCATAAAAATATATTATTTTGAATAAAATTAAATATTATAGTTAAAAAAAGTTTGTCTTGTATCAATTATTTTCAAATTTGAAATGTTTTATTAGTTATATTTATTTTATTTCCTTATTTTTTTTTGCGCAAATTTTAAAGTAATTTTACATCGTGAATTTTGAAAAATCACAGACCGCATTCCCCCTTTTTCAATGTAAGTTACATCTATTTTTTGCACAATTTCGTTTGCGCGCGTTTTCTGAGGAACCTATCTATCGCATAAAATGAGACCCGGGTGTATATTCCTTTGGGCTATATTTAATTGATGTATAAATTAATTAAATGTATAGAAAGAAATTTTATTAATTTAAAAATGTGATATCATTGATATTTTAAAATATTAAATTGATATTATTATTGTTATTTGAAAGACATTATATATTCTTTTATAAATAAAAATTGATTTTATGAAATGATAATATAAAAAGAAATGAAAGTGGTTCATTTGAAAATATTAATTTTTAAGAATTGACAATTATTTGTTAAATAATTTTAAAATAGACTGAAGCATTATTTATTCATGATTCTATTGTGAGTAGACAAGAATAATTTTTTTATCAAGAAAATGTTTTTGATCATGTGCAACAAAGTTATCACCTGCTGAATTTTAAAAAGAAAAACATTGGATTTTAATCTCTTAAAACAAACTTGTAAATAAGCACTTTTTATTTCAAGAATTTGGGAACCAAGACTCAAATGGATAATCTACTTATTCATGTTTTCATTTATCATCAATAGGATTACTTTATAATCATCAACTGCTGCAAAAATCATGATTTTTCTACATCTTCATTTAAGCCTATCTTCTACAAAATGAAGCATCATTATTATGAAAGAGATCATCTGCTTAAGCATTGCTTTGGATAATGTTAATGGTAAATAAGTTAAAACTACCAAACAATTTATAAATCTTGATTAAATGCTTTTTATTTATAATAAATTGTTTTTCACATAAATACTATGATTATTTTAAATTGTCAATTCTTAAATATTGGATCGATCACTATGTGCATAATTATCAAATCTATATGCAAGAAATATTTTCAAAACATTTTAAATATAATGTGCAAAAATAATACAAATGTAATAAATGATAATTTATGTTGTTTTATAGGCATCACATTTTAATACAGATTATGAAATATATAATCTGTATTATTTAATTATATTTATAATTTTAAATAATGATTGTTCAAATGGTAATAAATATTTATTTGATATATATGAGATTTAATTGATACTGCATGTATTTAAAACTGAGATATTATTGATATGTTTAGCTGATATTAATTGTTACTTCCAGTTATAAATTCCTATGACTTTATTTTGTGATGATTTCATTTTTACTTTCTTAAGCATGGATAATATTAAGATATTTATAAACAAAATGGCAATAATGAAGAATTAATCCTTGAATATTTTATATATGAAATGATCAGAATAGTTATTTTATGCCATTACATAGAATATTGTAATAAAGAGTTAAGATTATATATAACAAGCATTTCAATCATTGTTTAATTTTATAGTTCTCAGTGTATATCACTGGGATATTAGGTATTGAGATAAGGATATCTTGGTTTGTTTTGGCAATGTCTCAGATTGTTGACCATACAGGTGTTTGTTGATTTTATATATTACTTAAGATATTGGTAAATATTACAATGATATTACTGTTATTTTATTTTTTTTAAAAATATTTTGTTTGACAATAAATTATTTTATTTCTTTTATTATTGATTATTACTTCAATTATAAAATACAAAATATTGATATGCCAAATTAATAGGTGTCCAAATGTAACTCATGCTGGATAAACTTGTCTTCTACTTTAAGATTTATTAATTGGAATAGTTTCATTTTGTAATTCATAACTTCCCAATATTTGTTTGTAATTGTAACTTTACTAGTAAACTTAACTTCTTTCTTTGGTATTTTTTTATACTAATTACTAATATTAAATTACAATTGGTTATTGGAAAGAAGTCTAGATTTATTATCTGGTGGCACCTTCTAATAAAGTTACTTATGGAACTATTTATCCATTACAGAGGGATATGTATATATTTTAGTCATTTTAAAAATGATATATATTTTCAATTGGATGGATGGTTGAAAAGTTGGAGTGTGGAGTAGATTGAAGCCTGTCCATTAAAATATAAGGTTTGTCTATCTTAATATATATCAGAGCACTTATAGCATACATGTGTAGAGATGGTAATCTGGACCAACTGATGATTGCTGGTTTAGCATGAAATACATATATTGGTGATTATTTATCTTTTCAACATATATGTGTTCAAGTGTATCAGTGTTATGAGATAGTGTGGAGAGTGGTGGGTCATGTGAAAATCTGTGCTCATATAGCCTAAACAAATATTAGTAAGTAGTGAATTATAAAATGAAATTATTCCATCTAATAATAAATCTTAAAAGAAAAGACAATTACATTTGGACACTTATTACTTTGGCATATCAATATTTTATAATTGAAGTAATAATCAATAATAAAAAAATATTAATAAACAAAATAATTTATTAAAAAACAAAACAATAATGTCATTGTAATAGTTACCAATATTTAAATTAATACATAAAATTAACAAACACATTTATGGTCAATAATCTGAAACAATGCCAAAACAAACCAAGCTATTCTTATCTCAATACCTAGTATCACAGTAACGTATACACTGAGGGCTATAAAATTAAGCAATCAGTGAAATGATTGTTATATATAATCTTAATTCTCTACTACAATATTCTAGGTAATGGCAAAAAAATAACTATTCTGAAAACTCCACATATAAACCATTTAAATGTTAATTCATCATTGCCGTATTATTTATAAAGATCAAAACATCCCCCATGCTTAAGAAATTATTCATTACAAAAACGAAATCATTACAAAATAAAGCCACAAAAATTTATAACGGAACTAACAAATAATATTAAGCTAAACATATCAATAATATCTCAGTTGCCAATACATACAGTATCAGTCAAATCTCACAGATATAAAATAAATATTCATTACCATTTAAACAATCATTATTTAAAATTATAATTAAATAACACAGATTATATATTTCATAATCTATATTGAAATGTGACATCTATAAAATAAGATAATTATCATTTATTACGCATGTATTATTTTTGAACATTATATTTAAAACGTTTTGAAAATATTACTTGCATATAGTTTTGATAATTGCCACATAGTGATTTGTTGAGCGATTCAATATTTAAGAATTAACAATTTAAAATAATTAATATCAGCATGATATTTGTGTGAAAAACAATTTATTATAAATAAAAAATATTTAATCAAGATTTATAAATTTTGTGTTTTAACTTATTTACTATTAATGTTATCCAAAATAATGATGTAGCAGAATAACGATGTAGAAAAAAATCATCATTTTGAAGCAATTGATGATTATATTGTAATCCTATTGATGCTAAATGAAAACATGAATATGTAGATCAGTGTTCCCAAACTTTCAACACCTGTGTACCTCTTTAATAATTTTTGTAATGCTAAGTACCCCTCGTCAAAAAAATTGCATATACTTTAATTATAATAATAAATGAAAAAAAAAATGTTCATAATAAAATATAAATAAAAGTTATAATATAAATAAAATTTATTAAGATCAATGAGAATGATGAAATTGTTTAGGTTGAGATGACAGATTATCATAATTTGGTTCACTGGTTGTTAATTTTAATCTAAGATGGGGTTCTACATGCAAAAGCTTGTTCCTTTTTTTCAACTTGTCTACAAATGCTGACAAAGCAATCTCACATAGATATGAAGTTGGAAAGGTAAAATGTATTTCAAGACTTTTTGTGTTAAACCCAGATACACATGTTGCATTTGCTACTAGAATGATGTTAAAGTACACCCCTTGTGTTTATTTTTCAAGAATCTATCTGAAGCTAATTCCAACAATTGCTCTTCTTCTGCATGTAATAAGCCTTCTGTCATGGATGCTGTATTAATGTTAAATGGAAATCTTATCCATTCAATATTTTTATTTAAATCAGGAAAATAGTTTTTCAAACCCACTTGTAAACTCTCTAAGTGCTGTGTTATACATTTCATAGTATCAGCATCTATTTTAATATTCGAATTTGTTATAAATTCAAAAAGAGAAGGAAATTAGTCCACTTCTCCATTGCCAATTCTCTTTTACCATAAATTTAGTTTTGCCATGGTAGCATTCACTTTATTTTGAATGTGAAACAATGAAATTTCTTTTCCTTGCAATGATAAGTTGAGACAATTTAAAACAGAGAATATACCTGCTAAGCATGCTAATTTACAAAGCCATTTCCAGTCATATAAACAGTTTCTCCACTCAAGTTTATCATTAAGAAAAATCTGAACTTCATGTCTAAGCTCAAATAATTGGTTTAAAATTTTACCTCGAGATAGCCAATGAACATTGTTATAAAAAAATCTGAGTATGACTACTTCCCATTTCTTCACACATTTGCAAAAAAAGTTGTGCATTCAGAGGATGGCCTTTAATATAGTTAATAATTTTTATGCTTTCATCCAGAACTTTCTGTAGATTAGTGGGCATCTAACATGTTGCCAAAGCCTCTCTGTGTATGCCACAATATGTAGATAAGACATTTGGGGTAACATTCTGAATTCTTGTGACAAGTCCTTTATTACTTCCACCCATACTTTTTGCTCCATCTGTGCTTATTCCAACACATCTATTCTAATCAATTTTGTTCTCTTTCATAAATTTATTAATAATATAAAAAATATCTTCTCCTGTTGTATGACGTTATAATAAAGGCTGGAAAAATAAAAAGTCATCCTGAATTTCTTGATCCTTTTTGTGTCTAACAAATGCCATAAGATTTGCAAAATTTGCAATATCAGTGGATTCATCAACTTGTAATGCATAATAATGACTTTGAGAAATATCAGTCAATAACATTTGTTTTACATGATTAGACATGTCAATGATTCATTAATAAACTGAATTATTTGAGAAGGGAACTCAGTCAAAAATTTGCTTAGTTCTATCTTCTATCATGACATCTGCCATTATCTTAGCTATAGGTTTAATTAAAGTTTCACCAATCATCTCTGCTGTACTACATTTTGCAATTAAAAGTAACATATGATATGAAATTGTTAGAATTTTTTGATTGTCACGTCTTGTCATATCTCACATTACTTTTTGAGACAGACTTAAATCCTTAAGTTTGTTTTCAAAAAAATCAATGGGTTTATCTTTGTATTGATTGTGGTTTGTCTGAAAATGGCACTTTAAGTTGGATGGTTTCATGCTTTCATTTGTTAGATTTTCAAAACAAAGGAACAAAATGGAATAGGCTCTTTTTCATCTCCAGTCCATGAGAATCCAAATTTAAGATATTCTTTATCATGCTTGCAAGTTTTCTTTGCTTTTTTCTTAACAGATTTTTTCAAAATTGTAAGTCATTAATTTCATTACTTTCTGTTTGTTGATTGTTACTATTATTTGGTTTAGAAGTTCCAAATTTCGACAAGTAATCCATAATCTTAAATTTCAGGGATAAAAATTATATTTTGTAAAAATAATCAAAATCAATGGAACTTACTAAAAAACATAACAAACCTTTCCAGTAGTAAAATCACATGAAAGCTAAAAATATGCATGCACATGCTGTAACAGTTTAATGTGAATGAGTATTGTATGTAACATGTTATTTGAGACATAGACTGGAGGAATACACAGAATCAAAATGCTTGTTGATGCGATGGTTAAGTAAAAAAGTTTTTTATTATTTTTATATGCTTGTAATAAAAAACAGTAAACTGTTTGTTGCACCAGATGCAGTCAAAGTTTGGTGCTGCATGTACCCCCCACTAAGCTCTTCACATACTTCCAAGGGTACGCATACCCTAATTTGGGAAACACCAATGTAGATTATTCATTTGAGTCTTGATTCCCAAATTCATGGGAGAAAAACTATTTATTTAATAAATCATTTTGGAGAGTTTGAAATCTTAGTTTTCATTTATAAAATTCAGCAGCTGACCTTGTTCACATGATCAAAACAATTTACTTGATAAAAAATCATTCTTGGTTACTTGCCAATAGAACAATAAAGAATGCTTCAGACTATTTAAAAGTACATTTAAAACAAATAATTGACAATTCTTTAAAATTACTAATTTAAATTAAATAATTGAATTTCTTTTTAAATTATCGTTGAATAAAATCAATTTTTATTTATAAAAATAATATATAATGCCTTTCAAATAAAAATAATAATAATATCACCTTAATATTTTAAAATATCAGGATGCCACACTTTTAAATTAATACATCAATGAAATATATTCCAAAGGAATATACTATTTCATTAATTTCCCTTTTACAAAAAGAAATTTTATTACATTTAACAATTATGTTTATTTAAAAAATTAAAAATTTTATTCTGATTTTTTTATATAACATAAACTTTAGTCAGAACTGGGTTAATATTTAATAATTGATTCATTTTAACTCAAATACATAAGAATTAAATAAAATATTTATTCCAATATTTAAAAATATAAATGAACTAAATATAGATTTATGTACAGTCAAAAATAATAAAATAAAATAAAGTATAGGCTGTCCAATTTCAAAAAATAAATAAATAAACATTGCTGATAAACTTTAGAATTTGGATTTCCTTTAATTTCCCTAAAATTCTAACACTATAAACCACTTCAATTCTTTTATTAACCACCAATAAAATTAAACTCAGAAACAAATAACACTTATTTACATTTCTAGCTTTAAAACTGAATATATTTTTCATATGAGTCAATAATTACATTACATTTGGTTTATCCATTTATCCTTATAATATTTATTTTCTTTATTCTAAAGAAATATAGTATCTTATTACCAGATAAAACCAATTTTTTATAATCACTTCTACAAACTATACATTTCATTTTATGCACTAATTCTATGTATTCACTCTATGAACATTCTTCCTACTTTGGAATCCAGTAAGATTAATGTATTCAAAATAAAACTGGCATATTTATGACTTCAACTTTGTGATAGCAAAACTATTTTCTTTTATTACAATTACTTTCTATTACAAACTTCATTACTTCTACATCTATATGAAGTTTCACAAAAGTATGAGACCAAATTTTATTATGCCTAGTATTATTAAACACTTCTAAATCATTTAATATTTTTACTTGGGCCTCTTCACATTTATTCTTACAAAATATAATCTCAGTATCTACTTCAAAATCCATTGCCATACTTATAAACATTTTTGACTCTCCTAATATTTTCATATCAATATCACAATCATCTATGAGTTCATCATTAATTTTAGATTCTCTTATAATTTCATCATCAAATTTACATTTATCAATTCCTATACCTATTTGAGATTTTTCAACATCTATTACATCATTTTTACAAAAGCTTTCCCTGTCATCATTAATTTTAGATTGTTGAGATTTTAAATCCACATCATCTTTGGATTCTTTTACACAAACTAAATTATCTTCAACTAATTCTGTACTACTTATCTCAAATTTACATTTATCAACAGCAATTATATTAACTTTAGATTCTTTAATTATATTTATACTATCAACTATTTCTTTTAAAGAAATATCAATTTTAACTTCTTTTTCCTCAAAATCTTTTGATACTGTATTCATTTCTTTTTCTACTTTATCAATCCTTACTCCTACTTTTTGAACTTTGACACTTAATTCTATCTTAGTTTCCTCTAATTGTTCTTTCATTTCAAACTGAATCTTTTCTATTTCTTCTTTGTTGTTTCATTATGTGCTATATCCCTTTCACTTCTTGCTGCAGACTTTCCATCACTATTCTCTGATTTTCCAACCATTTTTCCATTCTCTGTTGATTTTGTAGCAAATTTTTATTCATTTGATCCATTATTTGCATAATTTTATTAATATTATTTTTACTCTGCCGATTCTGCTGCATATTTTTATTCATTTGGTTCTTATTCTAATTAATTTTCCATTGCAAATTTTCACTCATTTAATTCATTCTTTGTTCCATTCTTTGTATGTTTTTATTCCTTTGATTTGCTATTCTCTGTAACGTTTGATTAAATATTTCCATATTCAACATGTCATGATTTTTTGCTTTTCTGTTATTTTTATAGGTTTATTTCTCTAAATTGCAATCTGAGATTCCTTAAAGATTATCTCAAGGTTTTCTGGTTCCTCTACTTCAACTTGTGATTCAGGATTAACAATACTAGCTTTCTTTTTCTCTAACACCACCTAAATTTGTTCCATTAATATAAATGATTGAAATATTAATTAGTTTTCTCTCAAGAATAGAAATAAAATGAAATGAATTCTCTTCATTCAATTTTCATCAAAATTATAAACTAAAACTTTTTTCCCTGCTTAATTTTAAAATTTAAAATTAACACAAAATTTATTTTATAATAAAGAAAAATATATGTGGCTATACAATATTCAAACATCTTTTAAAAATTAAAAAAAATCATTAAATTATATTAACTATCTTAAAGTTTTTCTTTTTCTTTTAAATTCATCAAATTGTGAAGACAAAATTTATATAAAAATTATATTCTTCAATATCTCAAGGTACTTTAATCCTATCTAATTAAAAATAAAGACATAACTTATTAAAACCAATAAGTAAAATTTATCAGACTTCAAACACTGGATAAATCAGTCTTAAAAAATTCCTATATTTTTAAATAACCCAGAGTGCTTTATGTTATCAAACTTTATACATTAACACCAAATTATAAAAAAATCTCTAATAAATAAGAGCATATCATATAAAAAAGAAACAAAATATAAAAATATGCTAATATTATCTTTCATGGTATAACTGTATCAAAATCCCTAAAATTAAAATGCCAGATCTTAAATAAAAATACTATTTTATCTCTCAAGTAGAGTTCGTTATAGCTCCAAAAGTTATGTGGCCAATATAATTAAAAAATATACAAATCCCTATCTTTTTCTTCTCTCAAGATATAAGTTTATAGAAGCCCTATGAATTGAGTCACAAAATGATAAGAAAAAACTTTTCTATCTCAAGGTAAGTTTATTGAAGCCCCCAAAAATTGTGTCATCAAAATGATAAAAATATATATCATAACTACTCTTCTTTTTCAGGATCTACATTTACCACTGCCTCAAAGCTGGGAAAGCCAAGATGATTAGAAAAAAAAAACCCTCTCTAATGAATAAATAGTTCCATACATAACCTTACTAGAAGGCACTACTAGATCACAAATACAACTTCTTTTCAATAGCCAATTATAATTTAATATTGATAATTAATATAAGAATATACCAAAGAAAGAAATTAATTTTATAATTATAAACAAATATTGGGAAGGTATGAATTACAAAATAATACTATTCCAACTAATAATAAATCATAAAGTAAAAGACAAGTTTACCCATGACTTACTCTTGGACACCTATTAATTTGGCATATTAATATTTTATAATTGAAGTAATAATCAATAATAAAAGAAACAAAATAATTTTTTATTAAATAAAATAATTTATTTAAAAAATAAAATGTCAATAATGTCATTGTTATAGTTATCTTAAATTTGAGGAACTGAACGCACATTAAATTTTCATCTGTTTTAATCCATTTTAAGCTGTTTATATTATTGAATTCTTTAAACAAATCTTTAATTGTATTTGAATTGCTACATACAAAAACATCATTGACATATCAATAATATAAAGTAATATTTTTTTGATAAACTTCCTTTTTCAAAATACTTTCACCATCCATTAACTATTTTATAAAAATCAGTCTTAAATTCTAGAAAATAAGTAAATTTATATTATTATATTCTAGAAATATAAGTAAACTGAATTACTATATGACTATTAAACCAATAGCAAAAAGAGGTTATATGCCATATAAATCAAGGGTACCAATGTCACATAAAGTGGCAGGTTTGAAGTCCTCCTTCTTCAGAAATGATAATCTTTGTTAATATTTATCAGATAAATGCAAAAATATTGGAATATATTTTAATGAATTATTAAATGTTGGTTATAATTACAATCATATTTATTATACTATTAAAAATTTCAATATGAAATATAGACATAAAAATATGAATAATAATGTTGATTCTTCTATTAATAAAATTTAGATATCAATACCATATATTTTAAATCAACAAGCAAATTTCATAAGGAAGATTTATAGCAGTATATGTGACATGGCGTTTTACACACTTCCTACATTAAATAAATTAATAAATAACTCTAAAGATAAAACCTCATTTATAAATAAAAATTGTATCATTTATAAATGGATATGTAAGTGTGGTAGCAGATATATAGGGGAATTGAGGTGTACATTGGAGAAAAGAACAGAAGAACACTTGTCGTTATTAAAAAGAGCCCAAAATACAAAACAAAATTGCAAAGATAATAATAACATATCAGCTTCCATTTTTTACAACCAAAATAAATATATGATTTTAATTTCAATTATAATAATGTAAAAATATTGCAAACCAAAAGAAATAACAATAAAAGGAAAATAAAGGAAGCTATGTTAATATATAAATATAGGCAAGATCTTAATCAATAGGCAGTCAGAGTTGACCTTTCAAAGAACTAGTTGACAAAGACTACGAGGATAGTCAAAAGCGCTCCTAAGTGACATTATACTTTGTCTTTCTCAAAAAAATTTTATTACTGTATTCACTAATATTTAATTATAAAATTAGTATATTGCTTTGAAGAAATACAGACATCGATTTATAATATTATTATATATATAAAATGTAAACAAAAATGATATTACAGTTTGAGATTAAGCCTTCTCTCTCATCTTTCCTCTGTGGGGAATTGTTTGAAAGCTTTTTTATATCTAACAGGCTGGTTAAAAATGTTTTATCTTTGATATACATACACATGTATTCATATAATGTCTATAAAAATGGCTATTAATTAAAATGAAACACTTTGCTTTTTTTATTGCTTTGTGAAAAACTAAATACTATAGTATAAATTTGTAATGTATCTGTTCTTGTTACAATAATTATATAATTACTACAAATTGTAGATCGATATGGATGAACTCACCAACACAAAATCAAAAATATTGTCAAGCATTGTTAGCCGAGAGGTCAGCACAGCTGACTTGCAAGCAAGCAGTTGGCTGCAGACGGTTGTTGCGGGTTCGCCTCCCGGCCGATGCTATGACACATGGAAAAAAAATCAAAAATAATGTTACAGTTATCTTTTTTAAAGCAGTAGAGACTGATATGTTATTGAAATGTTTTATTCTTGTTTTTCCTATCCACGATACTAAATTTTGATTTTATTATTGAATCATTTTTATCTTAAAAGAAAGATAACTAATTCATTATCAAAACATTGGATTTCTTTTACCTTTTACCAAAAAAACATTTGATTTATATATGCTTTTACAACATAGCCTGGGGGAGGATGATTTATTCCCTTTGTTTACATATATCTTGAGCTATGTGTAATTTAAAGTCTATATATATATACTTACCTCTCCATTCTAATTGTTTTTGCCAAATAATTTTTTCACTTAAAGAAATGATACCATGATTTTGATAACTTTCACCTATAAAGGATCGAAATATAATAAAATTTTTAAAACCATTTTAGATTTAAAAAAAAAAAGAAATTAAAAATATTAATTTCAAAAGCAAATTAAAACTTTTTCGTATAAAGATATTTATGGAAAATAAAATTAACAAAATAGTAACAAACAAACAATTTGAAATATAAAATAAATATGCCCATAATTCCTATTTCACCACACATACAGACAGCTTGGAAAGGTAAACGATCTCCAAGATTCACCTCTGTATGAGACAGCACTTTTCACGATATTAAACTTTGTTTGTGAAGTAAGACTTATGAGTATATTTAAGATAATGCATATATAAAAAAGAGCAACTTAATGATATCATGTGGTTGTGTTAATAGTAATTGATTTACTGATCTTTAATTAAATTGGATAACATGGCTACAAATGATAATTTCTAGCCTAATAAATGGTTTGTAAATATTATTTAAATGTTAACTAAAAAAAAAAAGATGTGACGTAATTATTTAAAATTTATTTAATGTATTTGCTTTTAGGCGAGTCCACGTACGCTTTTAAAATAGCATGTGATCACTATATATATATATGATTGTTCTATAATAAGTCAAAGTGTTTATAAATTTTTTTTTATTGAATTGCCATATCGTCATTTTGGATTTTCTTCTATTCCTGATTCATTCTGACATTCATTTTTTATATTGTTCGTATAAATATCAGATTTTAATTTACTAAACAGTCTTTAGAAAACTTTCTTTATACCTGGATTCATTTTAAAAAATCTCAAAAGATTATTATAAAATAAATGACAGAATGTAGAATTTCACGTCTTTTTATGCCATTTTAGCATGTTAAAGCCTAATATTGTCATTTTGTGAAAGCTGAGAGATGACCATTTAAACATCTAACTTTGGAAAATACTTCATATTAAAAATAAAAGCACAATGTGTACGATAAGTTATTAGTTTTTTAAAAAAATATTTTATCTATACGCGCATACATTCATTTATTATTTTTAATTTTGCTAAAAATATAGCCAGAATATTTTAAGAATAAAATAAAATTAATTTTATCATTAAAATGAACAATATTATTGATTTTAAAAATGTATTGATAAAGCAGTATATAAGATTTAGGAAGCCAAACGAATTTCTTTGTTATTTCATATATGTGTGAAGACCATAAAACTAAACAGAATTAAAAAAAAACTATGCATAATCAATTAAACCACTAAACATCACACAATCACCATCTCATGCTAGCACATAACTGCTATTAAACAGGCAAAAACTCTCCAGAGTAATCAATGAATGCCAGAAGGCTTGTGCATAAAATCCCTATCTAGTGCTTTATGCACAAGGCTTCTGGCATCCATTGATTACTCTGGATAGCACAAGGTGGCACTACTATATGGAGAGTTTTTGCCTGTATAATCAATTAAGGTGGAACTAAATTGTATCATGTCATCTCACTGTAGAATCTAAGAATTTTTAAAAAAAATCAAGAGTGGACAAATAATATCGTTAAACAAATTTAGTTTTTAAATTAAATTAATTTTTTTAATTTTTAAACAAATTTGAATAGTTAAAAATAATTTCATAACTTTTATATAGCTTAAGTAAACCGTTTATTTTATTATTATAACTCAGAAACAATATTATAAAAATATTTATGGGAATAAATAGACATTTTAACATATTGTTATAACTTTAATTGTTAATTATAAAGTTTATATTGTTATTTTTACTCAAATATCTTCTTCAAACTGGCTTTTTAAAAAAGCATATTCAAAATATAGGTCTATAGCTGTTTGCAGTAGTAACAAAAAGAATGTAAAAAAATGAATCATAATAGAAAAGATAGATGATAATTTATTAGAGACAGACAATATAAATTTTCAAAACTATTAAATCAATAATCACGTTCAAATTTAAGCATATACCACACTTATCAAGGTAGAAAGTGAACTCTGTAGCTCAAGATACATGGATTGTGTTTCTGCTCCATTACTTCAGGTGCTTGAATTTCTTATATAATCCAGAACAATGAATCATTTATTATTTTTAATATTTTATTTTTAAAATTACTGACATTCTACTCATGATAACATTTACCTGCTGAACATTATTTGTTAACTTTATCTATAGATTGATGATCACATTTTTCATTTTACTATTTTCTAACACATAATATATATATATCTTCAAATATATCTACAAGCAAATTCATTTTTTCAATTATTTATACTTTTCTTAAATAAAGAAAGCATATAAGTTTTCAATTAAAAATAAATTTAATATATGAGAGAAAGAATAAAACTGATATATTTAAATTGTAATTTCATTAATCTTATTTAAATGCCACATAAAATGACATATACTTTATTTTCATAACTTAGGATTTTATAATAGTAATTAGGTAAGTTTTCATACAAATTAATTTAAAAACTGCAATATTTTCGCTGAAAATATGATGAAAGAAGAGATGGAATCTAATTGATTCCATGCTCTAATTATAGTTCCATTGGTTGAGTGAATATCTATAGCTGTGGTATTTGATCCATATTCCAATCATATCTGAATTATTTCACAAATAAGATCAATCTTTTAATTTTACATTTACATAATATTCATACTTAATCAGGACTGGTTGTAAACATGCCTACCAAGTTTGTAGTGAATGTTAACACCAGACAATTTTCTTCATGCCTCTTCAGATAAAATTGTACTCATATCATAAGTGAAAATATTCACAGCTCCTGATATACGTTGATATAGATGATCACTAATAAATAACACTAAAAACTCATAATAATAAAATTAATTTAAAATCATAAGCATACAAAAAAAAATAAAGAGCTCTGCTAATTTGCTCCAACAAGCTTTATTGATAAACACCAGCTAAACAAAGCATTTAAAAATCTCTATCTTGAAAAGCACTCCTTAGCCTCAGACCAATAGCTTCATGCTTTGGCACTCCTCAATGAGGTGCTAGGATAGTTTCAGACACTAGATCTAAAAATACCAAGCCAAAGCCAGTATTTATCTAAAAGTTAACTATTAAGTACAAATTTTGAAATTTCTAGACACCTAAATGTCTCCAAACCCAGCTATCTAACTTAAATAGCTATATGGGACTGAGAGATCTTCAGCCAAACCATATATTAATAGCCTTAGCAATATAACATTGCTTAAGACTTTAAGGCAAAGACTATAAATAGTCAATAAAAGATCAAAGTCATATATCACATGACTCAATTTTTAAGCTTGTAAATAAAAAATAAAATACCCTAGCGCCTCATTGAGGAGTGCCAAAGCATGAAACCATTGGTCTGAGGCTAAGGAGTGGTTTTTAAGATAGAGATTTTTAAATGCTTTATTTAGCTGACATTTATCAATAAAGCTTGTTGGAACAAATTAGAAGAGCTCTTTATTTTTTATTCATAAGCATACATTTTGTCTTTTTCAATAAATTACATATAAAACTCATTCAAAATTCTTTATTTTTTTTCATTTAATAAAATAATTTTCCACAACTCTAAGCCTTGACTCTTTAACTCCTAATATCCACTATAATGATTGATTTTATTAATTTTTATATTTATTTTGAAAATTATTTATTATAAAAGAAATCATGTATATAAACATATTTTATAAAAAGCCTTTACACTAAAACCAAAAAAATAATTTTGGATATTTGTGTATTTACCAGTATATCAAGGCTGGGAATATTTTTGCTTTGAAATATATACTTTTAAGAGCCTTACAATATATGTCTAAAACAAAATGGCTGTGATGATACTTAATATTTTTAGTGGTATTTGTAGTTATTAGTGTTAGTTTAAAGAAAGACAACCTTGTGCCAAAATATTTTGTATTTCCACTTTTTTCTTAATATTTATTTTTTTGTTAAGTAAACTTATTCAACAAATGCAAATAAAAAAAATAGATAAACATACTCTTTTATTCATTATTTATAAAAAAGATTGAGAATACTTTATATTAGCGGGCTGAAAATTTTAAGGGCATATAAAATCGCATAAATGATCCTTGGTCTTTGTGTAAATTTGTTAAAACAAAATTATAAAAAAAAAAAACATTAATAAATCATTGTAGGGATACAAGTCCCTATTTTTTTATTCAACTACAATTTTGATTCTTGAATTTAAATACAACAGTCAAAATTGTTATTGACTTAATTAATTTATTGATGCCCTATACTTTTATTTCTAATTAAATATAATAATCAAAATTTTTTGGTGAATAAAACAATTTTTTTTTTTTAATTTTAGTGTATTACTCATCAAACTAAATCAAAATATATTTTTATAAAATATTTTTTATTATAATATTTTTTATTTTTTAATATTCAAATTTTTTGCAACAGATTTTTAGTAAATATTAATATTCAAATTTAAAAACTGAAAATCTAACCAATGTTGTTACATTTTCAGTATTTAAAATAAAATTTACACATGTTAAAAATCCTTTACAAGATTTTTATGTTTATGATGACAGTGTTTTTTTAAAAAGCAAGTTTTAGTTAGACAATGAAGATAAATTAAGATTTTATCATTTATTTCTTTTTCTTTCTGTTTTAATTAACTGTAAAATTCAAGGCATTGAAATTTGGCCTACCAACATTGATAGACTGGGAAACTCACTGAACAATCTTGAAATATTGCAATGTCATATCGCATTTTCAATCATATCTAACACATATACAAAAGCAGTTTGATAGAAGTATGTTAAATATGAGTATAAGATTTGACACAACAAAATTTCTAAATTAAATAAAAATCTTTTTAAAAATATCACAGATAATATTTTTAATTCATCATTATCATCATCATTTTCAAACATTCAATCCACTGCAGAATGGTCTCTCCAAGTTTAATTCATTTTCTCCAATTTACAATATCTCTTCTTCATGTCACAGCAGCAAACTTCTTTATTTTATCAATCTATATCACGTGTGGTCTCTTTCTAAATATTTTACCATCTTTTGGGATCAGGTTTAAGATTTCAACTGTCTGTCTATTACTATTTCTTTTAGCAATGAGTTCATCTCAGCTTCACTTTAGTCTTTTAATTTTTTCAATGATGTAAGTAATACCTATTTATTCTCTTTTATGTATTTCATTTTTACTCCTAATATACATCTCTCCATACTTCATTGAGTAATGTGAATTCTCTGCATTACCCTTCTGCTAAGTATCCAAGTTTCAGACATGTAAATAAGAACTGATAAAATATATTTATTAAAAATTCTTCTTTTTTAAACATATAAATATATTTTCTTTTATTTTTACCAAAAGTACCTATATCTAAGTTTATTTTTATGATTAAGTTCATTCATTATGTTTCCATCCATATTAATAATTTGTGCACATTTTTGTAAATGTTAAGTTCTTCCAATTCATCATTATCAATCTTTTGAGAAAATCCATTGAATGTTAGTTTAGACTTTTTAGCTTTTATTTTTAATCTTACTTTTCTAGTTTCTTCTGATAACTCTTGCAACATTTCTTGACAATCTGAAGCATTATGTAAAAAAAAACAAAAACAATTACATCATCTGCAAAATTCATGATGACTTAAATAATCTCCATTTACTTTTAATCCCTTAGCTTCCCATTTTAATACACAAAATCCTTTTGTTAAAACTACTGTAAAATGTTTTGGAGATATTATGCTAACCTGTCTTAGTATAAATATGTAATTTAATCAAAGTTATTGCATTTTGATAATTCTTCTTTTGAATATAACAATATCCTGGGTCAGTATCTTGATAATCCAATGCTTTAATCACTGAAAAAATGCTTGTAGAATCAAATGCCTTTTCATTATTCACAAATCCAAAATATCATGACAATTCACATTTATTGGTCCTTTCTATAATTTCTCTCAATAATTAGATATGATCCACTGTGCTAAAATCACTCTTAAATCTCACTTCTTCTTTTGCTTGATTAAAATCTAAAATTCACTATAGACAAGTTGTAATTATTTGGGTAAAAATTTTGTATAGAACTGATGAATGACTGATAGGTCTGTAACTTCTAACATCTTTGTCACCTTTTGAAACATCAAAATTGCTAATCACTGGGTAAATTTTTATCATTTAAATATTTGAAATATAAATTTGCCAATAATTTGTCCATTTCTACCTGCTTCTTTTAAGATATGGATTATTTTAGTTAATAACTATCAGACAACTGATAAGAATAACTATAGTATTTCTTGGTTTTAAAATCATAGGTAATAAGTCTGCAAATTCCATAGTTGATAATGCATATAGCCCATTCATTTCCACTAATCATATGAATAATTATCTAAATAATAGTTGCATTGGCAAGAACAAAAGGAATGAATATTATGAATCTGCATTGGTTAGTTTCTTTAAGGTTTCAATGAGAAATAAAAGGACCTTCTTTCACTAAATGGAAAATTCCTTTTTGCAAGCCAATAACTAATAGAAAATGTAGAATTATACAGACTCGATATTTTAATAACATGTCCACCAAAAAGTGTTTACCAATTCACTTTTAAATTCAATATATTTATTAAAATCTTTTCATATTCTCTATAATCTTTCAATATAATGGAAAGTTATTTCTTTACATAATTCACACAAAAATTTGTTTAAATATCAAATATACAGTTCCAACAAAGACTTTTTAAGGTATTAACTATTCATTAAATATAATACTTATTTCTGGACTTTTACTTACATTTATTATTTATTTATTTTTTTCTATCATCAATTGGATATTCTAATCTTTTGATGTTTTTCAATAACATCACATGATCACCATTTCTTATGCTTGTTCATAACTGTTATTAAAACAGAAAAACTCTCCATACAGTAGTACCACTCAGTGCAAGCAAGAGTAATCAATGGATGCCAGAAGGCTTGTGCATAAAATCCTTATCTACTGCCTACTCATCCAATATCCCCAGATTAGTTTCTGGCTAGTGGCCTTTGCCAGTGAGGAGCCTTGGATCTGAGATCACTGCACCTAAATGCCAGAAGGCTTGTGAGTAAAATGCCTATCTAGTGCAATATCCCCAGACTACTGTCTGGCTTGTAGCTTTTGTCAGATGAAGGCCACAAGTCAGAAACTAGTCTGGAGATATTGGATGAATAGGCACTAGATCGGAGTTTTATGCACAAGCCTTCTGGCATCCATTGATTAGTCTGACTTGCACTGAGTGGCACTACTGTATGGAGAGTTTTGCCTCTTTTAATAATGTTTGTCAATATATACAAAATGCATTAATCACTATGGATCTTGTAAAATAGAATGAACTCATCTTTTGGGGAAAATTTATTTTATAACTCCTGTAAATTTTTTTATTTCCAAGAAGTCGATAATTCTAAATAATATTAAAAACAGGAATTTTGTGACTATTTGATTTCAATCACTTCTGGTTCAGGTTTAACATTTTTAGTTTGTTTTAGACTCTACTTATATGACTATTGAACCCTTAATTATCTTTATATTTAGTTTAAAACATTTTAAAAAATACCTCTTGCAAACTATCATTACTTTTTATTCTAAGAAATATATTTATTAACAACAACAGCAACAAAAAACAGAATCACCATATTTTCTAAAACTTCATTTATTGGCTTTCAAAGTCTTAAAACATGAGAGGTTACAGTGACTTAAAGTCAACACAGGTATGATAATAATATTGGAATCAACAAGGGCTTTGAACATTCCATCATTAGATTTTCAATGATATGGATGGCTGAAGTGTTGGAGAGTGGAGAAGATTGAAGCCTGTTCACTAAAATTTGAAGATTTTCTATCACTGATTATATATATGTGGGAGATAATGTTCTGGACCAACTGAATGCTGGTTCAGCATGAAATATGTTATATTAGAGAGCATTTATTTTTTCCATGTGTATGTGGTCATGCCATGTGTATCATATGGATAGAGTGGATAGCTGTAGGGAGTTTGAAAGTCTGAGTTCAAATCCCTTCTAATTACATTAAGTTCAGTAAAGACAACATACTTATTTAATTGTTTTTAATTTTATAGAATATTATTTTTCTATCCCATACTGAGATGGATCAGTTCTTGACCAAATTTCTTTCAATAATCTCTTTGAAAAGTATCTTAGGTATTTTTTAAAATATTTATTCTATTCATTTTCAATTTTTGGTTAGCCAATAGTATTTTATATTATCAAAGATCCTATCATAAGTTATTAACCATATCATTTTTAAAGCATGCACCAAAAACATTACATTATGTATATGAAAACTTTAAATATTTTCTCTTGTTTTTCTAAGTTTATAACACAAATTGTGAGATATTTTCACTTTTATTTGTTCAAATGCCTCACATTATTTAAATAGACATAAAATATTTTCTCTTTCATCTAAAAAATATACATATAGGTTCCAAATTCATGTTTAATACTTCCTTTTGATATAATGCCATTGCACTTTTCTCATGACTATTTTGCATTGCTTATTTGCCTTTTCAAATTCTTATATATCATAAGATTTAAATAATCTTGAATGTTCTTATAAGTTCTGACTAAGTCCCCATAAAATAATCTTTTATTTTTAATTTCATTAATTATTAAAAAATAAACTATCAGCAATGTTAGATGAAAAGAGATCACAAAAGGTCTACATTTGGAAATCCATATTGATTTGTATCCCTCACTAAAGGAATAAATAAGTACAACAGATCCATTCAATTGACTAATTAAGAATTTGTATTCTTATATTTTCTGTTTTCAGAACTGTACTAAACAGTCTAAGGCAAAGAATTTAATAATGACAAAACAGTCCTAAATCTTTTGTTATTTAATTTTAAAATGTTTATGTAGTGGTAAATTGAGCAGAATCGAATTTGTAAAATTCAAATTATTTAAATTTTACGATATTATTTTACTCTATAGAACTCGTATATTGTTTTTATTTTACAAAATAGTATTATTTGACAATCTCTTATAACTATTTTAATTTTTTTTTCAATCACCATATCATTACATATTTTATTTTGTAGAGTGCATTGGTATCTCAGATTTTTTTTTTTTAAAAATCTTCCTTGCTATTCTATATTTTATGTTACAAGAGTTCTAAACTTCAGAATTGTAATTAAAATTTTTTAGAATTAATATATAAAATAAGTGTACTTATTTTTTTTCTAAAGCTGTATGTCTTCTGAATATCAAACTATAATTCTGAATCATTTGAAATAATATTCGGCATATTGCAAGTTTTTTTTATCATTATTAAAAATATCACCTAAATCTTTATGATAATTTTCTCTCTTTTTTTAAAAATAGTTTTTAAAGTTATTAAATAGGTGAAAATGCCAAGATAATTTTTTACAAAAACATATAGCACAGAATTTTTTTATATATTGACATTTATTTGATTTATCAGGTGCAACGTTTGAAATCAAATGATGTATGACTATTAAATTTTATGCTCATTAACATTAACATTGAATCTATATAAATTTTAAATTACTAGCATAATAAAACGCATCGTTGTAAATTGTTATATATTCCCAACAATGAATTGAAAAGGGAAATGATTCAAAAATATTTTTTATTAAGAGATTAGTTACACTATAATATGCATAAGATTTTATAATACCATGTCAAATAAAATTAAGACTGTTAGAAATAAAAGCATCAAACTACTACCAGAACTGATGAAATAAACAATGAGTTGCAATATGAAAACCAAAATAGAATGACAATAATGATAATAATACTAATTAATAAAGGAAATCAATTAAAGTGTTACTCAATAAAAATAAAATTCTATAATAATTCTGATTAAAATCATATATTTTTTTAAATAAGAAACTGCATTTCTACATTATAAAGTAATAAAATGTTAACATTTTTTATCAATTTGTTATGACTCAGTTTTTTTTATTTAAAAACTAACAAATGTCTATTTGTACAGGTATACATATAATAAATTTTGAATGTTAACCATTCTTTTAAAATATATATTAAAGGTTTGAACAAAACAATTGAATATTTATGATACTGTTATTAATATAGAAAAGGACTATCATTTGCATTAAAATGTCTCTATGTCGACAAAATCATATAATATTTAAGTAGAATTTAGAAGAAAAGCCTCAAATTTTCTGAGAGATGCTAATATAGGATATTAATCTTTTAAAAATGAGTTGCACAGATTCAATGATATTTAAATCAAAAGATGAGCAATATCATTCTAATGTTTTCAAATCAATGTTTAATTATTACTTTGGACAATAATAGGGTTGACTGGAAATATTCAGCTATAAGAGGAACCTACTGCTAGGATCTATTTATGCAAAGCAAGAATAAGATCAAGAGAATAGCATAACATAGCTAACCAATCATGAAAGATTGGCTATTCTGTACTAAAAATAAAAAAGTAATTCTAGATGGCAATTTTTTTACTTAAAAAATGCCCAAATTTTATCAATTGAATATATAATTATGTAATCTAAAATTAATTTATATTGTTTGTTGAATGTTGAAATATATTTATATAGGTATGTGATTAAAGGGGATTTGAACACCTATTCAAGCTCTCTTTTGTCATTTAATCTTATATAACTGATACACATGTCCACACACAAATGTGAAAAAGATAAATGATCTCCAATATACATATTTCATGCTGAACCAGCACTTATCAATTGTGTTCAGATCATCATCTTCTACACACACATACATATATATATAATCAGTGCTCGGTTTGTATTAAGATAGCAAATCTACAAACTTTAATGGACAGGCTCCAATCCTCTCCACTCTCCGATTCTTCAACTATCCATATCATTGAAAATCTAATGATGGAATCCTCAAACCCTTGTTGATGTTAATATTATTGTCATACTCATGTTGAACTGAAATCACTCTAACCTAACCCCTTATATGTAGAATCTTAATATGTCCATTTAATACACAGGAAAGATATGGGCAGAGTACAGGTTGAGATGTAATATTTAAATACAATATAGTATTTATACTTAAGCTAGATGTAATTAAAGGGGATTTGAACACAGATTTTCAAGCTCCCTTCAGTCATCCACTTTATCTTATATAACTGATACACATTATATATGTACCGCAGATGATCCAGACCAACTGATGAGTGCTGGTTCAGCATGAAATATGTTATATTGGAGATTATTTATCTTTTTTACATGAGTGTGGTCATGTGTTATTTTTGAAAGAATATTGAAAGCCTGTGTTCAAATCCTCCTTAATTACATCTAGCTTAAGTATGCATACTATACTTGTATTTAAATATTACATATTTAGCCTGCATTAAGATCTTACATATGAGGGGTCAGAATGACTTAAGATCAGCAGGATATGACAATAATATTGGCATCAACAAGGGTTTGGAGCATTCCATCATCAGATTTTCAATGATATGGATAGCAAAAGAGTTGGAGAGTGGAGAGAATTGAAGCCTGTCCATAAAGTTGGTAGATTTGATATCTTAATATAAACCGAGCACTGATAAAATGTTTGGGAGATGATGATCCAGAGTCACTGATGAGTGATGGTTCAGCATAAAATATGTATATTGGAGACCATTTATCTTTTTCACATGTGTGTGGTCATGTATATCGGTTATATATAATAAAGAGTGGATGACTGAAGGGAGTTTGAAAGTCTGTGTTCAAATTCTCTTTAATTACATCTAGCTTAAGTATATATACTATATTTGTACTTAAATATAGGTAGGTGGTAAACAGTTTTAAATAGATTACTCAGACTGAAGGTTCCCAATGTCTCTCTACAGAGCAATAATAAATAAGACCATTCATTAAGATAATCAGTTTGCATTTCTTATGAACTCGTTTAATTAACTAGCTAATAATAATTAGATACACATGTAACTATCATAATTGGATGTTTGCTGAATTGGCCATAATCTTGATATACAAAGGAAAATCTTAAAAGTAAGCCAAAATTTTCAACTATCTGTAAAAAATTAGCACGTTTAACAATTTGTAAGCACCCTATTTATATGCATAACGTATATCATACACTAACTACTACACCAAGAAGTTTTTCTATATATATATATTTCTGTATACACTTATATACATTAGTATGTTAAGTGGGTTGTCATTAGATTACTTTGTAAAATTTAAGATTGTTTTCAAAGTACTGTACAATACTTTATAAAAATAGTAATTGGATAACTATAAGAAGTTAATAGTTAGTTTTTAATGTGTAATTAAAAATTTTAATATAAATTATCATAATATCGACCGTTAAATTTGTAACGAAGTTATAAATTTATGTACTTATATATATAGCAAATAATCTTTTAAATGTAAATTTATTTAATAAAACTTATTTTTTAAACCAAGTAATTCATTTTTAATATGTACTTTTAAAAACAACAGCTCAGTTTTCATGTACGTGAACTATTTATGATGTTAGCCATTTTAGTTTTAATTTTTAGTTTCCATTATTTTTCTGAATACAAGTTTTATTTAATTTAATAATATTTTACCTCTAAACTGCTTAATTTCTGCACTTCCTTTTCGTACTCCTGTATTGTCAAATTGAACAATGCCCTGAAATTAAATAAAAGCTATATTAATTACTCAACAAAAGATAAATTATGGCTGAGCTTAATGCTCAGCTAACACAGAATATTGAAATCAAATAATGTGTCAACAACAAAATAGATAACATTACTACAACTTTCAACCTGTTTAAATGCACTCCCACATTGTTATATTCGCCACACGCACATTTATAATATTACTGTCAACAAATATTTTTATTATATTCAGTCGGAAGAACTCATAATGTACTTCTCTCTTTGTGTATATGTATATTTCTCTTTGTGTGTGTGTATATATATACTGCAACGATAGAGGTGAAAACGAAAAGGGACAGCTTTAAGGGCATGATTTAAAAAGTTCTAGGGCAAACAAAAATATTGAATATCAATGTTTATTATTGCAGAGTCTCAAAAATAACAAAAAGATCTCATAATGCAAGCAAGTTAGCTTTTCTCTATGAAATCATTCTCAGAGAGATATTAGCTTGCAATTTAGTATAAGCATATACTTTTTCCGTCCTAATTATATCTTAAATTTATTTTTATTTTTTATCTCATTCCTTGATTTTTTTTGTCACAATTTCAATATTCTTATCCATTCTTAACATAATTTTATTAAATCTTTTATCATAATTTTTTTAAATGCATTTCATAATTTTATCATTTATTTTTGATTCTATAACTTTTTCATAATAATTAAATCCATATTTTGTATTCATAACTTTTATAAATAAATTCAAATCTTTTTTCTATTTCTTAATATCATTTAGCTCTGAGATTTTCTGCTTTATACATGATCTATATTTTTCTTTCTCTATTGTTATCATAAATATTTTTAGCTTCTGTGTTGCCTTTATTTGAAATCATATTATTATTCATTTATATTCATATCATTTTTTAAATTTACATTATTTCTTTTTCATTTGTTTAATCAAATACTTGCTAAGGAAACTGCCCCTATAACCTTCAATGCTCAATCCTCCCAGAGCTTGCTTCACTCCCCACACTCTTACAGTGGAGCTTATGACAAAATATTTATTTTGAACACTTCTTTCCGTACAATATATAAAGAACATTTTTGAAATTCCAACAGGATTAAAGTTGAATAAAATTAGAAAAATGACACCAAATACATGTATGTAGGATTTAAAATTCTCATGATTTAGCACATTTTATAAAATCTCATAGGATAGTCATGTATTTCTAAAGTATATTTCTAAAAATAGACTATTTATTGCCAAAGAAAAGAAAGTTTGAAAGAAAGGAATAACAAAGAGTCGATGATTTCACATTATTTTTTTACAAATATAAAAAAAAAATGCTGAAAAATTCAAATATTTTAAGCTTTTACCAATTTCTAACCCCAATTTAATAATGCATTACATAAAGTCATCACTTTCATCACCTACCTAAAGACTCTAAAATAAAATTCAATTTAAAGAAATTTAAAAAAGAACCTATAAGTTACATTTATAAATTTTAACAAAACTATTAAATTACTTACAAAATTAAGTTCTATTTTACTCCTCATTAAATAAGTTCACATTAACTATTTCATAAAATGCAACTTTATTCATTTTTCTTTAACATATATTTAATTGGATTAATTGCAGTATTAAATATAAAAAAATATTACTACTTTTTTAAAATACTATATTTTTTATTACAGATATCTGTTTTTATGAGATTTTTAACAACAGTTTATTTTTTCTAAAGGAGAAATTTACATCAGGGAATTTTAATGATTAGTTCTATTTGTTTTACTTATCATTTGATATAAAAAAAAATCCACTGGAATAAAGTTACAAAAATTTTTAAAATACCTATATAAAATTGAAGATTAATATCCTTTGCTATAGCCAGCTTATGGCATATTCACTATCTTGATATATATATATATTGTGCCCTTTTTATTGGGACACCCCATCACAAAAATAAATTGGGAATAAACTATTATATATCATTTTAAATTTTATAAAACAAAATTAAAAAAAAAAACACTTATTAAATTGTGAAAAATAACAGTATTTTAATTTCCCTAGGATTTAAACTTGGAATTAAATAATTTAAACTAGTATAAAAGTTAAATTTTGTTAAGATATTTATTTTTAAAGATATCTGAGTGATAAAATAAAAAAACTATAAGTTTATAATATTTCATAATAAAGAATCATTTGATGGTAATTAAAATGATAAAGGAATTCAAGCCTAATTTGTTAAAGAAAAATATGTTGTTATATAGAGGAATAATTATGTCTGTGTGCATTTGGGATTATTTACCAATAACTGCTTTGGGTAAAATCTTAAGTTAATTTCTAACATAAATGATTAACATTCATTTTCTGAATTGTGTGATTAAAAGTTCATAGGATTAATTTTGAATTTAATCTGTATTAACAAAATATAATAAAAATTATTTAAATCGTATTTTATTCAATTCCTAAAAAGTATTGTTTTTTTTATTACTAATAAATATTTTAAAAAGATAATATTTGTTTTTAAAAATAGTTCAGCTAAAAGCAAGTCATTAAATATTCAGAATCAAAGAAGAGGAAAAATTAACCAATGAAAATGCACAATTTGAAATACAAACATGAGAAAGCAGACAATATTTTGTTGAAAAAGTTTTTTTGGAGGAAAAAAATTGGTTACAGATCAGAAAAATATAAACTAAGTAACTGAGTTTTGTTTTGTTGGAAAAAAAATTTGCTGAAGTTTTCAAATATTATTATTATTAATTTTTTAAAGAACAAATAAATAAGGATGATTAATTTAAGAACTTTACATTTTATAGTAACAAGTTTTCAGTAAGATGTTCAGCTAAAACAAAGAAAATCTTGTTAAAAATGACCAGTAAATTCACTGGAGTATTCTAAAATCATTATATTAAGAAAATCATAAACCAATGGAAAGAAAAAATGTATATGTGTACCAATGTTTTACCAAGAAATATTGAAACAGGAGTGAACTGCAAGTAATATATAATTATAGGATTAAGCAAGATCAAATACATAGGCTTTTTGAATATTTATGAAAGACTAAAATGGAATAGATACATGAATAATAGAAAAATTAGTTGTGACAAAGCTAAAGATACGATTATCAAGATAACTGAAATTAAATTAAAAATAAACCTGAATAGAAATATTTGTGTATTAAAAAATGTGGTTAATATTCAAATGCAAGTTGTAAATGTTTCTCTGAATAAAAATTTTGCGAATAGAAAAAAAAAATTTAAATAGATTCTCATCAATGAACTTAACTTTTAAGTATAAGAAATTTTTTTATGATAAACTATAGATAGTGTCAATGGAAATGGAAAATTCTGACTAAAGATTATATTTATAGAGAAAAAAGTATAGTGGTTTAGTGGGAGATTGAAATATTTAATTATTACTACTGTCAATGGGGAAAAAAAATCAATATGTAAAGGAAGAAAAAAGTAAAATAAATCATGATTAATGACTTTAGCTTTCAGGAAAATCCAAACTATGTTGAAAATAATTTCATTTTTATTTCATTTAAGAAGATGGTGCAATCTGTGATCTATTACCTGTAAATATTATGAAGGAATCCATTGAAAATAATATAAAGATCAGTATTATCAATGTGAAATGGAGATAAATAAAATATATTACATAGGTGAAAAGTAATCTGCATTCTTGTAAACCTGGTGGATAACATGAGAGCATTAAAATTCCATAGTTTTACTAGTGTTTAGATAAATATAAAAGGAAGAAAAGGGATAAGAAGATTGGTGACAAGTTAGAAGCATGAAAAGGGAGAAGAACAATCGAGATATTATTAATAAAATTTATCTTTTTTTTTTTTGATGAACTTGTATTTTCAAAAGAAGAGAAAACGGGTAACATAATGTTTGTATACATAGTTAAGTTCACATTCTAAAATAATAATTATTAATATGAGGGGATAAATTAAGAAATAGGGAAATCAATAATTAACATAATTTGTTTATCTATGCTACTAATTGTATATTTGCTTGAATGCCACTAAATTATTAAGATAAAGATCTATATGTTATGAGCTAGTAAATTACACACACAAAAATAATAAAGAAAGATATTAGATGAAAGGGGGTGTTTCTATGTTCCAGTATAATATTAAATAATGAATAGTAATATTTAAAATTTGATCTGTTGTTGAATTATTAATCTTGTAATATCATTATAATATAGTTAAAGAATTTTAATTTATAAGACTTCATGAAAAGTGTTTATAATAAGGCATAAGACAAATAGAAATTTGAAATCAGAAAGTATGATTTAAATTATTAGATAAAATTGGGATATTTTTTTTATTCGATGCAGTTAGCACTAGAGAGTGGCTTATACACATTCAGCAAATATTCTAAATGATAAATAAAGATTAGTAGAGGAAGTGATAAATATTCAGATTGGATATAACTAAGGATAAAAGGTACTTATTGTAATTTTATGATATTGTTGAGTGATAAACCCATAAGAAAATTAAGTATAAGGTAAAGGGAGAGATCAAATGGCTAATATCATAAAGTAAACACAGATAAAATGTAATCAGTCATAATATTATAATAAAATTATTTCCTTAGGACTAAAATATTAATCCATGTTTTGTTAATTTTCTTGTTTTCATTACAATCTATGAAGTATAATTAATGAAAAAGGTGTGGTTATTAAAATAGAGATTGATTGTTTAAAACACACATTATTTGATAGTACAAGTAACAAAATTCAATATCGCATAATATTTGATGGTATTATCAAGAAATTTTATTTTGAATAGCTCATTACAAACAATATGAATATAAACAGGCAAAACTCTCCATACAGTAATTGCCATTCAGTGCAAGACATAGTAATCAATGGATACCAGAAGGCTTGTGCATAAAATCGCCATCTAGTGCCTAATCATTCAATATCCCAGACTAATTTCTGGCTTGTGGCCTTTGTCAGTGAGGAACCTTGGATTTGAGAGCACTGCACCTAGATCTTAGAATCTAATACAACCTGCCAGCAGCTACCTTTTCTCTCTACTTAATTACAAAACAATGAGTCTTAAATTTGAAAACACAAACATATTTTCAATCCAAGCTCATCAGCTTATATAGTCATATAGGTCTGAACTCAGTTCACAAGCCTTCTGGCATTGATTACTCTGGCTTGCACTGAGTGGCAATACTGTATGGAGAGTTTTGTCAGTTTTAATAACAGTTATAAGCAAACATAAGAAATGGTGATCATGTGATGTTTATTGGCAATATAAATGTTTAATTCTTTTTTATATTATATTGTTGTATAAATTTTTCATTGTTTTATGTTAATTTATTTATTAATTTTATTTCATTATTAAACTTTGTATATAAGATGTTATTAAAATTAATATTTTAAAGTTAAACTAATTGTAAATAAATAAATAAATAATACTTCTGTATATAATATAAATATAATATAAAATTACAATTCATGTCAATTGTTAATACAGAGTTTAATATAAATAAATAAAATAATAACAAATAATATTTCCAAGCGCTTTCAACTATTACTAGTCCTTATCAAGGCAGTGTAAAAAATTCTATTTTCTCTTAGGTGAGGAATTTAACATTTCATTGTATTGGCCAGGAACAACTAAACAGAAAGCTGGTTAATTTCAAATTCATAGCACAAGATGAATTTTGTATAAGATATGATTCTTTAATCTTGCATTTTTTATTATGTGTTTCATGCATTAATATTGTAAAATCCTATGGACTACATATATGGCCTGTATTATTTTGGTGAACATAAAAAGCTGAATAAACTGTATCATTTTCTCTTGCTCTATTATACGTACATTTATGTTGTTGAAAGTGATATTTAATACTTGTTTTGGTTTCTCCAACATATATTGCACTACAATTTATTTGTGGGTATCTAATAGAGTATACAACACTGCTTTTATCCTCCTTATTTATTATTTCCTTAGAATTATTTATTAACCTATTAAGGTTAGGTGGAGTTCTCCATGCTAATCGAAAATCTTGATTTAAAATTTTTATTATATTTTTATTAATATTGGGAATAAACTAATGACTTCCATGGTTTATTATTCATATTTATATGATCACTATTATGACATTGTTTATAATGCTTCAATACAATATATAATAGCATTTGTTTATTATAATCCACTTGTATTAAATCTTGCATATAACATTTTATATTATCTTTCATAAACATTTCATTTGAACACAGTCGTTGATTACATGTTAAAAAAGCTCTAAAACCAGCTAATTTGTGTACTAAAGGAACATTAGATGTTGGATGAATGTAACCTCTATTATCTATATGTTTTACAACCATTTTATATACTAATTTATCATCTATCCTTGATATTTGCAAATCTAGGTATTTAATACTAGAATTGTCTTCTCTTTCTATTATCCAAACTAAACCATCCTGGTTCTGCAAACTATCAAAAATTTGCTTTATAATGTCTGGTAGCCCATATATCAAAACATCATCCACATATCTACAATATAATGTGTTATCATTTCTTGATAATATGGGATGCACAATTTGCTGTTCTATATTATCTACAAACAAATTACTTAATAATCCACTTACAGCCAAACCCATTGGCCATCCTTTTTCCATTCTATATAAGTTACTACCATGTGCTGCAACAGCATCATTGCTTATCCAAATTAAAACATCTATAATGAAAGATATTTTATCCTGTGGAATTTCTTTAGCACACAATTTATCTTTCAAAATTGTAATAGATGCAGATCAATCCACTGATCCATATAATTCCACCACATCCAATGAAATAAACTCATACCCCTTAATTATAGCTGTTTTATTAAGTATACTAACACAATCAAATGACAATTTTAATGTATATTTTCCAAACCCAACAAAATCTAAAATCCACTTAACTAAAATTTTTGCAAGCTTTTGATAATATGCCCTTGTAAAATCCATCATTAATCTTAAAGGAGCATTAAACTTATGTGTTTTTACATTCGCAAATATTTGCAGAATAAAAGTTGCAGATGGATAAACTTCCCTATATTCTTTATTAGTAAGAAACATTTTACCACGTGCTTTTAAAATCTTTGAAACAAACTTATCTTTCATAGCCTTTATATTATAATATTATAATTTTAATTCTAATAAGATATATATATATTGCAATAGGATGGATGGAGGTATTCAAACAGGCTAAAGGTGGAATGATGGCAAATCATCATCAACTCCAAGTAAACAAAATTGGAAATTTAAAATTTATATACATTTTTAAAACACAAGTAATGTTAGATATAATATTCAAGATTTAAATAACAATTATGTTAAAGAAAGAGATATTAAAGTAATATAAGATAATGTAAGATAAGATATTATAAGATAAATAAAATAAGACATTATAAGAGATATTAATGAAATTTTCACTATGCCAAAATATATATAAGCAATTTTTTTTCTCTTAGTGGTGAAAGTTTATTCATCAAAAAAAAAAAAAAAAACAGATACCAATACAGTTAGAAAAAGGTTTACAAGGGAGTGATTATATGGTAAATTGAAATTTCAGGAGCAACATGGTAAGAGGGGAGGGATACATGTGAAAAGGAAATGGGAAGTGGAAGGGGTGTGTAGACCAGGTCACTCCAAGATGCATGTCTTCATAAAGCAAGCACCACATGGGTCACAAACATTTAAATGGTTGAGTCCTATGACAGAGGCTGAGAGAATGGGAGTTAAAGGACTGCCCAAGTGTCTGTGAGGAATGGAGGTGGGACTAGTTTGATATCTCTAGTTTTGAGAGAGCGAATTAGGTCCAATAGTTTTTAATTCACTGAGTGTACACTCTGGTCAAAAATAATAGCACATCAGAGCAACCAGAGTGCATAGATGAGAAAAACTGATAGTCTGATAGTTGCAAAGACCCCTGTTTCTATGGATTCTTGGAAATTGAAGATGATGTTCCTGTGTGAGGAAAGGCAAGAGTTGATGACACATCTCACTCCGAGAGGGACATTTAAGTAGGAAGTGCTGGAGGGTTTCATTGTCAGTTTTATAGAGCTAGCCTAGGGGGAGAGATCTTGGTGAAACCCCTATGGTTGACCAAAAATTGATTGGTGGGAAGGGAGTGAAGATTGATTTTGAGGAGGAAATCAAGGAATTTTGCCTCAAGGGACCACCTTTTGAATTTGTGGATTAATTGAGCATCAGTAAGTTTGAGGAATGTAGGGGAGACAATGGAGAAGTCTGTGGTCTGATTGAAAACCGCCCAGTACATTAATTTTCCACTGATGGATGATATAACAAAGCAAACCTTTTGTAGGATGTTATAAGCAATTTTATATATTAAAAAAAGCATGAGCAATCTATAGAGATCAATCTGAGAGATCAGCCAGCAAATAAGAAGAGATCACTTAAGTATAATTAAACTATATCAACCAGCATTATCAATAAGTAAAGTGAGTATAAATAATATTCAAAAAATAGTCATCATCATGAATGATCCATCAATCAAACTATATAAGAATAAAATCAACAGTAAATCTGGTGACTGGATTGAAAATGGGTCTTCTGTAGACCAGGCTAACTATTGAGCCATTGCTAGCTTTGGGTAATTATTTAAATATAACTTGGATGCACCACTTAACTTCTAAATCAGTAGAATACATAATAATCAAAAACAATAATACTGGGATATTAAAATATGCTGACTATCATCAATGCTCTGGTTACTTAGTGCCATTAATGCACTAGCCAACTATAAACTTAACTTCTAATAAGACTAAACTAAAAATAAAATTTAGTGCATGGGCTTTAAAGAGTATTCTCTTTTGCACCAACTAGGATGATGATTGATCATCTCTAGATGCCTAAAAGCACTAATGTATACTCCCATTATCAGACTGTTATGCATGAATCCAGCTCAGAAGAACACATGCTCTATTACTGTATGTGACCAAGAGGTGATGGAAACAGATATTCTAAAAATATTTAGAACCACTGGAATAATTTTCATAATTGAACACAAGTTTATTAATAATAAAAAATGATATTAATGCTGTGGAATATGGCTATACATATTAGAGCCTTCTGATTTTTTATTAACATGCAATAAAAAATTATATTTGTGATTTACAAAATTACTATATAAAATTCAAATTACTATTATGGTTTACATATATGTTCCAATAGCTTTACTTAAAACCCATTCAGAATACAGGCATGTGGCTTGATATAAAATGAACATGTTTGGATTTATCAAAATAATAAAAATATATTTCATAATTAATTCCTTTTGAAAACTATACATAAAATTCACACATACATGTGCATCTATGAACATATAGATGGTATGAATTGGAAAACACGAGGATGATCTTGAAACTAAATCTATTGAATGGAAAAAGATGATATTGTGAAAATAGAATAATGCATAAATAAATTAAAGTTTTGGATAATGTGCAGGAAAAAAATAATAGAGGAAAAATGTGATAGTAACAGCTTTTATGGTAAATTAACTGAAAGATTCCTAACTTTGATAAAAAGAAACCATGTTATTTCATATTTAGATCTAGTTTCTCCTGAATTTAATAAAAAAGCACATCTTATTTGATGGAGGTTTATAACGTATCTTATAAAATGTTACATATACACACTGTAACTATCAGAATTGCGCAACTCACATGCAAATCATCCAATAGCAGCCCACATGTGCTTTCTACATTTTGATGACACA
Source organism: Epiperipatus broadwayi (assembly GCA_028023455.1). Lineage (NCBI taxonomy): Eukaryota > Metazoa > Onychophora > Udeonychophora > Euonychophora > Peripatidae > Epiperipatus > Epiperipatus broadwayi. The sequence goes on along the minus strand of JAQFVV010000041.1, from coordinate 5,995,985 downwards.
GAATATGAATTTTTTTTTTACAGCCTGCTAAGGTCAGGAAGAAAACAAGAGACTCTTAACTATTTTATGTAAGTTATTGATTGCAAATAAAAATGACAAACTTCCAAAAATAATGAGACACACTATTTATTCACATATATACAACACAAAAATATACTGGTCTAACTTTAATCACTTGATTTATAACATTACTTAAGATAAATAAACCTTTACAAATTTTATTAAATACATTCTAATAATGCACAGACATAGTATATGGTGTTGTAATAACTCAATATTTTATTTGACACTATTAATGTAGACTTTTATTATTATTAATTGTTTAAATGGATTGCAACCTAATGTTCTCTACTATCCTTACCACTGCTCTAATGCTAATTGATACAAGCTTATAAATTTAGACTGATCTTACTAATTGACTGTTATGATCAGTTACAGATTATGATATTAGTACACAATAAATAATAAAAGTAATTGTAAAATACAGAAAATTACATCTATACTACAATGGAATCTATATAAGAGCAAATACATGTGATAATTGTATGCCTGTGATAGGAATTAAACATATACCACATGTATAGCATATAACAGCCAGCAGTCACATACATATCACTACCCAACACATATGAATGAAATATAGATGACTTATGTTAGGACTGGATCATGTATCACACATCACTGTTTAAACAAAATAATGATTGTAAGTGATCAGCAGTCGCAAATGATGTTACAATCTTATAATATTAATGTGTCACATAAGAATCAGACATAACTCATAACTTGAATTGATGGATACCAGCATTCTTATCAATAATAGTGACATCTCTTTAAAAGAACCACAATCTAGCTTGTCTATGCAGCAGGTTTGCCTCCCATTCATAATTTTACCAATTTAACATACTATTATTAACTAAATAGTGGAAATAATGATGTAATTAAAATACACATTTTAATAGCATGGCCAGAGATTCCTGTAGCACTGGACATCAGACCTTTTCCTCATCATCATTGAATACCATAGCAAACATACATTCAGATGGTTCTTCATATGCAGATGGCTTCTCTTTCAGAACTCAGCAATGGATTTTTCACCTGACTTCTGCCAGCTTGACAGAACAAAGCAGATAACAGATTCTCTATTCAGGCATATTAGACTTGCTATAACTATCAAACAAGAATTGATTAAAAATGGCTAAATGATAATTACTGGCAGAATAATATTCACTGGCAGGATCAATATAGAATAACAGAAAGATTATCATGAACACAATTTCCAGCACTATTTATATGATTTGGAGTTATCTGTAAAATTTGGATGTCTCTTGCAATTTGGATTTGCTAATCTATTGGCCATAGATAACTCCATTACTTTTGCTGAGTCTGAGTTTCTTTGTCCAATACCCTGTTTGCAATCTGTATTTTTGAGCAGGAATAACATACTTTTTAATTATAGTATTTTAATTATTTTTCTCTTAAATTTTAATCTAGTAATCTGTTTAGAAGCATTTTAATTACTTTTTCTAGAATGTCGTTTCCACCTTTTTTTTCTTTTAAACTAATTTTAGCTAAATTTAGAATCTATTAGCCTTTTAAATTTTAGAAACTATTTTGTTTTTAACACAAATTAACTTTGTAATTGACTATATCATATATCTTTATCTGTGCATTTACAATATATATTTAATTTTTAATTACAAAATGTATTAAAACTTCTACATTTAAATTTTGTTTGTACTTTTTAACATGTAAACATGAAATGTATATATGTGTACATATATATAGTTTTATATCTCTAAAGTCTGTTGAAAAATTAAAAATAAAAATGATTTTACTTGATTAGTACAATATAATACACATATTTAAAAATTAGTTATACACCACAAAAGCAATACACAATCTACAAAATTTTTTAATCATGAGCTGCCGATTATTTCTACTTACATTTTTGGTCAAGTACCATTTGAATCAAGATTAGTAATATTTCCTCAATTATTTGTTCTGTCACTCTTACTTGGTGGTCCTTTACTAATCTGCTCTGACTTCTGTTTATTTCTGCACTCTGGAGTTTTTTCAAGAGTCCTTTCATAATTTCCTCAAACCTCTGATCAAGGCCTATTTTAATGTTTATATAGTCTTGCTTTCTTCTCTTATCTTATTTCTATTTCTTTTGATCTCTTGCTTCTGTATGCTATAAAACTTCTTTTTCAAATTCCCTATTCTGCCTTTTATCTCACCACAAATTCTTTCTCCCATAATCCCTACAACTTTATTTAGCATTTTTAATTGATTCGGCACTACCCTCTTTTATCTGATAACTTTTGTCCCCACTCTATCTACTCTAACACACACTCTCTCTGGCTATCTATAATTGTACTTCAATTTTTATCCCATGTCTCTTCTCACATATCTCATACTTTTTATTAACTTCACTAACTGACTCTTTAACCTCATTAACAACTTCTTTTACTTCCTCTATTTCTGTTTTTATTTCTTTATTATTTTTTTCTGTTTCTTCTACTATCTTTTTGATTTTCTATCTCTTTCCTATTCTCTATACTTACTGTCTCAACTGATACACCCTCTTGTATTTTATCTTGCTGTTTCCAAACTTCTGGTATCTGCTTGTTTTATTCTACTACTTTTATTGCATTTGATATCTGATCTGCCTTATCCCTCATCTCTTGCTCCATTTCTTCCATATTTTGCTTTATTTCTCCCATCTTTTCCATTAGATCTTGTTGATTTTCTTTCATTTATGGACTTGTATTTATTGAACTTTTCCATCATTAACTTTTATTGGCTCATTTAATTCCATATTTCAATGAAAAATATTACACAAAAATATAACACCTCTATTTTTTAAACTTAATCAAATTTCTGCTTTATAAAATTTTATTAACATTAATTCTTTATTCTTATTAAATATCCATGCCACTCTGTCTTATTTTAGCTCAACACATGTCAAATTTCCATCAAAGTCTTTCCTTTGCTGTTATATTTTTGTTTTAATTTTAAACTTTCTAATGTCCGCTTTTGTAATTATATATATAATACTGGATGTTTATTTTCTCACTGCTGAAACCAATTTTATAAAACAAAAATAATTTTCATTATGTCGTGTTTGTATATATACGTTATTCTCATTATCACAAATACTTTTTTTTTTTTTTTCTAAATATATTTTTGCAATCAACATTTTTCTTTTACTTCAAAAAACTCTCCTCCTGCTATACCAGTCAAATTTATTTTAATAAAACAGCGACGAACTTATTCTATTTAAACTTTTTTTTTCATCTTTAAAATCTGCATATCTCTCAGGAATATGTGGTTAATTCATTAATAATACAACTATTTTACAAAAATATGTTATATATCCCAGGGACATGTGGTTCATATATTCGAGCCTTGTATTTCAGGTACTATATAAAAAATATTTATCTCAGGGATATAGGAATAATTTTTCATACCCTACATTGTAGGCACTATGTTAATAAAAAAAAATCTATATTTATAAATTAAAACATACAAATATATAAACGAATGATTTTCTCATATATATCAGCGATACATGGTCAACATAATGGCTTCACTTCGCAGTACTATATTAACAAAAATTTATATACCGTTACTGTCAGAATTGCACAACCCACATGCAAATCATCTAAAAGAAATCCACACGTTCTCTACATTCTGACATAACAGAATGCCAATTTTTTCTTTTATAGCCCACTAAGGTCATGGAAAAAACAAGACTTAACTATTTTATGTAAGTTAGTGATTGCGAATAAAGATGACAAATTGCCAAAAGTAATGAGACAGCAGTATTTATTCATGTATATACAACACAAAAATATACTGTATAACGTTAATCACTTGATTTATAACCCAAGGTAAATAAATATACCTATCCAAATTTTTTAAATGCATTTAATTCTAATTATGCACAGACATAATATATGGTCAAGTATTTTTAAATAATTTATATTTAATACTATTAATGTAGACTATTATTATCATTCCAATCCACTGCACAGACATCTAATTGCTCTCACATCTATCAGTTAGCATTAGAACAATGGTGGGGATAGCCTCACCACTATTCTAATGCTAACTGATAGAAGCTTATAAATTAATGATGATCTGATTAATCAATTGTTGTGATCAATTATAGATTACGATATTAGTATGCAATAAATAATAAAAATAATTATAAAATACAGGTTCACATCTGTACTACAATGGTATCTATATAAGAGCATATACATATGATAATTGTATGCCTATGGTAGAATTAACTGTCTACCATATGCATAGCATGTGCTCAGAAGTCTCATACATATTACTACACAACGTGTATGAAAGAAAAGTGGAAGCTACATGTTGGACTGGATCATCTACCTCACATCATCATTTAAACAAAATGATTGCAAGGAATCAGTAATTGCAAATAATGTTACAATCATCTAATACTAATTATCTATAATATTAATAAGCTAATACACATGCGCTTTGCAGATGTCACTATATAAATAAATACTCCCACTTTTTCAAACCCAAGATAAAGTCTTTAAGAAAATATAGAATGAATCCACCTATATTTTCGACCCAACCGTATATGTATGGGCAAATCTGAAGTGTTTGAAATGAAGAGCATGAAGTTATTAATTGATCACTTTAAATTACCTTTTTACTATGTAAATGAATGACGCCAATGAAATTTCTAGAATTTATGATACATCATTCTTATATTAAACATATGTAAAATATTATAGATAATAAAAAAAACATCGTGCTATATAAAAAATAAATGTCTAATACTAATTGTATTTTTATATTGGACTATTTCCCATCACCTAATATAAAAATACAACTAGAACACCATCATCACAAACCTTCAGGAAAACATCTAATACTAATGTGTTACATAAGAATGAGAATCAGATGTAACTCATAACTGGAATTGAAGAATATAAGCTATACATTCTTATCAATAATAGTAATTCAAATACGAGACTAGTTAGATAAAGCTGACATCTATTTAACAGAACCCCAATCTAGCTTGTCTATGCAGCAAGCCTGCCTTCCATTCATAATTTTACTGATTTAACATACTATTATTAACTAAATGAAATGGAAATAATGATTTAATTAATACACATCTTTTAATAGCATGGCAAGAGATAGAGATTAAAAACTAATTGCCTTTTATAAACTAATTTATTGACATTAGTGCAGACTAAATTGTGGTATGATAAAGAGACCAAACTATCATCTCTTGTCATACCTGCTCATAAACAGATTAAGTCAATAACTATTCATTAACACATTTCTTTATATAGTAGACCATTATTAATTAAATATTAGTTTAAAGTTTATACTTATTGTTTCAAAAGTTCAGGTTGTTTTAAGGTATTGGCAGAGTTAATTCTTAAAACCATAGCTATGGTAGATAAAAGTTTAAACCACTATTCCATTCATTTTGGATGCACAGATATCAATTAAGCCTTGGTTTGGTGAGCAGACGTTCATTCAGATGGTTCTTCAAATGCAGGTAGTTTCTCTTTTGGTACTCAGCAATGGGTTTTCATCTTGCCCTCTGTCAAATTGACAGAGCAAAGCAGATAAATGGCTTCTCTACTCTTATGTAGCAGACTTGCTGTAACTATCAGATAAGAATTAATTAAAGCAGAATAATAATAATGACAGAATGATAATCACTTGCAAAATAATATTTACTGGCAGGATCAAGATAGAATAGAAAGATTATCATGAACACAATTTTCAGCACTATTTATACAACTTGGAGTTATCTGTAAAATCCAGATCAGTCTCTTGCAGTTTGGATCCACTGATATATTAGCCTTAGATAATTCCATTTCTTTTACTGAAGTCTGAGTTTTTTTGTCCAATATCCTATTTGCTATCTCATATTTTTGAGTGGGAAAAACATACTTTTTAATTAAATTATTTTAATTAATTTTCTCCTAAATTTTAATTTAGTAATCTGTTTACAAGCATTTTAATTACTTTTTCTAGAATGTCATTTCCACTTTTTTTATTGTTAAATGAAAACATCTTTTTTCTTTTAAACTACTTTTAGCTATATTTAGAATCTATTAGCCTTTTAAATTTTAAAAAAAAAAATTTTGTTTTTAACACAAATTAACTTTGTAATTAATTATACCATATATCTCTATCTGTGCATTTTACAATATACATTTAATTTTTATTTATAAAATTTATTAAAACTTCTACTTTTAAATTTTGTTCATACTTTTTAACACATGAACATGAAATGTATATATGTGCACATATATAGCTCCAATATATATAGTACCAATCTGGGTTACATGGAACACAACAACATAGTTGTGTGTGTACATATATATATAAAGTAAAGAAAAAATAGAAATGAGCACAAACATACATTTTTGTAGATATTTTCTATATTTCACTTGGAATAAAAATAATAAATAAAGGGTTAAATAACTCTAAATTAAAACAGAATTTTATTATGAAATATTTTTTTTTACAAAAAGGTCTAAATAAATAATATTGTGATTTTGAAATTTAAAATCAGGCATGGTTTATTTTTGAAATCTTTTAATTAAATCTTGTCTATTTTATAATTAATGCTTGTATGCATTTTTATTATTTATTTTCCAAAGACTTTATCATGTGGTTGAAGTGTTAGTATTCATTCATTTTATATTTAAAATCCAAAGCGCATGTGCAACAGTTTAATGTTGTTTAAATATTACTGTTTATAAAAAACATTGTGCTATATAAAATAATTGACTTATTATCTATTTTCAAAAATCTTTGATAAGATTTCCAAATGTAGCTTTTTAATTAAAAGTGCTTTTGGAGGGATTAAAATTGTTTCCAATCAAGTGAGATAAAAAAACACAGTTTTTAAATTAGTGTTGTTGTCACCTCAGATATTTCTATAAAAGGACTGATAAAAAATATTAGTTTCAGTTTGGCTTGCAGTTTTTGTAAGAGCTGGTTAGAAAAGTATAGTTTTAATATTTTGAGAAGCAGTGGCCAAATAAGCCAGCTTCAATGTTTGGATAGTATTTTTTTTGAAGACAGTTCTTGTTTTAATATTTCTGTGAAACAGTTGGTTAGCAGAATTGGTATTTGGAGAGTTATGAAAATAAAAATAGCTCCCATGAAGATGTAGCTGAAGTCAAGCCAGTAGATACAGCAGTGAGCAGTCTACTAGTTCTACATACTGAAGTTTTGATTCTCCTGAAGACTGGGACAACTTAAAATAAAACATTTAGCCTGTACAAATGTGTTCTAGAAGAGTTTGCTGGCCTGAAGATCATCAAACCCTAGACAGAAGGGAGAATGCCAACATACCTGATTATATCTTTTTGATTATGACAATTGTGGACTATACCTGTATTAGCAAGACTATCTCACAAAGAGAAGCACAGATAAATGTATATACAATGGTGAGTAGCATTATATATAATGAGAATGAAATTTTAAATAATTTCTTTGGTAAAAATGACATTTAAAAAATCTATATATATTTTAAAAGATAAGAAGTAAATAATTTTGCTTGAATTGAATTAAAATCTAAGTGTAATGATTGAATCATGGACAATTTATTTTGAAAAAAGAAAAAGAGGATATCAAAAATCTTTTTAGATTAATTTAAAGATGTAATTAATTAATTGAGAGTAACCTGTCATAAAAAAACTTTCGACTTACCTGTCAAAAAATTGACTTTATTTTTTTTAAAAAAGAAGGAAAAAGAAAATACTTGTATTGACTGAAAAAAGGAGTCAATTAATAATATTAATTCATATTATCTATATGTTCATAGATATACATGTATGTGTAAATTTTATGTATAGTTCTCAAATGGAATTTATTATGAAATATATAATAATAATTTTATTATTAAATGTCAATTCAAACTTGTTTATTTTATATCAAGCCTCATGCCTGTGTGCTGAATGGGTTTTAAGTAAACCAAATGAAACATATATGTAAGCCATAATAGTAACTTGAATTTTGTAAATCACAAATTTATAATTTTTTTATTATATGTTAATCAAAATCAGAAGGCTTTAATATTTATAGCCATATTCTAAAGATATTAATATCATTTTTTATTGTTAATACACTTGTATTCAATTGTTAAAATTGTACTAAATCATCATTTCTTGGTTACCATAATGGTTATAGAACTTGTATTCTTCTGAGCTAGATTCGAGTATAATGGCAGATATGAGTGGGGATGTATTATTAGTGCTTTTGGGAATCCAGAGATGACCAATAATCATCCTGGTTGACACAAAAGAGAATATTCTTTAAATCCCATGCACTACATTTTATTTTAGTCTTAGAAGTGAAGTTTATAGTTGGCCAGTACATTAATGGTACTAAGTGGCAAGAGCATTGATGATGATCAGCATGATAATGTCCCAGCATTATTATTTAGATTCTTTTTGATTATGTATTCTGATGGATTAGCACTTATGATGGTGCATCCAAATTAATGTTTAAATAATTGCCCTGAGCTGACAATGGCTCAATAATTAGCCTGAACTATAGAAGACCTATTTTCAATCCAGTCATCAGACTGACTGTTGATTTTTTTGTTGGATCATTCATGATGATGAATGGTTATTACTTGGACTCTTACTCATATTTACTTTGACTTATTGTAATGCTGGTTCATTTATAAGTTAGTTATAGTTACTCTAAGGAGTGATTGGCTGATCTCCAGAGTTCTCACCTCTCATGTTTTCTTATAATAGATTATTTCTTATGTATTTTTGTGATATTGAACATTTCTTTAATATTTTTTATATCTTATAATATTTCTCATTAAATCATTATATGAAATATTTTAGTAACTGGGGTTAATAATGGTTTGCCACCACCCAGGGTATGACCCCCTTTCTTCCCCATCCTGTTACAATATATATATATATATCAAGCTTTATACCAAACATCTAAAAAATGATGGTTATAGTCCTTTGGTTATTCATCACAATTAAAAACAAACAATATAGATTGCATTTATTTTAAATAATCACTTTATTTAACAATGAATACAAAAAATGATATTTAAAAAAAAAGTAACAATCTAAGATATCAATTTATAGGAAGAGAAATTTATAATTAAGTTAAAAAGAACTTCAAAAATATTTAATTGCTATGCAAATTATAATAATTCTAGTTTTGTATTTCATAAAAAAAGCTTAGCACAATTAACTTCTATAGAATAAAATTGCAAAAAATAAAAAAAAACATGTTTTTTAATTCTTAGAATAAAAATGAAGACTTGATATTAATCATATACATTTTGTGATATATAATTCTTATTTTAAAGCTTTTCTTGAAGAAATATTTTAATATCAAATAATATGGTATTTGGAAACCCATTAAAGATTAGGTCTCTATTATATTAGTTTCTAATTTTGGATAATAGCAGATTATATTTAAGGATATTTTTATAAGTGAGATATTAAAAGAACAAAAAAGTCAATGTTTGGAATATTTATTTATATGAAAATGATGTCTATCAAAATTCCTAATAATTTCCAAATGAGCTAATCTCATGGAAGTCAATATTTCATTTTATATGTTAGTCTAATCACTCTGTTTGTTATAATAATGTTTATTATTTGAAAATATGAAACTAGGAGCTTAACTGATTAATACTTCATGATTGTTTATATATTTTGGTTTTTTACCATTTAAAATCAATATTATGAAGATTATAATTTATAAGAAAATTCTTCTCAGATTGATTTGAAAAGTTAGACTGCAGGTCAATCGAAACGTAGGTGTATATATATGTACAAATAAAGAGTTTTGCTAAAAAGTGTTTGAAGCAGTTTGGATAAATTGTATTTATAGGATATTGTGGCAAAAATAAAGAAAAGTGTGTTTTTGATTATATTTAGTAATATTAGATTTTTCATGAATATCTTCTAACATGTAATTTGAATTCTGATAATTAAAATTTTAAAATATCTTCAATTTGCATTATTAAAATATTTTTTATTGATTAATTGGTTTAATAAAAAAAGAGCATTTGATTTACAATAATAAGAAAATACTTCAATGCCACAACTATCTTTATATTTATCAGCAGAAAAAAAAAGTTTGATCTGGTTTTAAAACTTTAGCTTGAACTGGTGGGATATTAATGTTTTCAATATTCTCATTAGAAAATCTTGCTTTATTCAAGTAAAGAAATCATGAAAGTTATTAATATTGATGTAATGTTTTAATGTAGTAAATGTATCATCAGCAAGGTAAACTCATAATTTTATATCTGAATCAATATTAAAAGGATGTGAATAATTATTATGAGACAATCTTTAATTAAAGAAGAATGAATTGTATACCTTTTGCAATAGAATTTTAGCATTTTAATACTATTTAACTTTATTTACTCTATTATTCTTTCAAAACTAACATTTTTAAATCTACAGAAATGCTTAAAGGCTACAAACTCGGTTATATTTTGTCCAGTCAACCACTAATAACTATGGTAAATAACTATGGTTATTCATACTCCTGATTAATAAAAATAAAAGAAAAAAGGCAAATATCAAAACACTAGGAAATGAGTTTTTTTAATAGTTATAGAAATCAATTCCAAAGCACAAAGGTTTCTGCAATTAGCATATATTGTTTATCTATTATATTTATTTGACATTTTTTCAAATATAGTCTTCTGACTTCTTTTGTAGTAAATATTTTTTCTGAAAGACATCAGCAATTTGACTAATTGTAGCTATCTATTATATTTAATTTTCTGTCATATCTTTCCAATGAAAACAATAAATATTACTCTTTCTTAGATTAAGTAATATTTATAATGAAAATGAAATTTGCATCTTCATTGAAGATGATGCTCATATTCATCACATGAAGAAGTTCTACTTACAAAAGTGTATCAAGTAGCATCATATCCATTAAGTTAAAAAACATAGCAAATGGATTTATAATCTTATTCAGAATTTTTAAAAAATTTCTAATACTGATTTTTCTTCCATGTAACCCGTGGCAGAATAATATTCCTATATACATTTAATTTAATTATACCAGTTATATTTCTATAATGAACTATATTTTAATTCATGTAACAAAAAGGCACTGATTAAGGACACTTTCATGCTTAATTACATTAAACCAATATTGTAAATACAACAGACAGTTATCAAATCATACCTTAATCATATGGAATAAAAACAACATGGTTTCAAGGATTGTTTCAAGAATTGATTAAGTCATTTATTATTCTGAAAGATTCAATGCAGTAATAGTTGTGATGGTCTTGAGAATTAAAGATCCAAGAATATCAACTCTGAAATTTTTGGGTTTTAAATTTTATATAATCTTCTGATTGGAAAACTACGTTATTATTTATATTCTTTTATTAATACAATTATTAGTATTTTGTTGATATATAGAGAAATAATAAATAAGATGAGAAAAGTAATATCAAAAACCAGATTAAGATTTAACAAGATGATCTTTAAACTCGACTTGTTATTGAGATCAAATAATACCACCAATAAAGGGTATCCAAAATGCTTTTAGCAGCTCCATTTGTTAAAATATAAGTTTTACAAACATATTTCAAACATTTAATTAAATTATCAAGTTGAATAAGTTCTTCTACATAAAATATTTCTTAATTTAATGAAAATTCTATTAGGATTAAATTACCTGCCAAAAATTACATTATTATATCTTTTCCAATAGTTTTTATATCCATACAGAATCACTCTAATTTATCCACCTAAGCTTTAGTTGATAAATGCATACTGATCAGATATTTAACTGCAATTGTTTTTTTTTTATTAATCAAAATTAAATTAAAAAAGCCTGTATGGCATGCAAAAAAACTTGCAGATGATATTATTCTAATTTCTGGCCACAGAGTAATAAAACTTTTTAATAAAGATAAACCTAATCCTATAAAAATAATTTTCATGTTTTACTTTATGGCAAATTAACCTCCATTTAGTTATAAGTAGTAATTGCAAACATTGTTGATTTTTGTAAATACATGGAATACATTTTTTAAAAAGTGCTAAAATAAATCTATTAATATTAGAATAAAATATAAAAAAACAAACAAAACTACTTTTAAATATAATTTTAAAAATTTATTAATCAATATTACCGTCAAACCTTGGAATGAAATATTCAGAGTAGAATTATATATTGCATTTGCCATTTCTTCAGTTTGATACATTTCAGGAATGTTGAGAAGTTTATCAGTATTATTTAATCCATAGGCAATTGCCCAAATGGCATCATACACCAGACTAGCCCAAGAATATTTTCGGGTATTATCCATTTTCAACAAATCTGTATATTGATCTTGAAATTCTAAGTAAGTCTAAAAAGTAATAAGCAAAATGCACTTAACATTAGATCATAAAGAAGAAAGAAACTATTCAATATGCAGACAAACAAAAGTTTTTTTAAATTTGAGTTGCAAATATATATATTGTAACCTTATATTTGGTTCAGACAGAGTTAAGCATTCAATTGTTCTTTTAAAAAAAAAATTAAACTCAAATAAAGATTACTCTTTTGCCAAATAAACATTACCATTTTTAAACTGTATAAAATTTTTATTATGCACTCTAAGTTACGTTAATAAAATATCTGTGTTAAAATGTATTTGAATAATAACTAAAATATCAGTTAATTGACTTAATAGCTATTTAAAGTTAGAATTTGGTAAGTTAAACTTAAAATAAAGTTAGTTTTAAATGGATTATATTTTGGGTTAATTTCAGTAAGTAAATTTAGTTTTGCTATTTTTAAAATATTAGTTATGAATCTGTAATAAATTTCATAATTCTTGTTAATAACTTCCGGATCTGTCTAGTATACATGTGTACAAATGTATGTTCGTGAGTGCTAAGAGAGAAGTTCAAAATGAATTATTTTAAGTGTTAATTATCTTTAAAAGAATTATACATTTCATAAATGGTATTATTTAATATTAGAGTGATTTTAATTATAATTCTTTAAGAACTCATAAATAAAAAATATTTTTTCTAAAAGATATTTGTTTTAAATTAAATAAATGATTTTAGTTAATAATTAAAATAAACTTAAATTGTTTTAATTATTGTATAGACATATGTCTCAAGATCTATTAAGTGACCTGATTAATCAAAAGATTAAAGTTGAGTTAATTTTTAAAAAACCTTACCCCAATACATGATCGACTTTGCAGTATTTTTAGACAAGCATGCACCCATTTAAAAAAACTAAAAAATAAAATACTTGCTTACTTTTTCATTTTCAATTATTTGTTCAACTTACATTTCAATTTACTTTTAACTACTGCATTATTTTATTAGTTAAATAATGTTTTTGTAGAAGCTTCTAAAGTCATTTAAGTAATTTTTTTTCAAGTGTGCTTGCTTTTCTGTCTATAGACAATATCTTTCATTGTAAAATAACAATCTTTATTGTTATAGAAGAATTTCTAAAGTGTAATAAAGATATGAAAATTATGCAATAGACAGATAAGTTGAAGAAGCGTAATGCATGTTTTTACTGTTTCTATGTACTTTATCTTTAAAACCCTTCATTAACATTTTGTTCTTTAAAATGTTTAAAATTATATAAGCTGTCTTGCATTGGTGGTCGAGAGGTCAGCGTGACTGCCTTGCACTTGCAGGCAGTTGCCCAGGTTGCGGGTACGCGTCCCGGCCGATGCTATGACACTTAAAAATATATATATAAGCTAATTACAAAGATAAAGATTATTGCTTTTATATTCTACTAAGTGCTCTGCTTAAAGACAAGCCATTTATATGTAGACAATTTAAAATGTTTATTTTAAAGCATTATTGAGTTAAATGTAATTATTATTATTACAAGGAACTGTCTTGAAAATTATTATCATCTCAGTTATTAAGATAAATATTATAATGGATTATTTCAAAAGTGTTGTAAGTTGGAAAGAGGAAATGAAATATAATCATTCTAAAAGTCTTCATTTATTTAAGATAACGAAAAATGTTATCCATGCTGATATTTTTATTGCCTTGAAGAGGACATTAAATAATTATATTATCTCTAATACAAATAAAATACTACCATGGAATTCCTATAATTCATTTATACATCTATTTAAATGTTTCATTATTCTGCAAAAAAGAAATATGAATTTATTTCATTTATCATTTTTATTAAACTATTACCTAAACTTTTATCACAAAAGCATTGTTCTTACCTGCTTATTAACAATATTTCTTGTTCTGTTTTTCATTATTTAGTTTTTAAAGTGAAGACAATAGTTCAAGAAATTTCTGCATTGAAATACTTATTCATTCATTTGTCTCCTATGTATTCAATGAACCATGCAATATTTTTTCTATATGGACATAGAAAGGACTCCTCAGTTAAGATAAGTTATTTTCATTTTAATTAAATTAAATGAAAAACCCTCAAACTTTCTACCTTTATTTAAATGGAATAAAATGAGTGTAGTATTTTAAATATTGATATTATTATTATTTTGTTATAATTATTGCTTTTGCATTATTTATTATTTTTCTATACATTACATTGGGTATATTTATAATAATATATATATCAAAGTGGGAATTGGTACAAGTAAACTACAAGGTAAAAGTGTGCTAATTACAAATTGTTAAGAGTTCTCAGAATTTATATCCCATATTATTAAACTGTATTAATGTGCACACTATAAAATAGTTTTTATATGCTTAGTATAAGAAAGAATGTATTGTATGAAGTAAGTATGTGAGTTAAAATAGTTTTAAATTCTTAGTGTATGGTATTGTCTTGCATTTATTTTTATATTGGTTTGTATATTTTGTGAGTCAAAGTATGAATGTTTATGTGCACATGAGAGTGTGTGTAGGTTAAATTTCCACGTATGATAGATAATCCATGTCTTATTTATTTATTTATTGATATTATGCCATAGTCAAGTATCAATTGCAGCAATTATGTGATGGTTTTCATTACTATTGAATTTATTAAGCTTTCTAAAGATGAGATTGTGGTTTCTTTAGCACTCCCAGGTCAAATAATCAGGTGTTAATTTGTTTATTACTGTCCATTTCCCACTTTAACTTTATTAGTGTGAATTTTGTGAAAGCATATTTAAGGCATGTACCTGTATGAAATTGCTTAGCTCTACTTCAAGTTATTTTAGGTATATTAATTCTGTGAGAATATTGAGTTTTTATTATCCCCCCTTCTCCCTTATATGCACAGACATGTAAAGCCTATATAAAATCATTTTGTCTGGTATTTATCTATATCAGCAATATCATAAGAATTATATTTAGCAATGATTTTAAATAAAACTAGTATTATAATTTAATTATCATCTTTTAATGATCAGTTTAAAAACATATGTTTATTATTCTGTGTGCACAACTGTTGATTGGTTAGTCTTACAGATAAAAAGTGAGAACTTCTTAAACACAATGTAAATTTAATTATTGTGATTTTTCAAGAATTTACTTGAGGGATAATTTTATTTTAGTTTATGTAAATGCTTATGTCAACAGTAGTTTATACTGCTATATCTATTGCTTATTATTTCAATTCATTATTGCATTATTAAATATTTACATCATGTTTTAAATAAATATTGTCTTATTCATTAAATACATGTATGTGTTTATTGTCATCATCACATCAATTTATCCAAAAAATCTAAATAATAAAGTTATATTAAAGATTGTTGAATTTACGAGTACATTTCATAAATCACATTAAAATAATTTATTCATTTCATTTATTTAAAATAAAATATTATGTTGTTTTGTCTTTATTACAAGTGAGCTTACTGATGTAGTGGATGGCATAAATATACTCTTTCTGCCTTGTACATTATTTTCCTTTGCTTGGTACTAGGTTATGCATCAAGATATTTCAATAAGACTCTTAAGTTATGTAAAAATGAATATTCGTGGGAGAAAAACATTAAATATTTTGAGAGTATTTTATTGTTAGTCAAAGATTATCTGAAGTACTTTATATTTTCACTTTCTCATTTATTATAAAAATAAGATATAAGATTATAAAAATATAATAAGAAGTTAAAATATCTTATGCATAAGAACCTAAGTTATTATTTCATTTAATAATATTTAAGTGTTAAACTAAGTAATTATTTATGGTATTGAGTATGAATAAAACCCCTGAGAAATGGGTAAAAGAGGAATTCAAAGACTTGAATTAAATAAAAACCTTAATATTTGATTTAGATAAAAACCTGAGATATTTATTATTCATATTTATGTGATAATATTTCGTCTATAAGATGACTAATATTCTGAGATGCCAATCTGGGTTTTTGGTGTGTAGGGTTGCAGGTTGTACAGTTCTTTGGCACCTCCAAGTGGTCACCCATATTGTACAACTGTGACTCAGGGTTACAATATATATATATGATTATAATCATCAATATATTGTTATCAGAATCAAACTCAACTTCATAATACTTGTTTATAATTATTTAATCATTACTAAAAGAAGATTATTTTATTTAATATACAGTATATTTAAACAATTACAAAGAATGTTGAATTAAACAAAATATTATTGAAACTCTAAATTAAACATTTTAAATTTAAAGTATAAAAGTAAACAATTATTTCTTTTAGAATTTGTTTTTAAAAGCAATCCTTCCTAATAATTCAACATATACAGAAAATGTCTCAACATAATGATAACTAGAGAAATATACAAAGAATTGTAACATTCTATATCATCATAATCAGTTTTAAGCATTATTGATCCATTATGTAATGAAAAGTCTCTTCAAGTTTAATCTAGTTTCTCAAATCACAAGTTTCTCCTCTTTACAATGCACCTGTAAACTTCCTTATTTCATCCATCCATCTCACATTTAGTCTCTTTTTAGACTTTTATAATGCCTTGAGTCAAATTTAAAACTTTAAACTGTTCAGTTATTATTAACTTTGCAGTTAATAAATATAGTCCAATTCTATGTCAGTGTTTTAATTTTTTCAATAATATTGGTGATACTTATTATTCTCTAACTCATGAATTTTATTTTTGATCTCTTTTTGTTACTTCTAATATATATCTTTTCATACTTCACTGAATGGTCTGAAATCTCTGTATTGCTATTCACTAAAGTGAACTGGTAAACTATATCTATTAAAAATTTTTTTTAAATTATAGAGACATTTCTTTTTAATATCAAATTATTTTCATCAAAAACACTCCATACAAGTTTAATCCTATGATTAATTTTATCTATTACATTTCCATCAGTAATTAATAATCTGATTAAAATATTTGTAGTTAATTTCTTATAATTTATCATTATCTATCTATATTTTTTTTCCTGAGAAAATTCATAGAATATTTTAACATTTATCTTTAGATCTAATTTCTTATTTTCATCTAATAAGTCCCACAACATTTTCTGAAACTTTACAGCATTATTTGTAAATCACATTATCTACAAAATCTACATGACAAATAATCTTCATTTACTTTTATTTCCTTAGTTTTTCATTTTAATTTACAAAATACATATTGTAAAACTACTGTAAAAAGTGTCAAAAATATAGTATCATCTACATATTGATACCACAATCCATTTTACATTTAAGCCAGTAATTTATAACTGTTTAGAAATTATTAGAAAAAGGTAGTTCCACTTTATTGTATCTATCATAGATATATAAATATAACATACATACTGAAACTTCAAATTAAATAATCGAAATAAATATTGTTTAAAAAATACCAAAAGAAGATTATTTAGTCTGCTTTTGTAATTTAAATTAAAACCAATTAATTTGAAGTTTTAAGTAAATTTTTCGAAATTAAACTGGATTATAGTAATGATACTACACATGGAAACATCACAAACAAATAAAATAAAAAATTAAGCAATTATCAATAACATTTTATAATTTGAATTTAAACCATTTAACTTGACGTTTAATAACTTTTCAAAATTAAACTGGATTGTGATAATGATACTACATAAGCATAATATCAAACATAAAAATAAAAAAATAAAATAACGCAATTATCAATAGTAAAATAAAAATTATATACATGTTTACAAATAGATAAATTTGTACTCAATTTAATCAAAGTAACAAAATTTTAAATACAATATGGATGAAATATAGCATTGTAAAACTATGTAAGACAATAAAAAACTAGAAAAAAAATAGAAATTATGAAAGTAAAAGATACAATGACAGTATTTACTTTATTTAATTACTTATGCAACACGAAAATACTGCATGTATATATAAATTCGCCATCATCATCATCTATCTCTTTTATTTGGATTTCTAAACTGTGTAATGAAAAAAATCATAAAAAAAATCACAAATCTATTAAGTTAATCTGCAGCCTATTTCTGTTATTCTAGTTTTTAAATAACAGCTATTAAGACACGTTGCCATATATATATATTTATAAAGTTACGTATATTATTTTGAAGAAATACAGACATCGATTTGTAATATATATATATATAATATTTAAATATATGTTTATTATCTATACTAAACTTATTGTAATTACAAGGGAGTTGAACTCTAACTTCCAAAACAATAATATTGCCATAAACAATGGCTTTGTATATTTCTATTCTCGGATTTTTAATGAAATGGATGGCTGAAGAGTTGGAGAGTGGAGAAAATTGAAGCTTGTCCATTAAAGTTAAAAAATTGCTATCTTAATATAAACTGAGCACTGACTGTATATATGTGTGGGAGATGGTGATCTGGACCAACTGATGAATGCTGGTTCAGCATGAAATATGTATATTGGTGATTATTTATCTTCTTCACATGTATGTGGTCACGTATTTCAGTTATATAAAATATATTGGATAGATTTACAATGCTTGAAAGTTTGAGTTCAAGTCCCTTATAATTAATATATATATGTGTGTGTAAGCAATGATGAGTAACATCACATTCTCTGGAGAATTAAATATAAATTAATATTACAATTGAAATGATTAATTTTTTATTTATGTTAGCTATTAAAAAGTTAAAATAAAAAATTGATATAGAGGCTTATTTATTTTGGCATCTGGATTTTTTTAAGATAGTCCAGTCTAATTGCGATGCAATGCACTGTAGTTTCTTCTTTATTGGAGTCAGGAATCTCTCAGCGACTAAGCCCAGAGAAACCTGTTAGCCACCTTACCTTTCCATTCCCCACCTTAAAATTTTCCCATATTCTTCTCTATCCTGCTCCATCCCATTCCACAACATAATTCACAAACTCCATGGCCTTTATATCTAAATCCTCCTTATCTTTCCTCAAACCCAGCATAAAAACCAAGAACCCACTTCCTGCATAATCACTTTGTTTATATTTATTCTTCCTCACCTTGATTATTTATACCCTTTCTACTTGCAGGCATTTACATTCAATTAACAGATATGTAATATTTTTTATGCCTTCCTTACACAACTTGAAGACTAAATCATACATATTTTTGCATTTATGTGTATATTCTCTTGTTGCTAAAGATCCTGATCAAGCCTTAAACAGTAAACTATTTTCCTTGCTATTATTATAAATTAACTCAAACCCAATGTTCTGTTTACTCCTATATATATTTAAATAATCAATAAAGCAAGTCATATGTAGTGTGACATTACTTTTATGAGCTTGCATTTACAAATATGTAATATAGGGAATGTACCAATAGCTCAAACAAGCTCTTAATTGATATGTACGATAAGATAAAAATATTTAAAAATCTCTGTCTAGAACATTCCCATCCCCAAACCAATTGGTTTCGAGCTTTTGGCTTACCTCAATTAAGAGCTTATTTGAGTTATTTGTATGCTCCCTATATTATATATTTAAACTCTTTTTACACTCCATACTAGTTTTCCATCTCTCCAACTTCCTATTTATTTATTCATGCATCTATTCTTCTATCCCATTCTTTGCCATTATAACGCTCAACAATTCTCCTAATACAATCATCCCATCTTTTGTATAAGTTTACTGAGATAAATTCTTTATCAAAATCTGCATACCATACTACCTTTCTCATTCATCTTGTTGCCTGATCATTACTCATAACCCAATTAAATACTATTTTTGCTATACTCTTATTATCCATAAATTGCAATCTACTGAACATTTTCATTTTGCTTTTTGCATCTCTCATAAAAATTTGACCATCCCATTTCTCATTGAATTGCCCACTTTGCCATCTACATATCTGCATCTAATGCAAGTCTTCCTATTTCTCCTTGTACTTTTTCTAAGTAATCTAACACCCCTTTACTAACACATAATACAGCATTACCATATGTTAACCCTGCTACTTCTATTCCAATACAATTCTAGCTACCTCATATTTATTTTATGAAAACACTCTTAATTTCTTTATCAATCTCTTTTTTTTCTTTGCTTCATTTATCAATTTTTTCTTCCATTCATCCAAGAAATTTCTCTGATTGCTTAAGAAGATTCCCAAATAGTTATACCTATTCACCACACTTAACCTTATATCCCCCAATACAAATTCTTTCTCTTCTGTTTCCCTAGTATTAATCATCATTAATTTTAATTTTTCTTTACTAAATTTAACCCCCATATTTTTACTGACCCTTGTACATGTCTTCAGTATAACTTCCATATTTTCCCTACTTTCTGTACACAAAAAGACAACATCCACAAATTAAAGACCCAATAATGTATATACACTCTTGCCACCTATTAATGGTATCTCTACCCCTCTTTCTAATCTTTCTATTGCTCTCTCCATTTCTCTCAAATACAACAAAAACAAAATAGGTGACATAGAGCATCCTTGTCTTAGCTCCACTCCATTTTTAAATTTAACTGATTCTATATTCCCTAATTGATAAGTATAGTAATTATTTTCATACAATCTCATAAGATTTACTAAAACTCCATCCATCTCCATTCCCAAATTTACTAAACGTAATCATAGTCTATTTCTATTTACTCTAACATATGCTTTCTCTATATCTATATTCTGGCCTTGGGCGCCACAATCTGACCTTTACCTATGTTGTGTAACTATGTACACATCGAGCCCACCACGTTACGCCACAATCTACCCTCTCACCCTACGTATATTTACATGTATATGTGTACTCCACTTCCCCCAAAATAAATAATATAATATAGTGAAAATCGCCTAACCGGGTTCTAGCTCTAATAATTAATGAGATATTCAATTAAATGCTTTACTAGCTCAAATTTCTTAAAATTAACTTAGGTTCTGTTTTAAACTAACTCAAATAACTATTTCAGAATTCATGAGACTAGAAGTGGAAATAAGGGTGACAAAGTAGATTACATTGAGATAATATCCCATAGGATACCACCTCAATGGCATAAGAACACTATCCCCCCTTATACTACTATTACATATAATAACTACATAGTATTCTTATGACTTCTGCAACTTCTAATCACTAAGACTCATTTAACAATTAAAGTATTAATATTTTATCTATAATAACAATAATAGTAATTATCTAGCTCAAATGAAATAATCTCAGGTTCTTAAATTTATTCAAGGTTAAATTAAAATAAGGTAGCAAAATATGATAAGGGATTTTGTGTCATAATTTACTACTCTGAAATTAGACTAACAATAAAACAATAATAATAATCACAATCTTCATTGTTTAATCTAACTAGTACAGCTTTTCTTTCATCGCAAATTTATAACCGTAATAAATTAGTTAATAATCTAATATCCTCCTTTTTTTTTTTTATCTTTAAGTAATAAAATAATTAATAAGTGGCAGTGTTTAGATAATCTGATAAAGCAAGTGTCAACTAATAGCATACAATTTAGCAAATTATTATGACAATGGATTTATGACCAGTAACGCAACGCAATTTTATAATTATTCAATTACAAAAAACATCAATAAATATTTAAGATTAAATATACTTCTCTATTTATATTTTGTGCAAACAATTATATACTTAGTTTAATGTTGGTAAAAATATCCTGTGAATTCATGCAATGATGTAGAGAAAACAAAACTCAGACACAAGTTTTAATAAACAAATTTTAGAATTTTATTAACAACAATCAAAATTAAAATAAAACAAACAAATCTATTTACATTTATTTACAAGGGATATCCTCATTTTTCTTTACGCTACAATAGTTGAATTATACATTTTTAGATTTCTTTATAGTTAATTTAAATGATTATACCTTTTATAAGTTATTTATTTATTTTTCATTAGGTTTATTATATTACTTATTTTAACTATTTTATGGGTAATACTATTCTTTACCCTTTCATATTAAAGTTACCGTATTATAAATTATATATGTGGATAAACATCATTTATAAACATTATAAATTTACAATCAATATGGTTTTTCCTCTTAAAAAAAATTACATTTTCTTGTAACTCTATATAAGTCACTCTGCATATTGTTCAAATATTATTACTACCTATAACGTTTGTTCCCTAATGCTCGTAAACTCTAATACATTTATTCCATAAGCCATACTCATGTATAATGCCATAACACAGGTTTAATTATCACCTATTTCAGTTTCACATATATTATAATTATCGAATGTTATTACATTCTTTAAATATGCAATACTTATATTTTTAAATATAATCAACAATAAGAAAATGTTAAATAATTTTTAATATTTTTGTATATTTCTATTTGGATATATTTTTATAAAATTATAGTTCATTTCTTAAAAATTAAAATAATTCTCTGACCTTTTTTTCTTAGGATATCTGCATCTCTCTTTCAATAATCATAATCTACTCTTTGTTAATACTTAACTATTCTTATTTCAAATAACAGCATGACATACATTCTAAAATATTTATTGTTTCTTTTCAATAGACTTATCAAATAACGATGTAGTTGCAAGAAATACAGATAAAGATAGCGAAAGATGTATAGGATATCGGGAAGATAGATAGATAACTTATCAAAATATATACTTCAAAATGTATGGAACAGTGTGAATAGGTCCGACATTCATTGTCTAATAACCCTGGCGATAAGCATGATGTGGCAGCTATTTATTCAGCTTTACCAAACATCTAATACGATTCACAAGAAATATAAAAATAACACTGTCCATGACAACATGTGTAACAGTCGTAGGGCTTTGTTAACTACGCTGATTACCATCTAAAACTACTTATTATTTCATTCCCTGTAGCATCCTAGTTTTTTAATACATCCTCTTGGTTTCCGAATCTCCACGTACTACCAAGTCACTACCCAAACTATCTCTCAAGATTTTTACTATATCCAACATCGATAAAACTAACTACCTTTTAAAACAATAAACAAAATTCACTAATATAAAACATTTCCCTATTCCATAAGAACAATTTGTCTTGCTTTATTACACTGTAGGTTCAACATCTACGTTTTATTAAAATAACACTTAAATATCCCAATCGGAAAATTAACAGAAAATATCACATAACCATCGGTTATATTGAACTATATTAATAACACATTAAATAATTATTGTATGCATATTTTTAAAAAATCTAATTACATCTCAAAGTGTTTTAGAGTGTTGTTTTTCAAAATGCGTTTTACAATAATTATAACAATAAAACTTTTGCACTATATTCATTCGATTCACAGCTGATATAAATAAATCAAACATACATTATATCATTAATAACCATAAAATGTTACCGAAATAATCTTTATCTTCCTATTAGAGTTCGTAGTAGGCTTCTTTCTCTTCGAGCATCGCAAAACATACAAATTTCCACACACATACAATTTTATTTGAACATTCAAAAATCAAAAACATATTATTTTATATAATGTTATATCACGAATTAATGTATTTGTTTTTCCTATCGCTATCTAAAACTTAATGTTTAACTTAGATTAATAAAGAAAATAATTTAAACCATAATCACATATTTTTCTGGCGGTAAATCTTGGTTAGTCCCCTAATATTTATTATTTCTTCTTTTGTCCGAATGTTCTTCTTTCTGCTTATTAAAGTTTTAAATAACTTAGTTCATTTAACAAACTGTTTAGACGATCTTTAGTTTTAATGTTTAATTCAAAATTATTAGAAAACATTTATTTAATTATCCCACGAAGCTTTTAATGTTCGGGCGAATATTACCTCGGCACGTTGATGCATCTTTATTTCTAGCTGAACTACAATTATTTAATCATTACGGTACCAATTGCGTTTTCCATGGATCCAATATTTTATATTTATTTCTCTGTAAAATATTTTTTCTTCTTTAGGCAAGTATTTTCCTTGGTAATTTCACTTTCAATCATTATTAATTTATATACAACATTTTCGATCTTTAACTATTTCTGGAGTATTTGCTCAAGTCATCTTAAAGAAAGCAATTCAAATTATTTCAATAATAAAAATTCTTTTTGTCCATTTATTCTTATACGAATAATACTTATTTTTATTTTCCATTATATTCATTAACTTTGTGCACAATGTCCTTTCATTAATTTTATACGTCGAAAGCAGTTTTCATAGTAATACGCTATACAAACTATATCAACGAATAACATTAACATTTTTGGAATATTATAAAATTTATAACTTGGTTTTCTAAATCTATCCATTTTCTATTGAAAATTCAGATTATATTTTAATAGAATCCACTAGCAGGTAACTGTGAAGTTAGTGAAACATTATTATGAGAACTTTTTTTAAAAATTTATTCTAAGATTCTCTTCGGAAGATTTTAAATTGTCAGTTGGTTTCTTTCAAAGATATTATTAAAGTTATAATAAAATTGACTGATAAATTGAAGAAAGAAAGAAATTTTAAAGAGCTTAAAATTTTACCTCTGCTCTGGAGTCAACACATTTTTTGTTCTCCTCGTTTATACAATTAATTGGCACGATTTTTGTTGTCTGCCAAGATCTATCTTTTTATTGGTCACTCCCTTCTTTGGTTTATAAACAATTTCTAAAGTTTTAAAATCGTGATGTAATAGACTTAAATATTAATCTATTATTATTTTTAAATTAATTATTATCTATTACAATTTAACTATCTTTTAAAATAATTTCAAAACAATAATCAATAAAAATGTATAATACTTATTTTTTATTATGATGTGTGACAATCCCATCCAGTTCTATAATATACTATTTAAATATTTTAATTATTTGTATTAATTTAAACTGGTGCTTATACATAAAATATTCCAGACAGTCACGTAGACATTTCCGGTGTTTAGTCTAGTTTTATCTGTTTTATTAAATTTGCTACTTATATTATTTAAAATGATTATATAAAATTTTGAAAAATAATTTAGAAAAATATAGAACTAGATGCCATCCTCACCATCACAATACTTATTATTAAATATATCACATTAATCTTTTATTGCTTATTCATAATTTATAATTTTAAATACTATATAATATTAATTTAAAATTTTTTAGTAATTGACCATTTATAATCATCATTGACCTATAGAAAAGGGCACAATATAAACCATGTATAACTGTTTACCTGTATTTCTACTTATATTTATACATTATACAGCTACAAATAAACTATCTCCTATATGCCTGTCTGATCAAAAACGTTCTCGCATTTCTCCCATTTATATTACTTTCTTCAATCCATTTTGCAATGCTTCCAGCCACCACATATTCAAAAACTTTATATAACACTTATGTTACCACTATTGGTCTATAATTGCTTAACTTTGTATGATGCTTATCCTTTCTTTTAAATAGTAGCCTTATTTTTTTTTTACTCCAACTATCCCAAAAAATTCTCTTTGTGCGATCTTATTAAAATATAATAATAGATTTAATTTTGCCCTATTTCCTAAATTCATTACCATCTCTGCTGCCCATCCACCTAAACCTCTTGCCCTTCCACTTTTTAATTTCTTCTCTGCTTCATTCAATTCATTTTCTGTAAACCTAATATTTCCATTACTATATGCTTTTATATTTGTTATTACTCTCTTCTTCACATGTAGATTGTCTCTAATTCTTCTCTAGAGCTACATTCTATTTCCTCATCATCTAGTAATACTATTTCTCTCTCTCCTATATTTCATGTTTTAATGTATTTTCAAATTTTTTTACTTCCATCTCTTCCACTTAAATATCTTCCAACAATTTACTATTTAACTTGATTCTCTCTATTATTACCAATTTCACCCAATTTCTTTTTTAAAAATAATTTTCCCATTTAACATTAACATTTTCTTCGCTTTATTTGTTCTTAATACCACACTTATATTCTCTGCATGCTTTTTCTCTCTTTTTTACACTTTTAATAACTCTCACTCTTTTATTACTTCTATTCTTTCCAATATTCTCACCTAAAACTCTATTTGCCATTTTTCCTACTTCACCGCACCAGTCCTTATATCCATTCTCAACCAACTCTTCCATAATTTCTTCAACTTTTTTTCTCCATCCACATTTTTCACTATTCTTTCTATTTTTATTACTATTTTTCATCACTTTACTAACCATTTCTATTATAAAAATATTATGATCACTATTACATACTCTCTTTTCATTATCAAACACTTTAATTTTCTGTATTTTATTCATTTCCTCTTTCTCTCCTAATACGTAATCTATTGTACGAACTACATTATTTCTAGACCATGCATATTGTCCCTCAAATATTTGATAAATTTCAATTCTCAAATTCAGTATCTGACAAAAATACTTCAAGAGCTGTCCATTCTTGTTATCAACATCATCAATTTTTTCAATATGTCCATTCATACCTCCTATGATTATTTTCTTCCCCTTTTTTGAAACTCTGTATATTCCATAACTAAGCATTCATATATGCTACTATTCCACTCCATTTTATTGTTTGACTATCTCCAGTGGCTATATACACTATAACCACCATCCATTCTTGTCTTTCTAATCTTATCTTATACCATTAATGTTTTTGACATTTAACAGTATTTAAATATTTATGCTATGCTATCACCCCTTTTTTCTTTTTTTTCTATTTATACCCTGCTATATCAAGTTTTCCAGGGTAGGTTCTTTTTCTTCTCTTAGATGTATTTCCATTACTGCTAATACCTCAAGCTCTTCATTTTTAACTGCTTGCTTTATTTCCAGCCACTTTCTGCATTCCTACCACCTTGCATGTGCAAATATCCAAATTTTAACAATTTCTTCTTCCTAACTATTTTTTTTTATAAATTCTTTTGACTCTTTCTTTTCCATTACATTTATAAGTAACTTGATTACCATTAATTTTACAGAGCCATTCCCTACCCACATCTACATTTATATCTAAATTAGCTACCCTTTGTTTATTTCTTACACCCCATCCATATCTAAATTAGCTACCCTTTGTTTATTTCTTACACCCCATCCATTCTTCTACTTTCTGATAATACTGCAATTTAAAACTCCACCCTTCTTTATAAGTTTCCCAAACTACATAAAACTTCACTTTCTTGTTTTGCTAAGTGTAATTCGTCTTTACTATATAACTCCTTCTTAATAATAATAAAAATCCCACACATCCACAAACATAACATCATTTCTCTCTCATATTTTTTTTATTCTCTCATTTATAGAACATGCCCTATCTAACGTATACCTATTGTCAAATCTTGGTACTAATCCAACTATTCCTACACTATGTTTAACTTATCAATTCTATGCACTCATCCATTACTTTCTCCGATGGTTCTGATAAATTATTTGTCACTACCATAACATGCACATCTTTACCCCCTTCTTTCTTTACCTTATCTGTAACATCTTTAATTCTAGCTCCAGGCAAACATATTCTTATATATCTGTTTCTATTTTTTCTTGAAATTACATCTCCACATTCTCTAATTAGCAAATCTCCTATAAATACTGTCTCATAGTGTACTTTCCTTACTTCATCTGTAACATTCTCTTTCACCTTCTGGACTTTCTTATCTATTTCTTCCTTATCATTTCTATTCAATAATTCTTTTATCTGCTCACACTTCATCTCTACCAATTTAAATTTTGCTTCTACATCCTTTACTTCTTCATCCATCTTACTTATTTTTTGACTAGCCATCCCTTTTGCACTACTTATTTTTTCATCCCTATTTCTTGTCACTCCACTAAAAACATACTCTATTTTATCTTCTTCAACTACATTTTGCTCCATTTTTTTCTGTTTTTCTCTTCACCTATCTATACTTAAAAACCATTTTTTCACCTCTTTTATCACATTTACCCAGTCTACATAACCATCAACCTGTTACATCCTTCCTAATCTTATGTAAGCATTTCAAATCATAAACTACCACAGCATGCCCAATTTTTTTCTGACCATTATATATACATTGCAAAATACAAATACAGTCCATAGTCCTTATTTTTCAAATCTCCTACTCTACTCTTCAAGCCCCTTTATACAAAATGAGAAAAACTTTTCTTTCTTTCAATAGTGATCGATAAACATGTGTTTTCTTACCTTATGCTTCAAAAACATTATCTTCTTTCTCAAATAAATCACTCTCTTTCTGAAGTTAAAAAATTATTTAATAAAAAAACTACTAAAAAAAAAACAACTAATCTTATGTACAACTTAATTTTGAAGCACACACAGTCAAAAGAAATATATATTTTCCATTTTATATTTAAGCTGGAGTAATGAAACACTTTCCAAAGATTATCAATATTATTCTCGATCTTTACAAATCCAATTAAATCTATCTTTCTTCACCCAATTTTTTTTCACTTCCATCCAGTAAGCAAACAATTTTAGTAGTACTAATTTTCCAAATGATATTCAAACTATTAACAAAGCATACATCGCGCTTTCTGGAGCATTAAATATAAATTAATATCACAAATTAAAATGATTAAATTTTTATTTGGGGTAGCTATTAAAAAGTTAAAATAAAAAAATGATGTAGAGGCTTATTCTCTGGATTTTTTTAAGACTGTATACCTGTTAACAAAGCATCATAAATGAATCTTTAGATATTCCATCCACAAATATATTGCTAGTGGTTTTATTGTTTTTCAATTCCGCCACTAAAATTACAGATTTGAAGTCATTAACTAACTATGTGGATTATGTTTTGTGTTTGTTCAAGTTTACATAAATCCTATTTATAAAATAAATGTTCATTCTCATTGACTATGAATTAGCCTGAATCTGTAGATAAGACTCCAGTTGCAGCTAAGAAGATGAAATCCAGATGTCGTAATTGTTAGATCTGAAAAAATAATTTTGTTGGAACTTCATGAGAATTCCATTTTTTTTTGCCATAATTCTTTATTTGTAAATTTGTGATTGAATATCCAAAAAGAGAATCTTGATTTGAGTCAAATCTTAGATGGTGAAATTATATTTTGAATTATTGGCAAGAATATTGCTTAACAGCTTTTTATACAGTTTTTGT
This sequence comes from Epiperipatus broadwayi, assembly GCA_028023455.1. Classification (NCBI taxonomy): domain Eukaryota; kingdom Metazoa; phylum Onychophora; class Udeonychophora; order Euonychophora; family Peripatidae; genus Epiperipatus; species Epiperipatus broadwayi. Next base: position 5,966,555 of record JAQFVV010000041.1, on the reverse strand, counting down.
GAGACAACTTCTTTTCTGAAACTTGGTGAAAGAATAAATAAAAAAATAACCCAATGGAAAAAAGTAGATTTTAGTGTGCCAGTAATATTTCTCATGATGAAATTTAATTAGATATCTAAAATTTTAGTGTGGGAACTTTTTTCCAAACAGAGCAAAATATTCATTAGCAGAATATGCTAGTGATAAAAAAGCTTTCTATAAAATATTCACAATAACACCAAGTAATGCCACACATCTTTCCAAGATTCTCTAAATTAATTTTGATCTAAGTTTTAAAAAAAATCAAGAAAATAAGTTAATTATTATCCCAGAATACTTATAAATAGCATGGGAATAAAGATATATTTCAGTCTATTATTGAAAAAAGCTTATACTGAATATTAGATAATTTACTGTTGCAGATGAAAAATTGAATATATTATTTTTATTGTATCAGGAATCAGATTCCAATCTTTGAAAACGATTTTAAACTTTTTTTTATAATTTTATTAAAAGATTTTTCTATTTCAGAAAAGGATTTTGAGAAATCAAACTAATATCATTAGCATAGATAAATTTTATGCATTCTGCATCTAGAATGTCACTGATAAATATATTAAATAAAATTTGTGAGAAAATTGATTCCTTTGTATAACTCGAATTTTTTTTATTGAAGCACATTTTGACACAAAAAAAAATTAATGGTTTTTCTTCATTTAAAAATTTCAGAAACTTTTAGATAGCTATTTTTCAAAACAGAATCATAAGATGAGATTAGACTAATAAAGATAGCAACAATTTTAAATTTATTTGGAGTTTTTGAAAATAAAATTCACAGAAGCTTTTTCCTGCATAAAATTTATGCAGTTTATAGACAAATAGCTGTCAGTTATTAGTTAAACTCTTATTGCTGTGATTCTCTTAAAGTGCTTGTAGGGAACACTTAATAATGATAATGGGTGACATTTTTTTGTATTGTTTGCTCGTTTTATTTGGTTTTAAGATTGTTATCTTGTCAAGCGCTGTTAACCGAGAGGTCATCGCGGCCACCTTGCAAGCAAGAAGTTGGTTGCAGATGGTTGTGGGTTCGCATCCTGGCTGGTGCTATGACATATGAAAAAAAAAAGATTGTTATCTTTTGTTTCTATCCAAATTTTTGAAAAACAGTGTTATTTATTGTTTTTCCAACCAATCATTGCTTTTAAGTCGTAAATTATTAAAAAAATCTGAAACTATGTATCTGATCTTCAGACCTTTCCTGATTTAAGACAATCAAGAGCAAGTTTAAGTTCATCAACATTTACAACTTTTATCTTTCAAAAACCAAATTTATTGTACATTTAGACCATAGAAATACAGACAAAAAAGTAAAAAAAAAACAAGTAAATGATTATGAAATAGCATGCAAACAAAAAATAAAAAAAAGATATATTTGAGTTAATGTTTGCACAGGAAACTTTTGTGACTTGTTTGTTGTTCCAAAAATAGACCATAGAAACCCAATTTGTCTAAAGTTCATAGCAGGGAAGATTAAAATGAGATGCTGTTAGTAGGTAGTATTAATATCCGTGTTTGAGTTTTATGAAATGATGAAAAGCAACAGCCACCCAATAATCAGCAAAGTTGCGGGGAGCTCTATCCAATTGCAATGGAGTCCCAGATTTGTGTAGCTGTGAAGGGGTCAGCAGTGCGCATATCTCTATCCCTTTCCTTGTTTAGTATTTGGCAAAATGCTGTGAATATATTATTCAAGGTCTCAGCCTGGAGTACCAGCTTACAGCGCAATGCCCAGATGGAAAAGTTAATTATGGCCAAAAGCCGTATCTCAGAGAATATGCCCTTTTCAATTACTGTCTTGAGGTTCATTTCAATTTGATTTCTTGTCATGTTTTGTTGAAAATGAGTTCTTAAATTGTTCAAAGTTGTGCATTCGAAGAGGAAGTGATCGGTAGTCTCTTCCTGTCTTTGACACAATGTGCAATTAGGGTCAATATCTTGCCCCCTTTTATAGTGGAGAAAGGCATTTATTGGGAGGGCATGCAGGTTCGATTTCAATAGAAAGTCCACAATTTTTGGTGGCAACTTCCAGAGCTTGGTCATCCTTATCATTCGAGGGATGTTGATTGAAAGGCAGCTGGGAATCCTCTGTTTTTGATGGTCAAGAAGATCAAACACTTCCCAATACACAAGTTTTCTTTGAAATAGGGTTGATGTTGGTTTGATGTTATCAAAGATAAAGTTGATCTGCTGTTGAAGGAGCAAGGCACGTCCTCTGGGGAGTGGCCAATCAGTAGGTTGAATGTCCTTTTCCGGAAGTGGGCATTGAGCACGTTCATTTTCCTTGAAGATGTTGTAGAGTACATTAGGGATGCGTTGTAAGTTGAATATAGTTAGCGAGTGTAGTGAGAGACCATTTAAAGTTTTGGGCTTTTGGAGGATTCTCAAGCTAATTACGGGTAATCGGCCCGCCCAACACAGTTTTCTACAGGCGGTTTCTACTTTGTTGATGAATACCTTGGTGGGGATGAACCCTGCCAAATAGTATATTATTTTTGGAAGAATGAGAGCATTTAAAAGGGCTACTTTCCCAAATAGGGAAAGGTATATTTTTGACAAAGATGCGATTGTGGTTTCAATTTTCTCTAATAATGAGTCCTGTATCTCTTTACGCATCACTGTGGGTGTTTTTGATAGGTGAAATCCTAGAAATTTCTGTGGCACTGCTTCAAATCCACCAGAGATCTTCTGGCCAGTAAGAATTGACCAAATAGCTGATTTTTTTGGGTTGACAAGGAAACCAGATAATTTGGCATGGTGATCAAGAAGTTGTTTTAGCTTACCCAGTTCATCATGAGATGAAAGAAACACAACTACATCATCCATATAGGAGATGTGATTGATGTTCTCATTAAGTAGTGGAACAGTGATACGAGAAAACGTGGCCTCGATGTTCAACAGCATTGGATTAATATAGGCAGCAAAGAGAAGTGCACTCAGGGGAGAACCTTGGGGGATGGAGATGTAGGGCATAAAACCCAGGGCAATGTGACCATCTAGGGACAAGAACACTTCCCGATTGTAAAGAAGGTTCTCAATCATTTGAATGTATACGGGTGGTACATTTAGCTGTTCCAGAACACTGAGAAGAACATCAATTCTCATGGAGTCGAATGCCCCAGCTATATCAAGTTGGACTGCAATGGGCCGGGATTTCCTTTGTCTCTGCACATGATCGACCAGAAGTCTGAAGCGGCTGACAGTGTCAGATGTTGAAGTGCCTTTTTTTGCAAATTGATAGCGCAAAAGTTGTTTAATTATGTTATATTGAATCTTGTCTTTAATGATGCTCTCGATGATCTTTGTCAATAGAGGAATCATTGAGATAGGATGCAGGTTATTGAGATCTGGTTGTGCATCACGCTTCTTTAAAAAGGGTACCATGGAGATGGGACATAGGTTTATTAGGTGATGACTTCCAGTGGCGATGAGGTCTATCATTCCGTGGATTACTGGGATAGTAAAAGCTCTTAGGTGTAAAAGTAGAAATCTGGGAATTCCATGCATGCCAGGATGGACACTTTCTGGAAGTGATTGCAGTTTGTCAAGAATATCACCATCTGTGATGTTATGTTCCATAGGGTTGTTAGTAACAAAAACTCTACGGATGTTAGTGACACCAATAGGTTGTAATTTTCTTTTGTAAAAGTCTCTTATTTTGGAAAGCATGGAGAGGCCGATATATTGTTTACTGTGTATCTTGATCGATGAGGGTGCCTTGTTTTGTTGGTTGGATCCTAGGGCCCATCTGATGTAACCTCAAGTCCAGCAGTGTTGATATGCTAAGTAACTGCGTGCTTGTTTAATTGATAGGTATTCAACCAGGGATTGTTGGGTAGCTTTGTATTGTAGTTTAAGGCGAGTAATTTCTTGGATATTTTGCCTTTGTATGGGCAAATGTTTAAGTGTGTCGGCTATCTTGTCCAATTGACTTAGTAATTTGAGGGGACCTTTATTATGTTGAGTGCATTTATGAATATGTGATTGTAGAATATTTATGAAGTTATTCCATTTATCACATGGTGAAAGTGTGTTTATATTAGCAGAGTTGAATGATATGTAAATCTCAGAGATGAGTTGTATAGTGGCAGATTCCTTTGTGAGGATCCTCATTGTTCATGGAATGTTGCCATATGAATGTGTGTTATCCACAATTCTGATAAGGACCTCTAGTGCCATGTGTTCCATAAAGACAACAGGCCACAGGTTAGCTTCAATGAAAGGAGCAAGTGAAGGAGAAAAGTATAAAAGATCAATGAGGGACTTAAACCGTGATGAATAGAATGAGAAGGCAGACACATCAAAAAGCTGTCTTCCACTTGTAAAGGTGTTGCTCAGTGATTTTAAGTGACTCCTTTCAAAAGAATCGTATGTATGATTAAAGTCACCCAACATCAATGCAGGAAAAGGGTTAGTTCTTAAGACCGCGTTGATAGTGTGGATGATTCTATAGATTATATCTGATGCTTTGGTCATGTAAACATTTATTATGTTAAGTGTCCATCCATTTACCTGTATAATGGCTATGAGGCAGTTAGAGTCTATATGAATTATTTTGAAAAAGGTTATTTTAGATTTTTTATTAAAAAGAATTGCTACTCCACCAGATGCAGAGGAGGAGAAGCAATAATGGAAGTATCCAAATTTTTGTATTCTCTGTATGATGTTTTGGTCAGATAGTGTGTGAAGTTTTGTTTCATTGAGGCAAAGAACATCAGGTGTATTATGCTTAAGCCAGAATGATAATGCTTGGATTCTGCAAAGGAAGTTCATGCCTCTGACGTTAATCGATGTTATGTTGAAAGTCATCATTGATAGTGAAACCGCTCTCTCGTGTGGGAGAGTTTGCCTGATTGGAATGTGATCCAGTTTCTAAGACCATAATATTCTGTTCCAGCATCAAATTGGTGGGGTGATGATAAGGTTCAGATTGTATTAGGTTCTTAGATAAGTTGAGGTCTGGTGGAATAGGTTCAGGAATAGGCCACAATGATGGAGATAAGTCTATCAGTAAGCGTTCATTATCTTTTTCATGTTGACATGAGGCCACTTTATTTTGAGACAAAGGGTCAATCAGTTGTATGTTGTTATCTTGGTCTATTGTTTTTGTTTCATTTGTGAGGTTATATGAACTTGTGACTTTTGGAGAACGGTCTCTTCATTTTTTTTCACAAGGTCTATTTGGTGGGGGAATATTAGTCTTTGTTGCATCTTGAAGATTGTCACATTCATTGCTATTGCTACTTTCTTGTGATTGTTCAGAGCTATTTTTTTTTTTTTTATGTTTTCTTTTACGTGGAATTCTGTTGCTGGCCATTGTAGTGTCGCTTTGTTCAGCATCGGTGTCCATGTCTGTTTGCTGATTGTTGCTGTATCTGATGATGATACGCAATTGTCATTGGTATGCAGCTGTTCAGGAGTGAGTTGAAATTGTTCTGTTTCCAAGGAAGTTTTATCATTAGGAATTTTTGATGATGATGTAGTGTGATCTGTGGTATTGCTAGTGATATATTGTTGCTTGAGACTTGGGTATGTATTTCTTAGATGTTGATTTTCTTGATCACTATCACATTTGTGGAATTTGTACTGAAACTCTCCACAAATTATGCATTTTCTCTCTTCACAATCTTTTTTTAGATGGCCTCTCTGCCTGCAATGGAAGCATTGGGGTGGAAGGCCACGAAAGATGATGTTGAGTGGAGATTCGCCATGTTGAATTAGAGATGGGACTGATTGAGATGGAATTCCTTTTTTAAGAACTAGCTGAAATTGTGCAGTGTTGATGTATACTGTGGGATCATCGTTGTCTGCTACTAGGTATTGAAATTTGGTAATGGTGCCATAGTCTTTGAAGTGGCGCTGAAGGTCTGCCTTTTCAAAGTCCATGGTACATTTTTGAATTCGCCCTGTTAAAACAGCTGGGTGGTTGAGGTCAATGTAGACAAGAAATTTGTTGTTTAGGAGTTTATGACTATTTCTAAAGGCAGCTTTAACTTGTTGGTTTGTGAACTGGATGATAAGATATCTTTCATTTGGATGAAAGAGGATCTTATGGATTGATTTCCACCAGCCATGTGCTTTACATAGTTCATATAGTGATGATGTAGGGAATGTGTATAGATTTAAACAGTTATCTGTAGTGGAAAGTATGAGAGAACACTCATTATAATAGTTGAGTAGAGATTTGTGGAGTGGCAATGGGATGGTTTGGTTAAACTGTTCATTTATTATTTCATGGTTCTGAATATCACAAGTAGGATTATCTGTAGATGTTGTTTGAGGATTAGAGTAGTTTGATGTAGACTGTTCTGTTTCTATTTCTTGTAAAAGTCGAATTGCTTCCATGTATTTATCAGGTTGTGATGTTTGATGATGTGTATTTATCATTATGTTAGCTCTGACCTTGTTTGCATATGTCATTTCATTCATCATTGGGCTTGTGGTTTTATTATGCTCAGAGTTGTGAGGTAGTTGGTTTGAATCCCTGTATTCAGGGCCTGTGATATTGAATTTGTCAAACTCTGGGTGACTTAGTGAAGATTGTTTTGGAATGGGAGAGTGCATATCATTATGGTTTATGGTCGATTTCTGATTTGGTTTAATTATTGTAGTTTGGGAATTTTTATTTTCCTTTAAATGTTTTGGAGATTTTATGAGATTTAGATTTGTGTTATTATATAAATTATTGTTGTTAATCTGTTTTCCCAGTTCTGGATTATTTAGTGGAGATAGATTAGTTTTTGATGGTGTTTGTAAAGTTTTGGTATTCTCTAAGTGATTCATTTTTTTATTTGAGGCTGTAATTGGGGAATCATCATTTTTCCCCTGTTGCAAAGTTTTCCCGTTGTTTCGTGAGTTTATGAGAGGAATTATACTTTTTTAACGGTATGATCATTTCGAACATTTTCACCGCTATTTTTAGGTTCATTAGGGGTTGCAATCTTTGCATTTACAATTTGGAAATCACTAGATAATTTCGAATTATTTTCCCCTTTCACGTGACAGTGTTTCGATTTTAGCATAGATTTTATTATCGGGTTGTTAGTAGTCAAAGAAGAAAGAAATTGATTTTGATTATTTGAAATGCTTTCTACCATTGTAGATTTATTCTTAGGTTCTTTCGAGGGTTTATTGTTGTAATCCAAACTTTGGGACTCATCAGAGGTTTTAAGGTTAGTATATATATTTTTCCTCCCATTAGAGCGTTTAGGCCTTAGTATAGGCTTTATTACAGAGTCCATTTTAGTGGTTAACCGTAATTTATAAACATTATTTAATTTAATGTTTCAAAACTACTTTAAAGTAGTAAATCGCGCTAAACAATTGCATAGAATAATAAAGATTGTACTCACAGATATAGTTTTGTAATTTTCTCTCGAATTTTTCCCTTTTTAGTGCAAATATATTCACATCAGATGAGAGATGATGCAGAAGATCTGCATTCAGAGGCCGCCATTAAACCGGACCAACATTTACAACTTTTATCACATTGACATTAGAAAACATTGTGGGGGGAAAAAGCTTACAATTCTATTCTAATGCTGTTTTTTCACAATTTATTAGTTTTGGTTAGTAATCTGATATTGAAAATTGGCAACCTTATTAACAGAAAGAGTAATAGTTTCTTTAAAAACACTTTTGCATCCACTATGCTTTTGTAAAGGTTAGCAGACTTATAATTAGATTTTATACAATTTGTCCGTCCATAATTTATTTTTCTTTTTTTGGTATTATCCCAAAATTTACTTGTTTATCAACAATTTTTGCATTGTTTGTAAAAAATTACAAATAAAGTCATTGATGGTTTTATTCAAACTTGGAATGAATTACTTTCAATTTCCATAAGGAATAGACTCTCTGGAAACTACTATTTTGAGGTTTTTTATCCTTTTTATGTTAGATTTAAAGTTATTTTCCTAATTTCTGCACAGAATGTACTCTGTCCTATATGGTTTAGTGCAGTGGTAGAGTGTCAGATTTTGGAATATACAGTCCTTGGATTGATTTCAATTCTATCATTTTCTGTACTGAACTTCTTTTGAACTTCTGACCAATAAAACTGTAGAATTATTTTGTTCTGCATTATATGATGCAGTGGTTAAGTGTCAAAATTTGGAGTAAGGTCCTTGGATGAATTCCAGTTCTAGTGCTTGAATTTCTCACAAAGTCTCAAGTAATAAAGCCATTCAATTATCTGTTTTTAATGGACCCTGACATAGATCAATCATAATAATTTTTGATAAATTAAAATATAACAATGTTAATTTTACATTTAATAAATTTTGATTAGTCTAAATAATTGTTTTTCTAATTACTTTTGTCATATTCTTATCATACTGAGTATAATAAATGCATTCCTATTTTTATCACCTAAATCAGTGAACTTATTTCACACCTGCGGACCGGCAAAAATAAGGATAAGATTTCGTGGACCGGCAGAAGATCTACAGATAAATTTTTTTAAAAATTTAAACTGCTTAGCCCTAGATGAGCATAATTGTTATAAATGACCAAAAGAAAACAGTACATTCACATTAATGTGCCTGCATTGCTACGTTTATTATTTCATTGTCAAAACATGCAAAAATAAAATGTTATTCATGTGAATGTTGGGAAATATCACAGCTAGTGTAATTACATAACAATGATTATGATAAATGTAATATCTGTATTTAATGTTAAATATATAAGATGAAGTTATATATATATGGAGTTTGTATAATAAAAACTTTTTTTTTTTTAATTTTAAATCTGGTGCTATTATAATCTCATTTTTATCCAATTAAAAAAACAAAACAAAACAAAAAGTTGCTTTGGTAAAGTGTCACATAGAAATAAAACAATCATTATAAAGATATCATTTTGCTAAAAAAAAAAAAAAAGATAATAGATTTACGTTCTCTCGTCTGTCTTCATTTTGTAAAGTTTACAATTCCAAAAAGAAATGTCACACACAAAATAAAAAAATAATACAAATGCAATAAAAAAATTTTCTATATGTGAGCAATCAATGAGCTGACTCAATACAGAAATGTCTACTAGGTATAGAAATTGACGTGAAAGAAGAGGTGCAATTATTATGAGATTGATGCTTTGTCTTTTAAAGATTGCATTTTCAGATAAATTCCATTTATTATTATTTAGTATTTATAATATTATCTAATAATTTAAATAAAATTTTGATTTATAATTAACTTTATTTAAGCAATTGCTATAAAAAAATTGTTTATATTAATTAAAAGTTTAAAATCTTATTATTTTGTTATTACAAACTTTCCTGCCAATCTAGCGCAGACTGACGCCAGTCCATGGACCAAGGGTTGAAGACCACTGACTTAGATAATTATTGTTTGACACTCTATTTTCATTTTAATTTATAAATATTTTGTTTCACATTTAAAAGAATGAAGAATACATTTTCAATAAAATTTCATAATAACATCATTTCGTAAAAAATAATAATAATAATAAATTTATGAATTATATACTACATAGTTGTATATTTTAAAACAATGTAATTCATCTTAAAGGATTTAAAATATGGGTACCTACTTATTAGACCTGTCACAAAATATCACTTATGTATTAGTCTGGATGATAACTGAAAGATAAAAAAATCTTTAAAAAAATTAAATTTTATTTTAATAATTAGTTTCCATAGAATCTAAACATATAATAAATTAAAAACTTATAGTATTTATTTTTTTATATTATAACTTCTAGAACAATTTAATTGATAATCAAATTAATAATTTATATTTTGGGTACCAAATAATCAAAAACACATTAATCAAAATAAAAAAGATTTACCATTAAATATCAATATTTTAAAGTCTTTTTTTTTATTTGAAAAAAGACACATTATTTACACACACAAAAAAGACTTTGTAATGCAAATAATATATAATGAAAATACAAATATTAACAGATCCTATTAATTAAATGTATTTGTTTGTGTCTTTAATATTTCATGGCAGATCTAATGCATAAGTACCAAAATGTTAAACAGCAAATGAACAACAATATTTAATTAAACATATAAGCAGATATTAAAAATTAGCAAATTTATTGTTAGATTTTTTTTTATATAAAAAAAGAAAAAAAAAATTACAATTACCATTACAGTTTTTGAAATAATCTTTCAACTTGACGATCAATTATTAAAATTTTAAAAAATGTGTTAAGAAATTTTTTCAGTAAAAGATCTCTATCACAATGAGATTTAACAACAATTTGAAGGCCAACAAATAATTATTTTAATTATGAAAAATCATTGAATGAAATATATCATTTTTTTCACCATGATGTATTGTTTCATAGTGTTTTTGATCTGTAAAATATATAAATAAAGTATTTTCATTTTTCTATCTAATATTTACTAAAGCTGTAACCTTTAGGAATAAGCGTCTGAAAAATTCGAAGGTAGGACCTCTACAGGTCTTAGCCACAAACTTACACTAGGAAGAAAAAGTCTACAGCTTTAATAAATATTACTTAATATAATAATGTGCGTTTAATAAAATTTATAATTTTTCTATCTAGTAAAATGTCACTCTTAATTTTATTTTAATATTTAAATAAATAATAATTCTAAATTTTGAGATTTGAGATTTTTATTCATTTTTATGTGTTTGAGAATATTCACAAAACATATATTTTTGTGCAGACTGGTATTGAAATTATACTAAACTTCATTTTTTTATTATTATTATTATTATTATTATTATTATTATTATCATCATCATCATCATCATCATCATCATCATCCATGAGAATTATTAATGCTGAAATTTTGCAGAACAAATTGTAAAAACAATTACAAAACAATTTTTATCAATTTTTTTTTTATACTAATTTTTTTAGACAGCTAAATATTTATTTTAAAGAGATATTTTAACTTCTCAGTGTTTTGAAAAATAATGTCTGAACCATCATTTTTAATTTTCAATATAAAATTAATATTTTATTAAATGCAATTATTTAATCAGTATATGTCTTACTTAATAAAATATTATTAAAAACATTTGGGTTAATTAGATAAAAATATTCAAAATTAAAAAAAAGTTAAATGAAATTTACATAATGTTTCATTATTATTTTATATCATTAATATTTTTTTTATTAAATTAAAATAAAATAATTACAAATAAGGAAAATTACATTTTACACTATGAATATGTATTCATAGTGTTCCAATATATATGTCTCTTACCATATTCCAATCAGTTTTTAAATGTTTATTTTGACTATGATCATCATCTATTAGAATATGACCTTGAGCAGCAGAAAGTATTTCTTCATAAGTGCAATTCTGTAAAGTTTCATTCCCTTTCCACCATAATAAGGGTGCTCCTTGTAAAATCCATACATACTTTGGAGGCATTAAACCAATTTTATAAGCCTGAAATAATAAAACATCAAATATACATGATTTATTGTTCTAATTTTTAATAAACATCATTATAACATCTAACATATTAATAAGAGGTAGAGTATAAAGTGAAATTAATTACATTATAATTAAAAACTTCAATAGGAAATATATAAAATTTAAATTATAAAAAAGTGTAGTCTTAATATTTGAATATGGCATATTAAATATTTGTTTTTAATTTTATCTAACATTTATAAACAAATTCATCCTTGTTAAAAGTAACCTAAATCAAATGTATTTTTATAGTAATACATATATTATAATAAAATAAAAGAATAGGGGAAATGTGAATCAAACAATGTTCTCAATTGATAATAATGAACATTCATTACATGTTAAATGATGATTATATCAATCAATTGTAATAACTTGTTTCATTATATATATATATATATGGATGGGAAGGGTATAACAAAGTTATAACTATAAGTGATACTAATGGTTTGGTTGATGATTATTTAAAATACAGATATCAAAAGTAAAAATGACATATAAAAAATTATATTCATCTAGTATATGCTCATCTCAAACTACATATGTATGACACTATGAATTATATAAATTACATCATATATGTGTCATATCTTCAATCAATATTATTACCCATCAGTGTGTTTTTGAACTTATGAAACACTAATCTATTCTACCTCATGGAAAATAATTTATTTGCTTTTATTTTTGAGATATGTTCAACACCAAAATGATGAATAAAAATATATGCTTTTAATTTAACCAAAATAAATATTATTAATAAATATGATTGCATATGGGATTTCAGATAACAATAATAATGACAACAACAACAACAACAATAATAATAATAAACATCCACAGATGGATTTTATAATGACTATACAAATCAATCTGTAAATTCTAAATACAACTCTATAGAAAATTTCTAGTCTATTCTATTTTTTTTATAATTTTGTGTGTTATTTAATTTCAATATCTTTTTTAACATTAGCTCTCTAATGTATTCTACTTTCAGCCAAATATCCAATGAAAAAATGTTGCACCTTTTTAGAATGTTTTTCAGATAATGTAAACAGAACCTGATTCTTCCACAAAAATTATGTTCAAGTTTGTCATAAAATACTTTTTTCTTTTAAGGAAGTTTAATATTATTCATTCATTTTAAATATTTAATTCAACAAAGTCAGGATTTTATAATAATAATTTCTACACCCACTACAAATTTAATATTTTTTAATTTAATATAAGCATTAGAAAATGTTATTAAAATCATAAATAGATAATAATCTTAAGATGTGATATGTTGGACTAATTTCCATCATTTATGGGTGAATGTTGAATGTACAGAAAATTTTAAACTTTATTTAAACTTTCCAAATACAAACAACTTGTTAGTAATAACACACAAATAGACAATATAGGTTAGTGTATTGTCTATTTGTGTGTTATTACTAACGTGTTGTTTGTATTTGGAAAGTTTAAATAAAGTTTAAAATTTTTTGTACATTCAACATTCACTCATAAATGATGGAAATAGTCCAACATATCACATCTTATAATATACCATCATTACAAACCTTCAGACATATAGATAATAACCTTCATTCATTTTTTATTCCATTATTTTTTATTATATAAATAATTTTGTAATAAGAACACTCTTTTATTTCAAAAATAAATAAATAATGATGAAAATAAGTGTTTAAAAGTATATAAAGAATATACCACCTTGGATATTACCATGCTATATAAAACTTTTCTTTTAAGAATTTATTTAATTCAATATAAATAATACATATAACATGTAAACTAAGAAAAGCTTTTTTAATACTTTAAAATAAAAATGTTAAATACATTAGCATAGTGTGCTGAACATGTTTTTGTCTAATCAATCATCATAGTCGTAGCTATAATTATCCAAGAGGATTGTGAAATTTATAGAAAAATCACAAAGTGGTGATTTACATAAAATTTGATTTAAAGTTGTAATTAATAATTTGTTAAGCACGTATTCATTATGTAAGTAATATATATTAAGGCTATAACCAAAGTTGTTAATCTTGTATTAAGATTTGTAGAGATCCCTATTGTCACATAGGCATAAAGTTATAACCTTAATAAAATTTGATTATAAGATGAAAATAAATTTATTTAAGTGAGCCACTTTTTTGATAAGGGAATACAGGATTCTTTCTTGTTCATTGCATATATTTTGTTGGCAATATGCCAGTCCTCTTTAACTTTGCATTTAGCATCATTTCTTATGGAGCAGACAATATTGGAAGATATGGTCAAAGCTGTACCCATGTTTAGACTCATGTTTAAAGAAAATAGATCTAATATCTGTATTAGTTTTAGCTTGATTTTATTGATATTTGTATTGCATGATTTTTATAAAGAGATTGACATGAGATTCTCCACAATAAACTACATTGTAATTTGTGTTGTTGCATATAATTTTATACACAACTTGGGAAAACTGCTCTGGGGGCAACTTATCTTTCATATTGTTAATCAGGTAATTCAGAATTAGAGGGTTGTGAAGACTAACTCTGTATATTTTAGCACAGATTTTGTTTATACTGTAGATAGACTTCTATGTATGGAACTAATACGCAGGATTTTTTATCAGCCTGAATAGGAATGTTCGTAATTTTAGCATAGAATATTTTAATGATATGAATAAGAGCTAAATATCTATTTAATTGATATTTTTTCCTATGACTTTAATTATTTATTTTACATTTAACATTGAGTATTCCTTAATTCACTTCCCATAATTTTTTTTAAAGTGTCATAGCATCGGCCGGCACATGAACCCACAACTTGGGCAACTGCCTGCAAGTGCAAGGCAGTCACGCTGACCTCTTGATCACCAATGCAAAACAAACACTTCCCATATTTACTTTGGATTATTTATAGTATACAATTTTTATTAGTCATTATCTATTATCATCTAATTGTGATTTTTCTAAAAAATACAAATAATAAATTTTTACTCATTTAAAAATATTGTAATAATTACATCTGTTAAAAAAAAAAAAAACTATCAAATTATAACATTCATCTGTGGTGGAAGAGTTCATTGTACAATAATGAAAGTTGGAAAAGTTGTGAGCTTTGTTTCCTTAAAAATTTATATATTTACTGTAACAGCTTTGCCTCTATATAAGAACTAGAACTGAATTTAGAAAAGGAATTCCCTTATGAATGCAAAAAGTATTTACAGTATACAATTTTCATTGGTCACTGTATATTATCCTTCGACTGTGATTTTTCTAAAAAATAAGAAATTTCTACATATTTAAAAATATTTCAGCAATGTTCTGTTAAAAGTTTTTTAATATATATATATGTGTGTGTGTGTATGCGTACATGGAAAGTATTTAAAAACACTGTATATTCACAGTTTAATAAACTATTATATTGAAATCAAAGCCAGATTTAGCAGTGCTATTGAATCTTATATAATTTTAAACAGCTAAAAATAAACTAACTCAGAAAATAAATCCTTTATGTAATGTTTTATTGAATTCACAGTATCTTAGATATTAAAACAAATGAAAATCTTAATAAATTTTAGCTATTTTGTTTACAAGAAGAATATAAAAAAAGGTGAATAAAATGATATCAGTTATTCTATCAAAAACTTTTAAATGAGTTACAATGAGAAACTATCAAGATATCACCCATAAAACAAATTAACTTGTTTAAAATAAAAATTGAATTTCAATTAAAACTTCCATGCACAGTTTCTCAGTAGTTATTTTTTTAACCATTTGTTTTTTAGTTGTTAAACATAAAAAAAGACAGCAACTTAATACTAGTGAAACAATCTATGAAATAAAAAGAAAATCATCTTAGAATTCACTGTCTTAAATAAATTTGGTACTTACATAGTTTGCCTGCTGAAAGCTTGCCATTCTTTTTATTAAATAATTTATTTTCAGGGGCTTACAACACATGGTATAAACAATATAGCTGGGTCTAAGTTATAATATTCAATAATTTTTTTATTTATTTCTTAAAATGATAAAGAAACACAGAAGTCCAAAGGTTGTAATTCCAAATTTTTTTAATGTAAATACAGTAAATAAAATTTAAAACAAACAGTTAGTAAACTATAACAAATGGATAGACTGACATCACTTTTTGAGTCTGCACTATCCGTAATTTTGAAAATATTTCACTGAAATTCACAAAAATTCAATTCACCATACCAGCTGTAAACTAATGTTAGTGCAGTCACAAACAATGTTTTGGATCCTTATAACCACATTGCTACATAGGCCACTATCCTGTAATTTTCAAAATATTCCACTGCATTTTGTTCTGTTGATAAAACATTTCAAATTTTAATCATATTTCCAAAAATGATATGGTAAAGAAGGAATGTTAAATAAATCACCATATGTAACAATATTAAAAAATTGTGATAGTTTTAGTCATGACAGGCAAACTACATAAATATTCCACTGCTCCCTGTTTTGCTGATGGCAGATTCCAAATTTTGATCATATTTAAAAAACTGATTGAGCAAAAAAAGAAATTTAAAAAAATCACTATAATTTTACATACAGGTTACTGAATACTTAAAAAAAAAGACAATTTAGTACCATGTGCTTAATGTTGACCACATGTTAACATTTGTATATTATGGTCTAAATGGAATTTATTGAAAAATGTTTTTGAATTTTCTTAAAATATTCCATTTAGAATTGTGAATGAAATTTATTTAAAAAAATGGGATTAGCCCTGTTGTAAATTCCATTCACAAGATAACATCTAATTGTTAACACTAGGTGAACACTTAAGATGAGGCTATTAGATAACATGTGACTAAAATAATCATAATTTTTTTAACATTGTTTTACAAATGGTGATTGTTTAACATTCCTTTTTTATTGTATCATTTTTGGAAATATGATTAAAATTTGGAATATTTTATTGACAGAATAAGTTGCAGTGGAATATTTTTAAAATTACAGGATAGTGCCTATCTAAGAGTATGTAATAATGAGTATGAAATTACACTTTATGTGCAAATGGAGATGCAATGTCACATATGTTCTAAGCACTTATTTGTTTGGAAAGGAACATGATTATAAGACCCAAAATATTGTTTTTGACTGCACTGACATTAGTTTAAAGCTGGTGTAGTGAATTTACATTTAAAAAAATATTAATTACAACTCTTGGATTTTTGTGTATTTCAGTGGAATATTTTCAAAATTATGGGATAGTGCATATCTAAAAAGTGATGTCTCTCTGTCCATTTGTTATAGTCTACTAAATGTTGGGTTTTTTAAAAAAAATTATACTGTATTTACATTAAAAAATTTTTGAATTGCAACCCTTTGGACTTCTGGGTTTCTTTACCATTTTAAGAAATAAAACAAACATAATTATTGAATACGATAACTTAGAGACAGACATATTGTTTATATCATGAGTTGTAAACCCCTGAACTCCTACAAATGCATTATTTAAAAAAAATAGATGGCAATCTTCTGGCAAGCAATTAAGTACCATAAATTTTTTTTCTCATTTGTTTATTACATTTTTTACATGTTTTCTTGATAATTATCTCAAATCTAATTACTTGATTCTGAAGTGATTGCTGTTAATTATAATCCTGTCAATTCCAATTAATAGCCAATTTCTGAGCAGAAGATTTTCTAAAAGCCAATCATAAGAAACAATGTATCTTTTAGCTAGGACTAATTGGATATCCATTCTCTAATAAACATTGAATGTTTTTCTAGATTGATATGCTTCTACTATTGTTTTTAAAAATCCTAAGACTGATTTGTACCTAGAAAAATGTTCAAGCTTTATGTGGCCAGCTATGAATCCAAATCATAGGCATTTGGTCATATGTGATATTACTGCACCATAAGATCCTGTTATGAGTGTATAAAGACAAATATTATCATTATTTGAATTAAAAATTAGATAATTATACAAGGGATAGAAGAGATGGGAAACAATCTTTTTTACAGAAACTTAAAAATAAATCTAAAAGAGAATTAGATTAATCAACAAAAAAATGTTAAAATAGTTTAAAATTGGAAAAAAGAAACTTATAAAAAATGCAAGTAGATATTATTTGATGAAATAAAATAAATAGTAAGGAATAATAAGGTTAACGGAAAGTATCGATTATGAGGAAAATTAGAAAAAAAAAAAAAAGTCGATAAGAAAAAGTGAAGTGATTATAAAATTATAGCTATGTAGATTACTTACAAGCTTTTAAAATTAAGGTATTTTTCAATTGAAAAAAATATTTACTAAAGTAAATATTAGGTAGTGTCCAATAGCAATTAATTATTTGTTTAACAACTGACAGTATTTTTAATAGAAAATTAATTCTTTAATCACTAACTTTTAATTATGTTCTGAAAAGAAAAAAGAATAAATGTGAGTTTTTGAATTGACATACAAAAGTATTGGGTGTCAAATCTTTTTTCTCTCATTGAAATAATTCAGGTTTAATGGAAATTTGAAAAATTATCCCAAGTTTTCTGAAAAATCTTAAAAGAATTAATTTGTTTGTACTTGTATTTAAATTATGTCTATGTTCTCTAGTAATAAAAGCACTGATGTTTGATTAATGCCCAACATATTTTAAAAAGATTTTAAAAAATGCTTTGGCTTAATAAAAGTAATAGTGGGTAAAGTTTTAAAAAGCTTAACAGCATTAACTATCAGCATAAATTATATATATGAATGAAAAACTGTGTCTATTTTTACTTCTACTTCAATCTTTTTACATTTTAGATCCTTTTTTGTCATTTCAGTATTATGTAATGAGATCTTAAAGGAACCAAAAAGGACTAACTTGTAGCTGTAAATATTAATATTATGTAAATATTCACATTGAAATCAGAAAATAAATGGAATACTTGCTAGCATATAGAGATTGGAACAATGAATTTATTGGTTTTAACTTTTGAGTTTGAACAGACCCCCCCCCCTCTCCAAAACTGAACGTCATGATTTTTCTTATTTGATAAATCTGATAATTTTTAACTAAGTTATTGATGGGCTTTCTTGAGGTTACAGTAAATTTTATATGTCCACATGTATGAATATGATAAAATGTATATTTCTTACAAACTTTAGAATTTGATTCAAAGAATAAAGATAATTTAAATTATCTGCAATTCAAAGACGAATAAAACATAAAAATTAAATCAAGCAATATGGCAATATTTATAACAATCAATATATATAAAACTTAGTGAACTCAATCTGTCTTTGATTGAATTAACTTACCGCACGCACACACATTCATATATGTATGTGTTGCCTAAACTTATTACATTCTCAGACAGATAAAGATTATTTTCTGTTTGAAGGAAGGTTGGGTTAATTAGTCTATAAATACTTTTGCCAGATGATAATATTTAATGATTGTTAGTGGTAGTTTTCTATTGCTTTCCATTTTCTTAGCATTATTTATTTTATTTTGTCAATTGTACAGCAACATCATAACTTTTAATTAGCCTTTTTTTAAATAGCCCATTGTAGATCAAAGCATCTCCTGGAGAAACACACACGGATAATCCTTGAAAATTGTTTCCATCTGTGAACTCCCTGCGTACACACCCGTCATTATATATATATATATATAAGAAGAGTATTTATAGACAGCAAATGTATATAATTATTGTATGTGTATGTGGAGAAGGTATTAATGGGACAGATGTAAACTTAATTACTTACCTCACAAAATACTTTTTTTATGTTAGCAACAGAAAAATAGCCAAAGATAATTCGAGATGAAGTATCCTAAAATGGATATACAATGAATTAAAATAAAGTTATAGTTACAAATACGTTTTTAAAAATTATAGAGCAAATAATTAAAAAATATTTCGAAGAAAAAAAATAGTTAAAAAAAATAGTTTTTTTTTTTTTAAATTTCATTAAAAAAACAACAACAAATAGATATACAATATATAATTTTTAATTTAATAAATTCTTTCATATCTTCATCATCTCTTTCTTGCAAAATGATCCAGAGATGTAATATATATATATATATAGTACACACACATGGCTTTTTTTTTTTTTACCTTACTAATTAAAAAATAATAATAAAGATCAAATGACTTTTCTGCTCCAAGTTTGCAGATGTAAGCACCAGCACTGGAAGCGATCCAAGGCACTAGAGTCTGGCATTCTACAACTGCACAATCCTTGTTTAAGTATTACTTAAAGTCATGCAGTAATGCTCATTTCTTTTTTCTTGATATTTCAACTATATTATATAGAAATTATCAAAGGATTAAAAATATACATACACTTATATATAAAATATACATGTATATGAACACTATATATATATAAACAGTAAAATTATTTAATAAGATATTTGGGGTGCTTTTTATTTTGAGTTCAGTTATAATGTCATTAAGCAAACAGCCAATGAAAAACTGAAATGGCAACCTAAACACATATCAAGAACAAAATTTCATTTGTCTGATCTCTTACAAATCAAAAGTGAATCTCATTTTAATTATTTCCTAGTTTTTAAATCATTTGATTTATAGAAGATCAGACAAAAAAATATTGTTTCTAGATGAGGTTTTAATTGTTTATGTGATTAATTACACCATAACTGAACTCAAACTAAGAAATATATGGAAAAATAAATATTTCAATTATTACACCTATAAATGTGTCAAAATCTTCTAATTAACACAGATCTATATATATATATACATAATATGTAATATAGAGAGCATACCAATAGCTCAAACAAGCTCTTATTGATAAGTATGGTAAGAGAAAGATATTTAAAATCTCTATCTAAAATATTCCTATCCCCAGATCAATTGGTTTGAGATTTTGGCTCACCTCAGTGAGGAACTAGAACATTCAGACCCTAGATCTAAAATAACTCAAAACCCAGCACTTACTGATAATGTCTTTAACTCCAGCTATCTAACTTATAAAAGCAATGTCATGCAATATATGACTTGCTTTATTGATTACATATATATATATATTTATATTAAAATACATAATGTATTATCTATATCATGATCAGTCATGTCATCTTACACATAAAGGAGAACTGGTTAATAATAATTGTGAGAATGGATAATAAAAGTTAGCATTGTAATATTTTAATAAAAGGGCTTACTAAAAATAATATTTTATAATATGATGATTTTTTTAAAAAAAAAACAGTATTGTAATAAGTTTTATTAATAAAAGAGGAAAGATTTGTCTTGCGTTGATGGTTGAGAGGTCAGCGCGACTGTCTTGCACTTGCAGACAGTTGCCCAGGTTGCGGGTTCTCATCCCGGCCGATGCTATGACACTTAAAAAAAAAGAGGAAAGATTTAAATTTAAAATAAATCAAACAATATTTTACAATATAGATTAAAATATCAGAAATTAAGATTAAAAACAAAGAAGAAAAAAATGTACTTGAAATAAAATATGGTAGAATGTTTACTTGGTAAACAATACAATTAAGATAAATTAAAGAAAAATAGATCATAAGTTTAATTAAAACATCTACACTTTGGTTTAAATTTACAATAAGATAACAAGGTATAATTAGCTAGAAATTAAAAATATCAAGCGTTGGTGGTTGAGAGGTCAGCACAGCTGCCTTACAAGCAGTTGTCCCGGGTTAGCGGGTTTGCTTCCCGGCCGATGCTATGACATATGAAAAAAAAATTAAAAATTTAATTGGCTAGGTTATTAAAATATTTTCATTAAATGTAATTAAGGTATTCAAGTTATGATAAAGAGAAGTCACTAAAGTCATCAAAATCAGAGATCAATCAGATATAGATAAGCAGGTTTTCTTTAGAAATTTATTCTTAGCTATTAATTCTTATGACTATTCTTTATACATGGATAAATGTTTAATGGTTAAATAGAGAAAGATAACTGATTGTCTGAAGTTTATCTTGAAACGCTATTTTAAAGAAGTTTCAACTCATAATGCAACTAAGTAAAATGGTGATTAATCAGCAAATATTTGTAAACCAGAAGAGGAAAAGTCCATCCTGTCAAAAAAGCTTATAAATGATAATTTTGCTTTATTTTGAGGAAAAATAATAAAAAAATAAATTAAAATATGTATATATCATTGAACCCCAACCAAATTATGAATCATCACAATGAACTGCAGAAAGAACTGCTACAAAATATTCTGCTGTGATTATATATGCATATGTAAATGATATAAGTTATTTAAAAGACAAAAAAACTTTATAATTTAGACTTATATTAAGAATATTATTTTTATAAGCTTTGAATTTAAATATATATATATATTAAAGCTAATTATATATTATTTTAAAGCTATATTTACATTTGTAAATTTTTTTGAATTATGAAAGGGGAGGCAAAAAATTTGCTAGTTTTTCCTTTTACATTAATTTTAAAAAGTTAACTACAATTGTAGTTTACTTTAGCCCATATTTCTTTACACAGAATTAATTTAAAATTTAGTAATATATAAAGAGCCTGCTACTAGCTCTAAACCGCTTATTTTTTTTTTTTTTTATGATAAATGCTACAAGAGAAAATACATGAAGCTTTTATCTATGATGGTCCCCATCCCCAGACCGGTTTTGAGCTATGGCTCTCATCAGTGAGGAGCTAGGACATAAGATTCAAAATATTAACTCAAGCCAAGCATTTATCTAATTCTTAAATATTAAGAAAAAGATCCAAATCTTCAGACACCTACATGTCTTCAAACTCAGTTCTTTAACCAAAGAAACTATATGAGCCTGAACTAAATTCAGAGATATTTCTTAATATTTAAGATTCTTAATATTTAAGAATTAGATAAATGCTTGGCTTGAGTTACTATTTTGAATCTTATGTCCTAGCTCCTCACTGATGAGAGCCATAGCTCGAAACCAGTCTGGAGATGGGGACCATCATAGATAAAAGCTTCATGTATTTTCTCTTGTAGCATTTATCATAAAAAAAAAAAATAAGCTTATTTAGAGCTAGTAGCAGGCTCTTTATATATTACATATTGGTAATACAAGCTATATAGATCATGTGATATATGACTGATTTTTAAAATTTAGTTTGAATTGAAAATGTATAAAAACATGCTTCATTTAAAATATATAGTAGAGTATTAATTGCTTATTATGGAAATATAGTAAAAAGTTTCAATTTTTACATAATTGATTTTGGAAAAAAAAGAATATAATAAATTTAATTGATAAATTTTTTGATTTGCTTGATATTTTAGTTTTAAATAAAAAAATAAAATTTGTTGGAGGATCTATTAAAAACTATAAAATGGAAATTATTGCAGCCATAGAAAGTGCTTATGAAATGCATGATGACACTAAAAGGTGATATCTAAAATATTTTCTACTAAGAGTATACATAAAATAAAATATCTTGATTTAACTTTATGGAAAGAATATAATATAAACAATTATAAAATTCTCATAAAATCATGTCAATTAAGGGATTTGTACTTACCAAATCCAATATTTTTCTTATGTATAAATTAACTGGATTCAGAACATTTTTGTTTAGAAATAATATTTTATGTAAATTTCAAAGTGATGATAAATTATTCAATATTGAAATATATGCTAATGAATTACTGAAAGTAGAATTTAATATGAAACATTATATTTACATTATATAAATTTACATATAGATATAGAAAGAAAAATATTGAACAAAATTAATGGATTTCAATACTATATATAAATAATAAGTTGTATAGTGCCATTTGTGTGTCAAAATGTGTATTGAAAAAGAAAATTCACTAACATGAACTTTTATATAATAAACTGCAATATTTTATGGATATATTGAAATCTGTATTGCTGACAATTCAATTATTTGTAAAGGAAATTTTTTTCTTTAACATTATTTTATTTTACATTTGGAAAACAGTTTGAAGAAAAGAAAAATCAAAGAGTCACATTTTATAAATATGATAGATAACTTGTTAAATAAACAATATAATTATGTTACACATACATATATCTGATTTTAACATATATATGTGCCAATAAACCAATAATTTTCCAAGGATTTAAAATAATAATACTTTGCTAGATGGAATAATCATTTTTAAAAGAAGTTTGACCTGCTGCATGTTTATATAATACATCTTATGCTAGCTAATGGAATAATTAAAAGTTATAAAAATATCCTATATATCAAGTGCTCATAGATTATTAATACGCTAAGGATAATATGATAACTGTTTTAAAAAATGGAATAATTAGTAGCTAGAAATATTAATAAAGTTTAACCATGGAAGTTAATACCTATATGCATCTGTATTTATATATGTAAGCTAATGAACCAATAACTGACAAGAATGTATGATAATAACTTCAAATATGATAGGTGTCATTTTAAAAGAATAATATGTATTAATATTTTATCAGGAATTATTAATAATCAGTTTAATAAATAAATGTCAAATATTCTAAAGAAACACATCCTTCTTTTATTGAATTGTTGTACTTCAAAGTATTGTATCCTCTTGATGGATTTGGCACTTGATAAAAACGAATTTAAGGAGCAGTAGATTTCTTGGTAATAAATATTAATCATTTTTCACACAGGTTGTATGGAGTGTTTTATTTTAGAATATAACTGAAGCAATAATTGCATATCAATCTAATGTAGGGTATGAATGAAATGTTTATATCATATTTAACACTTTATTAAAATAGATATAGAACTGAGCAAAGATTATGAAGATATTAGCATAAAACCATGCTGACAGGAATGTGCATCTGCAGCATGATATTATTTAAAAGAAATGATCCTCATCCAGTACAGGAATGTGCATCTGTCTGGGGAAGGAATCATATATATAACACATTAAAAAAGAAATGCTTCATATGGAGAGAGAGCAGTTCTTGCCATCTTATAGTCTCTAGCCATAGAGTTAAAAGAGATCAATGTGGTGGGGAGTACTCCATGTCCATTGCAACACTATGGCTACACCTCTGGGGCAATGAATTCATTTGGGCATCATGCCCTATATGCTAACACATTTCAAATTACATTGATATAAACATCCATATATCCCTCCACCAGCATCGACTCAACTACGAAACAAAAAGTCCGAAATTAAACCCCCCTTAAACTAACATACACTTAAACGAATCTAAGCAGCTATCTACATCCAACTTAAATTTAAATCAATTTAATAATTTAGTTTATTCTTTAAAAAAATATTTAGTTTAAGATATTTAACTTATTTTAAAATTACGTAATGTATTTAACTTATTTTAAAATCAAATAATGTGTTTGACCTATTTTAAAATCCAATAATGCACAAATAATGATGTGTGTTCGATTTTATCTTTAAATTTATGTTTGCAATCGCAAGCTCCTGCCCTATTACCAACAGGCCTTACACTAAGCATAAAAAAATATAATACATATTTTAAAAATATTACATTTTACTTTAGATAAGACTTTTAACATTGCAAAGTTTATGAAAATAAAGTTCATATTTGGTCATGAGAGAAAGTCTATAATTCATATTTAAAGAAAAATAAAATAAATTAAAAAGAATTTATAGTTCATTTTTAGCATTAATAATTCATACTTTCCTTTCTTTCTCCAGGCTCATTCCTTCGCGATGAAGATACGAATTTATGCAAGAGTCATTTCTTGTGGTCAATGATGATTTATGAAGATTTATGAAGATGATTCCTGTGGTTCAATCCTGGGATATGTGGAGATGAAAACTGCCTTCAGCCGGCCAGACCAAGAGAAGCGCGATTAAATGGATTACATTGTGGCAAAGACAACAACCACTCTCCTACTTTGATCTACTTTTAGGTTTCTTTTGAACAACAACAAACAAATTCAAATTCTAATACTATTTCTTTTGAATTTTTTTTTATAGTTCTGAAGTGTCTTATCTAAGAATTCTCGGATTCATCTGATATATTTCATATATGTATTTCATTAGTTCTGTGATAAGTAGATTTTTCCTCTGTGGTCTGTGTGCATATATATATATCTTGGGTGGGAAAAGCAAGTCTTTTGTTTCTATCTCTTGACTCTCATCTATTTCATAATCTTTTTAATGATCATTTTGCCCTAAGGACCTGTTGTAATTTTATTTTTGTTAAGAAACGACTCTTCCTTATTTTTAAGATTAAAAGGTTTTTATTATTGTTTTATTTTAAGATTAGAATCTTTGCTTCATTCTATAAATTCTTTAAGCTTATTTTATTTTCAATATTTAAATGAAACTTATTAATAAATTAATAATTCATTATTTGTGCATTTTAAACTCATCATTAGGTATTTGCAAAAAAAAAAAAAATAAAATTAAATGTAACATATATATATATATATCCTGTTACAATATATATATATGCATTTTGAAAGTATTGTACATATATACAATATACAGTAAACAATATTAGTAAATTCGATTCAAAGATTGTCTACAAAACATCCATGACATACAGAGGGCAAAAGAAGGCTTGGAACAAAATATAATGTACATCATGGTACCATTATGATTAGCTAATCACCATATTAGTCCATAAAGTAAATAACAAATACTTTGTATTATACTATATAAAAAAATGATGGTTGGTTTTTGTCTATGCATTGATATTTATTTAAACTCATACATAGTTTGATTAATCAACTTTGTTATATGTATTTAAGATTGTTTTGAATATATTATAAAGTGTGTTTTATAATTACATATAATATTTATTTTCATATGATAATTATCTTCATGGAATTCAGATCACTGAATACTATTTCTAATTTTTAATTTTAATAATCACATATAATAATCAATTACATATAATAATTAGAATAATAGAATACAGTCTCTGGAATAATATTTATAGATTGGAATGGAGGTATGTTTTTTTTTCAAAAGTTAGAAAAAATAAAATAAAACACTTTCTTTAACAGAAATTTTTTTAAAATTTATACATTAAATGTCACCATATTGGAATATGGGAGGAGGGCTGATATTAATTTAAGATATCATTTGATAAGCTCTCTCCCATTTTGGGACAAAATACTGTATAGTGACAAAGTGTTTTTTTTAAGTTTTAATAGAATTGACCAGCATTTTATTATATATATGTCTTTATAATTATGCAGCACACACACACATATAAATTATTTTGAGTTCAAAATCATAGATTGGCTTGAATTTCAAGTTTTTTAGCTTGATAGGAAAATTGGAGTTACAGATGTTTGCTGGATGCATATATGCATTCCTTTAAACTTTCGAATTCCAGACTGCATTGATAAAGGCAAAAACCAGAAATCAATCTAAGAATGAGAATTTTATTTGCATCTGTAATTCTTGATTACTTAAGTTTACACTAGATTGCATCAGGGTGCAGAAAGCTCTCATATTAATGTATTAAAATAATAGGTTTGTGCTATTATTAAATATATTTAGCTATGAAAATAAGATGCCTAGTGGCTATAATAAACAATAGATATTAGAATATATAATTACTGAACTAGTTTCAGATCTATAATATAATTCTAACAACTTGGCTTGAGTTCAAAATTTTAGGCTGATTTGAATTTCAATTTTTTCTTTTGATAGATAAAATAGAAAAAAGGTATTGCATTTCTTCCAACTGTGAATCCAAGGTCTCTATAAAAAAAAAAAGTCAGAAATCACTTTTATCATATATATATTTATAATTTCCAAATTCTTTAACAAAGATTATATAATGTGATTAAAACACCAGGATAGAAAAGATATAAATTAATAAATAATTAGGCAATAAAAAATTTTTAAAAGAAAATAAACAGAATATATGCATTATATACATATAACTTTATTTAAGAACAGGTATTAAGCTGTCTAATATATAAAATATAATTTAATTAAATAGAAAAGAGCAGAAGTATTATAAATTATATATGATTTGCTTCATTATTCTATGATATTTAAAAAAAAAAAAAATCTGAAATTCATCAAATTTTGCAGATGTTTAGAATGCGTCCTTTGGGAAAAGATGAACCTTTTTAAAATACTTTCATATCCTTGGATCTTTTTAAAATGCTTTTATATCCTTATTTTTGTTTGCTTTATTGCATTAACTTATTATTTATGTTATACTATAAAAAGAGAAATATTAGAAAATAAAAATAAATTTAGAATAATTAATTAAAAATAATTTTTATACAAAACGTTAGAAGCCCTACTTTTTAATTATAATTATACAGGACTTTTTATCCTATAAAACGGTATGTTTTTAAGTTTATATTTTATCATATTTCTTTTATTAAAAACTACAATTCTATTTATATCATCTGCCTATTAGATCAATTTTGTTTTAAAAAAGTCTTCCTATATTAGCTGATTTTTTTTTCAATCCTTTAATGAAAAAAGAGTGATAATTAAAAATGTTACAATATTTATTTATAATTATAAATTTTATTAAACGCACATTATTATATTAAGTAATATTTACTAAGGCTGTAACCTTTAGGAATAAGTGTCTGAAAAATTCGAAGGTAGGGACCTCTACAGGTCTTAGCCACAAGCTTATGCTTGGAAGAAAAGAGGTCCCTACCTTCGAATTTTTCAGCCGCTTATTCCTAAAGGTTACAGCCTTAGTAAATATTACTTAATATTTATTTATGTAGAGATAAAAATTGAATATATATATATTGTGCTTCATTGGACAATCATGAACTTAAATAATTCAAACTGCTAAAATTGAAAATTAGTAAGATATAATAGATTTGTATAAATTTATAAGTGTATAATTAGAATATATTTATTATTTATCATGCAAAATAAGAAATTGGTTAATAATTATATCTTCTCCATTAATAAGCACAATTATTCGAATATATGATAATATATACCATATTTTTTGGTTTGTTTATCTTTAAAAAAAAAACGTTCAGATTGGTAGTAAATAATTGATATTTTATATTTTCTCGTCACTTCCATAAAATTTACTCATCTGTTATTATTAATTAAATATCCAATTCAAAATCAGATGTAAATGTATCTTATTGAAAAGAAGCACTCAGTAAATATTCAATGTATCTCCAAAGTTAAGTATCCCAAAAATAATGAATACAAATTTGATTCAAACAAAAGTATTTTAGGTGAATTATAAATTGAAACAAAAATATTAGAACAAAACTTTTATATTGTTGAATAAAGAAATTAATTTAAAAAATCAGACTCTAAATAAAATGCAAACATAAATAAAAAGAGAGATTATATTTTAATATTAAAATCATAATGGAAAATGAATATAAGCACAAAGCGAATTATTTTTCATCTATATTCTAATTTTCCTCTTTCAATAGAATAACTAATATATAAAGACACAACTATTCAAGAGAAACCAATAAAAATATATATGAATACATTCAAATTTTTTATATTATTTGTCTTCAAAATATATTTATATATAAAATAACATTGTATATTAGATCGTTTATATTGCTCATGTTGAAATAACTATTAAAAATAAATGTAATGTTAAATATTTATATGAAAGTTATTTTTTCATTAATATATTTTCTACTTTCAATAACTCATAGATTAAATTTTTATTTTAAAGACATGATAAATTATGCCATTTAGATATAGAAGATTTATTTATTAACCATTAATTTAAAACTCATTAATATCATTCAACTATATGTGATGAAATTACATGAATATTTAATACAGAAATATAAATAAATAAATATTTAATACAGAAATATAAATAAATACTTGGAACAAATATTTTAGATATTTTAAAATGAACTATCAAATATCTCAGAAATTTAAATCTATTTCTTTATTAAAATAATGAATACATTATTTAATAATTTATGAAAAAACTATTATTTATTCATTCATAAATTGTTGTGCATCTTAACTATTTTGAAGTTATGCTCATTTATCATTCTAATTAATGTAATGCTCAATTTAATGTGAAATCAAATTAATGATTTTAAAATCACATATTTCTGAATAAATAAAACTTTTATTTATATATACTTATTTATAATTAAATCATTATTTTATATCTTGATTATTTTGAAATCTATTCAAAGTTATCCTTATTGTAATTGCTTTCAAAACATTTAATATAGCTTTAAATAAATAAAAAATATCTTTTTTTAAAATGGATATATCCATACATATTTAAGTCCTTCCATTAATTATGTATTATTAAAATAGAGTAATAGAGGCATGTATGGTTAATGAAAGTAAATAAACATCACATGATCACCATTTCTTATGCTTGCTTATTCCAGAAGGCTTGTGCATAAAATCCCTATCTAGTGCCTACTCATCCAATATCCCCAGACTAGTTTCTGGCTTGTGGCCTTCGTCAGTGAGGAGCCTTGGATCTGAGAGCACTGCACCTAGCTTGCTGTGTGTGGCAATACATATAGTGAGTTTTGCCTGTTTTAGTAACAGCTATAAGCAAGCATAAGAAATAGTGATCATGTGATGTTTATTGGCTTAAAACAATCCTGCCTAATAGGATAGTGGTGGCTATGGTTATTAAAGAACCAAAGACACCAAAATTTATGGGTACTGAACTGAATTCAGAGCTATATGACTATATAAGCTGATGGGTTTGAATTGAAAATATTAAGGTGTTTTCAATTTAAGACTCATAGTTTTGTAGTTAAATGGAGATAAAAGGTGGCTGCTGAAGGATTGCATTAGATCCCAAGATTTAGGTGCAGTGCTCTCAGATCCAAGGCTCCTCACTGACAAAGGCCACAAGCCAGAAACTAGTCTGGGGATATTGGATGAGTAGGCACTAGATAGGGATTTTATGCACAATTCTTCTGGCATCCATTGATTACTCTAGCTTGCTGTGTGTGGCAATACGTATAGTGAGTTTTGCCTATTTTAGATAATGAAAGTAATAATTAATGTATGGAATATTTTATGTTATCAAACACACATGTATATGTATACAGGTAAATATTATATTTATGATTAAATAGCTATAAACTACAATTTAAATTATGTTACATGTATAGTTTTATTTGTTCAATTCATGAAAATAATTAATATTAATATCTGTAAATCAAAATCAGAATGATCTATTTGTACTGTAGAATATTTATCATGCTTTTCTTTCTTTTATTGTTGTTACTAATTGATTAACAAATTTATTAATCACTATGAAAATAGTAGATTTAGTTTTATGTATGCTTTTGTGTTTGCATATGTTCACCAGAAACAAATGCTATCTCAAGCTAGTTTAGACATAGATATATGAGGTAAAAGTATGTAGATATCTATATAATTTTTTTTAGAATTATTTTAATGGTGCTGTGATAGTAATGATTATGTTTAAAGTCCGTATACTTTGTTTTATGATGGTTACTAATTTATTTGTAGCTAGTATACTCATGGTATCTGATGAGACAGACTATTGATGATAATCAACATTAACATAATGATTCAAGCACTTTTTGATATATGCTTAGTTTTATAGAAGTTTTATTTCTTAAATATGTCATGCAGCAAAATTATCAATAACTGCTCTTTTGTAATATTATAGCTTGATGATAAGATTTCACAGCAAATTTCTTATAAATCCAGTTACCGAAAATGATTGTTGATGATTATTTGCTGCTGATACTATAATTACCTCCATAATTACTTTTAATGAGTTGTTGTTTTGCTCTTATATTAATGCATTCAATATATAATAACTGTTGACTATTTATTATTTCATACCCACTCTTGCTATTACAAAAAGGTACTTTATGTTTTCCAATACTCTATTAATTAGTTAAAAAATCCACTGAAAAATAATTATTAAAGTAAAGGAAAATAGTATTAATTATCTATATAATTTATGTTTTGCTTATTGGTGAACAAAATGTTTTATATGATAAGAAGCATGACACTTATAATTTAATGGATAAATTATTCTGGAAAGAGAAAGAAAGAATATGGAGAAAACTAACTTCATTAGTAGCAGCTTTGTATATATAAGGGAAAGGGCTGACTGTTTCTGCATAGGAAAAATAGTCACCTCTACTAATTAACAACAAAAAAGATCTAATATTGAAAAAAATAATAATTAACTACCATAATATGTTTGAATAAAAAAGCAAAGAAACTAATCTAATTAGAATGTTTTTATTTGATAGTCTGCAACTTTTTTTAAATCCTCTTCTGTCAGAGCAAGGTTAAGCTGAGAATTTTTTCATCAAATCATCAAATTTATTTCCACAGCAATATATATATTTTAATCTTAAGTTATGCATTATAATAGTATATTAAAAATATATAGTTTATTTTCTATTTAAATAAGTCAGTGTGCATATTAAACATAGTAGGTTATCTAATTTATTAAATTATTAGTTATAAAGAATGTTATTATATTATATTCCTCTATGACAAGTTTAAATAAAATGAGTTAATTATTTTAAAATATAAGTTTATCCAACTTTTGTAGTTATAGATATTTTAAAAGCATATTTTTAATAATTTTATTAAAGTATAGTTTATTTTTGTCTTAAAATGTAATTATACATTAAATATAGCTTAAAGAATGTTTCTTAAATATTTAACTTTAAAACTGTTATTTTAAATAGTTTAATAATATTCTAGAATCTTCTATCAGATTAGAAGTTAGCTGTAATTTATTTTAAAACAATTTTAAAAAACGTTCTAGTCTTCCCAGTGTGTGTGCAGGCATGTTACATTTTGTTTTGATTAAAATAAAACTTGAAAAGAAATTGATTATTTTTCAACTTCCTTGTTTAAAATAATTGATATAGTATTGTTTAAATTATAACCTTTTTCTGTTTTAAATAAAAATAAATCTCAATTATTATTTTCATAAAGCGTTACTTTTAATTTTTAATTTTTTTTAAAAGATTTAATAATTATTTATTATTTGAAATATTTAATTATCATTAGATAATTATTTGCAAATGCATTATGTAATTTTAATTTTTTTTTTTTTTTAAATTCCAAGCAGTCTATTAAAAGAAAGTTATTTTTAGAAACTTTTACTTATCACCTGACTGAGGTCAAATAAATTAGTTAATAGATGCCCTTCATTGTCAATCATTGATTTCTTCCGTACGAGATGACATATCATATAATGGAAACTGATCACATGTACTTAACATTTTTTCATTCTCTTTTTAAAATTACTTCATCATTTTATAATGTGTTAACTTATTAATTGCTTATTATTTTGTTAATTTCAAACATGTTTGGCTAAGTTTAATATCTGCTTTGGCCCTCCATTTTACTACAATTTCTTCAATAGCATACAGCTATATGACTTGGTATAAATGGGCGTACATGATAATCTGTCACTTAGCTTTATTGCACTAGGAATTCTCACAGAAGTATATGAAATTATATTTCAGTTTATTGTTTTATTCATGCTCGAAGTTTATTTTTGAATACCAGAATTGCTCTTATTTATTTAAATAATTTGCTAAGTTATTTTCTATAGTTAATCAAAAAACTGTATATTTGCTTATTACAGTAGATGCAACTGTAAACTAATAACTATGAAAATTTAAAATGCATTTACCATGTTATGGATTATGTCTTCATAATTTTTTTTTTTTTTAAGTGTCATAGCATCGGCCGGGACGCGAACCCGCAACCCGGGCAATTGCCTACGAGGCAGTCGCGATGACCTCTCGACCACCAATGCAAGACGTCTTCATAATTTAAATGCTATTTATAAAAAACAGCATTGTGCTAACTTTTTAAAAATAAATAAAATATTTATTTTAATATCTAAAATTAAAAATGAAAATATTTGTGTTTCCAGAAATTATGTCTCATTTTAAATATGTCATGAACGGACTAACTTTCTGCTTGTGTTTTTTATTATTAGATATACTATATGCATTGAAATATATTACTGATTATTGGAATATTTTTATTTACTATAAAAACAAAAATGACTGTTCATGCTGAAATATATATTTAATCTAAATATTTTACTTTTTATGACATATAAAATAAATGTGCTTTTTATAAATGTCTTAATGCTTTTTAAAAAATTCATTTAGCTTCAAACTTAAATAATATTAAGCTCTCTACAAAATAAGCTTTGCTTTTTATAAATATTCATGCTATATAAATCTCATTGGAATATTGTTTTATTTACTATGGGAAGAAATACTGTGGTATCTACTATTTACATGTTGTTTTACAAACTTCATATTTGCTTTAAATATTATACTGTGCTTATTTATTACTTATAAAGTGTTCTTCTTATAAATCTTTTATTATTTTACATTTCTTAATGCTCTGAAGGAAATAATAATGTTATTTATACATTGCATTGCTTGAAATAACATTTGTTATTGTACTTTGAATGGCTTACTTTGTGTCAATGTTTATTTCAGTTGCCTTGGATTTTGTCTACATATTTTGACAATGTGATATTTATTAGAATATTTTATTAAAATACTCTATATTTTTACGGAATCATTATTTGAACTATAGGGTTTTGGAGAATGGCATTTGAATCAATGATATCATGACTTCAAGAACTTTTTAAGTGAGAGAAGAACTATATAAAAATAAAATATTTTAGATTTAAGTTTATTTATAAGTTTTATTATACTTCACATGATCAACATTTCTTATGCTTGCTTATAACTGTTATTCAAACACACAAAACTCTCCATCCAGTATTGCCACTCAGTGCAAGCCAGAGTAATCAATGGATGCCAGAAGGCTTGTGCATAAAATCCCCAACTAATGCCTATTCATACAATATTCCCAGACTAGTTTCTGGCATGTGGCCTTCGTCAGTGAGAACCCTTGGATCTGAGAGCACTACATCTAAGATCTAGGTGCAGTGCTCTGCTCTCAGATCCACGGCTCCTCATTGATGAAGGCCACAAACCAGAAACTAGTCTGGGGATATTGTATGAGTATGCACTAGATGGGGATTTATGCACAAGCCTTCTGGTATCCATTGATTACTCTGGCTTGCACTGAGTCACAATACTGTATGGAGAGTTTTGCCTGTTTTATTATACTTATAATATTACAAGCTTATAATTTATGCTATTTGAGTACTGAAGTTTCTCATATTATTTTGCATTGTAATGTAAGCAAAAGAAATATGTACATCAAGTATGGAATGATTTAGAGTGTGGAATAAATGGATAAACATATTTTTTGGGGGTTGGTGTATGTTTTTTATTTAATTGTCAAGCCCTAATTTATACACATAATAATTATTTTAATAATAATCTGTTTATCAGTTTTTCACATGATGTGTTTATTAGTATTATGAGATCTTCAGTATTTTCAGAGCTATTTTCATATATTGTTCTTAGTTATGTTTTTCTTGAAGTGAAGTATGTCCTAGGTGGCATGTAGCTATATGCTATGCTTTTGGAAACTTTTTTGTGATGCTTTATTCTTACTCAATTATTAAGATGAGTGACAGGGTCCTAGGTCTTTATTTACATTTATAGACAAGTGTGTATTTTTAGATTATTCTGTCATTTGTTTACTGTATATTTTGATGTTTATCTGAATGAAATATTATAGTCAGGTGTCATACTAACCATGTCTTTATTTTTCTCTTGAATGTTAAAGTCATGTATTGTACCAACCATGACTTTATTATATCCTTGATGTTATCAGAATAGCTTAAATATTTTGATACTGCTGATATGCATATTATGCATATTTCATGTGCTAAAAACCAAGAAAAAATGTTCTGTTTAAACTTATATAATTATATTAGACTGACTAATGAAATTATGCATCCTCTCCAAATCCAATGTTATAATATTGTTGACAATATTTATTTGTCAATCCATTAAATATATTATATCATATTAAAAAAAAAAGCTGAGTTAATAAATAAATGTGGGAGCTTTATTTTTTCATAGCTTACAATATGTTTTTTTGATTGTTTTTAAATTTGTTGTTAAAACTTTATAATCACTGCATTATTTTGATTATATTAAAATTATAATTACTTAAAGTTATTCAACTTTTTATTATTAATAAAATATATATTTAATTAGTAAACTTGGATTTTGTATATGTGTCATCATCTGCATTATCAAAAAATCTCCACTACCACAAATATATTGTTTGAAACATAAAAGTATGATTATAATAATTAATAAAGCAAGTCATATATAACATGATATTACGTTTATAAGCTTGTATTACAAAAATGCAATATAGAGAGCATACCAATAGCTCAAACATGCTCTTAATTAATAAGTACGGTATGAGAAAATATTTATGAATTGGTTATATGCAAGCAGTATTTATACATGATTTAGATTACAATTTAAAAATAAATCTCTCTATACATGAATAAATAATTCAAAAGTTCGGCCAAGCTTTTTTATAAAAAAAATTCTTTTTATCTTATTAAAACAAAAAGTAAAAGAGAGATTAGGAAGAGAGAATTTAAATTGAAAATTTTGAAAAAATCATATATGGCGAGATGGATGTGATGTACTGTAGCTTCTCCTTAAACGAATAAGTTACTGCCATCTAGCGATGAAACAATGAATAAAAAATATCATCTTTGGCCTTAAATAATTATTTTTATTGTTGTTAATATTTATAAAATTGTTTTAAACAAACTCTTAATTGATATTTTAGATTTAGGGTCCAAATATTCTAGCTCTCCGCTGACGTGAGCCATAAGCTTGAAACTAGTTGGTTTGGATATGAGAGTGTTCTGAATAGAGATTTTAAATATTTTCTCATACCGCACTTATTAATTAAGAGTTTGTTTGAGCTATTGGTACGCTCTCTGTATTGCAAGTACGATTATATTTTTAAGTTACTTTATTGGAATTTACATTGTTGATGTTTAAGTAACATCTGTGGTAAAGATTATTTTATTTTATTTGGTTTATAAGAAATCCTTTAATATGATATATGGCTATGGATGAAATCCCTTTTCTACTCATGTCATTATGAGTATTATCCTAGTTGTTGCGAAAGAAAAGTTATTAATAAATATTAGAGTCTCATCATTATTAATTAAAAATTAAATTTATTTATTGTATTAAGATATTATTGGAAAACTGGATATCATATTTTTCTCTAGGATATATTCAGTTATAAGATTAGAACCTGAGATTAAGGGTATAATTTTACTAATTGATTTGAGAAATTATTATAAGAACCCTGAGATTACAATGAGGCAGATTAGATCATATGTATTTTATGGTAACTTGAGATTTGATGTGACCCTGCCCAGTTGGATTTATTTGGGGCTAACAATTCATAAGGTTACAGGCAGTTGGTGTTATGGGCAACTAAGCTGTTTTTATTGGTTAGAATATATATATTATAACATGATAAAAATGATGATGCCAGGAAGATGATCAAACTAATCTGAATAAAACATAGCCTGATCGTTAGTTGCCATTTTGTAATGGATTATTGATTATAATATGGGATAATAACATAAAAAAACTTTACTATGTCTGAGAATTGAGACATCTAGCCTAAATGTGGAATGTCATTTCATAAAAGCCCTAAAGTTGATTTATCACTTTATAATATTTGCCACTTGTACATGATCATCATTGGCTAGCATTGGGTAGCTACTTTGTCACAATAATACCGGATTTGCTATCTCACTACCTCTACATTTATTCAGTCAACATTTGACATAAAGAAATGTCCTTAAGATTTATATTCTTTATCACAGAGCAAAAACATGAATAAACAAATAATAATTCTGTTAGAACCTATGTAAAATTATCTAGCTCAGTTATTGATTACACTAGATAATAACAATATCTTCCATACATAATTTTTTAAGTTGTTCACTATACTATCATAAAATACTAACAATCTCTATTAAAATCTAATTTATTCAGATTATATTTAAAACTAAATAAATCAAACAAGATTATTACCTCAGACATCAACAAATCTATTCACAATTCCAAAGTAAGCTGCAATAAACAGTAAACCATACACCATCACCCTAAACAATGATGTATGATTAAGCTGTCTATTTGATTGATAATTGAATAAGACTAAATTTGAATTAATAAACAACTAATATTATTTATAGTAATGCAAATTTACTTTAATATTTAATAACATTCTGTTTAAATCAATTAGTTTCTAAATAATTATAATTACATTTTGAGAACGTTTTCTAAACTACATAATATTTATTATGTTCAAATAAAATAAATCTTTGCTCAGTTCTATATCTATTTTAATAAAACATTAAATATAATATATGCAATTATTGCTTCAGTTATATTCTAAAATGAAACACTCCACAAGAATTTATTATCAATAAATTCCATTAAATAATTTTATATTTCACAAACCCAATCACATTATATAAAATATACTATAGCTTTCTATTGGACATTTACTGAATTATAATCACTGATATTATTCATCTACTTAAATCTCCAATCAATCCATTATAGAAATGGATTTTATAACAATTAAACTATATATGACGATAATTGGCAGTTATCTAAGCCAAAAATAATATTCAGTTCTCTACTAGTTAATAAAATTTGTGATCTTCACTTTAGAGAAATTTAAGAAGGTAATTAAGACAGATCATTTTGACTAATGATAAAATAAAAATCTATTAAGATTTTTATAACCAGACAAAATAAGCAAATAAATAATCAACTCGGAACTAATGAAATTATTTCTACTAGTAATATTAACTTAGATAAGTAAACAAATATTTAAATGCAGTAACAAATATAAAATTTATGCCTAATCGGATTTAATAATGATTTATAAAATATACATATATCTAATTTTATTTCACTTACCAAGATGGATTTAATCTTGGATCAATATTTAAGTACCAAAATTATCTTGCACATTCAAAAGAAATAATTAGACAGATTCACTGGATTTTAAATCAATTGTAAATTTATTGGTTTACAATAAAAATTTATAGCAGTAATAATAAAAATATAACATAAACAATTGGCATTTTCACTAGATTAAAATCATTAAAATAATAATAAAATCTATATGTATGAAACTCAAAAATATGTGGCAAGATAATAATACTATATGAAATGGAAGGATCATATACAATACTAAAAAAAATGTGATCAAATAAAAATCTATCTCTATTTATTTATAAATGCAATCTCTAAACAATTAAACAAGCATAAAGAAAAATCTGTTATATTTAAACCCTTTTCTATCTGAATCTTCAAGTTAAATCTTAAACATACAAAAAAAATTAAATATTTGAAAATATCAGATCATATTAACTTATATCATCAGATAAGAGCTGAAATAATAAGAATAAAATGAACTTCTCTGACCTTTTCATTGTGTGAATTCTATCATACCATATATATATATATTATTTACCTATATTTCTGAAATAAAAACTCTCCTAACCATTAGAAACCAACCAGTCACCACCAAAACATTCACAATATAGATAGTAATCAATATTTCTCACTGTTGTCAAGGCAACCTCTCACCTTTTAATAGCAAGAGTGGAAATCCACTCTTATATGTACAGAAATCATACTACCAAAGTGAAAGTCTGTCCATTTTCACTCACTATCCACAGATCCACCACAGCTTCTGGTTCTTTTATTTTTGATCCTAAGGTGTAAAGATGATTTTCCTTTAAGTAGAAAAAATAAACATGAGTAGTAACTAACATGGATTGAATCCAATTATTTTCACATTTGAATTCCAATGTTTCTTTTTAAGCATATGAATGTATCCAAGCATTTAAAACACTAGATACGTATCTGATGCAAAATCACATATCACTGGATTTATTTTTATTTTCCATTAATAATAATGCACAAAGAAAATTCCTTTAATGATGTAATCCACTTGTAATTAAGCAAAGAATAATAAATGCTAACTTTTCCTTTCTAGATTAAGAAAGTGAAATTTAAACTGTCTAATGTCACACATAAGTTGAGTTAATCAATCTTGTAAAATTCCTTGATCTGAATTATGACATCCATAGACATATAATGGAGTTCATATGCATCACAAATAAATAGGTGCAACTCTAGATTTTAACCACAGAATATCATTATATAGCTGACCTGCAATACATAGCATTTTGATTAGTTTTTCTTTCACATTCTTGTTGTTTCCCCTGGAATTTCATCATATTGTTAAAATTGTTATTCTTCCATGGTTTTATAAATTAATCACTTAAATAATAAAATTTAATAAATTTTTAAAGACAGATCTAAAATGTGACTGTTTTGGCAACGATAAAATTACAAGAACTCAAATTAAAATGGCTTTCTTCTATTTATAGGATACTCTTGATGACATATTGTTATCACAACAACTGTTGAATATTGCTCAAATTTGATTCGACAATGAGAAATTTGTTCAAATTTTTTTTACCTCCATTAGTAAGTGAACTGGAGATTAAAAAAAAAATTGGATACAGTGAAAATGAAATCCTGTCTTATAAGTTCAATATTATTTTTTCTGTTTAAACCAAAATAAAGAATTACTATTACAATTCTGATACATTTTAATGTTTATAAATATTTTTACACGTTTTTTTAATAATAATTTTTTTTATATAACTAATTTATGAACAACATATATGAAACATAAAACATTAAATTTTATAATAGGTGTTGCTATGGTGATTGTAATAACAGAAATTGAAATGTGTAATGCTTAATAATAATACTGATCCTCTTCAAGTAAGCTTTTATGATTCACTTAACTATTTACAAAATCTATTTATTTATTTACCTGTTAATATTTTTCTCTGAAATTGATCACAACAGATTTATAAATTGATGCTAAATGTTAATAATAAATAAAAATGTTGTTTGAATAGTAGTTGCCATAGTTACTTGATAATATTAATACTTCAACATCTCCATTATCCATAGATCAAATGAAATAAAAATTAAACAAGACTAACAATCTTCTTTATTTTTTTTTAAAATACTGTGACCTACACCAATCTGGTTACTTACAATATATATATAAATGGAAAAGCCTG
This sequence comes from Epiperipatus broadwayi, assembly GCA_028023455.1. Lineage (NCBI taxonomy): Eukaryota > Metazoa > Onychophora > Udeonychophora > Euonychophora > Peripatidae > Epiperipatus > Epiperipatus broadwayi. The sequence goes on along the minus strand of JAQFVV010000041.1, from coordinate 5,926,136 downwards.
ATGTCTGTTTTGTTGGTTTATGTTGCTATAAAATTGTCTACATAAAAAATCTTTTGGATAAAATTCAAATCTAAAGTGTGAATTTTTATCTTTATACTATATGTAAACAAAGGGAATAAATCATCCTCACCCAGGAAATAACTTAAAAACACTCTAGGAGAGAGTGATTTACTCTCTTTGTCTACATATGCATTTATATCCTTCCAAAGTTAACAAAATCTGTTTTAAAAAGATTCATTATACATTCTAGAAATAAACTGGATCATTTTTTGATTTATTTCAGGCAACATAGGTAATTCAAATAATTAAAATTCATGGACAAAATAATTAATTCTATACAATAATATTAAGTATTAAAATTGAATAATTTATTAATACTTATAAATTTAATAATTATTTGGCATGTATGTTTCAAATATATTTACTATTTTCTTTATTTAAATTATATTATTATCCATTTGATTAACATCTTGTTAATATGATTTGTCTAGAAATAAGAAAATGAAAAGTAATTGATAATAAGAGAATTATATCATTTATAATTAAACATAATTATCATCTATCTTTATTCATAGTAATTTGAAATATGCATATGTTATAAAACCTCAATTTCTTGCATTAATACTGAGTTAGATACTATAAAGATAATAAGAAAATAGTGTGTGATATAAAATAAATTATTTCTTACTTTCATCAAAGGTGCATGATGAATTTTGATCATCATCACATACTATTAAAACTTTCTTATAAATTCTATTACAGTACGTATATATAAAGATAAAATCTTCATTTAAATGTATCTCCAATAGCAATATTCATTAGATTTGCTATTGTTCGAAAGGGAAAGTTTGAACAATACAATTAGACAATAGCAGACTTCTCCATACAGTATTGCCACACAATGCAAGCCTTAATAATCAATGGATGAGATCTAGATGCAGTGCTCTCAGATCCAAAGTTCCTCACTAGTGAAACTATGAACTAATTTGTAATTTTGAATAAGTAGGCACTAGATAAGAATTTTATATGTAAACCTTCTTGCCTCCATTGATTACTAAGACTTGCATTGCATGATACTACTGTATGGAGAGTTTTCTACTGCTAATAACATCTTGTGTAAGCATAGAAAATGGTTATCATGTGATGTTTTGGTGGATTTAATAATACAATTTACGAGCCAATATTGGATGGTTGACAAATGATAATTGTCTGACAAAATATTTTAAGCCTATTGATTTAATTCATATTCAATCCCACATGAAAAACATGACAGGAAGATGCACTACAGTTGCATTATGAAACTCTCATTCACCATATGACAAAGGGGTTAAAGCACACAGTGTTATTGTCTAAATCATCAAGTAAACAAAAATGAATCATTTTTGTTTGCACATAAAAATCTTATATAGAACAAATTGCAGATGTAAACAGTGTTCAAATATTTAATATTCCAAAGATAGAATCACTAAATTTTTAATAAACCTTGAAAAAATCATTGAGTGAAATATGGAGTAACATTAAAGCTATAATTTTTCTCTTTCATCAAATGATAAATAACATGTAAAAATCTCTTAAATAGAACAAATTAAATGATAACATGTGAGAGAATAATTTTTTTTTTTTTTTCAGATATAAAAAGAAATATTTTTTTCTTTGGCGATTTATTCTAGTCTTTAACACACTGCAGTTTTTAAAAAAATACAAAATATTTTATGCTATAAATTTATACAATTTACTTTCTCACTATTATTAAAAATACATATCTAGGGTCTGTGCCATGGGAATATAAAGCAAATTAAATTCATGTAAACATTATTTATATCTGAAATAAATATAATTTCACTTTTACAATTGTTATTTTTAAATTCATTTCTAAATAAGACTTTTATATGCAGACAAAAATTATTTACTAAAATTTTATACATTTTTAAAAAATATATACATATTTTAAATTATAGTTGGAAAATAAGCTTTAAAAATATTGCAAACTATAAAATGTGGACTGACTAATAACATTTGGAACAGATTAAAAGCATTTAAGATATGATCATGAAGAAAAATAGAAAAATTTAGTTAGATGAATAAAATAAATGAAAACTTTTGAAAAGAATAAATGAAGAAAAAAAAATTGATTGAGGAAATTAGAAAGTGAAAGAGAAACTGGATTGGATATTGTATTTAGAAAAATATATAGTTTAATGAAAGATGTTTTGGAGGGAAAGATGAGTACATGAAATTGAAAAGAATGGAATAAAAAATGGATGAAATAGTGATGTGACTAACTTTAGGTTCTGTCCATGGGACAGAATACTATTAATGATGATAAATAAAAAAACCCTTTTCCTAATCAAAATAAAGTATTTATATTCCTATATTATTAAAAAAAGATAAAACTCAGAATTTGATAATCACTTTTTTGATAAAAATATTAAATTGATCAACACAATTTTGAAAAAAGTTATTGAGTTGAAATGTTGGAAACATGTGCATAATGTATTGGAGTATATTCATGTAAATAATAAAAAAGTTGTTTTGTTTTTTTAAAAAGTGATTTTTTTTTTTATATATGAAAGATTTTATAAGTTGTTTCATATTTTACATACAATTTTCTTTGACCATTTTATAAAAACTATTATTAATGTTATCAGAAATATATCTATATTAAAATTCAATAATTTAGATTTTGAAGATTGCAAAAACATTGTTTGCACAAAGTTATAATGTTTGCTAATGATAAGATTGTGAATATTTTGAAATGCTTTAAATATATAAGACAATTTGTTTACTTATTTTTATGATAGTTTTAAGAATTTCTGAATAAAATTCTTTAGACGTCTTTTATTGGTCATCTCTCTATAGGCTACATTTTAATTAACAATCCTTTTTATAATCTCAACTTTTAAACTTTTACCATTCTTATTAGTGTTTCATTTAAAAATAAGTTGTATTTAGAATAAAAACAATCAGCAATATAATAATATGAAAGATTCAAATTACTGTTTTATCATGCCAACAAAATTGAAAAAATATAATTGCAATCTAAATACAAATTTATGTGTTTTAATAAAAGTGTGACATCTTTTATGTGTTTTAATAAAAGTGTGACATCTTACATAAAGTCTGACAATAGGATGATCTGAGAAACAATTTCTCCAGAGATGATGCAGTATGATTTAGTTATTTTAGAACAGTAGAAAACATTAATGTAGTCTGTAAAATAAGTTTAATGCACAATTGAGTAACTTTGCATTTATTTTTTGTAATAACTTATAATACAAGTAAAATTATCACAATATAGTTTCTTTGACTGCAGTAACAGATGGTAATTTAATAATTCATAAATTAATATTCTGTTATCTTTAAAGCATAAGTTTTGAGTTGTTCTATAAGCACTGTGGATAAGTAATCTAACTAGTAATGATTCTAAATTTTGTTAAAGCAGTTTTCAAATTTATATACAATAAAACAACTAAAAATTAATTTAATGAGATTTTGTTTTTAACTTTTGAATTTATATCAAAACTTCATCTATTATATCAGTTTAATTTAAACATTTTAATAAATAATAATAAATAAAAGAAAATAGTAAATGCATAATTACATCTTACATCATATTAGAAATTTTATCACATAAATAGCATTAAATATAAACTTTGATTTATAAAGTAAAATATTTTAAATACCTTTAATCTCTTCATTTCAATTTTCATTGTTTTAAAAAAGACTTCTGCTGTAGTAATGGTAATATTACTTTTTATCAAACTTTTTTTCAGCTGCTCAATAGCCTAGATAGAATTATATATACATAAATGTATTTTGAAAATTAATATATACATAAAAAAATTAAATTAATAATGGTATTAGATATATAGGATGGACCATAAGTTTCTATATATTCCTATGCTTGGATTAGCCAGTGTGGTCTCCCAGATTCCCAGATCTCAATCCCCTTGATTTTTATCTTAGGAAAATTTGAAGATCATGGTGTATCAGGAAAAAATATGAAACATATATCATCATAGGAAATATATTGCAGTCATATAGAGCATATTATATAAATAAATTGGTTTTTCATAATAAAAAAATGTTTATTTTTCCTATATATGGAATCTGTTCAATTAGCATATTTAAAAGAGGTCAATATAATTTAGATTAAACAAACAATTTACTTACTTAATACTTTCAATAGCTTTAATAAAACAAAAATGCCTTTGTAAAGTCTACATAAATTTAGCAGCTGGATTTATATTTATATATGCCCATTACCTGATATTAGGTTTGTTAAAACATAATTAAATATAATGGAATAATAGAAGCTGTGAATATAATAGTTCATATAAATGCTATAAGATGTAGATAAAATGAGTTGTTGTTGTTTTTAATCTTTTTATTAACTGTCCGAATTACTCTGTCTGACCTTATGCTGGATTTCAGTTTTGCATAATGTTCGAGTTTTAAAAAAATATAACTCATCAATTGACTAGAATTAGGAGCATGTATTTCAAGAAATTAATCATATAATTATAATTTTTTAATCTGATATTAAAATTCTTAAATAATATCACCTTGAAATGTTGTTTAAACATTTCTGAATCTATGCTTGTTTTTGAATAATTTTTTTAAAAATGGATGTTGATTTTCGATATTCTCTTCTGCATCAACAGTATTTTTATACCATTTTCACTGAATTGTAATAAAAAAAATTTTTTTTTCCTTCTAGATTTTATTTCCACATTTTTTTTTTATTGAAGATTTACAAATTAAAAGAAAATATGTTTTGTAGCAGAAAAAAATCGACTCAACTGTTTTAGCAATAGTTTTATGGACAAACAACTTGTAATAAATTACTCAATCAGAATTATTTTAAAGGTTGCAACATTTACTGTCTGTAAAAAATGATTTTTAAAAATAGTAAGAATTTCAATATTAAAGTGCAAATGTGTGCCCAACTTTTAAAAATAAAAATAATATATTACATATTTTAAAACTAAGTTTTTATAATAAAATAAAGTAAAATAAAAGAAATAAATTTTCTTATGTATAAACTTAGGAGGATAATTGTAAGTTTGCATCATGTCTAAGTTACTCCACCTTCTTAGACAGCATGGGGTGCCAATGGTTTACACCCGAATCATTGGCAACCTCCTTCTAAACAGGTCGATTTTCACATTGCTGGATGGTTGTTTGGCTTCGGAGTTTAGACTGCATCTTTCTATTTCCCAGGGGTCCCCTATCAGAATGCTTTGTAATGTCCATCAACCCCTACTTAAAAACATTGAATGGGAACTATTTGGGATTTTTGTGCCGGCACTAAGGGAGGAGGTTCATCATATAGCATATGTTGATGATGTTACCATCTTCCTCTCATCCCAGAAGTACTTATTCTGGTTCCATCAAATCTTAGATAGATATGCTGCAAAATTCAATCTCTGTATAAATCTCTCCATCCATTTGGAGGATAACAAAGGCACTGTTGTACCCTCAATCTTCAAGGCCAAGCCACAACACTTCCTTGGTTTCCCAGTAGCATTGTCCAGGATGGCAATCAGAAAACAAATACAACAATCCATCCTGGAAAAAACTACAAAGGTGGTTAGATCCTGAGTCATGATCTTCCTACCATTCTCTAGCAATATGGCACTACTGAACATGATAGTATTTCCATGCATCAATTACTACCTCCTGATCATAAAGCCAACCAAGTCCTTTCAAAATAAAAATCAACTTGATTTGCTGCAAACCGCTTTGGAATGGCAAATGCATAGCCATCAGTTTTTCCAAAGCACAGAAACCTCGAAAACTGAATGGATTGGAATTACATGCACTGCACATATTCTATGCTACAAAAGCAATCAGTGTCTTAAGCACAATCCAACTCAATCCAACAGAAGATCAAACATGGTTCATCTTTGAACCCACTGAGCCTCCACCACCATTTCCAAGCAAATGAATCAAGGACTTAAGAGAACACATAACCAAGCTATTTCCCATTACCATGTGAATCCTGGAGACTAAAAGCAACTTTTGGGATGTCTATGGGCTCATATACCCCAAACAAGACAAAATGCTAACTCAATTAAACCTCTGCAATAGGTTAATTATTAAAAGGTCAAGACTTTGGCCTTATGAAGCCAAATATATTGATTTTATTTCAAAATATAACATTGCCTCTCTCCCCACTAATCATTTTCTAGTGTGGAGGAGAGGCTTCCAGAAACTGGAGCTGCTGTGCAGCCTATGCATTCTGGCAACAAAACCCTACAACATCTTTTCTTCCATTGTTCCTTTCTTGGTCAGCTGTAGGCAAGGATAGTGGCCAACATTCCTCCTAACAGTACAATGTGCTATCACTTTTGAGAGCATTCAAAAGTGGTTTATTTGCAGTCATTAGAATGGCCATTTTTATCTTCTCAATTTGGCTCACAAAGTGCACAATGGTGTTCAAACTGACCAACCTCAGCCCTTGGACAGTTTACCTGTGGATCATGAAGAAGCTCAGGAGCAGAGACTGACTTCTGGCTCTGGAAAGGCTACATGGAGAAACCTGGTCACAACACAATCTCCTGGATGATGAGTAACAAGTTCAGAGAATTTCCACTCCAGTTCATGTTTCTAATCTGTGTATAAATTCAATGTAACATCAACAGATTTCTTGAATAAATTTATTTTTTCTTAATTAAAAAAAAATGAATGCAGTCATCAGCATTCTTATTAGTAACCCCTTATAAATGAATGTGGCTATCTTAATTCAGAAAAAACAAGAACAGTAATTACAGATTATAAAAACCAATATTAAAACAAAAATACTTAACACAATATAATATATTATGGTTTTTTAACTTTATTTGTTATTTTGGATACTATTTTAAACATTTTCCACAGAAATCTTTTTTTCTTGAAAACATCATAACCTTACTAATTCTTATCTCTCTGTTAAATTTTATTCTAACCATGTCTTTGTAATGGAAGTAATCAATATTGCATATCCTTGGAATATCATTAAAATAATATTTATAACAAAACAGGTATACTTTTTATGACAAGCATGTTCAGTTTAACTGTAAAATATTTTCTGGGAAAATACTTTAAGTAGAAATCTACTTTTTTCACTACAGTTCTGCCACCTAGCATAATCTTGAATAATCAATAAACTCCAGATAATAATCCTTAATTAATCCCTAACCAGTCCTGTTCTATTCATATTCCCAAACAAGGTGGAAGAAGTGAAACAGAAACAATAGATTGCTATTTACAAATATTGTATAAGCTGAAATTATGTGGGATTTTGTTTTTTAAAGTGTTTGTTACATTTATTCAATGAATATCCCAATCAAATGAAAATGGGTTTCTTTATGAGCAATTCAATATTATTACACCAAGTGAATTTAAGAATAAATTGATCTATTTGAGATCTGCATTACATATATTTTAAAAACATTACTGAGATTTCCAAAATGAAATCTTTCAATAACTTATATTGATATGATGAGATTCAGGTTTCACTTTGATGCAATAGTTTTGACAAAATAATAATTTTATATACAAACAATTTAGTTGAATAATATTATCATTTAACTTGTTGAATGACATTGCAATACGTGTTGAATCTCAACATCTAAGTCTTCATTTCTATCTAAAAAAAAAAAAAGTCATCAAGATATTTAAAATCCTACATTTTCTTAAGCTGGTTAATATCTAAAATAAATAGTGCCAAATATCTTTTTTTTAAACATTAACCTATAAATCTCTTAAATTGTTAAACTTTACTCACCAAATATTCAAAATATTAAAAAGGTTTCTGAAATATCTCCTGCAAGAATAATAAAGCCAAGAAAATAAAGTTTTTGTTTTTGCATTTAATCGTTAAAATCCTTATCATGTCTATAAACATTTGCAAAAATAACTGTTAAAAAAATAAAAAGTAAAGCTAATTAATATTCAGTATTTTGCATCAGTTTTTAGTTCAAGTGTCTCTGATTTCTTACTGCTATAAATACCATTATATAAAAGCTATATAAAAATGTCCGTGAATAACTATCCAATTTTAAATATACACAAATCTTTTTGATTAACTGAGCCAAACACCATGAAATATATCACTCTTATTCTGTACACATAAAGCAAAAATAAAAACCTAGGTGTTTTTTAAATATTGAATTTAATGCAAAATTTACAAAACAGTTTCAAACTTTTTAAACTGCTTACTTCAAGATTAAAGCTGACATAGTAATTATATAATAAATTATTAAATGCAATCATATTTAATTATTAAGTTATATTGCTTTCTTTTATTTTTACTAAGATATCATTATTCATATAAATATAAAATGAATATTTCAAATAAAACATAAAGACAAATTTTTAAAAAATTAACAGAAAATTTATAAAAATAAATATTTTTAAATAAAAAATAATTAATATTCTTAATGTTTTGTTTGTTTGTTTAAGGAGAAATTTTCCAATTTAAAATAAAACTATTAAAAAACTTAAATCATGTAATTAAAGCAGTTCTATATTATTTTAGCAATGCTCAAACTATTAGATTGTAAATAAATAAATGCTTGTAGTATATAATACAAGTGTTCAAAAATGGTAAATACTTACATTAGTATAGAGAATTTCATTTTCTTGTAAAATGCCTACAGTTGTCCAATTAAAGTATTTTGTAAATGCAATTCTGGCATAATCCAAAGAACTTATTGGTGCTCTGAGTGAAATTAGATAAGGAAAACGTTCTGTATCCTTAGTGACTGCTTTTGAAATAGACGTATAAGATATCTACAAAAAAGTGTGTGCATATTTATATCAAGAATGAGAATAAAAAACTCTCAGCCTTTTTCTGTCAAACTAACTATACTAATTAAGTTCTTCATATATTAAAATTTTATGCAAGACAACAACAATTTAAGTTGTTTAAAAATAAAAAAGAATATCTAAAATCATAATTTTAATAAATTAATTTATTAACAAAAATCAAATATGTAAATGAATACAAAATCTTAAATCAGTAAAACAAGTATTAGAGTTTTCTAGATTAAAAAAATTATTTTAGAATAAAATCGTAAACTTAATCTTAATTATTATATAGATTATTTTGACTCAAACAAAATTAATTCTTTTTAAAATTAATTTATTATCACTGATATATGGTAATAGTAAGAAATATGTTAAGTTAATGATATTTTTCATATATTTTTTGTTTGTCATTCTTTTTATTTGCACATAACTTTTCAAAAAGAAGCAGTTTTTTCATTTTAAAGTCAATTTTTTTAAAAAAAAAAATTGAAGAGTATCAGACAGGTATCTATCATAAAAATTACATGACAAATTTTCACAATTTTGTTTTAAATATTTAAGTCACGATATTAATATTTTATATGTTTTTTTTATATTCATATTTAATATCATGTATTCATTCACCCATTCTGTTACACATTCATTTTATATTTTTTTATGTATATTATTCTACTTTTGAACATCTTTTTAACTATTGCACAATATTTTACTATTAACTCTCAAATAATAATACAATTATTTTTGTAAAGAAAGGAAAAAATAAGTAAATTTATAAATTAACAAATAGATTGATCTTTTTAAATAAATGCCCTCATTATTTTAACAACAAAAATAATTTCTTATTTAAAAATATATAATGATTTAGATATTTTGATAAAGAAAAGTAAGCAAATTTATAAAATAATTATAAAGAGATAATTTCAACAAATGTAATTTAATCATAGGGATTTGAAAGCTCTCATTACATTATCAATGAAATAAACATGTATAACAATGAATGATTTATTACTCAGCAGTGAATGAGACTTTTGAGCCCAAGAAGTAACAATGATGGCACATAATCCATGGACTTTGAGATTCATACTTTTCCATTCTATCACTGTGATCTAAGGTATTGCATATAACAACAAAAAAACAAATAGATAAGAAGACAATTATCATGATATTAAAGAGTTGACTAACAATTTTCCTATTTGCCAGGTCAAACAAGTATAGTATTTACTTTGTTTATGACTTTCAAATAAATTGACATTAATATACAAAACATGTAGAAAATAAATTAAATGAAAAAGAAGTTTCAACAAATAATATATTTATTTGCTATTGTTTATTTTTAATTCTTAAGCTAAATAGTGTTCTTTATTTATAGTATAATAATTTTATTCTTTAACCAAATACTTATTCTATGTTAGAAATCAGTTTTAACACTATAAGCAGAATTTCTTAATCTTTGGGGCATGCTGAACATTTTATGGATCACAAAATGATAGAAAGTTATAGTAAAACTAAGTCAGTACTCATTTTGACAAATGAAATATTAAAAAAAGAGGAATCTTTAAATATCAGTAATTTTATTTCTTAGTTATTCTGTTTTTATTTTTGATAACATTATAATTTTATTGATTATTTTGTTAACTTTTTTTTCCAGCTAGAGATTGAAATAAATATAATTAATTTTTTTTTTTTTTACCGATTCTTAATTTTTGAAATGGTTAGTTTTACCTGATTAACACAATTATTTGATTTGAACACATATTAGCATAAGCACAACCACAGTTCTATTTTGTTAAATTGTGAAATACAACAATTTTATAAGATTTGGCTTGCAGTACCAATATACATAAATCTGTTGGGTCACAATGTAAAAGGGTTCAGAAACAATGCTACAGATAACGGTAAAAAAAGGACTTCATGGTAATTTTCTTTAATGAAATTGAGTGATTTATGCATAATGGTGATATTGTTATTCTTTTATAATATTTTTTGCTTTGCGACATATATGATATTAAAATTGAAATTTATATTTGAAATGCTTGTTTTTCTATAGATATAGATGATAAATAAAATGGATTTCATGATTATGTAAATACATATACATTATTTCTGAATTAGTTATCTTAATTTTAATATACTCTAGAGAAAGCTACATATGCTAATGCTAAGAATTTAGAAGTATAAGAAGCAAATTAATATACAAATGACCATTTATATACAAAAGGCAGATTCAAACAATTCAACACACACTCTCCATATAATCCATCTTTCAATGATCCAGAAGTTGTCATAATCCTATCTATCTACTCATCCAATATCCCCAGACTAGTTTCTGCTTGTTTCATCAGTGAGTTATCTGAGAGCACTCCCTAGATCTTAGGATCTATGCACCCTCCACACCACCTTTAACTCTATTTAACTACAAAACTATGAGAATGAAATTGAAAACACTATTAATATTTTCAATCCAAAATCCTGTCCTAAAGGTAGTTTTGGAAGAGATGTGGTGAATTAGTGCACGAAAGGTGTGTGTGATAAGTAAGCCTAAAGAAAACTTGGAAAGAGTATGATCCTTTTATTTTTAATAATAGATTATCACATAACTAATATTGAATTGTCAAAAGCATATTTGTTCTGGAAAGCATGTATACATATATCAAAGTATCAAGCATATATATAAATTTTTGTAATTAAAACACATAATATTACTTGTAATAACATCCTGTGTGAGAAAGAAGTGAAACACGCAACTAGAGGATTAATAATAGATTGTTTGCTGCTTAAAGAATTCAAATTTTTTCATTTCATGTTTATTATTGTTAAATAAATTGTTTTGTTACTAAATTTGTGTTAATTTATTTAAAATTATTGATGCTCTTCTGACTGGTATCTAATTAATACCCTTGGGACATAACAATATCTAATAGACATCAGAAAATATATATAGATGTGGAAATTTCCTTTAATGGAATTGAATAATTTAAATATACTGTTTTACTTTTTACATTTTGTTTTTAATGTAAATAAACATAATGACTTTCTAAAAAAAAAAAAATAATTTAGCACATTTCAAAGTTTGTTTGAACAAATAATATAAATAACTGACACATGTCTGCATTTTAATACAAAATAATAAAACAACTAATATAAATGTTTTATTTCAAGAAAATCATTATTCAGACAACAAAAACTTATTTTTTTACTTTAAGAGATTTATTATTATTTACTTAATCTTTTAACAACTTTTATTCAATTTGAAAAAAAATAATGGTAATCATCATCAATAGCAGCCAAGCGTGAACTCCAAAATAAATTAAAAATAAAAAGTTAAAGATGAGTTTTGCTTGGCTATATAAACCAATCTATGATAAGCAAATATGCTCATATATATTATATACTAGACTTTTATTTCAGTTTTATTGACATTTTGTAATGCAGTATTTTAATTTCTTGTGCAGTGAATTTTTTAAAAACTTGAATACATTTTTAAAAGATAGTTCTTTGCATTCTTTTCTCCCGGGTAGGTAATTTTACATTTCTTTAGAACGTCTATGAAATTTTTTTTTATAATACAAATGGAATCTTTACTTTCTTTGCTCATTCGATATTTTAAATCAGCAAAGATATTTTTTTTACAGAAATAAACTCGGTAACATCACCAAAAGCACACAAATTGGAATTCTGATTTGGTTTATGTTACATTGAATAGAATTATCTTCTTACTGACAAACAATTAATCAAGTGAAAAACACTTATATAAGTAATGAATTTGAGGTAATTATATCACTATATAGAAACATGTTTTGTTTTAACATGTTAAATGCAGCATATTGGAAAGTATGTTGCAAGTTCTTTCTTCTATTTAAAAAAATTACCATGATATTAAAATTGATACATATTCTCATGATGATAATTATTCAAACAAAACATTGCTATTTTTTTTAACTAAAAGGGTTTGACATAGTGTATGGCTTTTTGAATAATAATTATAAAACAAAAGATTTCTATAATTTGCTATCAAAATGTTAAAAATATTGTGTGTATTATATTTTGAATTGGCAATGTTAGCACAACCATCAGTATATAAAAATTTTATATGCCAAGAAGATAATTCTATTGCTTTTGCTTAAAACATTTTGATGCTGATATCATAATACCACTTGTAAACTGTTTTAAAAACCATTTGTAAAAATAAAAAATAGATTGGGGATATCACACTCCCTCATTTATGTAACAAGACATTTTTTACAAATACCTTATATTTTCCATCATCAATGATAATTTTTCTTCTCACTTTTTATGTAAAAATAATAATATAAATAAGCTTAATTGGATAACTAATGAATTTCCAACATTACCATAAAACATCTTTCAAATAAGTGAATCAAATGTATTTATAAAATAACGAAAACAATATACAAACTGAACCTTTTGTTTTTGGTACTTTCTGTTGCACATTTTTGGGAGTTTTTATTCTATAGTATTTTTTTTTTTTTACTTTAAAATCACATTGGGTTTCTAGTAATTATTTATTTTTGACTGGAAGCAATCTATTGAATAAAATCTTTGAAAATACATTTGTAATAGGTGATGAAAATAATATTCCATGATAACTTTTGCAATCAAATGAAGTAATAGAAATTCATTTTTATAGTTTATGTATTTTTAAAAAAGTTCTATAATTTTGAAGTTATAATCATTTTTTGTATTGTTTTAAAACAACTTTACTAAACTGGACACCCTTGTTCAAATCTAAATAAAGAAGTAATAAGTTGTATATATTGTTAAAAGCCATTATCTTATTTTTCAAATTAAAAGATGATTAAACTACTTTTTCCAAATGATAAAAATATTATCATAAATGCCATCAGACATATTCAATAGGATCATGAAATTGTTATTGTCCCTATATTATTGCTAATGTAACAAAACCTTTTTAAATTCCATCATTCAGTTCTTATTGTCAGTCATTGAACTTCTGCCTTTAAATCTTTATATTCCAAATTCAAAGTTATTACTATTAAGCAGTGAATTCCATATGTTTTTAATAAAGTTACTAATAATAAATCATTATCAGATAATTAGTCAAGATTTTATTGAATATAAAAACAAATTTCATTGTATTAACAACACACTTCTGAATTTTTGGAGTTTGGATTCCACTTGGCTGAATTTTATTTATTTATTTATTTTTGACAAATATCATGATGGTCCAACACTATTATTTATTGAGGCGATCTTTCAGGCTTGACATCTCAGATACAGGCAGCTACTATACATTCAGGGGAGAAGTTGGATACCCTGCACATTGAAGTTCTACCCCAGCATAACTATATTTCACCAATATATAATGCTGATCTGGATTTGTTTTTTTTCTCTCTCTCTTTTATATATATATCTAATAAGCCTGTTTTCTTCATGACTCAAAAACTTATAATCCTCTCTTTTAAAATTTCTTTCTTTTTTATCAGGAATTATTAATTAGCCTTTGTCACTCTAATAATATATAAATAGTGAATACATTTAGTTATATGTGTATATTTCTAATAATCAACATATCATGTCTTCAGATCAATATTATTATATTTTAATCATATATAAATAGTAAATGATCTTATATATATATATATATTATGTACACATATAAAAAAATATTTCAATCATTAATTTTGAATTTTCTTTTACTTTTCAGTTAATTGTGATCTCTTGCAGTTGGAACTATGTGATGTTTGCTAGCCTTCATTCTCCTATGACTATCTATAGTGATAGTTTTGTTAGGTTTTCTTAATGGCAAAAACCATGAACTAATGAATATTAATTTTAAAAAATCTGAAAATATCAGTATGTTCCATTAAGAGTAAAGGCCAGCTTCAACATGCTTGATGGCTTAAGTTCTTTTCTATATGGTTTTGAGATCATTTCTGAGTTTAGTGTGAGAATATTTTGGGTGAAAAGTTGACTTTTATGCATTTACTTTATTGTGTTTTTTAATATTTTTAAAGTTTAAAATTCATTTCTGAGGATGTTTTTTTTTTTTTTTTTTTACAGAATATCCAATTTGTCTAAGTACCAAATGAATTTATTAATCATATATCTGGAACACACACACACTTCAAAAAAATATACTTAGACAATACATAAAAGATTTAAGATATGAAATATTATTCAATTATAATAAGTTATATTTCTGTATATTTCAGTAAGATTTTAATTTCTATTATTGTTTTGGGTTAAATTTAAACACAACCATTATGAGTGCATTAAACATATAATTAAATTAAATGCAGTTTGGATGCAATAAAATGTCCTCTTTGTCTCCTTGGCATTTTAATATTTGCATTTACTCCATAACTCCTTGTCCACAGTTAACATTGCCATCATAAATATATACTCTGATGAGCTGGACATCCAGCTTTTATTATTTTACATGGGGACCATTACATTTGGTTTCCCAATAATAATACTGTGATAAACAATTCATTGACAATATCATATTATTGATATTTTTGATGAGGCTAAATTGAAAATTTTTTATCAATTATATTTGTGAGATCACAGACTTTGCATGAACTTTTTCACTTTCTTTTTTTGCTTATAGTATTTCTTTGCTAGAAATTAAAAGACATTATAAAATTTTGGGTCTAAAAATAGATTAAATACTGTTGTGGATTATACAGGGGCAAATGATATTTAAATTTGATACATTTGGGTTTTAGACATAATAATTGTTTTTGAAGTAGATTTTAAGGTTTTTTCCATATGTCATAGCATCTGCCGGGACGCGAACCCACACCCGTCTGCAACCAACTACTTGCTTGCATGGCGGCTGCGATACCTCTCGGCTAACAACGCAAGACTAACGTGGATATCAGACAAAATAATGTCAAGGTAGTTTTATATTATTTTAGATATTCATTTATTTTCTAGATATTAGTGTTATTGTTTAGAATTATCTTTATTTAGTTAGATATAAAATGGAAGATGCTAATAGTAGTAAAATTTATCAAGCAGTCCTCAAATTGATTGCCAGAGTCTAATTGTCATCTTCATTGGTTTGTATAGGCATAAAGATTTTAAAAGGAAATGGTGGATTCTTGAGTTAAGTATGAGAAATGTTTAAAGGAAATGGATCTCAAAAGAAAATACTGGATGAAAGCAAGGTTGTCTGTGAAGAGATGAGCAATTTTAAAGGGTTTAAATGTTCTACCCAAATGTTCAAGATTTCAAACAAGAAATACACATGGGAAAAAGGTATGACAATGAAACAAAAACAGAGATGTGAAAAATGACTATTTTGGAATTGAGGATGACAAAAAATATCCAGTGCTGCAGTATAATAAAGACAGTAGTGGTTATATGTAAGATGATTCTTCTAAGAATAGCAATAAAAAGGATACATTCAATAGCAAATTTGTCTACCAAAGTATCTGCTATGTGCTTGGATAATAATAATGAGTATAAAGGAGTGTTTATTGAAAAGAAACTTCTAAGACTCAAATAGTTTTGCTGCCAAAAAGTATGACATAAGTATGGCTATTCTGACTGCGAGCATAAGAATCTTATTCAATTTCAGACTAGGGAAAGATTCCATATATCTGAACATTTAGAATCTATGTATACAATGGGACAACACAAAAATATAAAAATACATTACTTTTTAAAAATATAAATATAACAACATTGTGTTGGTACATAATAATTTTGTTTAAAAAAAATTATTAAAATAAAAATCTTTCGTAAAAGAAAAATGTAAAATTAAAAGTTTAAGAGTTTTATTGCAGTTTGTTTTCGTAAATGTAAAATTAAAAGTCTAAGTGTTGTTGAAATAAAAGTTACAATTAATTAATTAGATGGGGAGGGGGGTTTGTTTAGAAGCATCAAGTTAAAAGTTTTATAAAAGAAGTAAAGAGTTTTTTTATTTTTTTTATTAGTTGAAATATAAGTTAAAAGTTTAAAAACATAAATCTCTTTTATTTATTTAAAGACACAAAAAAAGTCATCTTAAAACTAAATAATGAATTGATCTCAAATTATATATGTGCGTGCAGCTGTAAATGTAATAAATGTATGCGTATTAGATATTAAGAATAAATGAAAGTTAAAAAAAAATTAAAAAACACTCAGCAACGGCTATTAATTAAAAGTATAAGACAACAAGTTCCGTGACTGGCTACTAATCACAAATGTAAAAAACAACAGGATTAAAAAGCTTATCTCCAAAGGATTAGCTACTAATGAAAAGAACTTTGACAACAGATATTGCTGGAGGATATCAACATGACAACACACCTCATGTATAAATAGACAAATTAGTTGTGTTTGAGATAACAGTTCAGTACAATCTATCAGTGAGTTATATCAGTCAGCTTGTTATATATCCAGAATCAAGAATGCAGTGTTAAAACCTCGGAAAACATACAACTTTCTCCAATCTGAAGTCCAATAAAAACAGCCAACCTACCTGATAAAAGTGATGTCTGCATAACAACCTGAAGCCACTCAATATCTAATTGTCTTAAAGAAAATGCATCGGAATAATAAACATCAAATCTCCACAAGAAAACTGCAAATCTAACCGGTTAGAAATATTTCATTAGAAGCAGCAAACAGCAAGAAGTATCCACGTTCAAAATCCTAGGTAATAACATTTTCTGATACTCATTTCTAAAGTAGTCATCACATTTGTAAAACCTCAAGAGTCAACTTTAAGAACTCTATTGCATACATAGACAAACTATTAATATGTGTGTTTAAAATGTTGTGTGTATTCATGTGCTAGTATATTGATTTCATTGTATTTTAAATTTCAAATATTATTTAATGCTTCTCATAAGATATTATAGTGTGTGAATTATATATGTGCGTGTGTTATATTAGTAAATAAGATTTATAAAATATTTAAAATTAGTTTAATAAATGTTAATTAAAATAAATCATCTTTAAACAGAAAGCTTTATTTGTCGGTCAATTCTTTTCACCACTAATTGATACTATAATTTGTTATTGATTACAAGTAGCTGAGCTAGTCATGGGTGTATCTTGGGCATTGAATTAGTGGCCATTGTTTAAAGTGCATTATTTATCTTCTGGATAAGTAACTGGTGCCCGTGTTTCTACAAAACAAAAAAGTGCTTTGAACATGGTGTTGAATTCAACAGTCGAGAAGAAGTTATGTCCTAGAAATGTAATGCTAGTTATATATTTTATAGCTAGTATTTGGACATACATACTCTCCGAGTATGTTTTTCTCTGCCTAAGGTGCCGTGGTGGAGCAATACATAAATTGCAAGGAATTAATAATAAATACTGTGTTATATTTAGTCTTATAAGTTGCTCTCATAAGATAATTTCATGTGAAGAGTAAAAGTAAATATTGTGTTTTCTCCATCAGGGATTGATATTGTCTTATAATTATTGGTAATTAAACCATCCACCCGGTACAAGAGTTTCTGATGATTTTAATCAAGTGAAATGGTACTAGGCTATTAATCTAGCACTTTTATTTTATAATATTAAACATAGAAGTAAAGTATTTCAGATAAAACTTATGCAACTTGGACGAGGGTATCAGTTTATAGGTTATCTGGAAGATATCCAGATATCTGTATGTGATTTATTTGCTACTGTTATGCATCAAGACACCAAACAATTTATCCAATGTAAAGGAGCTGCTTATGGATTGGCTCTTGAGAATGAATTTCCTGAAATTATTTTTGAATTGTGTTAAAGATGCTGCAGTACATGAAATTGGTTTATGAGGAGAAAAGTCTTATAAATTTATCATAATAAATAAAAATAATAGGAAAATTGCCTTGTGTACTATATTCTCTACTGCTCTAAAGTTATTTTAATTTGTTGTGTTTGGAAAAGACCACTATATCAAAAGATATGGGAAAATTTTGGTTGAAAGGTTTTGGACTGAGTTGTTTTTGCTTTATATTATTTTGTTTTATTATAATTTTATATGAGAATATGAAGAATAATAATTTTGGTTGTATTGATATAATATTTATCTACTTTTTTTATGTTGTAGATCTGACGAAGACTGCTAGTACAGTCGAAACTGTTAAATAAATAAAATTATTTGCTTAAAGTGTTAAAGGAGTGTTGATGAGTTTATAGTGATATATCAAAAGATATGATAAATGGAAAATAAGTAAAAACCATGCAAGCAAAGGGAGAAAATGCTATCCATACCATTTGATAAATAATGACACTCAAGCAAATGCTATCTGTCTAGTCTATCATTGCTTCTAATAATATCAGTGTTTTTGATTCTTCATATTTTGATGGTACATCATAATTACATGAATATAACATTTAATGAGATAAGGCTAAAGTGAAAGGTAAAAATTATTATAAATCTAGTAGCAAATGTATAGTTTCTTGTAGTGACTAGAGTGATATTTTTCTTTGAAATCATGTAGCTATATGCCTCTAATATAAAGAAACTGAACATATCCAATATTGTGAAGGCCTGTGCAATTCATCACTGACTTAATTAGTAGATGTCCAGTTATGTTAGGACATAAAAGGATAATTAGAAACAATTTATATATAATGCTCATTTTATTAATAATTGAAAGATTTTCAGAGAATGTATATATGATTAAACCCTAGCAAGTATAAAGAATTGATATAATTCTAAATGTTCAAGACCAATGATTTTATCATGGATTAGATAATGTATTCCCTTTGTTAAATATATGTATTAGTTAGTTTGTTTGCTTATTATTTACTAAGAGTAGATACATTTTGTTTGAACTATTTTGTTTTGTAGATGGTCTTGAATAAGTTACAAAGCATTTAAAATTTATTTAGCTATGATTAAGAATCATTATTTTTGTGAAGCAATAGATCTTTTTTTTTGAAAATTTCAAGTAACATTTAGTAGAATTTGTTTGGTAGAGATAATTGGAGTAAGCTAAAAAATATTTTTTTAGTGAACTGGGAAAATAATGTAAGTATAGATTGGCAATCTGTATTTATATATTTATAGTTGTTTAGCTTAAAACTAAGGATCACATCTATAATTTTTTATCTTAGAATAGCATAGTTTCAATACTTTATATCTATTTAGAGAATTGATCTTTGTCTTATTGAATAACTTTATTTAATTTTGAAAATGTATCAATATTTTTGATACACTAAAAGAAAGTCTAAGGAAGTTTAACATTATATAAATTTTACTTTTGACTTAATGTAAATGTACATTTTTACTTAAACACATTTTACATATACACTTGTCTAAATTAAAATGGTATTGTGCATAACATTTAATTACATAAGCAAATAATTAAAAAGACAGATGCATAAAGATTATCTTATTATTTTTGAATTTTAACTTTACTTTGGTTAAAATTTTAATTTAAAAGAAGACAATAATATTTTATAAGAAAATAAAAAAGGAGGCGGAAAGAATGTTATAAAACATGTATTATCTCAAGAGCATTAAGTTTATCTATTTATGAGATAATCTAGATTTTGTTGTTTAAATATTATACATTTTTAAAGATTTAAGAATAATTATTATTTAAAAAATATTTATTCATTTTAAATCAATTAAAATGTATTCTAAATGTGTCTGGAAAACTTTTCAAACAGAAAAACATGCAGTAAAAGTTTATTTTTAAATTTCATTTGAAGATTATTGTGGCTTGTTTACTTTATAACCTGATATCAAAAAAGAATTATTATTTTGGAAATACACATATTATCATTCACCTGATTATTTTTTCATTGATTTATAACAAAATGCATTGTGAATAGATTTTAAAACTATTTGCTTTTTCAGTAAAACCTGGGTAACTATTATCAAAATATCATCATGCTTCAGAGAAATCAAAACCAAATTTATCCACATCTAAATAAGATGTTAATCAATTATTCGAGATTTGTAAGCAAAATTGGGTTAAAAGGAAATTTTTGTTTAATATTCAATTTTTTTTATAATTTCAATTTAAAACTTAGTAAATAAAGCTCTAATTAATAATGATATTAATTATTCCAAAAATAACTAAGTATTTGCTATGTATAATTTAACTGTTTTTCTTAGTAACATTTCATTAAGCGATTTAAAATAAATTTTAATATTTTTTTTTTTAAAAATTCATGTTATCCTGGTTATCTACATTATCTACATATCAATATATTCACACACAAGAAATTTCAGGGAAATCATCAGAAATCAACTATCATCAAAAATAATTAATTATTATGGTTTTTTTTTTTTTTTAAAAAGAACATTTTATTCATATACTTAATATTTTTTGTTTATTTCAAAAAAGATAAAGGATTTTTTTTAGCACTCAAATTATTGAAATCAAGTCTGAAACTCCAAGTCAAAACAAAATATATTAATAATTCAAAAATTTTATTTTTGATTACAAAAATTTAACTCCACACATGTTACATTTTCAGAAATAAAGATTATTAACATGTTATGATAATTAGTATATTTATTTGCACTGAAAGTTTACATTATATACTTTCATGAAAATACCACTTGAGAAATCAAATTGTCTTTTAACATTATATATATTTGGGCACCATTGTTATTATTGTTTCTTAGTAATTTTTAAGTAATATTTATATTTTATTTTAAAATAGCATTTTCTTTTAGTTCATAGGATTTTTATTTATTTATTAGACAGTTATTAAGTAAGAAATAAAATAACTGGTGTTATAAATATATGGCTTTTTTAAGAGGACCCTAATGAAAAAAGGAATCTCTCAGTAAGTACAGTAGAATCTCCCTTCTCACATTCATGGTTGAAATTAGATATAGTTATTAAATATATTTAGAATGTTAAGCCACATAAGCAAAAAGGAATTTTCCTGAGCTAGAGATGATGCCATTATCTCCAAATGCCTCAAGGTTTGTTTTATTTATATATGTATTTATTTGCATTTATTTATTTATGTATATGGAAATGTTTTTCATATTTTATAAATTGATGACTATTTAATCATATAAGAAGTTTTCAAACATTCCTTATATTAGTAAAAGTAAAAATAAATTATATTTTCATCCAAACTTAAGAAAATACAATGCTTATGTAGGGTTATATGATTTTGCTAAACTTATTCACTTTATGTCAATACTGTGTCTGCAAATCTTATTTCACTTCACGCACACACATGTATCAAATAATTTGTTTTATAATTTTGATAAGGAAATATCTATTTGATATTAAATAATTTCTAGCTAACCATGTGCCAGGAGAAAATTTAGTTGAATAGCTTAATTAATTTAAAAAATAAAAATGAAGAGAGTTTTATATATACAAATACAAAAACTGTATTGAGAGCAAAGCTTTATTAACATTAACAATATAGTGCTTAGCATGCTTTTTTTGTATTTGTATATATTACATTCATGGAGATAAAGCATTTATAAATTTTATCATTGAAGAGAGTTTTATCATATTATTATTTGTTAAACATAATTTTTCATTCTGATTTTATAAATAAAAATATTTGTTTAATTCATTAAAATTTGACTTCATATTTTTTTCTTAGGTAAAATAAGATATTTTTGATTACATATATAAAGAATTAATTTTCATCATACAGATAGATTATAACCCTTAGTCATTGCTCTATTATGGATGATGAGTGGAGTAGACATGATATATTTATAATTTAGTCTAGATATCCAACTACATTTTATGTACATAGGACAGGCCCAAACTTTGAGAAAATATACTTAGACAGTGCATAGAAAATATTTAACTATAACAAGATATATTTATAATATTTGAAAACCAGGCATTCTTCACAAACCTGGAAACATTGATTCTATATATGTGTGGGAGATGATAATCTGGACCAACTGATGAGTGCTGGTTTAGCATGAAATATGTATATTGGTGATTATTAATCTTTTCTACATGTGTGTGGTCATGTGTATCAGTTGTATGAGATAGTGTGGATAGTTGAAGGGTGCTTGAAAATCTGAGTTCAAATCCTCTATACTTACAATTAAGCTCCCAGGTTTGTGAAGAGTGCCTGGTTTTCAAATATTTACATATCAAGCTTGTATCCTGTCCACCCCTCTTATATGTATTTAATGGATACTGTCCTATACATGAGGGGTCAGAGTGACTTCAGGTCAACATGGGCATGGCAATAATATTAGCATTGGCATGGGATTTGAGTTTTCATCATCAGATTTTCAATGATATGGATGGCTGAAAAGTTGGAGGTTGCAGTAGATTGAAGCCTGTCCATTAAAGTATGAAGATTTGCTATCTTAATATAAACTGAGTATTGATTATATATATGTGTGGAAGATGATAATCTGGACCAATTGATGAGTGCTGGTTTAGCATGAAATACGTATATTGGTGATTATTAATCTTTTTTACATGAGTGTGGTCATGTGTATCAGTTGTATGAGATAGTGTGGATAGTTGAAGAGTGCTTGAAAATTTGAGTTCAAATCCTCTATACTTATAAGTATAATATAATATTAATTATTATTAGTGCTTTAGGCTAAATTCAAATTCAAATGTTGTAAGTGTATTAAACATATAATTAGATATTTAGATTAAGTGTGATTTGAATGCACTAAAATATCGCCTTTGCCCATATAAATATAAACTGTCAAGCTTATAATCAATCTTTATTATTCTACACATTATCATTACTATATATATATTGTAATGGAAAGTATACGTATAAAATAAAATAAACTAGCCCAATCATTGGTTGTCAATTGTAATGGACTGGATTTTCAATCTTTATTATTCTACACATTATCATTACTATATATATATTGTAATGGAAAGTATACGTATAAAATAAAATAAACTAGCCCAATCATTGGTTGTCAATTGTAATGGACTGGATTATGATGCTAAACTCTTATTTAACCTTTTCCTTGAAAAGTTTTTTTTTAAATTTTTATTTTCTAAGTGAATTAAAGTTTTACAACTTTTGATTGGCCAATTAACAAACTAAGCCATAAAATATATTCATCTTTTAATATTATATTCGTTTTAGTTTCATTTGTAAAAAGTATACTAAAAATTTGTCAGATTATGAAAGTGAACAAAAGTTTATTCAAAAATAAATTTCTATTTATAATTATAAAAATATTCAATAGCAGAAGACCTAAAAAAAAAGTTTGTAACAAATTAGAAAGTGCTGCGGACATCATTGATTTCTTTCTCAATTTATGATAGTGTAAAAGTAAAATTTTTTTTTCCATGTGTCAAAGCATCAGCTGGGAAACAAAACTGGAACAACTGCTTGTACGGCAGCTGTGCTTACCACTTGATCACCAATGCTTGACAAGTAATTTTTTTTTACTAAAATCTTACTATTTTTCTAAAATAATATTTTCAGCATATTTTACCAAAATACATTACAATATGAAAATAAATGCCAGAAAAAATACTCTAAATTATTCATTTTTGTTTGAAAATGAAATAAAGAGCTTAGGGTGATGAAAATTGTTGTTAATGCTGGTTTCTTTTTCAATTTACATTCGTGTAAAAGTATACAATTTTTTACTAAAATTTTATTATTTTTCTTAAAATAATTATATTTTCAGCATATTTTATAAAAATAAGGTGCTAGTCTTATAGCCAAAGACACTGCTCAATGGCACTGTTTTCGTGCTAAAACACATAAAAATGCCATTTCTGCGGCTGACACATTCGAACCTGCATTTTCTATAATACAACTTTTTCGTTGTGCTACAGATTGCAGACCACTATGTTGCATCACAGTACAGCATGTATATCACATCGCAGTAAATAAATTTGGTGAATTCACACAGTTTATACCATTGTTACAGCTTGGTTAGAGGGTGTGTATATTTGAATTGGATGGAAATGTTTTGGTTGAATTTTTTTTATTTTAAAGTATTGAAATGTTCAGATTTTCTAAAGTAATAATTATCCGACTCTTTACATCATACTGTATTGAAATTTTAAGTGGGGAAATGTTGACAAGATATATGTGTAAAGTGAGTTTGAATTAGGTAACGCGGCAAGTAACGTACTGTTTGTAACATTCCACAAGACAAACAATATTCTACCGTGTGTTTATTTTTGAAGTAAAAAATAGCAGTAACACAAAAATACCCTGTAAGAAAAGTACAATTCTACACTATTTTTTTAAATTCCATAAAAAACATATATTATAAACATGTTTAATAAGTAAAGAAGACATTATATATATATATATATATTTGTTGTTGTTTAAAACACTTTTACTTTCTTTCTTTTCTCTGACTACTGTTATACTTTGTTGAATATATTTTACATTTATTGTTATCATTTATTTTATATATATTAATAAAAAAAAGCATTACAAGCAACAGAACCCTAACCCTAAACCTAACCCTAAAACTAACCCTAAACCTAACCCTAAAAACTTTTACTTTTTGTTGTCATTCTATTTGAAGTAAAAAATAGTGGTAACATCTGTTTCTCAGTAAAAAATTAAAATGTAAAACGAAGACTAAAAAAGTAAAAAATAGCGGTAACACAATAATATCTGTTTCTCTGTAAAAATTTAAATTTAAAAGGAAGAGTAAGAAATTTTACTTTTTATTCCGATTATGATTTTTTAAAGAATAAAAAAAAGAAGAAGGCGTAACCCCACTAAAAAAATATCCAATAGAAAATTGTTTTTTCTAATAAAGCAAAATAAAAAAACACAAATTAAATTTTAATTTGTTGATTTTATTTTACAATTATTGTTATCATTTAATTTGTATATGTTAATAAAAAAAATATTTAAAAAAGACGATTTCGCTTTATTTTTATTTTTGCATTACAAAAAACACATCAAAATGATTAAAATCAATGGCCTGGGAATGTTCATATTTTATAGTTTTAGCATGAAAATGGTGCCATCGAGTGGTGTCTTTGGCTATAATACTAGCACCGAAAATAATTTATAATATGTATAAAAAATAATAAAAAAAACATTCTAAGACATTAATTTTCATTTTCAAAGTCAAAACAGAAGATGGAGTGGTGAAAATTATTGACAGATGCTCTTCTATTGTCTGAAATGTGAACCAACCAATCAGCATCTAGGAAAGCCTGCATTCTCCCTTTGTTGCAGCTTCTTATATCAATATTATTTATTTTTTACTTATAAAATAATTCTAGAGGGGTAGCATCTTATGGTTCATTTTAAGCTATAAAGTAAGCATAAAAACACTGCCATAGCTCAAAATTTGATGATTTTCAAGTGACTTGAAGCCGTGAATGTCAATCCGTGCTTGTTTCTCAGAATGATCCTATAGATTTGGGCAATAATTATAATGAATTGTATCTATGCATTAAAAGATAAATTTTAAGTATGAGTAAATGTGGTTTAATCATTAATTAACAATTAAAATATTACCTATATGATTAACTGTACACAAACTATGCATAGATACCAAAGAGAAATAATAGGAGACATTAAATGATTTACTCTCAGGGTTCACTTAACCAGTGAGATTTAATTACTCATCAAAATATAAATTGGAAATAAAGGGAATTTTATTGAATCCAACCTATATTTGCAGGTAGGATTATATGTAAAACAATATATTAATTACTGATGACCTAAATAAGTAATTATAAACTTGAATATTGGCAAAACACAAAATTATCATTTAAGTAATTCTCAGTCTCAAGCACTACCTACTGACCTTTGTACTGAAAAAAGAATAATAAATAAATTTCAAATAAATCACAAAAAACAAATGGTATATACTTTATTCTAATTGTGGTTTGATTTTATTTTCAAATGGCAATAATTATATTGAACACATACTATATTTGTTTACCTTTTTAAATGTTCATTTTAATTCAATACTATTTAAATTAACAATATTTGCTAGCAATAAGCATGGATTGATGTTTATATCTACATAAGAATCATGTGAATATTTAACACACAGAAAGGTAATGGAGAAATAATGAAAATCCTATTAGCTTCTTAAAATAATAATTCAGAATCATTCTCAAGGTTATATCACATAACTTTGCACAAAACTATCAGTATTCTCCTTCTACTGTGGAAATCTATATGTTTCATTTTCTATCAAAACCACACTCCTCTTTTGGGACTATAAGTATGAACTCTTTAGATTTATTATTTATAATAAAGCTTCTATTATGACACCTAAATTCAATATCTTCCTTTATATCCTCATTAATTAAGAGACTTCAATAAATATTTATAACCCTTACTACATGAAACTTCTATAAATAGAATATAAAAACAATTCCTATCTCATATGGTAAGAAATATGCATATATAACACAAACAGAAAATATCTACAGCATAATCTACCCTTTTAAACATATCTAATGATGAAATTGTAAATTAAATTCTGAAGAGAAATATTAATGATAAAATTGTAAACACAAACACAATACATTATGTGTATATTTATCAATGATTCTTATGAGAACAAACGATAATCAATTAATTTCCAGTCTACATTGCGTACTGCAGATTATATTGTCTACTTGTACAATGCATTTAAATTAAAACAACAAGTGTTTTAATGACATCTAATATATAATCATTTGTTAATAAATTGAAATTTAAAACCAGTTTATTTATATAACGTAGATATATAAGGCATAAGAATTAAACGACAACAGAAAATTTTTAATAGTAAGTGACCTCTAGCATTTTTGCTATTAATATTGACAAATTAAAGATTTAAAATAATTTATTTATATTATGTACGGATATATATTGCATGTGAATCAAAATAAATAGAAAATTTTATTACTCAATGAAACTCAATATATTATTAATTATAATGATTGATTAAAACTTAAATTAGTTTACATATATAAATAGTTAACTTTAAAATCAATCATACTAAAAAGAAAATAAATTAAAAAAATGAGCAAATTAGTTACCATTTAATCTTCTTTATTATCTCTTC
Organism: Epiperipatus broadwayi; assembly: GCA_028023455.1. NCBI lineage: Eukaryota > Metazoa > Onychophora > Udeonychophora > Euonychophora > Peripatidae > Epiperipatus > Epiperipatus broadwayi. The sequence goes on along the minus strand of JAQFVV010000041.1, from coordinate 5,898,427 downwards.
ATTTTAAAGTTCAATAACTATTTAATGCATTTTTGTCCATTCAGGCATGGGTTAAGATAATATGTAAAATAGTTTAAAATGACAAACACATGAATTCATGAGTCTTTTTGTTTTATAAACGATTGACTCTTAGCATTTGTTTAATTATCTTGGTTAGGTTATAATGTATCAGTTAAAATGATGGACTGATTTTGAATATGTAGCTAATGCTTATATTGGCATGATGTATACGATAATTATTCATTCCATTTGTTTTCTACTCCATGTCTGCTCATCAATAATTTGCTTATTTTTCACTAGATCTTGATTGTGAAATAGGGCAAGCTGGAGGGTTTAAACCCTGGACTGTAATTTATTTTATTAGCCTGTAATCCCTAGTGACATATCAAGTCCAGTAAATATGGTAGTTATGCAAAGAAAAATTGTATAGGAGACCATAGCAAAGTTTTGCTTTCTTTTCTTAATGGCAATTGTCAATCCTTATTGCTACAGTATTTTTTATGTCTATTGTTTAGCTCAGTCTTTCATGCGCTGCTGATATCAATATTTTTATTTCAACAATCATCTATTTTTAAGTATTAAAATTTAAAAAAAATTACATATAAAAATTAGCTTTACAGTTTACAAAAACAAAAATAAATATATAAACAACAAATAATAAAATTACATCACAAACAATTTCAAAAACAAAAATACGATCTAAACACATTTAATAATATTATATGCCAATATCTTTATAATATCTATATACACATACATATATAATTTTATATATCACAACTGCCATTAAAATCCCATAATCATAAATAAATGCATATACCAAAAAAATTGAAATAAATAATAACAACTAACAACAACAACAAATATATAAAACTCCCATATCAAAGCCAAATCAAAGATTTTTTTCTTTTTTAAAAACAATAATGATACTTTGATGAAAAGGATGGGTCTTTCCAACCATTACAACACATATATATTGTAACAATATTTATCAATTAATATAAATATGTATTTGTAATTATTAAATTAATATAAAAGATATGTATTTGTAACTATAATTTGTAACTATTTTAATATGTCACATTTGTAACCATAATAAATATTTAGATAGGGGAAATTATTAATTATTAGATATATGCCTATCCAATCTGTACCATGTGTAACTATATTAATTCATCATAGCATAGATAAAGAAATTATAGAATCACTGTGCCACTTGAAAATATCAGCATTAAAGATTCTTGGTATTTATTTATATATTGGGGCAGTCATTCGAACAATAAAACATACTGGCCATTGTCATCTAATAAAAATAATATTAAATATAGCAACTGAATAAAAGTACCCACTGTGAGATTCCTGGAGTGCCTTATGCTTATCTCCAATACTAGGTTCTTCTAACAAAGAATCCTTCCTATCCTTCTTTCCAAATATATAAGACCACTCATGGTCATATGCACACACGGGTGCTATTCATGACAACTTATAAAAAAATATATTTTATAAAACTAATATTATGAAGTTGGAAAGGGATGATATCACTCTTTATTCAGTTTAGCTAAGTACATGTGTTTTCCCATGAGCGCCACTAGATTGTTTTCAATCTAGATAAGTATCTATTTATAGTGTACTTGAGTTCAAACTCATTCAGTACATATTTATTACACATGACTTGGATGACTATTGAACGAAATGACATTCTTACATTTTATCTATATTGATAAAATTACAAGATCCCAATATTACCAAAGTTTATACTATAGATCAAAGATTCTTATAGACATTGCTAGCTCATTAGCGTATATTGATGAACAGACATGTATAATCCAATTAATGGCTTCCAAACAAGCATGTGAAGACCATTATTGATATTGATGGCCATTTAACTAGATTATTTATCACAATAAAGGTAATAATGATGATGATGATAATGATATCATAATAATGATTATAATAGTGATATCATAATAATGATTATAATAGTGATGATGATACCAGCCATGGCTTATCAATAAACTCACAACAATAAATTCATCTTTATAAACTTATAGGCATCTATTAAAATTATCATATTTCATACTGGGATTTAATAATACTAATGGTGATGATTGATCATCATGAATCTCTTTGCATAATATTCAATTTTCTATAAACCCCTATTTACTAAAACATATTCATTACGCTAAACATTAAATTTAATGATTATAATTTATTAATGATGATTGATGGCGATCATAACTTTTATATAGTATTATTTGAAACATTTTTAACTAATAACATGATATCCATCTTTGATGAGGATGATCTAAATTCATGGACACAACACAATTTTAGCTTTCTATGTTGAACTATAATTATCAAAATTTGGTTATTCTAAAGCATAATCCTTAAATACTTAAATATCAACATTCTAGTTTACCTATTATTTTGCGGACGCTTAATATTTGCAAGTGATTGCTCAATATATACGAATGGTAATACTTAATAACTGCGAGCAATGATGATGAATTAAAATGATAGAATTAAGACAAAAAAAAACAAAAACAATATTCTTAATAATAACTCGGAAACCAATTAAGATATATAATTATATTTTATTAACACTACTACTCTTTCTTTCCTTCTTTAAAGTCAAATCGACAATTAAATAAATGGCTTATTAATATAAAAATTTATATAAGTATAAGCAAATAAACTTAATATATAGGTTTGTCATCTTTCTTGATATCTCAAAATAAGCTGACTTAAATCAATATTAGAAAAAAAAATACATATTCTATAAATGCTTATTTAAGACTTTTCTTACTCATCATATCATAAAATAAATTTCAGGTGAAACTTGTATATGTTATTTCATTTCCATTCAAATGTAATGCCCTACTTTTCAATTTACCATTTTAAACTAATCATATATAACCTATTCTTTGATGTGTTTGGATAAGCAGTTACGCATTCACGCATTCGGTAATGTTAACATATATGTTTAAAATGTATACCCAAAAATTACATATATAAAAATATCTTTTTCTTTTTTGCAACCTTATAGCGAAAGAAAATAAAATACATATATTAATTTTTTAATATGCAACAAGATAAAATAAAAATAAAAAACATTATAAATGCATATATCTATAGGTTGCTCATCATCATTAACAACTGAAGAACAATTAAAAAAAAAAAACATTTCAACATTACAATATATAATAAAAAAAAATAATGAAAAATTTAAGTTTAAAGATTTAAACTATGTTTGTGCTATGTTGTGAGATATTGCAAATAACTATAGATAAACAAGTCTTTAATGTTTCTGTATCAAAAAAAGAAAATTGCTTTGACCAGTAAATTAAGGTTTACTTTTAATAAGTAAAAGAATAAAATCGGTTAAAGAAAGTTCATATTTACCCGTCTACTTTTTTACTCCTTATTAATGTCCTGAGTTTGAATTTTCAGACTGCTTTTCTTTGCTCACCAACAACAACAACAACAAAAAAAAAGAAAGTTATTGCATATACTTTTAAGATAATGCTGAATCAATTGACTTTGCTTGTTTTTTTCAATTCCATTATTATTCACTGTTGATTGGCTTCCTTCTACCATTTAAAAAAAAGTTATTATAAGTACTTTGAATAAGTAGGTACCGGTGGATTTGCTTGTCTCTCTCCTTTAAAAAAATAATTGCTGTTGACACTTTAGATGATTGAGGTAAATCAACAAAAATTTGATTTATGGCTTCAAACTTGGTTCTACATGGATGTTATAAATTTTCTTTTCCTCCTATTTCCTCTTCTCCATTCATTCGAAGGTAATGAGCTTTTAATAAGCCAGGAACTAGAAACAAAGCATTCCATATGGCTTGTGTGGTTGGCTTCAAAATCTATCATTTTGTTGGTTATTACTGGATACATGACTTCATAGACAGATCAGCGATTTTGACTCATTCTGTATTAACCAGGAAGCAGAAAAAAATGGTTTAGCAATGCAGAGGCATAGTATTATGCATAACCAAATATGTTAATATCCTTTTTATGTAATTATTACTAACTTCCAATAAATTCAATCTTGTTCCATTTCTCTCCTCTTCTTTAATATTGCTGGAAATTGCTTTATATAAACGCACATTTCATTTGTTTTTTTTTTTTTCCAACTTTCAAAGAGTGAGAAAAAAAAATTAAAGCGTTCACTCTCTTTTAAAAAAAAAAATCCGAGCTTACATTTCTGCTTAAGAATAATAACAAGGAAGGACCGACTGAGTTGAGTCTCAAAATAATAATCTGAGTGACTCTCTCTCTAAAAAAATTAATGACTAACTCATCATCTCTTTAAAAAAATTTAAGACTAACTGATCATCTCTCTAAAAAAATTTATGACTGACTGATTAAAAAAATTGTTTCAATCATTTATATCGCGAATTTCAACCAAAGAAAAAAAAACATCTGGAAATCTTTATCTTAAAAAAAAAATCAAAGCTTCACAAGTTTGACGTCGGTCACAATCAATAAAGACTTAAAATTGATCGCTATCGTTATCTACATCAAAGCACCTCTTTTGTAAAAATAATCTTAAGATACAGATAACAACAAACCTGGAATCTATAGCCATCAGGAATAAGTGTAAAAGCATCTTTGTGTTTGTACAGATCTATTCATTGTTTCACACGTGTACATTTTTTTATCTCCTTATCTAACAATCTTAATTGCCTTATTTCACACTTTTCTGATTTACTCTATTTTAACAAAATGAAAGTTAAATAAATTTAACACATATTATTTAATAAAAATATTATATAATAAATCATAAAAAGAACTGCTTATTCATAATAATAAATCTATACATATAAATCTCTGTATGTATAAAAGAATAAAAAAAATTTTTTTTTAAATAATTGAATACTATATATATATATCTACAATATATATATTATAACCAAAAAAAATCGATTTGAGGATGCCAATTGTAATCTAGGGAGAGTGTAAGGCAAAATTATAGGCATTGTGAATTTGTACTTACTATTCTAGAGACTCTACAACTAGACCCAGCAGGGTTACAATAAATTTTAATAGATACAGAGAAATTTATAATAAGATGGGGGGAAAACCAATGCTGCAAATAATTATTGCATAATAAATAATTTGGAATAAATTACAGAGGAAAATTTCCACTTTTATTAAATATTTATCAGATTTAACCTCCCATCAAATTATATTCTCTGAATACAACAAGTTTGTATTTAAAAAAATATTTTGTACTAAAGCTTCTTATCTAATATTTTAAAAATATGGTAATATTCTTATCATCAATTTTAAATAGCATAGCTTGAAATATTTGGTTGGTGTGTACTACCATAAGATGTACTTTTCTTATAGTACAAGGAATAAATAAGAAATACTTATATTATTCTACTAATATTTAATATTATGACACAGAGAAAAATTGAATAATCACTATAAAATAACATCTCAAGGGTTCTACTATAACCCTTGTGAATTGTATTGTCCTACTAAATAAACAAATAGATAAATGGATGAGTGAATAATATACTGACCAACGGCTACTTCCTACTATAAAATAACAATGCTCATCAAAATTACAGAAAAGGATATTTATTCTAATATCTAATTACTTTGTTAAAATATTTAAAATTTTGAATAGTCATAGTCTTTTACTCAGGACATCACTCCAGATGGAAGAAAGACAAGGGTGCTTTTTAAGTCTTTCCACCCCCTACTGACAACCTTCATAAGTAAATAACTATAATTAGACCTCAAAATAAACTAGACATTTAATACCGAAATAACTCAATAGTGTGCAGTCTGAAATGGCATAGATAATCTTCTGAAATGTCAAGCAATCTTCATTTTCATATTATACAGTCTTTTATCTTAGAAGATAAACATAGTTAAAATAATTCTTAATGCAAAATATTATTATTAGTATCTGCAAATGTTTAATTATCTGTTATCTTGATTTCATTTAGAAATCAAAATTATATGCATGTCTTTGTTTTATTTCTGTAAATATTGGAATATTCTGTATATCATTAACTCAAAGAAAATAATCAATGTTGTGAACCCAAGACAATATCATACAAAAAAATAAATAAACAGAAATTAGATTTGTTTTAAAATAAATAAGTTTATTTACAATCACTAATAAAAAAAATATATAAAATTTACACATAAAGTTTGGACTTATTACCAAGATAGCGCTGACAAATATTATTTTTATTTTGACTGTAAGTATTCAAGCAACATCTTTTGGCCTTACAAACAGACTAACCAAGGTTTTGAAAAAACAATTATTTTACACAAATAAACTTATTAAACAATATTACTCAAATTGAGAGTTAACAATAGCTGACTATTATACACTTTAATTTCATTAAATGATCACTCTAAACAATTTTGGGTATCATAAATTTAAATCTTTTAATTGGATTAACAATAGCTTAGTTATGTGCTAGCATAAGAAATAGTGATCAAGTGATGTTTAATAGCTTAGTAACATATTTTTTTATAAATTTACTGATTTTTCAAAATGATAATCATTGGCAACTTGTATTAATGGGCTGACTTGCTAATAATTTACATTATCAGCTAAATAAACTTAAAGTAATTGCTGGCACAATAAAATTAATGTCAGATTAAAAATAAATAATCCCCTATTGCTTAATATTCTATACTACCAAATAAACTGAATGAAAGAAAAGTATGGATCATTCATCAGAAATAATGTACACACATACTATTAATAAATCACTATCCACATAATATTAATAATACCAAAAGATTTAAAGTAAATGACTTACACATCCATTGGCAAAAAATTCTAGATGATAAAACAATTACATAGTATATGTGGATTGCACCTAATGGCCATATGCTTACAATAAAATAATTAAAACTACTACAAATTGTTGTTTTGCTTGTGGCTGATTATAACATAGCAACACCATACAGACATTGTTACACCTCTGAGCACTAAAATTACTAAGTGCAATCTTAAGAAATTAAATCCTTAAAAACTAGCTTATCATTATCATCACACATCTAAATCACAAAAGAACCTCACCTATTATGGTGGAAAAATAGATTTAAGCACATCATGAGTGATAGGCTAAAAAGCATAGGCTCTGCAGAGCAAGACAATGAATACACCAATAAGACTGGTGGTTTCCAAATACCTATATCTGAGGTAAAAGAGAATGCCTGGACTTTGTCACAGCACATCAGAAAAACATGAAAAGACACACCAAGAAATATAATCATGTATAAGAATGTAGGTACCTTTAAACATGTGATAATAATCACTAGAGATAAGCACTATCAATTTATGGAATATCATATAATAATAATGGAGGAACTTGTCCACTCCATCAAGTACAATAATAAACGTGAATAAGTAGGGCTTAACATTATGAGGCCAAGCAATACTATAAACTAAATGATAAGATACAAACTTAATACTATAACTGACAAAGTTATATTCAAATTTTAACTATAACAAACAATATACAATGTCTGAAACCCACTATCTGCAATTAAGTCAAATGACTATGAAATATCAATAAAGAAAATTAATAGCATATAAAATTTTGGCAAAAAATGACAATACATACATGTATGGAATATCAAATATCAAATTATCGAAAATAAGTGGACAGGACTGATAAATGAATAAAAATGTAAGAATAATAATTCTCAAGTGCATGAACATACTAGCAGTTATGACTACTATTGCATTTATGCAAAATATCAAAACTTCTCACAAACACTTTAGCTGTTTTACTCATTAATGACTGAAATACCATACATTTGGAAAAATAATTATTACGAAAGATGAATATCTCTGTTGACTTAAAATATAGTATAGTTTAATTTATCCAACAAATACCAAAACATATAACAATGCATAGAATATCTACACATTCTGATAAATCTATTAAAATTAAAATACATAAATAAATTACCTGACCCAATTATAATACTAAAATAGTATTATTGAAAAACATAGCAAAATAAAAAGGAAAATATTGCATATAATTTTTTTTTTTACCAAACACAAAACCTTAGTTCATTAGCAAGCTTCCTCTACACTGGGCCATCTGTTAATGGTGTGAAGTGATCCCATGATGGGTAAATGGTTCTGTGAAGCTCAAGTCAAAACATATCTTTTTTTTCAAATGGCAAAAGATTTCCAAACACAATATATAACAGTTCTTATATAACTAACATAGTTCTAAATTTAAAAGCATTTTTTTTTAAAACATAAGAGAAAAATAAAAATAAAGTAATGAGTGGCTGCAGAAAGGAGTTTGCTATTAACTGAAAGGATACCCTTTGATTCCTCTTGGAGGCCTTAAAGGAATCGAGCAGGGAAAATTCCTATTGTAAACTCCATACGTTCTTGTCATTACAGCTGTTATTACTATGTGATTATTCATATAGTATATGAGCATGGATTGGCTCCTCACCAACATGCATTAGCCAGTGTGGTGAGTTTATTGGCTTTTTACCTCTGAGTTTAAGATCAAGAAACACCATGGTCTTTCTTCTCAGTTGCCTGATAAGGCAGAATGAATGTTTGTGTAAATGATAAATATTTTTCCAATACATATATACAACTATGACAGATGAAAATAAATCATGGGCTTTATTCCCAAGAGGTTGTAAAGTCACCCACCAAGGCAGTGGTTGGTGGTTGAAGGCGGAGAGCACTAAGAATCCCCTGATTGTGGACACAGGCTGCCATTTGATGGATGACTTTTTATTTAGGTACTTACAACTGCAGATCACTTTCAAGTGAAGGAAGATTGCAAGAATTAGAGGAAGAACTGTTTTATATTAAAGCGGACATTATTGGCTTTGTGAAGTTAGAAGAAAAGGTGAAGAGACAATTGATTTAAAAAGTGGACATGTACTCTATTATAAAGGCACAAATATTGGAAATACAAGTGGTGTAGGATTCATTATAAATAAAAAGTGGAAGAACAACATTGTGAAGATTAATGGTATATCAGACAGAGTGGCAAAATTAGTTATACAACTTAATAGCAGATACCAAATGCAGATAATTCAAGTTTATACCCTAACAAGTTTTCATAGTGATGAAGTAGTAGAAGATTTTTATATGGATGTACAAAAGATTTTTGATCAGAGTAAACAACATTTTAAAATTGTTATGGGAGACTTTAATGATAGAATAGATAAACAAATAAAAGATGAAAGTGCTGTAGGTAATTTTGGTTGTGGTAATAGAAATGAGAGAGGACATAGACTTGTGGAGTTTGCAGAAAAAGAAAAACTTTTATATTATGATTTTTTTTTTTGAGAAAAATGTTAAAAGAAAATGGACATGGAAGCATCCAAATGAAGGTACAGCAGAATTGGATTATATTTTGACTAATAGAAAATACATATTTCAAGATTGTAATGTTCTTAATAAATTTAACACAGGAAGTGATCATGATTTAGTAAGGTGTAAGATACGTGTTAATGCAAAACTAGAAAAACAAAAATTATTAAGAAAAACAATATTTACAGTTGATATTCCTAATCTCCAGAAATATTCTAATGAATTTAAATTAGAATTTACAAATCGGTTTCAAATATTAGTTCATTTTGAACATGATTCAGATTTGAATGAAATTGATTTGAAAATAACTGATACACTTTTAAAAACTGCAACAAAGATAGCTGGTAGAAAAAATCAGCAATTGACCAATAAAATTTCTATTGAGACTAGAGAATTTAGGAAGAAAAGAAGGAATATAAAGATTCAACAATGATGCATTGAAAAGGATTGAATATCTTGGAATTTTGTAAAATAATTCAAAACAAAGCAAAACTCTCTGTATAGTAGTGCCATCTTGTGCTAACAAGAGCAATCAATGGATGACAGAAGGCTTGTGCATAAAATCCATATCTAGTGCCTACTCATCCAATATCCCCAGACTAGTTTCTGGTTTGTGGCCTTCATCAGTGAGAAGCCTTGGATCTGAGAGCACTGCACCTAGATCTTAGGATCTAATGCAACCCCTCCGGCAGCCACTTTTTAACTCTATTTAACTACAAAACTATGAGAATGAAATTGGAAAACACAATATTTTCAATCCAAGCTCAATAGCTTATATAGTCATATGTGTCTGAACTCAATGCAGCACCCATACATTTTGTTGTCTTTGGCTCTTTAACAACCATAGCCATCACTATCCTATTAGGCAGGATTGGTGTTAAACCACTAAACATCACATAATCACTATCTCATACTAGCACATAATTGTTATTAAACAATTCAAAACAAAGCAAAACTCTCCATATAGTAGTGCCATCTTGTGCTAACAAGAGCAATCAATGGATGCCAGAAAACTTGTGCATAAAATCCCTATCTAGTGCCTACTCATCCAATATCCACAGACTATTTTCTGGCTTGTGGCCTTCATCAGACCCATATGACTATATATATGACTATTGAGCTTGGATTGAAAATATTAATTGGTTTTTTCAATTTCATTCTCATAGTTTTGTAGTTAAGTAGAGTTAAAAGGTGGCGGCTGGAGAGTTGCATTAGACCCTAAGATCTAGGTGCAGTGCTCTCAGATCCAAGGCTCCTCACTGATGAAGGCCACAAGCCAGAAACTAGTCTGGGGATATTGGATGAGTAGGCACTAGATAGGGATTTTATGCACAAGCCTTCTGGCATCCATTGATTGCTCTTGTTAGCACAAGATGGCACTACTATATGGATGTTTTTGCTTTGTTTTGAATTGTTTAATAACAATTATGTGCTAGTATGAGATAGTGATCATGTGATGTTTAGTGGTTTAACACCAATCCTGCCTAATAGGATAGTGGTGGCTATGGTTGTTAAAGAGCCACAGACACCAAATGTATGGGTGCTGAATTGAGTTCAGACCCACATGACTATATAAGCTATTGAGCTTGGATTGAAAATATTGTGTTTTCAATTTCATTCTCATAGTTTTGTAGTTAAATAGAGTTAAAAGGTGACTGCTGGAGGGTTGCATTAGATCCTAAGATCTAGGGGCAGTGCTCTCAGATCCAAGGCTCCTCACTGATGAAGGCCACAAGCCAGAAACTAGTCTGGGGATATTGGATCAGTAGGCACTAGATAGGAATTTTATGCACAAGCCTTCTGGCATCCATTAATTGCTCTTGTTAGCACATGATGGCACTACTATATGGAGAGTTTTGCTTTGTTTTGAATTGTTTAATAACAATTACTAATTTTGTTAGATGGTGCGGAAAAGAGTTGAAAATGATATAAAAAAGTATAACTGTGAACTAGCAAGGAAAGCTGTAGAAGAAAATAAAAGTCTCACGAATATAAAACAACATTTTGGTATTGGTAGGAAATTTATATCTACAATAAGAAAAAAAGATGGAATTATTACTAAAAAGAGAGATGACATCATGAAATGGGTAGAGGACTTTTATCAAGAATTATATAGTAATAAAGAACAAATACCTCCTATATCTATTACATCTTCTGAATTGCCCAGAATTTTAAATGAAGAAGTGAGACATGCAATTAAATGCATGAAGAAAGGAAAGGCCCGAGGTAATGATGGAATTATAATTGATATAGTAAAAGAAGCAGGTGAAGAAATAGATTTTTTTTTAGCAAAGTTATATATCAAATGAATATGAATTAGCATTATGTTTTGGATTTGTAGATTATGAAAAGGCATTTGATTCTATAAACATTTCTTCAGTGATTAAAGCATTGGATCATAAAGGTATAGATCCAGGATATTGTCATATTTTAAAGAATATTTATAAAAATGCAACAGCAACAATTAGATTACATAATGATACTGGGAAAGTCAACATTGAGAAGGATGTAAGAGAAGGTGACTCCATATCTCCAAAACGTTTTACAGCAGTGCTGCAAAAAGTATTTTGTGGATTAAAATGGGAATCTAAAAGAGTGAAAGTAATTGGAGATTATTTAAGTCATTTAGATTTTTCAGATGATGTAGTTGTTTATGCAAATAATGCGTCAGAGCTGCAGGAAATGTTACAGGAGTTATCAGATGAAAGTAGGACTAAGGATAAATGTTAAAAAGACTAAAATAATGTTTAATCAATTTGCTCAAAATGTGAAATAAAGATTGATTATGATGAATTAGAAGAAATTAACAGTTACAAATACCTTGGTCTGATTATTAATACAGATGAAAACATAATGGATGAAATTAATCATAGAATTAAACTTGGTTGGAGTGCTTTTGATAGAAATAACTTGATACTAAAAGGAAATATGCCTATGTGTTTGAAAAGGGAGGTTTTTAACAAATGTGTTTTACCAGTTCTCACTTATGTATCTGAGACTTGGACACTTGATAGAAGAGCAATGCAGAAACTTCAGACCACTCAGAGAAGTATGGAGAGATGCATGTTGGGAGTAACAACAAGAGATCAAAAATGTAATGTATGGGTAAAAGAACTAACAGGTGTTACTGATATCATTGAAAAAATTAAAAGATTGAAGTGGAGTTGGGTGGGACATATTTCTAGAAGAGATGATAGTAGATGGACAATTGAAATCTTAAACTGGATTCCAAGAGATTGTAAAAGACCCAGAAAGAGACCACATGTGAGATTGATGGATGAAATAAGAAAGTGTGCAGGGGTGATGTGGAGAAGAGAAGCTAAAGATCGGAGAAGATGGATTGAACTTGGAGAGACCTTCATATTGCAGTGGATTGATAATGGATGATGATGATGATGAAAGCAATGAGGTAGCAACTATGAGAATGACGATGATGAAATGCAATAACATTTTCAGCTGATTGAATTTTAGAATCCCACATGGGTTTGATTAATTAATAATGCAGTTTTATTTTCATTTTCTTCTTAAACTTTTTAAAGTTATCTATCATATAATAATGACAACATTTCCAGGATTTAACTTTAATAATTTCCTCCACATATTTTATAAAGCATTAGTTAGCAAAAAATAATTCAACATGTCAAAATATCTTTAGAAATATTTCTGCTAACCTAATGGCTTATATACTTTGCTATTCCTGCTAAGCATTTAAATTGCTTCTTAAGAGCTAAGATCTTTAATTATTCAATGTATCTGTTCTTAGATTAATTATGCAGGGTTAATTTCAAGCTTTTTCCCCCACAATATTAAACTTAATAACTTCAACATGAAAATTATTTAAAAGAATAGTAAAATTCCTCCAGTATATATTTCTTTTTCATATCTGAATAATTATTTTTAAAAATAGTTAATTTAAACAAGCATTCTTAAGTTATTTTTTAGAACAGTTCTGGTAATAAATAATAAATTTTGTTGTTGTTTTTTTTAAGTGTCATAGCATCGGCCGGGACGTGAACCCACAACCCGGGCAACTGCCTGCAAGTGCAAGGTTTGTTGTTAAGCAGGAAAAATTATAACACAATTTAAACTTCAATTATTATTTAAGAGTCTATGCTTTTCAATCTGCTTTTAGTTTTCTCCTTTTGTAAGATAAATATTCGAACAAAAATGAATTGAGGAAAATTTCTGCATAATCTTTACAATATATTTAAGTGAACACAACACTTGCTTCCCATTCACGTACATTTCGAAGTTATATTTACTAAATTGACTTAAACTTAACATAAAATTCCTCGTAGCATTATGTGACTGTTAAGAAAGCTTAAATTGAGATTCAATAATCAAGAAATGAGGTGTACCTGTAGTTTAGCAACATAGACTTAAAGATGATGAGGTTCAAAATTTAACACTTTTTTTAAGAAAATAATAGTTATAAAAATTTATACTTTAAAATTTTAACTTGCCAGAGAGAGAGTTCAAACCAGACCAGACTAACTAAAATAACAAAAATCTCTCTTTTTATAGTATTTTTTATTACCCTTTTTTTAAGCTGCCAATTTCTTGTTAATAATCAATAAACATAGATTATTCTATTTTTTTATTTTTTATTTTTTTAAGCTTAACTACAAGACAAGTCAATCAGTAAATAAATAAATATTTTTTTATTTTTTAATAAATAAAAAATACATTAATCCTAATATACAATATTTTTTTCTTTTTTTATGTAACTATGTTTTTAACCTTTGATTTAGGTGAAATAATAATTTAATTAAAATTTCTTTCTTAATCTCTTTTGATATTAAAATTTCTTTCTTAATCTCTTTTGATACAATATATATGCAAAATATATGGATATGAAAATAAGTTTAATTTTTTTTTATACTACAAAATAGTGTTTTGCATAGCAATTAATAATTCAGATTGACTTTTGTTAGAACCAGAAATAAATTAAATATGTTTTTCAAGATAGAATTTTAAATTAAAATAGCAAAAATATTATTATTTATTTCCTTAAATTTTAGTCATTCTAAACTTCAATATTTGTTTATGCTCTTTTTTTTTTTTTAGATATGTACACTTATCCTTTTCATTTATATAAGTTAAATATTATTAAGATTGCTATCCAATATATTGTGTAGGAATGATCTTACATTCTATAGTTTATATAAGCTTTGGATATACAATAATATCAAAAGTTTACATTGACCGTAGAATCTAAGATAATCATTACACAATGTATTGAATAATAATCTTAATAATATTTAACTTGTATAAATGAAAAAAGTATACATATATAAAAAAACATAAACAAAAATTGAAGTCTCGAATGACTAAAATTTAAAGAAATAAGTAATAATATTTTTGATTAAAATTTTAATTAAAAATTCTATTTTGTAATATATAAATATAAATCAAATAAAATATCTATTACAATTAATTATTGTAAGAATATTAAAATAATAAAGTATTAATAGTGATAATAAACATTACTAATGACCATTATAAGACACGGAAGTACTTTCAATTCTTTGCATAATCATTTTTTCCAATTGGAAAATTTAAAAGATTTTCTGTTGAAAGTGGTTGTGCAAATAACTAACAATACTTCTGCATTTTATAATGATTATTAGTAAAACTTACTGTAACCATTAATATTTTGTTTTATTATATATGGGCATGCACAAAATATTCAGTTTTCATTAAAATTAAATTAATTTTTACCGTAACTAAGTTCCACCATCTTCCAAGTTCTCCTAATGCTACTGAAATATCTGTAGATAAATCTCCAATAAGAGCCACAATTTTTGGATTAGTACTTGTTAAATTAATGCATTCTTTAATAGTCATCATAGTTTCACTCTATAAAAATAAAAATAAATATTAAATGTTGTAGTAATAAATTGTTTTTAAGTTAATTTTAAGTCAATGTAACATATTTGTTATCCTTATGCAACTATTTATTTTTTGATATTCAAGTATTAAATGCAAGAAGGTTTATGCTATTCATTAATATGAATACAGCTTACAAATTTGAAAGATTTATTGTAAGAAAAATTGTAATGAATTGATTTAGAAATAAGAAATTATAAATAATACATTACAAACTAAATTTATAGATATAAAAATAGATTTATCACATTATTAATGCACTCAAATCAAATTCTTTATTAATACTATTTTAAAAGATGAGTTGAAACTCTATTTCTTGTCTTTATTAATTATCTTTTTCATTGTTCATTTTGGATGGTAAGTAGACAAGCAATGTCTATTTCATTTTATTGCATAATAATGTACATCAATAATAAGCATTCATTTAGGTCTCTTTTTAAATTAAGAGAATAGTTTATTTTTAAAAAGAATGAATTTATATTTTAATTTCTGTAGGTAGATGTCTGATTTAATTAAGTATAAACATTGATCTGAATTTATTCATTTCTTGCACAAAGCAGTAGGATATTTTACATTATGTTTTGTAAGAAAAAGATTTTAAATTAAGTTAAAAATTTATTTTTATATTGTAAATATATTTTTATTTTTCTCACCGATATTTTTATTAATAAATATAGAATATATTTAAATTTTGTAGGTATTAATGTTTTTTAAGGATACAAACACCTAATGTATAAAAAAGAAAATATTAATTAAAGACTCGGCATGAATTGTTTTTTTTATTTCCCATTATAAATTAAATATATAATAAATTTCAAATTTATTGCATTTTTTAATACTTATCTTTCAACGAACTTTATTATATATTTAACTTTGATTGCATTGTAGATTTATCCATATGATATTGAGCAAAACATAATTAAATGTTATCATTGGATTAATATTATAAGGAGCATAAATTACAAAACAAGAAATTACAGAAAATAAAAATATATATACACATTATATAATTTAACCTTTTTAAAATGCTGAACAATAGTTATGTGGCTCACAAATTTTACATTAATTTACAAAGAAAATTGAAATTGGTTATGATTTTTCCATGTTATTTTTCAATGATTTGTATTTTTTCAGAGATTATTGGATCATGTTAAAGGCTTGAACATATGAATATTAATGTCTATGTATTTGTATATTGAAACAGTAAGATATGCCTTCCCAATCTTAGTTTCACCATGCCTTCCTGTTTCCTACCCTCATGCCTTATTTAAAACCCTAATTTTATTGTATTGTGTGTGTACTGCATATAGTTACTGAAATCCCGCCTAAATTTATATGTCTGATGGGGTGCCCGGGGTTTTATAATAATTAAAATTGTCTTAAATGGTTTTATTTTCAAACCATTGAGTATATATTATGTATATATGCTTGTACAATAAAGTAGGTCACATATTCTCATCTACCCACATACTGCGATAATATTCAAAAGTTATGAAAATATTTTATTTAAAATTTGTTGTTTTTTTGAATCTGCTTATTTTGTGATATTATTTCACTATAATTGTTTGCATTTAATAAAATAATACCACTGATAAATATATTCTGGAAATTAAATTCAAAAGAGAGTTTTAAAAATATAAAATGTTATTTAGTTTTTAAAAAACATGCCATTTTTCTTTAAATCAAAGAGGGTAGGGAAAGAACAATAGTGGCTAATTTTAACTATATTGGTGCCAGTTTTACTAGTAGATTTGATAAGATTAAAAACAGTGCTTATGAGCAGATTTAATTAAAAAATGCAGTCCGTGTTTTTCAATTTATTAATAACTTAAGGAATGGATTTTACCACCACAGGGTTAGATTGTAATCAGAGAGAGCATATAAATAGGGCTGATTGATTATTATAAGATTATTATAGAGTTATTAATTAATCTGCCTAATATTGTGACAGCAGAAGTTATATTTTCTGTAATTTTGAAATTGATTTTCTAATAGCTTTTATTTGCGTTATCGGACAGACCAGCTTGTTTGTTAGTTTAAAACAAGTTTTAAAATCGTTTAACCTTAGAATGACAGAGTAAAGGGGCAGTAGGCTGTTTTCCCTCAGGATCCAGTGCCTTGGCCATCCATCATTCACCATCCGATATCCTGTCACCGTATCATCAAGCCCAACTGAACCAGCCCAAAGAAATGCTGCTCCTGAAATCTACTAACTGCTGCTGCGTAAAAACAAACCCAGGAGAATCAAAATTTGCTTAAGAACTTTGTTACAAATTTGGAAATGCCCATGGACAGATCTGAAAGAATGAGGTAATTAAAATCAACCCGAGATCTCGGAAACATTCATGCTATATAGCTAATAAATTTTGTATATTCCTTAATATGTATTTATTCAAGTGTTTTTTCTAATGCATGCTGAACTTGTGCTTGGGTTGATTTTCTATATATATTTGTAAATGTCTTATTTAAATGTATTGTAATGAAATATCTAATTAATTTCTTTAGGCAAATGCGAGTTATGTAGGGAAGTTAAATAATGCATGGTTGCCATCTTAGTTTATTATACCGTAAACACGCATGCCCCTCCCATAATTTATATATGTTTAAAAGTAGTTCTTATGTATCATCAATTTTGTTAGAATAAGTATTTATTTCTCTAAGCTTTGTTGAGAGTCTGCTGGCCATTAAAAATATGAAATTTGAGAGCAAGCTATTTCTGTTCTTTAATAAATTGCCCTTTATTTTACTAAGTGTATTTTAAAATTTAACTGTGTTGCTAGTGAATATGCTTGGGTGCTGGAACCTTACCATTTGCAAAGGTCATCATCGGTTAAATCCATTCCCCTTATTTTACTCTGCGATTCCCAGTACTGTGCTATAATGGCACATGGGAATTATTTCACTACATCCCCACAGTTACGAAGCTCCTGGGTGCGGGCCAGGCTTGAGCTGTGAGTGGGCTAGAGATGCCCCAAATAAAAGGTGAAATGCCTATCCAAAGCCAAGACCTTTCTTCATAATTTATAAAGTTGCATACTCCGAAACTGCACCCCTTCCTCAGCATTATATCGCTGGCACCACCATACATTTCCCTTAGTAATTATTTAAAAGAATTCTATTATTTAAATGAATTTTAAGTCCATTCAGTATAGCTCGATCTTCTAATTTAGTTAATCACTTCGCAAGTGACTCCCGGTCTCCATTTAAGATTCCAACTATAGATATTTTAGAATATTCAAATTCTGTTAGACTTTACATGACTCGCATATGCCTACCATGTCACTGTATTTTAGACACGTTATCTAACCGAACCCAAGTACGAGGTATCAGCCATCTTGTTGTTTATTGTATATAGCTATCCAATTTATATAGCTAAACTATTTTCTATATCTAATTATTAAAATATTATTTGTAAATTTATTTCTTTTCTCTTTTTATTCGGGGTGCAATTTAAGTAACATACCATAGTGGGTTTATCTTGGGCAAATCTATAAGTTATTATTAAATGAACCTAGGGCTATTTTAGATTTAGAGTCTTTTGTTTTCTCCCTGATCACCGGCACCGGCATGAAATTATACTATTAGTAGCATCAAATGTGTTATCACGTAGAGGGCATTGTGGAGTTTGGACTTTGGATTTGAACTTGGGATTTCTGGGAGGTAACCCTCCTAGTGTTGAGTTCTATGTCCCGGGTTTAAATTCTGCAGTGTGTTGGCGAGATAGACATGTTTTGACCGTTACAATATATTGTTCAACATTTTTTTATTCCTATAACATATTGTTTCTATTTTGTTAATAAAAGTATTTGTATGTCTTCTATGATCATTATTATATATAAATGTACATCTGGTACACCATATGGAAAAAAGGATGAATATGCTAGCATAAATATGAGGATAGTAATTCTTGGCAAATAATCCTATAAGGCTGTTTGTATTCTCATTTTTGTTGTTGAATATTAATGGAATCATCATTCTGATTTTTTCAAAATTCGGACAATAAAAAAAATGTGTGATTGTGTTTAAATCTCTTTGTGATATAGAGTACATTGAGCACAAGTATTATGTGTCTTATTTTGAATCTGTAGAAATGTAATGTGGGCAGGGATTCTAAGTTTAGCTTTATTAAGAAGTTAAAATATTTGGGTTGTGATCAAAATTTAAATTTGCCACAGTTATTTGTTGGCATTTTTAAATATTTATATAAACTTTTTACCAATTAATTATTATTATAGAACCTTTAAAATTTGATATGACTTTTTAAACTGAAGATTAGAAATATATAAAAAACAAAACTAACAACTGAAAATGAAATTAATATTTGTTAATCAATCAAATTCACTAAATTTCTCAGTATTGATATTCCATTATCTGAACTTATGACTTTATTTTGTTTGTATTAAAATAATTTATAATGTATTATGCATCCTTAATTAAATTGCTAGTATTACTAAAAATATTTGAATTTTATTCTCTTTTAATATTAGAATATTTTTAACACTACAAAATTTTATTTCATTTCACAAAATCGATAAATATTATTCATAACTATATCCAAATGATTACAGTTTTCATTTTTATTCTTACATACTATAAACGAAAAAAAAAAAAATTGTTCACTTATTTTTTTCTAGAATTTTTTTTAAAATCTAAAATGTCAATTACTATTACTATTATTCCTACTACCAATAGTACTACTACTATCATTATAACTACTATTGATAATAATTCAGCTTATTTCAATTAATTTACTTTATTAAAACAGGCAAAACTCTCTATACCTATTGCCACTCAGTGTATAGAGAGTTTTGCCTGTTTTAATAACAGTTAAGAGCAAGCATAAAAAATAGTGATCATGTAAAATTTACTTTATTAAGTGTAAATCATTGACTTATAATCAATCACAGATTGTATATAGCAATAAAAAATACAGCTTACACACGTTACATATAATAAATAAAAGCAATAAAAATATATACATAAAATAAATCAAAAGTGTTATTAAAATGTTACAATTTTCTAGAATTGCATAGAATCTAATCTAAGATGCTCAATATTAATAAAAATCCACTATAAGTGAATTACGGAGAGCATATCAATAGCTCAAACAAGCTCTTAATTAATAAGTGCGGTATGAGAAAATATTTAAAATCTCTATCCAGAACACTCTTATCTCCAGACCATCTGGTTTCAAGCTTATGGCTCACATCAGTGGAGAGCTAGAATATTCGGACACTAGACCCAAAATATTAACTCAAAAAACCAGCACTTATTTTACCTTTAAGGCTTTGGCTATGCTGAGGCTATTAAAATATTGTAGATCTGAATTTAGTTCAGTCCCATATAGCTATTCAAGTTAAATAGCTGGATTTAAAGACATTTTCATGTCTGAAAATTTCAGAGTTTCTACTTAAATATATGTTTGAAATACGTGCTGGTTTTTTGAGTTGATATTTTGGGTCTAGTGTCTGAATATTCTAACTCTCCACTGATGTGAGCCATAATCTTGAAAACAGTTGGTCTGGAGATGAGAGTGTTCTGGATAGAGATTTTAAATATTTTCTCTTACCACACTTATTAATTAAGAGCTTGTTTGAGCTATTGGTATGCTCTCTGTATTGCATTTTTGTAATTACAAGCTTATAAAAGTAATGTCACATTATATATGATTTGCTTTTTTTTAAAATTATTATAAATTAATTAGCGTAAATAAAGGAGTGAGTTTAAGAATCTTGAAGTGATAAGACTGAATAAAAAAAATATCAGTTCAATGATGATCATGTGTATAAGACTTGATAAAAATTATTGAGATCTTATAGGACTTATGAATGAAAATCTTATGACTTATTGAGTAAAACATTTGGAAAAAAAACATTAAGATTTTTAAATTAACATATATAATTCAGATAAAATTCATATTTATTATTCAAGAAGGCATATTTTCAAAATGTGTTAAATACTGAAAAAATTAAGTCATAAACTCTTTTGAAATTAGGATTCTAGATAATTAAAGTATATTCTAAATTGAGAGAATCAATAAGATTGATCATTTTTATTATGTATTATTATTAAAATGATATTAGTGAAATGGCACTCATAAGTCAAAAGTCAATATGATTATGAAAGGATTCATAAAATCATCAAAACTTTTTGAGACATAAAAGATTCAATTTTGTAATACTTATTAAAATGAATAAAAATACAAAACTTCAGATTTGTAAGATCATAAAACAAATAACATTTGTTTTGAATAATTATTTATATATTGATTATTTAAAGTTAAAATTGTTTAATTTTTTTAGAAAAAAAAAAAAAAAAAATAAAAATAGTTTTCTTCTAAAAATATTATAATCTTCTCATCATAATAAGAGGGGGGAAAAAACAAATTTTTTAAGATTTCAATATAAACAATAAAAAGGAAATCAGCTAAAATACTAACATAATCATATTTAGGTTAGATTTTGTCATTAAATTTTAACACACCCTTAAGGAAAGATTCAACCCAATTAACAACATGATGGAAAAAAGCCTATTTGGTATAATTTGTTCAAAATAATTGTCAATATATTTTATCAAAAACCTTCCATAATACAAAATAACTGTTATCAAGTCCCTGCCAATCCTCATTCACATGTGCTATGTGAACCTATAGAGTAAGAGGATTGTTTTCAATTAATTACTGGGTATAAATTCATTCTGTTAAGAATATATTTTACTGATAACAGATATGTTATTATTTTATGCAAATTTCATAAATTTATGTAATAGTAAGTAAAATGGAAATAGGCCTATAGGTATTAACCCATATTCATAAGCCATCCTTAAAATCTAAGATTAAAACACCAGAAATAATATAAATATTTAATAAGATATTAAAATGAAGGCAATAGAGGTAGCAATAAACTTATTTGGTTATTTAGAAATTAAAAGAATGTTGTTGCTTAAATTGAATGAATTTTAAGAAGTTTTATGATAACAATAAAATAATTTTCACTAATATGATCAATCACAGAACAAGATATTTTTAGAATAAGGTATAGATTATATATATATAATTCATTAAAATTTTTACAGAAGTCATTATTAGTTAAGATATAACCATGATATACTTGATACTTTTTCTTACCTATGCTAGAATGGGTCATAAATGACTAAAATTATTAGGATTTATAAAAATATTATGTCTAATGTTTTAATGTGATTTTGTAAATCTCTTTTGTAAACATGTTTAGCAATTTTCTTTAATTAATAATTATTATAAAAGAAAATATTATGCATTTTAAAATAAAGCCTGCTTAGGTAAAAAAATTTTTTAATAATTTTAGTGACAATCTAAGAAAATCTATTGTAAAAATATAATTCAACTGTACTATTGAAATCCTGCAAAAATAATATAAATAGCAATTAACATTAGGGTAAGAGAATAATAGCAAATTCTTTTTGTCTCACATGATTTATGAAAGCTGGGACCATATGATGCTTTTTAATGTATAGAAGTATAATGAATTCCACTTAAGTTTAGAAATATGAATCAAGTTCTAAATAGTTTTCTTTTCTAAAATGTTTTTTATCATAATGCATAAAGATAAAATTTTGTATAATCTACTTTAATATAAAATTCAATGGGTGAATGTTGGATATCAATAAAAAGTGATAAGGATGAGATGACATTTGTGAATTATAAGCAAATTATTTAAAACATAGTCCAATGTGCAAAAAAAGGCATTTACGAAAAGTTTAAGGTCAAAAAAATTACAAAACGACAATATTCTAGAAGACTTGGGAAATATAAAAGAAACATATGTAATAACACTATCATGAAATAAATCTAAAATATTGTAATCACTAGGAATAATTATAGAATTCTAACCAATTAAAAAAAATCATCAAGTGAAGCAAGAAAATTATCAAGTTCTAAAAATAAGAGAATGAGATTTAAAATATAGGTTCCCATAAAATGAATTTAAACTTGTGATCACAAGTTATTTCATATCATGTACATTTGAATAGAAAAGATGTACAATGAAGATCATTATAAAATACATAATTAGGAATAGTAAGAAAAGTACCTCATTCTTAAGTAATGTTTTTACTTGTTCTAATAATATGCAAAATTTTTAATCTACTATTAAGAAAAGCACACCAGGAAATTGTTGATTTAAACAAGCTTCTATGAAAAATATGAGATCAAAATGTTCTCTTTCAAAAAATTGCATTATTTGAGCATATTTTGTTTAAATCTCTCTGCTATTAATGTAAAATAAAAAAGATTTGTCTGATAAGTAAAAAAATAGTGAAGAAAAATAACCATAGGAAAAGCAAAAAAAAAATAATGGGGAGATAAAAATATAATAAAAATTATTAAAATATAAATTAAAGCAGAAAATCTTAAAGAATTGGCTAAAAAACTATAAAAAGTATTGGTGGAAGCAGTATCGTAAAGCCAAAAATTAGAGAATATTATTTTATTATATTTAAGTATAAAAATGAAGTTACAAAAAGAGAAATATTTAATAATATTTTATAGCAAACAATTGTAGTTCACAGACTAGTTAAATTTTTTTTACATCATATGAATGAAATTTACTAACATTTAAAGAAATATTAATTTTTACTTATGTGAATATACTGGCAATATCATAAAAGAATCAAAGAAATAAGAATTTTGAGATTTGAAAATAAGTTTATTTATTATCTTTTTTCTTCTTTTTTAACTTATTTGCATTAATTATATTATTAAATATAAACAATTGTAATATATAGGGTATATGAGCACAGACTTTCACATGACCCACCACTCTCCACTCTATCTAATAACACTGATATACTTAAACACTTATATGTTAAAAAGATAAACAATCACCAATATACGTATTTCATGCTAAACCAGCAATCTTCAGTTGGTCCAGATTATCATCTCCACATATATATATACTATAAGTGCTCAGATATATATTAAGATAGACAATCTTCATACTTTAATGGACAGGCTTCATTCTACTCCAACCCTTCAACTGTCTATCCAATTGAAAATCTGATGATGGAATGCTCAAAGGCCACCCTGAGGCTGAGATTCTTGTCACACCCATGTTGTCCTAAGGTCAATCTGAACCCCACATGTACAGAACATAATCCATTTAATACACATGCAAGAATGGCAGACATCTTTACAATGTAATAGCTGAAACACAGGCTTATTATATAACTGTGTCTATATATGTAATATATAGGGTATATGAGCACAAACTTTCACACGACCCAGCACTCTCCACTCTATCTAATAACACTGATACACAAACACATATATGTTGAAAAGATAAACAATCACCAATATACGTATTTCCTGCTAAACCAGCAATCATCAGTTGGTCCAGATTATCATCTCCACACATATATACTATAAGTGCTCAGATATATATTAAGACAGACAATCTTCATACTTTAAAGGACAGGCTTCATTCTATTCCAACTCTTCAACCCTTCATCTAATTGAAAATCTGATGATGGAATGATGATTGTTTATCTTTTCAACATATATGTGTTTAAGTGTATCAGTGTTATTAGATAGAGTGGAGAGTGGTGGGTCATGTGAAAGTCTGTGCTCATATACCCTATATATTACATATAAAGACACAGGTATATAATAAGCCTGTGTTTCAGCTATTACATTGTAGAGATGTCTGCCCATCCTTGCATATGTATTAAATGGATTATGTCCTGTAAATGTGGGGTTCAGATTGACCTTAGGTCAACATGGGTGTGACAAGAATCTTGGCCTCAGGGTGGCCTTTGAGCATTCCATCATCAGATTTTCAATTGGATGGACGGTTGAAGAGTTGGAGTAGAATGAAGCCTGTCCATTAAAGTATGAAGATTGTCTATCTTAATATATATCTGAGCACTTACAGTATATATGTGTGGAGATGATAATCTGGACCAACTGATGATTGCTGGTTTAGCAGGAAATACGGATATTGGTGATTGTTTATCTTTTCAACATATATGTGTTTAAGTGTATCAGTGTTATTAGATAGAGTGGAGACTGGTGGGTCGTGTGAAAGTCTGTGCGCATATACCCTATATATTACATATATAGACACAGGTATATAATAAGCCTGTGTTTCAGCTATAAACAATTGTAATATATTTATATATATAAATTTTTGTTCATTGTAAGTTTATATATATAAGTTACTTTCTCTAATACAGACTATTGATAAATTTTTGTTTATTATTTCAATATATTTATTTAAAAAAAACTTCCCTCTAAAATATTCCACATTAGAATTAAATTGATAAAATACTTTTAACAAAAATCATTATCTGAATTTTGTTTATTATTAATAAATGTTAAATATTTAATATTAAATGAAACAATTGTGTTTATTATGCATAAAAAGTTTAAGGCTTTTTGGAAATAAATCAGTTATGGGTTTAAATAAAAAGGCAGCTCATGAATCCAACATTCTTGTACTCATGAGCTTTTTTTTATTCTTCAAACATTCATATACATCTTTGTTTACATTCCCAATAAATTTCTTTTTCTTTGTAATAAGCTCTTTTTTTACTTGCTACAGATCTTTACAAATATTATTATTAATTTTTTTGCTATTTTCTTAAAAATTACTTTTGTTTTATTTATTCTTTATACACTTCAATCTTGCTAAGTCAATTTTTTAAAATTATTATTTCCATTTCCTTTAATACATATTTTCAATATTTCCATTTTCGTCTTTTAACTATCTAAATTTATACTTTATATAAAACTATATATCAGCCAAATATATATCTATAAAGTTTATATAATCATGCAATTATATATACATTTTTTATGGCTTACTTTTTTTTTTATAAATTATCTCTAAATATTTAAAATACTATATAATTTTTAACTGTCAATTAATATTTTACCTTTTCCATTTATATTTATTGCCAAAGATCCTGTATACTTATTTTCTTTCTAAACATTTTGTCAATTTTTATCAATCTTACTTAATATTTCTTTAATTTCTTCTAGGTATCTACAAGCATTGCCATACCAACAAAACAAATCTCACAATTCCAGTTTAATTCTCTTTTGCCTACATGCCCTATTTTTAGCCAATATTTACAATAACTTTTCAATAAATCAATAAATATACAAATTATTATTTGTTTTTTACTTGGTCAGAAATCATTTGGGTTAAATTTGAAAACTAATTTTAAAATTTGATAAAAATGAAATATAATTATAATTCTTAATTCCATGATAATAATATAGCTATCACAAATCCTAGTGGTCTTTTTATTTTATATATTTATTCAAAAAAGTATTAAAGTATATGTTATAAACCTTAAAAAAGAGATTTTGAAATTGGATCCAAAAATTCTACTATGCCATATTATTCTATGCCCATGCACCATGATCTAATATGTCTAAAAATCCCAAATAATGCTCTGATTCAGTAAAAGCATATTAAAAGCTGTTGATATTTTAAAATTTTGAAATGTGTTTAATTATTGTTATATATATATATAATGGATTTAAACTCAGATTTTCAAGCTCCCTACAGTCATTCACTAAATTCAATATCATTGATAAACATGACCACATAAAATGTGAAAAAGATAAATGATCTCCAATATATGTATTTCATGCTTAACCATCTTTTACACACATATATAATCAGTGCTCAGTTTATATTAAAATAGCAAATTTAACACTTTAATGTACAGACTTCAATTTATCCTCTCCATTCTCCAATTATTCAGTTATTCATATCACTGAAAATATGATGATGGAATGCTCAAAGCTCTTGATGATGCCAATACCCATATTGACCTTAAGTCAATTTGATCATACATTATACTTGTATTTCAATTTTGCCCATTCCTCTTCTGTGTATTTAAATGGATATATTAGGGTCTTACATGGGTATGTCTATAATATTGTCATCATCAAGGTCTTTTGGCAATCCATTATCAGATTTTCAGTGATATGGATAGCTAAGGAATTGGAGAGTGGAGAGGATGGATTGAAGCCTGCCCATTAAAGTGAATAGATTTAATATCTTAATATAAACCAAGCACTGATTATATATATATATGTATGGTACCTGATGATATAGACCAACTGATAAGTGCTGGTCCAGCATGAAATACATATATTGGAAAATATTTATCCTTTTTACATAAATATGGTCATGTGTTTCAGTTATAATGGATAGAGTGGATGATTATAGGGAACTTGAAAGACTGGGTTCACATCCCCTTTAATTACATCTACATTGAGTATATACATTATATTTGTATTTCAATATTATATATATAATAGGAAATTATGTATTAAGATAGTAAAAATTCCAGCAACAAGATAATGAACTCAAAGATCTCCTATTTTTTAAATGGTTTCTCACCATAATCTGACATTAAATTAAGAACTCAATAAAACACAGTAACATTCAAAGATACTCAAATGTAGTCAAAAGGATTTGGAAATGTTACATTAGCTTTTAAAACTAATAATGGTATAAAAAGTAAATACAGTGAAAAAAAGAAAATACATTAAATAATTTCAAAATATTAAATAGTAAAATGATACATTGGCCATTTTTGTTTGTTGTAATATGTGCATACCTTTGTATCTACTGGAATTACTTGAAGGGTATAGTCTGCCAGGATGCTATTCCACTTATTAATATGTTTCACAGCCAGTTGAACTGCAGGATTTATACCTCTACCTTCAATTGCATTTTTGCCAGTCATAGAAAAAAATCCTCCTAGATGAAGTTCTTCTTTTGTGAAACCTAGAATAGTATAAAATAGTTTTAACATTTGAAAATATCAAATGAGAACGATGTTTTTCTTATGAGAAACTATAAAATACCAATTAAAAAAAACAACAAAATACATTTTAATATATATTAAGACTATAACTTTAAGACTATGCGCCAAAATGCGACAGTAATGATCTCTACAAATCTAAACACAAGATTAACGACTTTAAAAGACAAGATTTGTAGAGGTCCTTACTGTCGCATTTTAGGCACAAAGTCTTAATATACGTATATTACTTACATATGCGCTTTACAAATTATTAATACATTTTAATAATTATTTTATTTTTCTTCCATAATTTAAAAATGAAGTATGATAAATAGAATTGCAGATTGAACATCAAATTACAGGAAACAGATAATCCCATGTTTTTTTTTTTTTAATCAGACAAAATTAAAGAAAGACATTTACATTATTAAACTTATATCAGAAATATTATAGAATCAAAGTATTATTCAGGTTACATTTTCCTCTTAATTTTGAATAAATTAACTAACACATATTTAAAAATAAATAAACTTTACGAGATAAACTTTGATTAATTCAATCTTTTTTTTTTTTTTTGCTCAGATCAGTGATAACTCAACGGCTCTAGAAACTTCGTTTTTCAATTTTCTCTATAAAATAGCAACTGCAAAATAACTTTTTTAAAAAAAGAATTCTTAAAAGAATATTTTTTTTTTTTTTAAAAAAATCTGGCAAAAGCATCGAACAAAAAACAAAATTAAAGAAAAAAACTGGTTGTCATCTGATCCTTCATGTCAGCCGTGGGATGGCGCTATTTGTAGCTAAATTTCTAGAAATATGCCATTTCCATGGCTGCACTCAAGCCTTTAAGCATTCTTTCTAAAATAAATCCTAGAAAGAATTCGGAGTTAAGTCTTTTTTCCATGCTAAAAGGTAGAGTGTTAACTCGGAGTTAAGTCTTCTTTCTATGATAAAACCTAGAAAGAGTGTTAACTCGGCTTAGCGGCTAATGGTGGCTAAAAGCAGAGGAAAGTTGATCATGTCAAAATTATTTAAATTTCCATTGGGGCCTTTTTTTTTTTAATACAAATTGATGTACTGTTACCTTTTAACAATTTTAACAGTGTCATGATTGTTCCTCATAAAGCTGTAAGCCTCCTAAATTATCTATTAGGGTGGGGTAGTGTAAATTTTTTGACAATCACGCTTTGAGTCACATTTTAGCGAGAAATTTTCCGAGACCAAGAAGATGTCTAATTTGAATACAGAAAACTTGAAAAGATGGGAATTTCCAGTCATGGAAGCCGGTTCTGGAACATTTCTACAGCAGAAAAACATCCGCTGCTGAAAGAAAAGATTGGATTGTGCAGCAAATATATGCAGATTTGAGGTCCAAAAACATCTTTTGACTTTCATTTGTAAGTCTTGTTGCCGACGGAAATGTTCACTTCGTAAAGGACAGCTTGTTTGAGGGATTCCAAATGGCCTTCATCAAATGTAAAAAATAAAAGTAACTTCAATTTTTATTTAAACATACATCCCTTCTCCCAATAATTGTTGTCGTCGGCAATCAAATGGTCAAATAAAAGTAACATCAATTGTTCTTTAATCATATAGAAAAAAAATCCTCCCACTAATTGTTGTCAGCAATCAAATGTAAACCAATAAAAATAAGACAGTAAATTATTATTTAAACATAACCCAAATTACTGTTTGAAGATACATCAAAAAAGACCCACTCTTGTTAATAAAAATTAAAGAAACAACTATTATTGTCCCATTGTCAAACCAAATATTATTTGGGAAACCAAAATAATTTATAAACGAAAAAAAGAAAGTCAAATAGGTTGTCAATCAAATGGTAATCATTGTAGAATTATTTTAAGGTTTTCGATTGTTGTTTAACTTTTAGCTTAGCCAGGGAGCTTGAGTTTATTTAAAATTCAATAGTTATTTGGTAAATATTAACTGAGGACAGCATTTTAACTAAAAAATTATTAAAATTGACTCATCTATTATTAATGAAATTTCTCCAGAGGAAGCATGTGTAATTTAACAAACATATGACAATACAATTTTTAGAAGGGCATATGATTGAATGAAGAAGGACCTATCAGTGTTAGCTTTGCTGAAAGGTTCAACTTGATATCTTCTATTTTTGAAAGTTGTAAATGTATCAATGAAATCCTGGTTTCTATAATATCTTTCTTCTTTTATTAGTGCTTATGTGCTAACATTAGATTCAGAATATTTAGAAGAATAAAACTTTTATTTTTTGTTAAATATGTTTATCATATTAATACTATTAAAATATATGTCAATGAATACATCAAACTTCTTTTTAAAACTTGCTTTTATATGACATATGGAAAATTATGAAGTATTTTGAAAAGAAAAAATGTGTAGATGATATTTTAAATTTATTGATTTACTATTAAAATAGTGAACATTTTTTTTGAGAGAGACAGAGATTTTAATTAATGCTTAGCAAGAACAATAAACTTAGGACCAAAGTTGCATATATAATGGTTTTGTTTTTGAGAACTCAAATGAATGTCCTTATTGAATTTTTGCACAATGTGGTTAGACAATAGATTTTCTTGAATGAAGCTAGTTTCTAATAGAACCACTAGGTGCTAAAAATATTGGAGCAGAGGAAGAGATTACAAATTTAAATGTTTATCTCATGCTGAGGCAACTCTTGTTAATTCAGTTGGGCACCCCAAACTTTTGCTAGAACTTGGAAGATGGTTTAGATTAGATTTAAAGTCCAATCTTATTAGACATTACCACAATGATTATTATTTAAGTATAAGTATAAAGTTCATGGCACAGGACTAAATTATCTATCTGTGAAAACCAAATAAAATAATTAAATCACCAATCATCACTTTACTTAAATCATATGAATGCATATAACTAATTGTAACAAGGTTCATAAAGTATAAATAACAATGATTATATCATAATTTATATTATCCTATAATGGAAACTAATATGAAACTTTCCTTTTAATTCTTAAAAATCAGTCTGTGTTCAATAACTAATTTCCACCATGTACAGCATTGGCAATGAAGTATATACTTTTATTATTAACATAAATTTTCATCATTAAATGCCTTCTTTATTATATATGAATAAGGCAGGATTTAAGCAGTTGTAGGGTATTCAAAATATTAGTCTAGCATTTGTAAAATTAAATATTTTATTTACTTCATAAAGACATGCACTTCAAAAGATCTAAATGTTATAATCAAAATAAATATTCATACACACACATACATATATTCATATACTTATCGCACATCACCATTTCCTATGCTTATACAAACTGTTAAAACAGTGATGTGATGTGATGCACTGTGATTTCTCCTTAAACAAGTCAGGAATCTCTCAGCAGCTATGCCCAGAGAAACCTGTTAGCCATTTTATCTTCCTTTTCCATTTTCCACCATAAGTTTTCCCATAATCTGCTCCATCCCATTTCCACAACATAATCTTTGTCAACTCCATCACCTTCATATCTAAACCACTCTTATCTTTTCCCAAACCTAGCATAAAAACCAATAACTCACTTTTTGTATAATCACTTTGTTCATATTTAATCTTCCATAACTTGATTATTTGTACCCTTTCTGCTTCCAAGCATTTACTTTGAAGTAACAGATGCCTAATATTTTCTATGCCTTCCTTACATAATTTGCAGACTAAATCACCCATATTTTTCCAATTACGTGTATATTCTCTTGTGGCTAAAGATCCCATTTGAGCCTTAAACAATAAACTACTTTCCTTACTATTATCATAAATTAACTCACACCCAATGTTCCATTTACTTCTATATATATATATATTTAAACTCATTTTATTCTCCATACTAGTTCTCCATCTCTCCTTATTCTTTATTAATGCATCTATTCTTCTATCCCACTCCTTACCACTATAACAACTTAACAATCCTCCTAACACAATCATCCCACCTTTTGTACAAGTATACTGACATAACTTCTTTATCCAAATCTTCTGCATAGCGTATTACCTTTCTCACCCATCTTGTTGCCTGCCATTTACTTGTAACCCAATTAAATACTATTTTGGCTATTTTTTTAATTATCCATAAACTGCAATCTACCGAACATTTTCAATTTGCTTTTTGCATCACTCATATAAAAACTTGACCATCCCATTTCTCCTTGAATTGCCTCCTTTGCTGTCCACACCTCAGCATCTAATGCATGCCTTCCTACTTCTCTTTGTACTTTTTCTAAGCAATATAATGCCCTTTACTAACACATAATGCATCATTGTCATATGTTAACCTGCTACTGCCACTCCCTTTCATACAATTCTAGCTACATGATATTTATTATATGAAAACACTGTTAATTTCTTTATCAATCCCTTTCTTTTCTTTGCTTCATTTATCAATTTTTGCTCCCATTCATCCAAGCAATTTTTTTTATTACTCAAGATGATTCCCACATAACTATATCTATTCACCACACTTAACTTTATATCCCCCAATAAGAAATCTTTGTCTTCCCTTTCCCCAGTATTCACCATCATAATATTTGATTTTTCTTCACTAAATTTAATCCCCATATCTTTACCCACCCTTGCGCATGTCCTCAGCATAACTTCCATATCTTCTCTTCTTTCTGCACACAAAAAGACATCATCCACATAAAAAAGACCCGACAATGTATATACTCTCTTGCCACAAACTCTATACATTGGTGCACTGGGTGGTACAACTGTATGGAGAGTTTTAACATTCATACACAACTATTAAATACATTTTAATTTTGGTAATTAAGAAATCAATTAAATCCTAAGCAATTATATATATAAAACTCACTTTAATTTTATCCTTGATATTTCTTTATTGTTAAAAATAAATAATTTTCACAAAAAGGCTCACAATATTAAATAATACATAATTTTCAAGAATAGTATATGAATAAAAAATATGCTTCACTGTCTTTCTTTTTTATATATTATTATTTGTTTCTTCAATTGCAATTAAATTATTACAGTGAGCAGCATAATTAATTGTTTGATTTCCTCTTCCCTTCTCAGTGTATAATATTTTAAAGAATTTTGCAACACATTGTAACCATAAGAAAAATATACTATAATATATATTAAATAGAAAAATGAATTTAAAAAATAAATAAATTAAAACCAAGCTAAAATAAATTTACATTTGAGAATCTCTTAAGTCTTTAAATGATATTCAGTTTCTCTTTTTCTATTTTTTTTTACATGAAATACTATATAAAAGATATATATTGTAAAGGTCAGCCAAGATATGCTGAAATTATTTATTTTTATTTAATTGACATGGATGCGACTTAATTGACACATATATTTTATTATACATATATATTTAAATAAGCTTTGAAAAAAATTTCTTTTATGTAATAATAATGATCACTACACAAGTATTATTTGCAATACCAGCTAGATCCCACAGAACATAAACTATTCCCATTGAAATGGACATGGAATAAATATGCAAAGATCCCACAGAACATAAACTATTCCCATTGAAATGGACATGGAATAAATATGCAAACCCAGACGATATTACATATGGAGATGTTAACACACTATTTAAAACAAAATAACAAAACTATAGTTCATTACAAAATATTATAATTCTCAGACAAATAATTTTTTAAAAATAAAACCATTTCTCCAATCTCTTTTTTCGATTTCATTTTTTTAATTCACATGTAATGGAAAATAATAGTTATTTTTACATTTCTGTGGTTTATTTTGCTTAATTTTAAAACATTTATTTTTTAATTAAATCTGACATTTTTCTTTTTTCTATGATCGAGTACATTTGCACAGATTAAATCATTAGTCCCTAAGAAACCTTGATTATAACAATATGTATGGCTGACTTCACAAATATTATTCATTAATTTATATCATAAGTTTAATATCATAGTCACACACATATATCTAATATTGAATAATTTTAACGAATAGACAGTTTTTACAATTTTAACTTTAGGAAATAGTCACTTTAGGTTTGAATCCCAATTTAATAACACATGAATTATAAGAGGTGGTTCTTTGAATCCAACCTCTATTTTCTATTAATACTCCTTAATTAACTGAGATAGTCTTTTAGATCTGATTCCAAATTTATATAACAAAACAATAAATAAATCCACCATATAGATATAGTGTACAACAAACCATTTAACAGAGATCTAATAATTGCATTTACAGAAGAAGTTCTAGCATACATAAAATTTAACTCATAGCTATTAATACAAGGGTACATATGTATACAAATGAATGTGATCAAATTTCAAAATAAACCTTTAACTTAAATTAGCACTAATTATTATATACATTTTTCTTTTTCTTTTTTGCTTACTTGGAATTTTTAACTATTTTATAAGCATGTATATTTATTTGAAAATTAATATTACGCATCTGATTATTTATCAGACAATTTCACATTAAAGAAAACTTTTTTAAAAAAATGTTAATACATTATAACATATATACAAGATGAAGTGAATTTCTTTTATATATATTGTACCCTTTTATTGGTATAACCCAATCAAAATAAATTGGAAAGAAATTTTAAGATGCATAATTCTAAATTTTATAAAGCAAATATATTTATTTATTAAACTAATAAAAATAAAGGTCATTTTAGTTGTCTTAGGGCATGAACTTGGGCTTAGTTCATTTAAAATAGCATAAATTATATAAATCTTGGTTAAAGCATTATTTTAAAAGATATATAAAAGATAAAATAATAAAATATAAATTAATAATATTTGATAATAAGTAATCATTTGATAATATTTAAAATTGTGGGGAAATTCAAATCTTATATTACAAATAAAAATATGTGTTATAGATATACACAATCATGTCTGTCTGCATTTGATATTATAAAAGAATGACTATTTCTAGTGAAA
Source organism: Epiperipatus broadwayi (assembly GCA_028023455.1). NCBI lineage: Eukaryota > Metazoa > Onychophora > Udeonychophora > Euonychophora > Peripatidae > Epiperipatus > Epiperipatus broadwayi. Next base: position 5,863,451 of record JAQFVV010000041.1, on the reverse strand, counting down.
TCTTAATTTATTTTTAAAATAAATAAATAATATGTTTTTAATTTTGTGATGAAAAATTTATAAAATTAATTCTGGATCTAGTCTGTATAAAAATCAAATCAAAATGATCTAAATTGATTTAAAGTAAATTGTATTTTTTATTCAGTTCATGAAAGATATTGTATTTTTTTAATTAGGAAATATTTTAAACAGATATTTGTTTAAAATTAGTTAAACTACATGTAACTAGTGAATAGAAGAATTAACCAATGAAAAAGCACAATTTGGAATAAATTGAAAACAAGCAGATAATGTTTGAAAAAACAAAATTGAAACAAAAAAATTACAAATTGGACAAAAAATAACTTTATTTGTCTCTAAATTTTGGTTTTAAACTATTTTAAAAATCAATAATAACAGTTTTTTTAAAAAAACTAATGTTGATTTATTTGCTAATCTTAAAAAAATATAAAGTTTTTTTTGTTAAAATGAAGGAGGGAAGGAAAGTTAAATCTCTACTGGCAAAATCAACAGTTTAATAATTTCAGAAAATATCTTGGAGTCAGTATATTGAAAAAGAATATTAGAAGAATGGAAGGAAAAATCCAAGGATCTCACAATAATATTGTTAATACATGATTTAATTTATAAGCAAGATGAAATATTTGTGTCATGGCTATCATAGTAGTTGTACAATATTAAGTCAGAATCAGTAGATGAATAAAGAGAAAGTTATTCTTGACAGAGTTAAATATATTTTTAAATATAGTTAAAACTAAATCAATAAAGAATGATAGTGGAAATATTTGCCTATGGAAAAGAAGTTAATATTAGAAGAGAACACATAAAAATGTATCTGAATAATTTCCATAGTATAAAATATATGAACAGATAGTTATTATTTATAAAACAACTGTCATATAATGAACTTTAAGGGTAAATTACATATAGTAAATGAATAATAAATAGTTAAAAGTATGTATAGATATAGTACCAAGCAAAATGTAAAAAAGGAAAAATTTAAATGATTATATTTACACTTGTAATAAGATCATAGCAGTTTGCTTTGAAAGTGAAAGAATTATTTAGGAAAATCGTAAAATAGAAAAACAAGATAAGTCTAAAAAATTAAATAATTACTGAGGACAAATAACAAAGAATAAATATGTATTGGGGGAGAAAGAGTTGAATAAATTAATGGAATAAACATTATTTTATTTGAAAATATAAAATGTATATTAAGGATAATGTCCATCTAAATTTAAAGAGAATGTGTAAAATGCTATATTCTAAAGGACAATGTTGATGAAGAATATATAATGAAGTGGTGGACCAGAGAAATGTTAACATTACAATAAACTGAGAAGTATCTAAATAAAATATAGTATGGAAATGGAAAATAATCTTTGATTGTTAAGAAGAAAAAAAAAGAACTTGTCAATAATCTGTTTACATTGGAATTTTTATAGTTTTGTGATATTATTAAAAAAATAAAAGGAGCAGAAGTGGGGGGGGGGATACTAATGCTTAACTAGTCTAAAGCATTTCGAACGATTGAGGCACATAAAAAACTCAAGCTTTTAAAGATGAACTGGGTAAAAAGCGTATTATGTTTTAAAAGGGGGAAAAAAAATTGTAACAATATTTGTATATTGTTAATTTTATATTTTAAAATAATCATTATAAACATAGGAATAAATAAATGTATAAAATTTAATAATCAAGTTGATTTACATATCTAAGCAATTAATTGTTTAAATTTTTTTATTTTATTAAATATTTTTCAATAATTATCATAAATGGGGAAAAATAATAAGCTAATAAAATATACATATGAAAGTAATCATGCATGTTTTGTATGAGAAGATGGAATCTGTATGTGTTCGAATATAATATTGAAACAATATATTGTGATATTTAAACTTTGATCTTATATTCAACTATAAAGAATTCAATATAATTCTAGGGGAGTTATATCTAATCTGGGTTTGTAATTCTTTATAGGTTATTATTAATAAGAAATAAGTATAGATTGGAAATAGGAAGTTAATAGTTGAGTTGTTTAGTTAAAATGAAGATAAGGACTTCTTATTTTAGGATGCACCAAAGAGTGTTTTATTAACATTTAGCACAATATCACAAAATGCGAATGGAAATTATTTCAGGAGAATATAGGTGTCATATTTAAGAGTGTATAGTAAAAAAAAATCATTTTTTATTTAGTATAGAATTTGATAATAAGGCTCTGGGAAAATTGAAGGTGATATCCTGAAAAAAAAATCAATGATTCCATAATTATTGATTTATTATCTTATTAGTGTAAGGTAACAATAAAGATCAAATGATAAATGTCATAAAATATAAAAACAGACAAATATGCAATATTTAAGAAAGAAAACAATAATAATTTTTTTAAAATATTATATTTTTGAAGTATCATGTATAAGGGGTAATGGATATAAATAAATCCATAAAATGGGACTGATTATTTAATAAATACATATGATTTTGTTATATAAGAAATAAAATTAATAGAACAATAACATCATATCTTATGAAAAGAGATTATTTAATTTTAAATATCTGTAATTGCAATTAAGGGAAATATAAAGGTTTGCATATGTTACTATATTAAATTGTTATATAATGTTATTAATATTGTTATTTATTAGTTCAAAATAATTATTGAAAGATTTTGTAAATAATATTATTAAAGTTAATGTTTAAAAGTTAAATTAAATATTTAGAATTGCATTTCTTTTGTTAGAGGCACCATCACTACACCATCTTCAGAGAGTATGAATTGTAATATACACATTAACCAAAGTGTACAGTTTAAGATTTGAATAAGAAATTAATTCAGTACAAGATAATGTATAGAAATTATTTAAGAAAATATTTCTTAAAAGTGATTTTAAATTATTGCAATTTGCCTTGCCACATAAGTCATTAATAAAATGTATATCATAAAACTATTAAAGTATGTTTATTTATAGTAAATCAGATTATAAATAAGTTATTGTTGGGATGATATATTATGATTATGATTTATATAAAAGTGATCATTTATTATTAAAATATTAGAGATGATATAATGTAAATAGTAATATAATTTTAGTAATAAATTAAGATAATTAACCTTTTCTTAATTAATACACTATCTATAGAATTAAATAAAATTCCTCTGGAAACCATATAGGTGGAAAGAATAGCTAGTTAAAAATCAATGATAATCCTGATATCTCTTTATTATAATATTCTTATTGTGGTTATTATTAATTACAATTCTATAAAAGTAATAATAATAAGAAATAAATATACAATAAAATGATAACTTATTAATTAATTTAATTTAAAGTTAAGAATTATAAATTTTTATTATATTTATTTAAATGTTATTGTTGATCATAGGAATATCTAGATACTGAATAAGGAGGAGCATGTTTGTATTATTATGTCATTGAGCTAATACTTTGGTATTTGTTTAATGTTAAAGGATATGTGATCTTGTTTAATGGGACAAATGGGTCACATAATTGATGCTATATATTAAATCTAATTTGTAAATAGTTAAGAGTATAAAATTATACCTAGATAAGATGACAGTATAGCCTAATTTAGGGACTAGTGGTCATTGTCCTATTTACAGGGTACAATATATACAAATTTAAAAAAAACCCAACAACTTTCATTTCCTCATTCAAATAATCATAATACAAAATATAGTTTGTTGGTATTAAATATAAACTGAAATAAAACTTAAAAGAATTAATACATTAGGATACAGCTTTTTTTTATTTGTAAAGCAAAAGTTCTGCAGCTAGAGTTCAATTTCTCCCACGATGATAAATGTTAGTTGATTTCATTTGTAATTGTAATAGTTCTTTCACAATTTGCCATCTTTTAAATTTGAAGTTTAAGCATCAATTCTTCATTTTAAATAGAAATTCATTTGAAAAACATCATGGCCAGATTCCAAATACCCAGGACAGATTTCAATGGTTGGTTAGTTTTCCTCTGTTTTACTCAGCCACCATGATGAAGTTCAATATATCCTGATTTCTAGAAAACTAACTATATATAAGTTTTTAAACTTGTTTTTAACACCCATGGGTGTTGTTTTAAACACCTTTAATAATCTTATTTTTGACACATTTTTGACCACAAGGTGTTTTAATTACAAGAATTTTAAAAACACTTTTATTATTTAATTGATTGAATTTATAAAACATTGTAATTATTAAATTGCCTAAATATTTTTCTTATATTTGAATTTCATATCAAATAGACTTAACCTTTTTTTAAATTTAATTATTTAAAGTCTATTTACTGAGTTGTTTTGCAATACATTCCATACATTTTTTGTCAAGAGAAAGTTTTAACATAATTTATATATTTTATAAGTTTCTCTTAAATTTAATACCATTATTTAATATTATTTTACATTATGACATTTAACTGAACAGGAAGTAATTGAAGTTTCCAATGAGTTATATGATGTTTGCAATTCTATCACAACTATCCATCATCCCAGAAGTTAGACCAATTTCTCACACCACAGATACATTAGAAACATATTCAGTCAAGCAATCCATGTAGAACATGTCACAATTCAACTTCATAAACACATTATTTCTAGAGAAACACCAGACTTAAAGTTTTAAAAAAATATGACATGTATTATTATTACATTTAGCAATTCTTACAACTCTGAACCAATTTTCAAACATATGCAAGACTTATATATAGATGATTTATAGTTTAGGGTTCTTACTTTTTTTTATTTCCAGATAATCTGTATACACAATAAATCATTTTTGATTTTACAGTATTGAATATACTATTGAAAATTTTTATTATTTTTGTATAAGGTAATGTACATTCTATAAATATTATAGTTGGGCACATTTTCCTAAGTTGATTAATCATCATAGTTTGGGATGATTCATGATTGGCAAACATTTTATCCAAGTTTAATTCTATAATTAATTTCATCCATTATTTCTATTCTGATTAAGCTATTTGTAGGTGTTATTTTCTAATTCATCATTATCAATATTCATTTCCTCTGACAAAATCTAACATTATTTTAGTATTTTTAGTATTTATTTTTAATCCTACCTTTTAATTTTCATCTGATAACTCTTGCAACATTTTCTGTTTGATAATTATCTAACTTTGATTATATTAAATGAGAAGACTCAATTTATTAGCAAAGTGTCTATTGCTTTTAAAAAAAAGTTGAAAATAAAAGAATGGAGATATCAACAAAAGCAAATGAATAAATAATACCAAGACTCAGCATTGTCATGCCAAACTATGTTACAATCTTATTCGGCATACTGAAATGATTCTACTAATCTTATTATATATAATATCAAAAATGGTCCAGTTATAATGGGCTTCAAAATTAAATAAATTATATAATTTTGAAGGCAATTATAACCAGATCTTATAGTATTGATCATTCAATATTTTAAAATACGTATCATATGTGGACAGTATGTTTTCTTAAATTATATTGCATTCGAAAGACATACTTCAAAATTTTTTTGGCATGAGAAAGTTAATCTCATTGGCACTTAAAAAAATGTGTATTGTTTACAAAATTGCTGATTAATTATACAGTGATTCAGAATAGGCAAAGTGCATTGAGCTTTCAGTGGTTTAATTTAAAAATCTGATTACTGAACTCTAATAAAATAAAACAAGAATTTTTCTAGCAAAGAAATCATTTTGTGATATATAAAAAATCAATTCGAAATTGGAACTTTTTCATATATTCTTTACTTTAAAACTATGGACATTTGTAATTTTTCTCTATGAGAAATTTTTTTTAATTATAAATAGATATTTAAAATGAAAAAAAAAACTAACAATGATTTTTAAAACTTCTTTGAGATCTGAACGATATTATCAAATCTCATGTATTTATGGACTTCGTCACAATCTGACTACCACTAATTATAACTCCCCCCAGTAAATGCACCAAAACTTAAAATGTATAATTATAAATAGAAGTTTTTCAAATGAATTAATCGATATAATATTCTGTCAGAATATAAAATTACTCTAAACACGTAGTTGCATACAAAAGTATCAAAGGTAAATTGACTATCAAAAAAAAAAAGAAATCCAGGAAAAATTAATTTTCTCTGGGAAAAAAAACTTATCTTTATTGAAAACAGCAAAAATCTAATGTATATTTATTATACAAAATAATTAGTAAATTAAACTGAACCATAGTTTCCATAAAAAAAAGATTTGCCGTAGTTTCCATTTACGCGTGAATCGCAGGTGCAAAATGTAGGTGACGACGCTAATGCATGCACTGTAATTAAAATATTTTTTTTATTATTATTTCAATTCAATCAGAGTGTTATTGATAATTGTTCTGATACCACACTTGGCATGCATGCCCTAAGTTGCCGACCCCTGAAGTATGCGTAATGTGCTATTAAGAATCTAAAAAATCAAAAGTGATAGGCTATTTTGAATAATCACTAGTGATATTATTATCAAAAGTTGATTCAGTATGAAATCATCTAATAATAATTATTATTACACAAATCTTGTAAAAAAATATGATTTTCCAATTTTAATAACTAAAAGTTTCTATAAGACAAAAATGATAAAATATAGATATATAAAAGGATAATGAAAGAGAACATATATATTTTATAAAACATTTTAGCAACTTATATTCACCTGAAAATTAATTATAAAAGCTATTAAGCCGTCACAGTCGGTTCTAGTTGACCTGAATTCAGTAGAATTCAGCTTCTGTCATAAATATCTTTAATTTATAGATAAAAGTAATGTCTTTTTGCTTTATGTATATTATATTTCATAAAATAATTGTTTTATTACATGTACAATGTTAAAGGCAATAAATAATATTTTCTTAATAAGTAAAAATATAATACTAATTTTTTTTAAAAAAAGTTATTTCTCTTATCGAGTTAATGTTTGCTGTTAATTAAATCGATAAAAGAAGAAATTAATTAAAACTACAAGTTATGGGTTTCAGTAATTACATCAAAATTTGCATTGCAATATTTTTTCTCTTTCAAGATAATTTTATTTGACCTATAAATGATTACAAAAAAATATAAATAAAAAGATAACAAGAATTAACTAGACGAGGTTCATCATCATCATCAACCATTATCAATCCACTGCAGGATGAAGGTCTCTCCAAGTTTAATCCATCTTCTCCGATCTTTAGCTTCTCTTCTCCACAACACCCCTGCACATTTTCTTATTTCATGCATCTATCTCACATGTGGTCTCTTTCTGGGTCTTTTACAATCTCTTGGAATCCAGTTTAAAATTTCAATTGTCCATCTATTATCATCTCTTCTAGCAATATGTCCAGCCCAACTCCATTTCAATCTTTTAATTTTTTCAATAAGGTCAGTAACACCTGTTTGTTGTCTTACCCATACATTGCGTTTTCGATCTCTTCTTGTTACTCCCAACATACATCTCTCCATACTCCTTTGAGTGGTCTGAAGTCTCTGTATTGCTCTTCTATTAAGTGTCCAAGTCTCAGATCCATAAGTAAGAACTGGTAAAACACATTTGTTAAAAACCATCCTTTTCAAACACATAGGCATATTTCCTTTTAGTATCAAGTTATTTCTACCAAAAGCACTCCAACCAAGTTTAATTCTATGATTAATTTCCTCCATTATGTTTCCATCTGTATTAATAATCTGACCAAGGTTTTGTAACTGTTAACTTCTTTTAATTCTTCATAATCAATCTTTATTTTCATATTTTGAGCAAATCGATTAAACATTACTTTAGTCTTTTAACATTTATCTTTAGTCCAATTTGTCTACTTTCATCTGCTAACTCCTGCAACATTTCCTGCAGCTCTGAAGCATTATTTGCAAAAACAACTACATCATCTGCAAAATCTAAATGACTTAAATACTCTCCATTTACTTTCACTCCTTTAGTTTCCCATTTTAATCCACAAAATACTTCTTGCAGCACTGCTGTAAAGAGTTTTGGAGATATGGAGTCACCTTGTCTTACACCTTTCTCAATGTTGATTTTTCCAGTATCATTATGTAATCTAATTGTTGCTGTTGCATTTTTATAAATATTCTTTAAAATATGACAATATCCTGGATCTATACCTTGATGATCCAATGCTTTAATCACTGAAGAAATGTGTATAGAATCGAATGCCTTTTCATAATCTACAAATACAAAACATAATGACAACTCATATTCGTTTGTCCTTTCTATGACTTCTCTCAATACCTGGATATGATCTATTGTACTAAAACCACTTTTATTAAATCCAGCTTGTTCTCTTGGTTGGTGGAAATCCAAAGTTCTCTGTAGACGAGTTGTAATTATCTTGGTAAAATTTTTATATAAAACTGATAAAAGGCTGATAGGTCTGTAATTTCTAATATCTTCTTTATCACCTTTTTTAAATATTATTACTGCATTCTTCCAATCTTCTGGTACATCTTTATCATTTAGACATTTGGTATATAACTTTGCCAAAATTGTTTCTATTTCTTCACCTGCTTCTTTTAATATATCAATTATAATTCCATCATTTCCTGGAGCCTTTCCTTTCTTCATACACTTAATTGCATGTCTCACTTCTTCATTTAAAATTCTGGGCAATTCGGAAGATGTAATAGATATAGGAGGTACTTGTTGTTTATTACTATATAATTCTTGATAAAAATCTTCTACCAATTTCATGATGTCATCTCTCTTTTTAGTAATAATTCCATTTTTTTTTCTTATTGCAGATATAAATTTCCTACCAATACCAAAATGTTGTTTAACATTTTTGAGACTTTTATTTTCTTCTACAGCTTTCCTTGCTATTTCACAGTTATACTTTCTTATATCATTTTCAACTCTTTTCCATACCTTTTTACAAAATTCGATATATTCAATTCTTTTTAATACATCATTTTTGTATATCTTTATATTCCTTCTTTTCTTCATAAATTCTCTAGTCTCAGTAGAAATTTTATTAGTCAATTGCTGCTTTTTTCTACCAGCTATGTTTGTTGCAGTTTTTAAAAGTGTATCAGTTATTTTCATATTAATTTCATTCAAATCTGTATCATGTTCAAAATCTCCTAACACTTGAAACCTATTTATAAGTTCTAATTTAAATTCATTAGAATGTTTCTGAAGATTAGGAATATCAACTGTAAATATTGTTTTTCTTAATAATTTTTGTCTTTCTAGTTTTACATTAACACGTAACTTACACCTTCTAATCGATGATCACTTTCTGTGTTAAATTTATTAAGAACATTACAATCTTGAAATATGTATTTTCTGTTAGTCAAAATATAATCCAATTCTGCTGTACCTTCATTTGGATGCTTCCATGTCCATTTCCTTTAAACATTTTTCTCAAAAAATGAATTCATAATATAAAGTTTTTCTTTTTCTGCAAACTCCACAAGTCTATGTCCTCTCTCATTTCTATTACCATAACCAAAATTACCTACAGCATCTACCAATTCTAGCATTAACGTCTCCCATAACAATTTTAAAATGTTGTTTATTCTGATCAAAAGCCTTTTGTACATCCATATAAAAATCTTCTACTACTTCATCACTATGAGAACTTGTTGGGGCATAAACCTGAATTATCTGCATTTGGTATCTGCTATTAAGTTGTATAACTAATCTTGCCACTCTGTTCGATACACCATCAATCTCCACAATATTGTTCTTCCACTTTTTATTTATAATGAATCCTACTCCACTTGTATTTCCAATATGGGTGCCTTTATAATATAGTATATGTCCACTTTTTAAATCAATTGTTTCTTCTCCTTTTCTTCTAACTTCACAAAGTCCAATAATGTCCCATTTAATATAAGACAGTGCTTCTTCTAATTCTTGCAATCTTCCTTCACTTGAAAGTGATCTGCAGTTGTAAGTACCTAAATAAAAAGTCATCATCAAATGGCAGCCTGGGTCCACAATCAGGGGATTCTTAGCACCCTCCGCCTTCGGCCACCAACTGCTGCCTTGGTTGGTGACTTTACAGCCTCCTGGGAATAAGGGCCATGCTTTATTTTTGTCTGTCATAATTGTATTTATGTATTGGAAAAATATTTATCATTTACACAAACATTCATTCTGCCTTATCAGGCACTGAGAAGAAAGACCATGGTGTTTCTTGATCTTAAACTCAGAGGTAAAAAGCCAATAAACTCACCACACTGGCTAATGCGTGTTGGTGAGCAGCCCATCCATGTTCGTATACTATATGAATAATCACATAGTAATAACAGCTGCAACGACAAGAACGTATGGAGTGGACATTAGGAATTTGCCCTGCTCGGTTCCTTTAAGGCCTCCAAGAGGAATCAAAGGGTCTCCTTTCAGTTAATAGCAAACTCCTTTCTGCAGCCAGACAAGGTTACAGGGTGATATATACAAAGAAGAAATGATCCAAAAGTCAGTAGAATATAAAATGAATGTTAGTGAAGAACTTAGTCTGTGGATGTAAGGTGAATATTATTCATCTAGTCTATAATGAAATACCTTTGTTAGTAAACTCTGTTTTGGCAAATTATGGTTGGAGGGTTTTATCAAATCATAATAGTTATTTTCATATAAATTGTTTAGGGGTGCTGTTTAGGCCAGTTGTGAATTCCCAGGTTAATATGGCCAGGTATGGATCAGCCTCTCTCTTGTCTGTTTCTTGGATATTTTTAATTATGTTGAGGAAGCAGTTATTGATTTCATCAAGTGGTAATTTTTGAAAAATCACCTTGTATCTGGTCAACCAGATGGCAAAGTTTATGTAAGTGGCAAGCCTGATTTCAGCGAAAATGCCTCTATTTAAAACCCCTTGAAGGGATGTAAGGTCTGGACCATTATTATCAATGCGTTTCTGGAAGTTTTGTCTTAGTCCTTGCCAGACTGGACAAAGGTGAAGGATATGGTCCATATCTTCCGGGCTGGAAAGACAGAGACAACATATGGGATCTAAGCAAAAGCCTCTTCTATTAAGAAATATAGCAGTGGAGAGGCTACCAAGGTTAATTTTGAGAAGAAAGTCTGTATGTTTAGGTGCTAGTTTCAATCTATGGGCTAGTTTGCGCAGTTTATTTATGTCGATGGAGAGGTAAGTGTGTGCCTTCTGGGTATTTGAGTTGGATAGGTTGAAGGCTTCCCAATACGTTATTTTTGAATTGAACATGGTCGCGGAAGATAATAATGAATCTCTCACCTCATCAGCCAATCCATGGAAACAGATCCAACTCATATAGCTACGGTTAGCCAATTTTCACCTATAATAAACAAAACCAGCATAGATGTTATGGATACACTGACACCACCATTACCAATAGTTAAAAGCTGTGACACAGACTACACTTCCCAAAAGAAAACCCGGGTGACCACAAAAAGAACAAGGTAATAAAAAAATAAATACACTTGATACCAAAATTAACCTAACATATTCCACTAATAACAGCATTCACAACCCAGAATCCTGTAACCCTCACTTAACAGATACTCCACAAACACGGAAAGCTCTAACTGAGTCCTAAAATCTTCATCTTTCACTTACCAAAGTCTCAAACTCAAGCAATGAATCAAAAACAAATTCTGAAGATAAACATATATACACTAGTATACAAACAGATATCAAACCTTCTCTGCTAAAAAAAATAATGCAAAACAAACCATCTTTTAAATATTTTGATATCCTAGATGCCAGCCCTGAAAATTTTAATTTTGAGTTGTAGCTGGCTATTTTTCTTCATACAATCCTTTTTCTAAATCTTATAAATAAGGCAACAAATGAAATCTCAATCCAGTCAATTTAAACATATACTTTAATTTTTTTTCTACTGATTTACTTTCAACATGAAAATAAAGATAGGAGCTTTCAATGTTCAAAGTCTAAACTCAATTCAAAAAAAACTTCTAGCTAAGTAAATGTATTCAATTTACACAGTCACACATCCTGGGTCTGCTGGAAGCTAAAATATATAGTGGTTTTTAGATTGACCCCACAATCTTTTTAAGAACCCAAGGCTTTTCCACCTGTTCACAAGATTCATCATCACCTTTAGAAGCACTGACCTGGTCATCACAAGAAGCTGCCAATTTTCATCCTTTAAAATTATATATATATTGATTCAAACCTACTTATAGTTACTTTTTCATCATCCCCTTCAGAAGCACTGACCTGGTCATCACAAGAAGCTGCCAATTTTCATCCTTTAAAATGATATATATATATATTGATTCAAACCTACTTATAGTTACTTTTTCACCACTATACTGTTGCACTCAACATAATTTTTGTTTACATGCCTCCTGGACCAGCTGTCATCTCTCAAGATTACTGCTTATCATCAACTCACTATTTCATCAACCTCTTACCCAGTTATTTTAATGGGTGATTTTAACATGAGTTATCACACTTTTGTTTCAAAGTGGCTACATGAACTTGCAATACCACTAATGAGTGCTGAAGGTTTCTTACCACCCAACTCCATCTCTTTTTACAGCAGTCATTACACCTCACTTATTAGCTGTGCTTTTATTCACCTATGCTTCATCATTTAATTAAGTTAACACTTAATCCCTTACCCTACTCTGATCACTCTAGTCAAATGCTTGAACTCAATCTAAGTACAATGCAAACATCAACAATTCAACTTGTTTTGCCCACACTTCTGAATTTTTGTACTCTGAAACATATATTATGTTATTTAAACTCAGCACTATGCAACTTGATCCTGTTCAATGGTACATTTATTTTATCAACATTCTGTCATTTATTATAAATCATATTACCAAAACCACACCACCACCCTCAAGACTCCTAACTTTGGCCGATGAGCTACATTAAAGAATCACCATGTGTAAATCTGCTCCAGATTCCTATGCACATATAAAAAGACTTACACAAATATATAATGACACCTGCAACATTCTAAAAGAGTACCTTGCCATAAAAAATCTGTCTAACAAAACATCACACCTGGATACAAGGGTGCATTAGATGAGCTCTGGGGTATCCTTCCACTGTTAGAGTTCCACAAGCACTTGAAGCCAATGATGTTACCAAAGCCGTATATAATATGATAGAGCAATATACAATTATTTCAAACAAAAGCAGCAGTCACATTGTGCTTTCACACCATTTGAAGATCTATTTGGCCAACCAGAGTTAGATAATCCTTTCCATGCTACTGATTTCTTACTGAAACTAACCACAATTCCAAACTTTTGTCATCGGGGCCTCATGAAATCCCTAATTTGTATTTTCACATCTCAGTCAGTTTACCACCACAAATCTATGTGATTTAGCAAATTATCTATCACAAAAGCTGTTTAACATAAAAGATTTATATCCAATCTCCTTAGTTCCATTCAACAAAAATCAAGCTTCAATATCCAATCTATCTAATCTATGACCAATCTCCATAGTTCCATTCAATAAAAAGCAAGCTTCAATATCCAATCTATCTAACCTGTGACCAATTTCCATAAGCCCCCTTGGTATTAAATCACATTGTGCTTTCACACCACCTGAAGATCTATTTGGCCAACCAGAGTTAGATAATCCTTTCCATGCTACTGATTTCTTACTGAAACTAACCACAATTCCAAACTCTTGTCATCAGGGCCTCATGGAATCCCTAATTTGTATTTTCACATCTCAGTCAGTTTACCACCACATATCTATGTGATTTAGCAAATTATCTATCACAAAAGCTGTTTAACATAAAAGATTTATATCCAATCTCCTTAGTTCCATTCAACAAAAAGCAAGCTTCAATATCCAATCTATCTAATCTATGACCAATCTCCATAGTTCCATTCAACAAAAAGCAAGCTTCAATATCCAATCTATCTAACCTGTGACCAATTTCCATACTGGAAAAGATTTTAAAAGATAAAATCGAACCATATCTCTTCCCTCTATTATCACCAATGCAACATGCAAAAAAGGCTCCTCAACAGGCCAAGCTGCTCTCATTTTCAAAACCATTGTAAATTCAGTTAGAGAGCAAAAAATGCTCCAATGGTTATTCAAATTGACATTGAGGTTACTTTTGACTCAGTCCCTATTGAAATTTTAAGTCAGACACTTGCAGACACCAAAATAACTCACTCTCTCTTATACCTACTAACCAATCTACTTCTTAGTTGTGAAATCCATATTACAATTAATAGTAGAACATCACCTTCTCTCCCCACCAATCCATACTTCAAGAAACTCCACTCAGTTCTTTATTATTTATGTTCCACATTACTCTCTCATAAACAAAATCCAAATTTCACACACTGGACTATATATACCATGTATTACATACATGGATGATCTTATTGTTTTTCAAACAACTACCCTCAAATATAAACTCAAGATCAACATTAACAAAACATCAGCTTGGTTCCTTTACACTGGCAAGATAAATACACAAGTTTATCATGGGGAAACCAACTAATTTCCTTGGGTTTCCTTTCTACCTAGGGCCCTCTGCAATGAGACAAAAGATCCAGAAAAAACTGAAAGATGATGCTGAACATACAACCACTTCTCTCTCCAAAACCTACCTTTCACTATATGCAAAAGTATGCCTTTTCAGTGAGCTTGTAACTACCAAAAATAAACTATTACTCACCAATCATAAATTTCACTAAATCTTTCACTTTGTCCATTTACTCACTCTGTAGCAAGCTATTTTAGCATAGAAAAGTAGTCTCCATCTCTATAAAATGACTTAGTCTTCCACCAACCAGAAATGGATTAGGTCTTCACTCCATTCAAATTTTTCACAAATAAAAAAAGTATTAATCACCTGGCTGCACTGATAAGAAGTTTTCCAGATCTCGAATGCATCCTTCAAATAACACTCACAGATTGGCCACCACTTTCACATGGATATTTGTCTTTGCTTGTAAACCAACTTCAAAGCATTTATGATCAGGTGTCTTTTTTGGGTGTTGGTAGATACACCTATTGGACTATTTATAATATGCTGTACCCAGACATAATTACTGATTCTCACTCATCTATGCTAAGTATGAACAACAGTCGTTTAATGCAGCAATTCAAAAAATGGTCATTGGAACCAAATTTTTTGACTTTCTTTCAAAGGTAAATCTTCATTATCTACCTACCTCCTATTTCCTTAAATACTGCAAGTTTTACAACAAAATTGATGCTTTTTGTTCCTTGTGCCACAGAAAAAAACATAACAGCACCTATTTCACACCTGCATGGCTCAGACAAATACCTGAGAAATTATGATTAACACATATAGACCAAATAACATCACACTTGATAACCTAATAGAGACACTCAGTAAAGAATCAATATGCAGCAACTTTTTGTTTATATAGTTTATGCCTTGGAACAATACCACAAGGCCCCACCACATTCTCTAAGAAGCTTGAACAACTGAAGGCCAGAGATGGCAAAATTGCACACCCAGATATATTTGCTGCTAAATGGTCACTGTTAAAAACCTGAAACAAACCATAACCTTAAAAAAGCAAATAATGACTTTTGCTGTAACAAGAACAATTATTAATTTTTTTTGTTGTTGTTTACATTTTTTTTTTCAACAATCTTTTAAACACCACATCTGTGTATTAAATAGTCCAAGAGGTATATTTTAATTCAATCAAAAAGTATTTAAACTGATGAACTAAACCCCCAGACAATGAAAATACAACTTAGGCAAATACATGATTTGCAAGTTTGCATTTCTCAGGTCCTACTGAACAATTTGTTTGAACTGTAACAACAACATCTATCTGTTTTTTCCAAGGTTATAGTTTTAAACCATGTATTTTCAACAATGTAATTTTTGATAAACAATAAAGGTTTAATTTGAAACATATGGATAAATAAAAAGAAAGAAATCATTACAAATAATAATAAATATATAGTTGCTAATGTAAATATTTCCACACTGTAAAATTTTTCTATTTAATCTTATCTCCTTTAATTGTATTGTAATCATCTATATTAAAATGTACCCAATAACTAATAATTTGTAAACCTATTTGAACAATGTTGTAAGTTTTTTTCTAATTGATAACACTTTTGTTAGACCAGTCATGCCATTGTAACACTGGCAAAACCATTGTAAATTCATGTAATGTACTTTTTGTACAATAAAGTATATTATTGAAACATAAAAAAAAAGTAAAATTAAGAGCAGAAATCTTTTATTTGTATTTTCCAATGGTCAGGATTTACTTTAGTGTATTTTTATTTTATTTATAACACCTTCTAATAGTAACGTAGTCAATTTTAATATTTTGCAAATGTTAAAAGGATATAAAAAACAAATGTAAGTAAAGTGAATAATTTAATAAGTTCATGCTCCCATTCCAAGATGCTCAAGATTGGCCTATATAATGGCATTTAGGTACAAAGATACGGTGGATGTTTTTATTTTTTCAAAGTCTTCATCTTGTGACTTAGATTGTGAGATTACTTGTATTTAACATCTCTAATTAAATATTAGAGTATGGTGCATGTGTAGAGAGTTGATTACCTTCTCCATATAATTACAGCTTGGCACTGTGCTAGTAAAATTTCTTAATTATTTACATTGTTTTTATTTATTAATGTATTTAAGTTTGTATTTTATAACTACATTTTTGGATAGTGTTTCTACAAAACTATAAACAAAAAACAAAAATCTTTTGTTTTAACTTAGAGGAAAATATAAAGTTAGAGAGAATCAACATGTCATAAATTTCATATCATGTCAATGTTTATCAAATAATGTTTAAAAAAAGTTTGTCTAGTGAATGCAAATGTATTGCTATTAAATCAACAGATGCAATTACAAAATTCAATAAAATTGAAAGTTAATTGTAATCTATTAAATATAAGAAGACTCTAATGTTACTAACTAAATAAATGATATAATTTTTAAGTATCAAATCTATTTTTTTCCCTCCATTTCTTCAAAATCGTATAAACTTGATTAATCAATAGATGCTAGAACTAGAATAGGAAAAATATATTAGCAATTTAAAAATAATGTGTAAGGCATAATTGATAATTTTGTGGATGACATACTTTATGTTCTCACAGTAATATTGAACCAATTTTTATAATCCCCAGAGTTTACTAAATAATAAACTATTATATTCTATACTCATTTCATCAAATAATAAAAGTAAATATCTTCACATGTATTCTTTTTGAATTCCAATCACCTCATCTATAAAGCAGGAAAAATAAGTTTTTTTAATATTTTTGCTTGAAAATTAGTAATTCATTACAAATCAATAATTATGTCTCAAATTTTATGAAAATATCTCATGATGTTGCCTTAATTACAAAGTTTAAAACATTTGAAAATATTTAAAATTTATATTTCAAACTAGATATGTTATCTCCATATAAACAAGAATTTAAAAAGAAATGTTTTGCCCAGAAAGATGTTTTTTTATTAATATAATATAAATTATTATTTTATATATTTCTTCAGAAGTTATAGGTCTAACTAAAACAGTCAAGTGATGCTTAAAATAATAAAAATTAATGCTTGTATTTTTGCTAAAATAATTTAGTTAATATAAAATCTATCTTCAAAGACAGCAATAAGTAGCTACATGCCAATAAATAAATTAAAGTTTTATTCATTGATTAAAAAGATACGATTTGGACAAAAAAATATTTGTTTGAAATTTTAAGGTTTTATTAAAAATAAATTAATAATTGCAATTCACTTTTCAAAGATAAATTAAATATCTACATAACATCATGGTGTAACTATATATGAGAATTTTTTAAGAGCAGTCATATGTTTAGATTTAATAGATACAGAATATCAAAAATGAATACCAAACTCTCCATACAATAGTCCACCAAATGCAAGTTTTCATAATAAATGTATGCAAGAAGATTTGTCCATAAAATTCCTATCTAGTCCCTATTCATCCAACATCTTCAGATAAGTTTCTACCTAGTGACTTTCATCAGTAAGAAGCCTTGGATTTGAGAGCACTACACCTAGATTTTAGGATCTAATGGAACTCTCCAGAAATCATTAGATCCTATAATCTAGGTGCAGTGCTCTTAAATTCAAGGCTCCTCATCAGTAAGGATCCTTGGATTTGAGAGCACTACACCTAGATCTTAGGATCTAATGGAATTCTCCAGAAATCATTAGATCCTATGATCTAGGTGTTGTGCTTTAAATTCAAGGCTCCTCACTGATGAAAGCCATTGAGTAGGCATTAGACAGAGATTTTATGCACAGACATTCATGCATCCATTGATTATAAAGGCTTGCACTGATGGCACTACTATATGGAGAGATTGGTACTCTTATTAACAGATTGGGTAAGCATATGAAATGGTGATCATGTGATGTCTTGATGATAATATCAAAAATGCTCATGAACGATTGATCCTTTGATTGCATACAGATTTTATTCATTACCAAGTTAAAATTTTGTTTAGCTCTTTAAGTGATATGAAAATATTGATTCTGGTTTCAAATCACTATTGTTTCACATATATATATTGTAACGGAATATAATATTCCGTTACATTATTTTAAAATGAAAATAAAAAGATCATAAATAAAAATTGATTTATTAAAAAGAAAAAAACTTAAAAACTGAAAATTAAAAGTTGTTTAATATATATATATTGTCGCGCAGATGGAAAACTTAAACTATTTTAAGAAAAAGTATTTGAAAGTAATTTTTTTTTGTAAAAAAAGTAAAAATATAAAGATTGATATTTTAAAAATAGAAGTAATGTTGATTTCTATAATCTTAGAAAATGGAAATTATTGTTTTATTAATTAAATGATTGTTTGAAAGCAAACCCTTGAGACACTTAAAATAAATTAAATGGTAAGAGAATACAAAGAAATTAAATGACCAATGCAAGCACGAAAATGACAGCATGGACCATAACTGAAACACAAAAGGATTAGTGATGTCTTGCCGGTTGAATTCAAAGATTGGATGATAAGAGACTAATAAAAATATAAAAGCCAAAGTATTATTATAATTGGGAGCTGAGAGCTGACTATGAATATATCGTTATAACTAGCTATATTGCAGATTTTCACGATGTGGAAGCTGCAATAAATTTAATTTTCCAGACAACCAGCTGAGGTCTCTGGATGACAGTTCCTGACCAAATAAATGGCAAGTAGCGGTTTCATTTCAAAGAAGGTCAAAATCTACGAAAGTGATCATGAAGATGGACTTCTAAATCTGCTAAATCCGTAAAGTATAAACTCTTGTGTCTATCTAATAAGAACTTTTCTAAAATTGCAATGAATTAATAGCTGAAAATAAGAACTCTTATCTGAATTAAAGAATGCAAATTCAATTATTAATATTTTTTTATGCAGATGTTTAAGCAATCATTTCCATTTCTTTTTTTTTTGTGTGTATTATGTTTTAACTAAAATGTATTAAATTTAAAGTTGGGTGTAGATAGCTGCATGGATAAAGATTAATAACTATGTTTAAATTCGTTTATGTTTAGTTTAAGGGATTCTAATTTCAGGCTATTTGTTTTGTAGTTAGGGAAATGCTTGTGGAGGGATATATGGGTGTTTATATTAATGTAATGTGAAGCATGTTCAGCATACAGGGCAATGTGCCCAACTGAATGCATGACCCCAAAGAGGCAGTCATTTTGTTGAAATGGTCGCAGATGTATTTCCTGCGCCATTGACCCCTTCTAGCTCTATGGACAGGGATTTATAAGACGGCAGAAAGACCGCTCTCCCCCATATGTTGCACTCTTCAAAAAAAAATTATATACATGATCTTTTTAGTCAGGCAGATGCACTTTCCTGTTCTGGACACGGATCATTTCCTTCAAATAATATCATGCTGTCAGATGCACATTCCTGTCGGTGTGGTTTTATGCTAGCATCTTCATATTGCATTGGTTGCAAATATATATCTGGAAGCTGACATTGGGTTGGCTACGAATTTTTAGTGTGAGATTGAATGAATGTTTTGATAAGTTTTTAAGTGGGAAAAAAATCTATGTAGACTATCTATGCTCGACATGCTAAAGTAAAATATAATTTAAATATCCATCTGTCCGGTCTATTTAAAATAGTAATTTAAATTTTAAAAAAAATTAATGTTAAAATCTAAAAATAAATTTATTCCTCAAATTTTAAATGTGCGTTAATAAAATCTATTTGTGTGTTAATTATTGGCAGTGGCTTCTTTTATTTTATTGTTTTAAATATTTAATATATATTTTGAGAATATAAATCTATTAAAACTTATAAAAATGTTTAAATCTCTGCTACTCTATGAGCTAGTGACATTGGGCAAACGGTCAGAATAATATATATAAAAAATTTTTTTTTGAATCTTAACTTACGTATCTGCCTACTATATAAATTTTTCTAGGTTCAAATGCCTAGATGGCGCCCTCGTACGGCAGATACGTTGAAGGCTCTTTCAGTGACCGTTAAAATATATTGTGACCATTAATTTTTTCCATGGAGAAACTAACGATTAGTAAATTTCAGTGTAATATTAGTTTTAAATACGTAGTCTCAGAAGAAATTTTCTTTTTCTTTTTTTTAGTTTTTAAGTTTCACTAAA
The DNA here is from genome assembly GCA_028023455.1 of Epiperipatus broadwayi. Taxonomy (NCBI): domain Eukaryota; kingdom Metazoa; phylum Onychophora; class Udeonychophora; order Euonychophora; family Peripatidae; genus Epiperipatus; species Epiperipatus broadwayi. Next base: position 5,842,865 of record JAQFVV010000041.1, on the reverse strand, counting down.
AGTTTATATTTTGTTTTAGAAAAAAAAAAATCTTAGATCCCGAAAATATAATGTATAAATAAAAGTATGTTTGTATTTTTATCAAAATTACAATATATAAGTAGAGAGAGGGAAAGGGGATGAATTTCTTGCGCGCATTATAAAACTTTAAAACAGTTAATTTAGAAAATAATAAAAAATAAAATTGAATCAACGATATTTTAAAAATCAAAGTTGATATCACAAATAAAATTTTAACTTGCTAATTCTAGCGACTGATTAATGTTTAGTTATATGGAGAGATAGCTCTTCAAATTTCAAAAAGATTATAAAATCAGTCTAATTCTAATTAAAGTAACAATAAGTACATCGATAGTAATTAGGAGTTATATGTGCATGTATGTGTGCGTGATGTATATAATTTTAATTATCCAGAAAATCTTAAGATTTTATACATCATACAGTATATCATTTGATAGTGTCTTGAGATGGGTATTATTTTATCTTACTTTTAAATTAATCCATTATTATTTTCACTCATAAATCTTTAATCAAAATTTAGTCTATTCATTTTTATTGAAATAATTTTTTTTTGAATAAAATTTTCCACCATTCTTTTTTTTAACTGAAACACACAGGCTTATTATATACCTGTGTTTATATATGTAATATATAGGGTATATGAGCACAGACTTTCACCGACCCACCACTCTCTACACTATTTCATAACTACACTTGAACACATATATGTTGAAAAGATAAATAATCACCAATATACGTATTTCATGCTAAACCAGCAATCATCAGTTGGCCCAGATTACCATCTCTACACATATATGCTATAAGTGCTCAGATATATATTAAGATAGCCAAACCCTATACTTTAATAGACAGGCTTCAATCTACTCCACACTCCAACCGTCCATCCAATTGAAAATTTGATGATGGAATGCTCAAAGGCCACCCTGAGGCCGAGATTCTTGTCACACCCATGTTGACCTAAGGTCAGTCTGACCCCTCATGTACAAGACATAATCCATTTAATACATATACAAGGGATGGGCAGACATCGAGTATAAGGTTTGGCTATCTTAATATATATCTGAGCACTTATAGCATATATGTGTAGAGATGGTAATCTGGACCAACTGACGATTTCTGGTTTAGCATGAAATACGTATATTGGTGATATTTATCTTTTCAACATATATATATAGTTCAAGTGTATCAGTCTTATGAGATAGTGTGGAGAGTGGTGGGTCGTGTAAAAGTCTGTGCTCATACATTCATTTTTTTACATTTTTTTGTTCAAAACGGGAAAATCTCTCAAGCACACATAGTAAGGGAAGGTTTGTGAATAATTAATGTCCAGACAAAAGGTGGCATACCAATTAAAAATTAATATTAGGGTCAAAGTGTAAACAGTTAGATCAGAAGAATGATTGATGGATAGGTTGAATAAAACTAGGCTCATATTTGTGCTAGGGGTTTTCTCCAAAAATCTTGTGCTATGTGAGCATGCAACAACTCCGTTTTCAATCTATCATCAGACTAAAGTTAGTAGTTTTTATTTAAAAAGTGTAAAGGCACACTTATCTTCTTTGTAAAGTCAATTAGTGCCAAAATTTTATCAATCTACAAGGAAATCAATACACAATTCTAAAGTCAACGCATTCAATTCGGAAGCTTCAATTTACATATCCGAGAATGTTTCAGGTTGTATTTTATAGAATAATTTAATGAGTAGGTTCGGATGGATCATTGTACTACAAACTTTTCTTAATCTTAATTTTATATGGAATGTCATTTTTAATATTTGAATATTTAATTTTATTACAAACTCTCCTAATATTTTATACTACTTCAAATATTCAATGTTAATACTGGAATAAATGGACTATAAAAGATAATAAGAAGGCTGATTAATCGTAACAATAAATGTCAATTTAATCTCTACTTTATATTTGATTAAAGACATAATATAGTTAAAAGAATAACTTATACTTATTGTAAACATTATTCTCAGAGTAAACCTTTGCGTTCTCACGGGAGAATAGTTATAGCTTGAAAATTCTAGTCAAAACAGTTTTTAATAAATGCGATAAGCAAAGAAGTCTAAATAAAAATTTCTTTAAAATATTATTAACGTAAATATAATGAGCATCTGGGTCTTATGAAAGATTTTCAATGGAATAAATTGTATATGAATCTTATATAAATGAATTTAAATGTTATAAGCGTCTATTATAAAAAGGGAATCCTGAAATAAAGGAAATAAATCCAAAGAATAATGTATCACTTAAATAATTAAAATTAAATTCATATCGGAAAATTCCTTAGGAAAGAAGTAATATAATAAATGTATGAATTATTGTGCTATATTGTGAATAATATTATGGAAATCTGTATCTTAAAGTAGCTACTATATTGTGTTTTGACTTTACTGTTGCACCAAATAAACATTAATATTTTCGACAACTTCAATGAAATTCTACCATGGCCATGCATGCATTTTATTTTTCCATTTAAAAATGATATATGTTCTTCGGAGAGTCTATACTTCGCGGGAGGATATTTACCAGCATCCCCAATGTACCAAGAAAGAGACAATACATAAAATTTTTATTATTATTATATTTATTATTGCAGTTAAGAGTTACAAAAAGTTTTGACCCCATATTCAATCTAACTTAAATTTTACAAATAATTTGGTTCACTATAATATTGCTTGAGCCCATATATATATTTTCTTTATTACAAATGCTAAGGAAGTATGATGTATGAAAGGGTTTATAAGATATTGTTATGCTAATAATTTTAAATCAATATTTTCACGTTTATTTAATTTTCATATTTCGTATTTTATTGCTATGCTCAGAAATGTGTGAGTTCAAACAGGCAAAACTCTCCATACAGTAGTGCCACTCAGGGCCAACCAGAGTAATCAATGGATACCAGAAGGCTTGTGCATAAAATCCCTATCTAATGCCTACTCATTCAATATCCCTAGACTAGTTTCTGGCTTGTGGCCTTCAGCATTGAGGAGCTTTGGATCTGAGAGCACTGCACCTAGATCTTAGGATCTAATGCAACCCTCCAACAGCCACCTTTTATCTCTACTTAACTACAAAACTATGAGAATAAAAATGAAAACACAATAATATTTTCAATCTAAGCTCAATAGCTTATATAGTCATATGGGTCTGAATCCAGTTCAGTACCCATACATTTTGGTAGCTTTAGCTCTTTAACAACCATAGCCACCACTATCCTATTAGGCAGGATTGGTATTAAGCCACTAAACATCACATGATTACTGTGGTTGGCACTGAGTGGCACTACTGTATGGAGAGTTTTGCCTGTTTGAATAACAGTAATGTGCTAGCATAAAAAATAGTGATCATGTGAAGTGTGTGAGTTATTTAAAATGTGTATTTAAAATAAAATGATGCCTATTTCTTAGCCTAGACAAATTATTTTAAGCAAAATTTATTCTTAGTCATATTAGACTAATTGGTTCATGCATCAATAATATGATACCTTTTTTTATGCTATGTAAGAGTGCAAATGATCTTTGTTTGTTGAGGTGAGGATAGTTTTACTGCCTCAAAGGGTTGAGATGGAGCATAGCTCTCTCACAAATAAATAATTTTATCTGAAAGTATTTTTAGGAGATCGAGGACTTGAAACCAGCTCCACTCTTGTTTATTGCTTCGTAGAAGAAATATTTATGTTTGTAGTTTGTGGTGTTCTTAGCATGCCTCATATATGTGCAGAGATGAGTTCCTCACATATTTTTAGCCTCAGGAAAAAGGCAAATTCTTAGGACTATGCTAGCACCAAAAAGTTATTATTATTAATTTATTCTGTCTTACTAAAGCAACATTTTTATCATTACCTAGGAGTGTATGATAATTTCGTGTTTATTGTTTGTTAGGTCATTGCATACCAGTGAAAAGTAGTTACTTGTTCAGGAGCTAAATATTATATCATATTTATAAATTGATGTACTGAGTAGCTAAGCTTTGCTTTAGCTTGTGTGAGAACTGATCTTTATTCTAAATTTATGTACACAAATTTAATTCAGGCTAGCAGTATGCATCATACCAGGTTCAAGCAGAAGCAAGTCATTGCTGTACTGATAAGAAAGGAATAATAAACTCATGTTGGGCTATAGCAGTAGATATATATGCATTGATGTACTTATTAGACATATCACACAATTATCAGATATAATTTAAATACTAAGTTAGAAAATATAATAGTTTGCAAAATTCGTGTAAACTCAAATAGTAGAAGTTAATTTTTTTTTTTTACTATATTTTAAAGTATGAGTTTCTTCAATAATGTAACTTTAGGGTCTTGAAGACCTAAATGTCTTAATAAACTGAATAAATGTTACAACCAAATTTTATGAGCTTTGAGCTAATGAATACGGTTAGCAATTGTTATATTGTATAATGTTACTGAAGTACCGCTTCAGGTATAACCAAATAAATATGAAATGATGTATCAGGGTTAAAATAATTAGAAATTATTTATATTATAAAGCAGTAATTTGTCCCAAAGTACTAATATTAAAGGTCATTACTGGGACAAGCTATGCATTAGTGTCACTTTATACAGTCTGTAATTGCAGCCAGTGCAGTTCCTCATTGTGAATAATTTTAATTGTATCTCATAGTTTTCTTAATTTGGGATCGCTACAATATTGACTTAAATTGTAGTTTTTTCTGTTTCTTTTATATAATTGTTGAATAAATATTTGTTGTTTTAAAATTTAAAATTGTGTCTGGTGTCTTAATGTGTTGGGTGTCCAGACTCATACAATATCAGAATGTCACAATATTAGAGTTTCATAATATTGACAGAATTATAATATTTATAAATTTATTATAGTCATTAATACTCAAGGTATAACATAAAAGAATTAATAGAAATAATTTATATTTCTAGTACAGATTGGCCATGAAATATCTGCATTAAATTTTATTGCTAAAGTAAAGTACTACTTTTTTCACTTGGTAAAATTTGAAAGATTTAAATGAATGGCATATATTTAAAATTTTTAATAATCAGCAATCAGATGAAAAAATGGTTTAATTATAAAAATTAATATTTAATTGTTCAATTCATTGCATTCTGACTAATATTATGAGTGGACATAAAATCCCTTCTTCATTCTTGATATTTGGATGCCTTCCCAGTTAATCAAACTATATTCAAAATTTATTATAATAATTGTTTAATTAATTAAGTAGTTAACATATATTTATTATTATTATTATGAGTCCTATTATTAGTGTTAGTAAGAGTAGGCACTAACTTTAAATAAGCATATGTCTATTCAATTTGTATTTGCTAGGATAGTGTCAAAAGGTCGGCAATGAATTGAAAAATGATTGAATGTTACACTTCACCACAAGTCATGATCCTGAGAATAAGAGCATGCATAATTCCAAGAGTGTAAAAAATAGGATTACCATTATTAGAGTGTTAGAGAATACAGAGTGTTTGAGTTAAGAACTGGTATATTCCACTTCTGTATGTGCATGTGGTATGGCATTAAAGAGACATAATTTGGAAGATAGGGTGGGGGATCTAAACACTAATATTTAAGATTAAAATAATTGTAGCTGTAGAGGGTGATCGATGTGGAGAACAAAGGGATATTTAATTTATTTGTAAGGATGGGGAAGAGTAAAATTTTCTACTCTGTGTTAGTTAAGTCATAAGATTTCAATACTCTTTATCAGTGTAATTTTTTTAGTTCTCTGCATGGATTACCGCCACTGGAGATCATATACCTATGTGGGTTTGTGGAGGAAATTTGCTTATCTTGCTAATAATGAGAAAGATTGAAACCTTTGACAGCACCTTAAAAATGCTTATATGACAGCCAATCAGATATAATAATGACTGCACAGGAAACTCAATTCAAAACACAAGGCAGAGATTTTATGAGAAAAAGGTAGACCCACCTTCTTCTCTACTTAAACTTATATATAAATAAGCCAGACTATTATATTTACATTTCTTATCTTGCTAAATAATTTATTGTGAATTTATTAGCATAGTAATTACTGAGTTGAAATTCAGAACTCAACATATTATTTATAATTTAAAATATTATTACAATTATAGTTTTCTTTTAGAAAAGTTTTAATAACTTGCTTCCTCCACAGACTTCCCCTTTATTAAGTGATGATGATCTCAGGTGGATACTATATTTGATGCTACAGTTGCAATTTGGTGCATGGGTAAAATAAATTACATTGTTCTTATGGTTAACTGTCTCTGTCTTGTCTTAGCTAGTTTATCTAGGGGGATAAAGTTACAGGTTGGGGTTCGATGTTGAGATTACGATATATATATATTAATCAAAAAAGAAAGTCATATATAATGTGACATTACTTTTATAAGCTTGTATTTACAAAAATGCAATGCTGCACTTATTAATTAAGAGCTTGTTTGAGCTATTAATATGCTCTCTGTATTATATATATAAATTCCTTTATGAAACTTTCAAACCAAGTGAATTTTAACCCAAACTTTAATTATAATTTGATAATATTAATTTTGCATGGTTGATAGTTGCCTTTATTTTATAGGTCATATAATTTTATTTCAACTTCATTGTTTATCTGTAATAATTATGCCTATGTATATTAGTATGTCTGGTAAAGTGTGTTATTTTTCTTTTATTAATGATCTGTTTGGCTTAGTACATTTTTGGTGCTGAACATCATAATTATATCTGTATTATTTTATTCAGTTTTCTGATTTTATAGACGTATTTATTATTCTTAATATGTAAATGGGTTCATTTACATATTCCACCAGTTTAATAATTGGATGCTATTAGCTCTTCTGTTTGTAATGCTGTTATTAATTGCAATCTGCCAAGCCTCTTTTGTTTTTCTCTGTGTCTTGTCACATTCCAAGCATGCTAGTTTGATATTTTGTGGATCAAAGATATTGTTGTGGTAATGTTAGTTCACAGTTCTCCATAATATGCCACTTCACATCCTGGGTGATTGTACTGAATGTTATAGACTATTTGCAGGATTTCTTTTTGTAGGTTGTCTTTAATATTGTTGGGCAGTTTTTCAAGTTTGGCTGGTGTTCAGAAGCTAACATTGGAATTAGATCCATTCATTTTAGTCAGTTATCAATAATAAGATATTTATTATATAATTAAACATTATAAATAACTTATAAGAAAATTGCTTGAAACTATTTCTACACATGCACTATAATATGAAGGATTTTTAAAAAATAACTGTAAAGTTACAGATAGATGTGAGGAGAAAATATATCTTACATCTGCACTTTCTTATGTTTGAAGTTGTAATAATGATATTTTTTAGAAGTTGGCCTGCAACTAGAATAGAGTTGGATATGATGCATTTAAGATAGAAATAAAGAAGTTCATTCCATGTTTATATGCATATTATATTACTTTGCATAATATAGCTATTATATTTTTGTCTGTGTCATGCACTTTGATTAAGTATATTTGAGACTTCATCTATTTGAAGATATGCATCTTTCTCAGCAAAAAATAATAAGTATGTAAAATAAGGAGATAATTTCTTCAAAAGCAGTTTTCTTTCAAAATTTAGACCTTCACCACCAGAATTATTGAATATATAATTTCATAATAAATGAAGGTAAGCAAATATAAAAATTCATTATACAATTATGAATTCCATTATAATAGAACCCATAATTGACTGACATACTATAGTATAAGTAAAATTTAAATTCTTGTACATTTTTACTTGGCTTTGAAGAATTTTATATTATCTTTAAAAAAATATTTCTTTAAATACCAAAGTTTGGTACAAACTAAATTTAAAAGCATTCATACACAAAATATCATATTTGGAATTTTTTTTGTTTAGATTATAATTTTTAAAACAAAGTCATCTAATCAAATCATAAAATGTTTTTAAAAATTAAGATAATAAAAAATTTATATAATTAATGTTTGTTATTCATCTCTTTTCCTTTAAATTATTTCTTCTGTTTCTGTACTATTATTTATTTATTTAGTTAATTTTGAAAAAAGAGTAAAAAAATATATACACACATTTTTCATGTATAAAATTACTGAAAAATTAGTAAAATAAAAAAGTTCGTGCAATACTGTTCATAATAGTAACTGGTACTCTTACTTGATATAAAGTATTAGAAATAGTTCTATTTACAAGTAATTGGTTTGAATCATTTCTTCTTGACATGCAAAATGTGAAATATAGAGAAAAATAAATAGTTTGATAATGTAACTATTTTATTAATATATAAATCATGGTTGTTTCCATTGAAAAACAAAATATAAATTGTTTTATATCTAAATGAGTAAATTTTATTGAATACAAGTATAATTTATCTACTTTGAATTTAGAAATAATGAAAAGGAACTTGAACACAGACTTTAATCCTCTTTGTATCTGTTCTATTTCATACAACCAATAAATGGGACCATGCAAATGTGAAAAAGATAAATGATCTCCAATATATGTATTTCATGTTCAATCAACATTTATCAGCTGGTCCAGATCATCATTCCCCACACACATATATAATCAGTGCTCAGTTTATATTAAGATAGTACAAATGAAAAATTAAATAATTTTCATTCACTTTCTTTTCCCTTTTTTATTTTATATTAATACAAATAATTTTAAAGGCATTTTAACAGTTATTTGTTAAACTATTATAGTTTTTAAAAGAAATTTTCCAATTTTAAGTGTTTAACTGTTTATTTTCTACAAATATATTGCTTATAACACTTCTTTCTTATACACTTTAATGCAACAAATTTTCTTAAAAACTTCTTTATTTTCCTTACAGTTTCGACTGTTCAGCAGTTTTCATCAGAGCAGAGAAGAAGATAGAGCTCTGATGAAGACTGCTGGACAGTCGAAACTGTAAGGAAAATAAAGAAGTGTTTAAGAAAATTTGTTGCATTAAAGTGTATAAGAAAGAAATGTTATAAGCAATAAGGTTGTAATTAATTTCCAAAAAGTTCAGAAGTGAGTTTGGAAATTTAGATTTGAAACTAAAAAGAAATAATAAAATAAAATGCAGAACAAATAAATAAAACAATTTTTGCTTAAAGCTTTCTAAAGTGATTTTTTTTTTTATTTTACAAGAAATTTCATTTTGTTGATATAAGTGTATGGTGCTTGAACATAGAATTTGAAATACAGGAGTCATGGGAATTATTAAATAAAAAACTACATAAAAAATAAAAAAATTTTTTTAGTCATTTTACTTACAGTAACTCTCTTTTAATATATAAACGAGAATGTTTTTTTAAAAAATAAATAAAATAATACTAATTTCACTGTCAATACTTCGAAATTGTTTGCACCAACAAATTGGTTTGTTTAAAGAAAAAGCAACTAAATCTTCAATTAAAACTCACACTATTTTTCATTTTTAAAATTATTTTTTAAAGTTATTAAAACAAAAAATTCATACATGCTTCTTCAAAACATTATTTGCAAGTTTATATTTCAAACATAAGAGGTATGGTTTATATGTGGATATTTGTTTCAGTACTAAAGTATATTTATAAGCATATGCATTTGAACATATAATGATTTTGATTAAATATACTTTTAGAATTATTTAGGTTTTTTTTTAAGTTACTAATTTAATGCTAAACCTATTCAATGTCTGATTAAAGTAATATGTGAAAATAAAAAGGAAAATGTGTCAATGTAAATTATTTTTTATAGCAAAATATAGATTTTTAATTATACTCACTTATCGATGCTTACAATATTTATGTATATATATATGATAATTTTAAATAGAAGTATATTATCTATACTGAACTTAATGTAATTAAAATAGATTTGAACTCAGACTTTTAATCTCTTTATAGCTATCCAGTCCATCTTATACAACTGATACCCATGATCACATACATGTGAAAAAGATAAATAATCATCAATATTGTTGAACTAGCATGCATCAGTTGGTCCAGATCATCAACTCCCATATATATATATAATCAGTGCTCACATTATATTAAGATAGCAAGTCTTTAAACTTTAATGGACAAGCTTCAATCTCCTCCATCCTCCAATTTTTTCAACATCCATAACATTGATAATCTGATGATGAAACATTCAAAACCCTTGTTGATGCCAACATTATTATCATACCAGTGTTTACTTAAAGTCACTCTGATTCTCATTTATAGAACTTTAATAAATCTATTTAAATACACAGAAGTTTAGTACAGACAATATACTTGTATTTAAAATATTATAGGTTCAGCCTGTATTCTGTCCAACCCTCTTTGGTGGTTTTAAATAAATATATTAAGGTTCTATACATGAGAAATCAGACTGATTTAAAATCAACATGGGTATGACAATAATGTTGACATCAACAAGACTCAGGGTATTCTATCATCAGATTTTCAATGATATGGATGGCTGAAAAATTTGAGGGTGGAGTAGAGTGAAGTCATTAAAGTTTAAAGAATTTTTATTTTAATACAAAGTAAGAGCTGTGAGAGATAATTATTTGGACGAATTGATGAGTGCTTGTTCAGCACGAAATGTATATTGAGGATCATTTATTTTTTTCACATGTATGTGGTCATGTGTATTGATTGTATAAGATGGAGTGGATAGTTATAACGGGCTAGAAAGTCTGAGTTCAAATTACATATGTGTGTAGGTGTGTATACTATATTATGTAAATTTGAAAAAAACTGAAATCAAAATATAATGAAATAAAAAAATGGCTACATTAAAAAATGAAATAATTTAATTTTATAATAAGTATTTTTTCTTATATTTTTATTTGTAATCTCAAGTAATATTTTTTGTAATTTTTTTTTTAAGACCACACAGTATTTTTTGTTTTTCAAAACTTCACTATTTCAAAAATTAGTTGAAATTTAATTCCTAATATAATTGAAAAAAATAGAACGAATTCAAAAACGAAATTAATGTTTTGCTTTTTGATAAACAAAAGCTCATTTCATAAAATGCCTACATATAGAACAGTTATGATTTTGTGATTTAATTTATTTGGTTTCTGAAAGAGAAAAAAGCAAGAAAGTGAAGAGAGATAATTTAATTAATAGTAGCTCTATAATTGCAGGAAAGAGCTAAATTTCTGCATAGAAAACCAGCCATCTAAACTACTCAATAGAAAAATACTAATCAGATACAGTTTCATATTTGAATAAGAAAGTAAAGAAACATGTAATATCCCAGCCTTTATTAAAATCTTTACTATGAAAGCAAAGTTAACGGAAGAAATGCAAGTGAAATCTACTTTGGATAAAATTGAAATTCAAGGTGACTAGCATAAAATATTCCAAAATTGAAAAAACCTGTTTTAAACAGTTCATTAAATATTTCAGAAATAAATTGTTCAATAAAAATAGTTTTATTTATTTATTCCTTAAAATTACAGTGTTTTGAATAATCATAATTTATGAAGGAAATATTTGAATATTTGATTTTATAAAATAAGATTCAATATTAAAATTGAACTGACTATTAATATATATAATTTTTATAATTATTTTGTGAGGCACTTTATAACACCATTATTATCAGCATTTTAAAATTATCAATCCATTGCAAAATGAAAATTTACCAAACTTTAATTCAGTTTCTTTGATTCCTAGACAGTCTTCTTTAAATCTTATTTTACATGTAAACTCTTTCTAGATCTTTTACTATCTCTTAGGATCCCATTTAAAATTTCAACTGTCTATTTATTATAATCTATTTTAGCAATATGTCCAGTCTAATTCCATTTCAGTCTCAATTCTTTCAAAGATGTCAGCAATACTTATTTATTCTCACACCCATGTATTTCATTTCTAGATTTCTTCTGGTTACTTCTAGAATATAATTCTCCATATTTTGTTGATTAGTCTAAAGTCTCTATATTGTTCTTCTATTAAATGTTAATTCATGACTATCAACATTTATTTTTTTCCTTTATCAGATAACACTTGCAAAGCTCTGAAGCATTACTTGCAAAACAATAACATTTGCAAATTCTAGAAGACTTAAACAATCTCACTTTTATTTTTTATATTACATTCCCATTTTAAAAGAAAAAATACTTTTAGTAAAACTGTTGTAAAACATTTTGGAGATATGAGATCATTTTATCATATACTATTCTTAATGTTAATCTTCTTAGTAACACCATATATTCTGAGGATCGTTGCTGTTGTATTTTGCTAAATATTCTTCAGAATGTGACAATATCCTGGGTCCATATATTGATGATCCTATTGCTAAACAATACAGAAAGGCTTATATAATCAAATGCTTTTTTCTAAACTACAAATTTAAAGCATAATGTTAATTCACAATCTTTTGTTTTATCTGTAATTTCTCTCACTATTTGCATATAATACACTATGCTAAAAACATTTTTTATATCCAGCTTGTTCTTTTGGTTGATTACAATTCACTGTTTGTGCAGATGAGTTACAATAATCTTGGTAAAGATTTTGTGTAGAATTGATAGAAAACTGTTAAATCTGTAATGTCTAATATCTTCACTATCACTTCATCTTTCTTAAATAAATATTCATACTACACTTTTAATTGAACTGGAACATCTTTATTATTTAGATATTTGATATATAACTTTGCTAACATTTTTTAAATTTCTTTACCTGCTTCTTTTATCTATGATAATTCCATCACTTCCTGGAACCTTTCTTTTCATAGAATTTAATTTCATATCTCACATCTTCATTTAAAATGCTGAGCATTTCGTAAAATTAATAACTGTAGGGGATATGTTGTTTTCTTGACTTTTATTGCTATATAATTCTTTATACAATTCTTTCACACATTCATGATGTCATATCTCTTTTTAGTAATATTTCCATCTTTGTTATTGCAGAAATAACTTTCCTTCCAATATTAAGATGTATGTTTTTGAGATGTTTATTATCTTCTATAGCTTTCCTTGCCAATTAAAAATTATATTTCCTAAATCATTATTAATTCTTTTTCTAACATTTTACAAAACTTTAGATATTAAACTCTTAATAAATTATTGTTAAATATTTTCATATTTTTTTTATTCTTCATATATTGTGTTATTGCTATAGAAAATTTAATGGAAAGTAAATGCTTTTTGCATCAACTATTTTTGTTGCATTTTTAAATGTGGTATCAATTCTCTTTTCATTCATTTTATTCAAGTCTGAGTCCTGTTTCTATTTTTTAAATGATTTGCAAACTTCATTAAAGTCTTTCTGAAGATTAGAAATAACAATTGTTATTGCTGATTTTTTAAAATAGTTTTCATCTCTCTAGTTTTGCCTAATGCAATATCTTAATCTCACCAATCATGATTACTTGCAGTCTTGAATTTCTTAAGAATATTATAATTTTGAAATGTATATTTTAAGTTAGTCAAAATAGAATCCAATTCTGCTGTCCCTTTACTTAGATGATTCCATGTCCATTTCTAGTGGCATTTTTCTGAAACAATGAATTCATTATACAGTTTTTTCTTTCTATAAATTACACAAATATGTATCCTTTGCCATAATAAAATGCATCAATGGTACTTTTGTCTTTCAATTGTTTACCAATACTAACATGAAAATCTTTTATGACAATTTTAAAATTTTGTTTTGTCTCATCAAAAACATATAGCACATCTAAGTAAAATTCCTCTACTTATTTATCACAATGAAATCTTGTTGAGACATTAACATTAATTATTTGCTTTTGGTATCTTCTATAAATAACTATCTGATATAACATCAATCTCGACAATGTTATTTTTTCACTTTTATTTATAATAAATTTTCATCTACTTGTCCCTCCAATATTTTTATCTTTGTAATAAATAATACCCCCCTTTATTAAATCAAGTCTTTTCGCCTTTGCTTTTAACATGATAAAGTCCAGCAATGTCTCACTTAATATTAGATAGTTGTTCCAATTCATGCAATTTCTATTTAACTGAAAGTGTTCTACATTAGTAAATACTTAAATAAAATATCATCATTAAATAATAGTCTCACCTCATAATCAGAAAACTTTTAGTTTTACCTATGCTTACCCACCTTCTGCTGTCTTGGCTGGTGACTTTATAATATTATGGGAATAAGGCCCATAATTTAGTTTTGTTTATTATGATTATAAAAATTTATAGAAAAGATTATTTACATACATATTCTTTCTGTCTTCATATAATCAATTGATATTTTAGTAAAGAACTATCAAATAACTGAGAAGAAAGGTCATGAGATTTCTTAGTCTTAAAATCAGAAATAAAAAATAATAAACTCACTACATTGGTTCATGCATGTTGGTGAAAAGTCTGTTTATATTTATTTACTATATAAATAATCACATATTAATAACAGCTATAATGACAGGAAAATATGGAGTGGGCATCTTTAAGATTTTAAAAAAGAATCAAAAGTTCTCCATTCAGTTAATAGCAAAGTTTTTTCTGAAGCCATATATATTATATTAAGTATTTTAAAGCATTTATTTTGATGAAAATAACAAAGGTTAAGAGAGTATAATCATGCACACAACAAGAGATAACTTTACCTTTGAACTAACAATTACTAATTGACAGTCCTGAGGCTAAGTTTCTCTAGTAACTTATAATAGCTCTTTTGTTCTAAGTTTAAATAGAAAAGAAGATCATTTTTTTACTTTTAATTCAAAACATTAAAATAATTTAGTCAGATAATTTTGTTTATAATCACAAGGATGCAGAGTATTCACATCTTGCTTGAGCATCATATAAAGAGCATCCTGTAATAAATATCATTTTCCCCAAACAGTTATAGAAAAATTCAATATTTTTATAGATCTAATATGATGTAAATTAGGGATTGTAATCTGTTGGCCCACATGCCAGAAAGAAATCATGATGATTTTGTATTCAACCCATGGTTTTGATTATTTCTTTTTTAAAAATCAATGTTTGTAATATCTTGTGAGGGTTCAAAACAGAAAAAAAAAATAAAACTTTTAAATGTAATATGTCATCTTTAAAAAAAGTTAAAACTTATTACTTTAATTCTTTGTACAATTTTTCTATCATCAAATGTTGCCAATAACTGAGTGGAAGTTACTTATCATGCAGACATTTTAAGCCACATGTTGCAATGTCAATAGTTTATGCTCTAATTGGCTGCGTTTAAGTTTGAGATTTCTGATATAAATAATAGAAATGAAGGAATTATATTCATGTAAAGAACCACAGATGTTTTATAGTAATCTACAAAGCTCTTTTGTCCTGAGTTTAATTAGAAAATCCTCTTGCACTTCTAAACCAAGTTGTTATAAGAATTTAAACACAGACAGTTATTTTTATTACAGACATGAAGATTCAGAAAACTTGAAACTTACCTTGACATTCTATGAATAGTCATTCATATTTTCTAATCAATTTATATGATAAATTAGATATCTAAAAGAATTTATTATGATGTAAATAATAGAAATTAAGAGACTACAACCATATAAACAAAGATAACTTTAATAAAAGATAAATTTTATCAAAGGTAAAAATATCTCTGGTTGTTTAAATGGATTTAATTTCTTAATCTTCATTATTTATATCATAATAAATCCATGAAAATATTTAATTTACATATACAATTCTTTGAAGAAGAAAGACTACTCTTTATAGGATATCAAAGGAAGCTATAAGTCTTCTGAACCCTCATGCCTGTCTGTGTTTATTTAAATCATTATAACAACTTAGTTAAAATAAAAAGTGGATCTTCCTTCTAATTAAACTCAGAACAAAAGATTATTATAAATTACTATAATTTTTTTTTTTAGCCTTATGGCTGTCTATTAGTAATTGATTACATTCTAGCAAGATCAAAGATAAAGTTATCACTAGTTGTTTAAATGAATACATAATTCCTTAATTTTTATTATTTACACACACAAATATATATTTATATAATGTATAAATTAAAGTAACTACATCAATTCATCATTCAACCACTAGCCAAATTTAAATTACAAATTTACTAACAATAATTTTTTCTGCTAAAGCAAATTTCTTAAATGCAAAGTAACACAATGCATAAAAGATATATACTATCCTACTTTTCTATAATTTCAACTCACATTCCAATTATCTTTAATATCAAAATAATTTTTTTAATAAATCAATAGTTTCAGAATTATAAACCTTTATTAAAAAATTCTTTTATTTGCCTCTTCTTTGAAAATAATGAAACGAATTTTAGAAAATTAAAGAATTTGTTTTGCTTATAAGACTTTCAAATAATATTTGAGTAGACTAAAGTTGTTTTTGTTGAAAGGAATAAAAAAAAGTAAAAAAAAATAGAGAATCTATTTTAGTAAAGATTTATAAACTTGAAGCTATTAACTTATTAAAAAGTTGTTTTGATATTAAAATAATTGGAATGGATGTTATAGGATAGTACAATAGTAATTATTTGTTTTTCTACTGTATTGCTTTGCACTTGAGAATAAAAATTATTTCTTAAATTTTATTAATATATTTTTTATAATGTCTTGGAAATATAGTCATATTATTCATTTGTCAAGTAAAAAATGAAGTAAATGATTATAAAAGAGTTACACAATTTAAAATTAAGCATATTATCATTTGTATTTATTCACATTAAACTGGCATATATGTGTATGTAATAAAATCTCAACTTCTTGTCTTCACGTTGATAAAATCTCAACTGTACCACACTTGATATACATAATAACTGTTCTACATTTCTCAGAGAAATTTTGTGAGAAATAAAATTATTCGTTAAAAGAAATAGTATGTAAAAGTTTAAGAGTTTTATTGCAGTTTGTTTTTGTAAAATTAAAAAAGTCAAAGAGTTTTTGAAATAAAAGTTACAATTAATTAATTAAAAGAGGGAGGGGGGTTTGCTTTAGAAACATCAAACTAAAAGTTTTAAGTTTAAAGAGTTTTGCTAGAAACAATTAATTCATAGTTACGTAAAATTAAAAGAAGTTAAAGAGTTTTTTTTTATTATTATTAGTTGAAATATAACTTTAAGTTTAAAAATATAAATCTCCTTTTATTTAAGTAAAAGAAAAAAAAGTCATCATAAAAAACTAAATAGTAAATTGATCTTAAATTATATATGTGCGTAAGTGATGAATCAATATGAGTTTGTTAGTAAAATATATATGTGCGATTGTAAATATAAGAAATGTATGCATAGTAAATAAAAAAAAAAAATGATGTAGAAAATTAAAATTAAAACACTCAGTGATGGCTACTAATTAAAAATGTAAAAACACATTTGCATGGCTGCTAATTAAACAATCTCCAAAAACATGTAATTAAAAGATTATCAAAGGAATGCAATTAAAAACAAGGAAAGAGCTTAGACAACAGATATAGCTAGAGGATATCAAAATGACAACACGACTCATGTATAAATAGTCAATTTTTTATCAGACAATCAGTTGCATTTGAGAAACAGTTGAGATAACAGTTTAGATTGAGCAGTTGGGATTAAATCAATCAAGAATGCAGTGTTAAAAACCTCAGAAAACATACATCTTTCTCCAGCCTGAGTTCCAGTGAAACAGCAATTTGCCCAGAATAGAAAAATGTTTGCATAACAACTTGAAGAATCACCGACAATATTTAACTGTCTCCAAGAATAATATCAATGAATAAGCATTAAACCTCCTCAAGAAACTTCAAATATAACTGGTTAGAAATATTTCATCAGAAGCAGCAAACAGCAAGAAGTATCCATGTTCTAAAATCCTAGGTAATAACATTTTCTTATTCTTCTTTCTAAAGTAGCCACCACATTCATAAAGCCTCCGAGAGTCAAAGACTATGAACTCTATGACATACATAGATGAACTATTGATATGTTTGTTTTAAATCCCAAATATTATTTAATGCTTTGTTAGATGATATTATAGTGTGTGAATTAATATGTGCGTGATCATAATACCAGTGTTATATTAGTTAATTAAGATTTATAAACTATTTAAAGTTAGTATAATAAATGTTAATTAAAATAAATTGTCTTTTAAACTTAAGCTTTATTTTGTCGGTCAATTCTCTTGCTACTAGTTAAGGAATAAGTTGTATTGAATTAAAAAGACTGAGCTAGTTAAGGGATTTTTTGAGTGCTGGATTATGGGCCTACTGTCCAAACATGTTAGTTCTGAACTAGCTGGCGCCCAGGGTTTACTCCAAAACAAATAAAGTGTTTGGATAGTAGGGCTTTGAATCTAGCAGTTGAGATGGGCCACAGTCTGGAAATGTGATCATGTTATGCATTGCATAGCATGGTCTGACTGTGCATATTGTTGATGGTCCTGCCATCAATAATATATTCCCCACTCTTCTCGAACATGCTGGGTCGTTCACATAATATTTATAATATAAGATTATAAATTTATTAAACCTAGTTAAACCCAGATAAACCCAGCAAGTAGAGTAAGTGGGATCTGCTACAGTTCGAACCCGGTACAATATATATTCCAAATTGATATCTGCATTTTTTAAAAATAATATACATAAACTTATAAATAAATATTAGAAAATACAGTAATTAAAATTCTTTAAATAGAACAAAAATATAAATGTCACTTAGGAGCACTTTCGACTATCCTCATAGTCTTTGTCAACTAATACTTTGAAAGGTCCACTTTCCCATAATTCCATGATTTTAATGTTTGCTACCTGCCTATTGACTAAGTCTTGCTTCTTATTTATATATTAACATAGCTTTCTTGATTTTTTTTATTATTTCTTTCAGATTGCAATATTTTCACATTATTATAATTGAAATCAAAACCATATATACATGATTTATTATGATCATAAAAAATGGAAGCTGATAAATTATCATTATTTTTAGAATTTTATTTCATATTTTGAATCCTTTTTAATAACAACAAGTGCTCTTTTGTTCTTTTCTCCAATGTGCATCTCGACTCACCTATATATCCTCTACAACACCTACACATCCATTTATGAATGATACACTTTTTGTTTGTAAATAAGGTTTTTTTCTTTAGAGTTATTAATTTATTTAATGTAGGTGGTGCATAAAATGCAATGTCACATATACCTTTATAAATTTTCCTTATGAAACTTGGCTATTGATTCAAAATATATGGTATTGAAATCCAAATTTTATTATCACAAAAATTAATACTATTATTATCTTATTTTTATTTTTGTATTTATATTTTCAGTTAAATTTTTTACTAGTATAATAAATATGATCATAATTATATCCAACATTTAACAATCCATTAGAATGCATTTCAATATTTTTGGCTTTATCTGATGAATATTTACAAAGATTATCATTTCTAAATAAGAAGAATTTCAAACCTGCCATTTTATGTGAGATTGGTACTCTTGATTTATATGGAACATAGCCTCATTTTGCTATTGGTTTAATAGTCATATAGTAATCCAGTTTATCTGTTTCTAGACACACATTAAATTTTCATCTGTTTTAATCCATTTTAAGCCTTTTATATTATTTAATTCATCAAACAAATCTTTAATAGTATTTGACTTTCCACATACAAAAACACCATATCGATAGTATAAAGTAATATTTTTTTAATAACATTCCTTTTTCAAAATATTTTCTTCATATGTAGAGATTACAAAATTATATATTTGTAGACCCATTGGCCAGCCATTACTTATTTTATAAAAATCATGCTTAAAAACTGTATAAATATTTTTATGAATAAAGCTTAATGTTTAAACAATAAATTTTATTATTTTAACATTAACATTTTTTAACCGTAATGCATTAGTAATTATTTCAATAGAAGCTGTTCTATCAATTGATCCATACATTTCACTAAAGTCAAAGGTACACATTGTGTCACAAACATCAATATCAACATCATTAATTTTACCAATAAAATCAAATGATGAATGTATTGTATATTTATCAAAACCAAGAATTTCCTGTAACATTTTAATTAATCGAAAATGCACCCCCAAAATCAATCATTAATTTTAATGATTTTTTTCAATTTATGCAATTTTATATTTGAAAATATCTTGTCAATCATGTTATTTTTGGCTTTTTTAAAAATGTTTATTAATAAATTGAATGTGCAAACTTTCAATATTTACCTTATTAACTTTTAATCCAATGCACATGCACTTTAAAGATAAATTATAAATGAATACTCTCAATTTTTCCAGACACAAGATATAGTATTTTAGAAAGAATGGAATGAATCCACCCATTCTTTTGACCCAAATGTTTATGTATGGGCAAATCTTAAGCATGTGGAAATGATAGCATGAAGGTGTTAAACGATCACTTTAAATTACATTTGTTATGTTTGAATGAATGACACTTGCGAAATCTTTACAATTTATGACATGTTATTCTTTAGTTGAAATTAAACATATATAATGAGATATTATTTTATATAGCACTATGTTTTTAATACTGTGTAATAGTGATATTAGCAATTAAGCCAATGCACATGTGCTCTAAAGATAAATTATAAATGAATACTCAATTTTTCCAGACACAACATATAGTATTTTAGAAAGAATGGAATGAATCCACCCATTCTTTTGACCCAAACATAGTGCTACATAAAATAATATCTCATTATATATGTTTAATTTCAACTAAAGAATGATGTGTCATAAATTGTAAAGATTTCACAAGTGTCATTCATTCAAACATAACAAATGTAATTTAAAGTGATCATTTAACACCTTCACACTCTCATTTTTACATGCTTAAGATTTTCCCATACATAGACGTTTGGGTCGAAAGAATGGGTGGATTCATTCCATTCTTTCTAAAATACTATATCTTGTGTCTGGAAAAATTGAGAGTATTCATTTATAATTTTATCTTTAAAGCACATGTGCAGTGGCTTAATTGCTAATACCACTATTACAGTATTAAAAACATAGCGCTATATAAAATAATATCTCCTTATTAACTTTTATAAAATTAAGATTATTCATTTGAGTAATAATTATATCTTCATAATCAGATTTTAGTAATAGACACATTCTTAAACCTTTATCTTCTTTTATACATGTGAGATTATTATCAGATGCAAATTTTTTAAATTTAAAAATTTGTACATTCCAATCACAATTCATTGTATATTTAAAATTCTTTTCTTTTACTAAATTCTTGCAAACTTTTAAATCACTTTTAATTATTTCTAAGGAACTTTAAACAGCAGATTTAAATTCTAGATTACTATCTTTCCATTGGCCACCAACATATTTTCCACC
This sequence comes from Epiperipatus broadwayi, assembly GCA_028023455.1. Taxonomy (NCBI): domain Eukaryota; kingdom Metazoa; phylum Onychophora; class Udeonychophora; order Euonychophora; family Peripatidae; genus Epiperipatus; species Epiperipatus broadwayi. The sequence goes on along the minus strand of JAQFVV010000041.1, from coordinate 5,821,604 downwards.
AAGATTTAATATATATTTTTGTTGAAAATTGAGATTCCCACCAGACAAATTAAGATAATTATTATCATGAAACTGATTTTTAAATCCTTTCTTAAACAAAAAGTTAATTTTTCTATTAAATTTCTTACACATTCTATCATAATATCAATCAAATAACACTTGAAATTTACTCTTAAAATTAAACCTGTGATCTCGATTATGCAAACCAATCAAATGATTTAAACTTTTTTGATAAATGGTATAATTTGTTGGATTTAAACTTTTTAAATATCGCCTTTTATCAAAAATCAAATATTTACATGAAGAAATTATACTATGTAATACAACCATTTTCAAATAGAATATCGTATTTGCAGACTACTTGCAAAACACATTAAATTTTATTTGACAATAATTCTGAAATAATTTTAACATTTTACAGTTATAAAGAAACTTTAAGCTGTATTTTAAGGCAATTATTTTGTAAGTTACCTTTCTTCATTCTTTGATAATTTACATATCATTTCTGGTATTAACTTCCATTGATATATATATATATAATATTACAAATCAATGTCTCTACTTTTTCAAAATCATATACATAATCTTATAAATAAATATTAGAAAATACAGTAATTATAATTTTTTTAAAAAGAACAAAAAAATATAAATGTCATTTAGGAGCACTTTCGACTATTCTCTAGTCTTTGTCAACTAATACTTTGAAAGGTCAACTTTCCCACAATTCCATGATCTTAACGTTTGCTGCCTGCCTATTGATTAAGTCTTGCTTGTATTTATATATTAACATAGCTTCCTTGATTTTTCTTTTATTATTATTTCTTTCAGTTTGCAATATTTTCACATTATTATAACTGAAATCAAAACCATATATATATGATTTATTATGGTCATAAAAATGGAAGCTGATAAATTATCATTAACTTTAGAATTGTTTCATATTTTGAACCCTTTTTAATAACAACAAGTGCTCTTTTGTTCTTTTCTCCAATGTGCATCTTGACTCACTTATATATCTCCACCACACCTACAGTTCTATTTATAAATGATATAATTTTTATTTGTAGAATACGGTTTTATCTTTAGAGTTATTTATTAATTTATTTAATGTAGGCGGTGCATAAAGTGCAATGACACATATACCTTTATACATTTTTCTTATGAAAGTTGCCTGCTGATTCAAAATATATGGTATTGATATCCAAATTTTATTATCAGAAGAATTAACATCATTATTAATCTTATTTTTATTTTTGTATTTATCTTTTGAATTAAAATTTGTAATAATATAATAAATATGATCATAATTATATCCAACATTTCAATATTTTTGCCTTTATCTGATGAATATTTACAAATATATATATATAATGTTTTGATTTCAATTATAATAATGTAAAATATTGCAAACTGAAAGAAATAATAATAAAAGAAAAATGAAGGAAGCTATGTTAATATATAAATACAAACAAGACTTAATCAACAGGCAGGCAGCAAACATTAAGATCACAGAATTGTGGAAAAGTTGACCTTTCGAAGTATTAGTTGACAAAGACTATGAAGATAGTCAAAACCTCCTAAGTGACATTTATACTTTTTGTTCTTTTTAAAAAAATTTAATTATTGTATTTTCTAATATTTATTTATAAGTTTACATATATATATATCATGAACATTGTAAACACATTATTTTTTAAAAAAACACAGGTAGAGAGAAAAGAAAAAATGTAAAGGATTTTCAAGATGCATTTTGATATAAACCAAATTTTTGTCACTACATCCATATTATTATTATAAGTCCCAACATCTCTTGCTATGATTTTTTAAGTATCTAATGATATTTATATCAATTCAATTTATAAGTCTGACTTTATCTCAATGCATTTTTATTGGTAATTGTTGTCTTTAAACAACTTACTATTAATGTGAAAGCTTATATATAAAACCTAGTACATGAATAAAAAAGTATTGAAGTGTATACAAAGCTGGTTCTACAATAATAAATATTAATATATAATTTAATTTTTAAAGTAAAATTTATGTATATATCTGTATTAAAGATATATAATAACTTATAATATCAAAAATTATGTTAATAGTTAATAATGAAATAAAGCATAACATAAAAATATGTATTAGTAGGTAATAATTGTTATCTAAAGATGATAATTACATATGAATACATTCTGATAAAGAGATATTTATAAAGTGTAATGATATAATTATCATTAAATAAATAAAAAAATCACTAGGTATTAAGATATATTATGATATATAATAACTAGCAATATGGAATTTGTATTAAAATATATTTTGGGAGTCATTTATATTTTTTCTGTGTTTGTAATTGCATATTTTTTTAAAAAAAAGTAATATGCATATGCATGTTTGAGAATTATATGGAAAATCTAATATCTGATTAAGAAAGAGTAGTGGAATGTCAAAAGCATAGTTTTCCTTAGACATATTTCATTTTTAATGTAAAATTAAAATATATATTTATGCTCCAAGAATTTTAATAAGTTATAACATTAAAAATTCATATTAATATGTAATAATGAAATTGTTGAATTCAGTAATTATCTACAAACCATTGTGATAAAATTATACTTGTAAAATGATTCAATGCAAATTATCAATAGATAAATAGAAAAACACAAGTAGAAATTGGGACATGCAATGACTTGAATAAACTAACAATGACATGGTTCATGTCGGTAGTATTTTGGGAATTAATTACATTTTTTTCTGAATTTATAACTGTCTATTTTAAAAAGAAATAACATGAGTGTTTATTTTGTTGAGAAATTACCTATTGCATAAGTAGAAAAAACATGGAAATGTGGGTTAATGACATCATTTAAGCAATCTGTATTATCTACTTGTGAGAATAATATGCAGAGATTATATGTAATAAATTTCTGAATTATAAACTATGACAATACTAGGTTCACTGTTTCTGAACCAATACCTTAAATATCATTAAATATAAATGAGAATAGGCTTGAATTTTATTTATATTAAGCAAGCTTTATTTAATTTATTTTAATGTATGAAAAATAAAGTATATAGATTATTAAATATGGAATATATTATATTCAGTAAGCAGATATATATATAATTATATTTCAGTTAGAAATTAAAATCAGTTCCATTTTTAAATAAGCATTGATATATATATATATGGGTGTGCATGGTACATGTATGAATGTTGATTTGTATTTATAAACATATATTTCAAATTCATCCTTATACACATTTTTTGTCATTAATATCAATCAACATTGCAACAGTAGTTCAACTGGATCCAACCAGAAGTTGTGTAGCTATTGTTAATTAAACTAAGATAATATGTATAAGACCCTGGTTTTAGAAGCTCTTTCAATTTTTATATACATTCAAAAAAGTATTAAGATATGTATTGGAAATATTAAAAAAGTACATTTTTTGAAATTTGCACAAGGGTTCAAACTTTTTAGGTATACCAATAAGCACTAAGCATAACTGTGATAATAGAGATCAGGCAAGAATATTGTAGAGATGTGAAAAATCTCAGCAACTTCCTTGATTGACTTCTACTATCTGTAGAATAACATAGTAATATAGACAAAACATCAATATAAATCTAAAATATATATTTCCTATGTTTGCAGATTGTATTTATAAAAAAATATTTAATATAATAATTACAGGAGCAACAACAATACTACTATTATTAATATTAGAAAACAGTTACTCATAAATTAGTATAGCCATTTGAACTTCAAGAAAACAAGAAAAAAAAAAGGAGATAGAATAAAAAGCTGCTCTGAAATTAATTTCACGTATAAATCATGCTGTTCCATATTTTTGTTTACTTGATATTTTACAATATTATTTTTCAACTTTTCAACAGAAAATTTTTCTGTCTAAAATAGTTCAATATCATGTGTAATTGTTGTGCTTCAATGTATTTTATTCTCTGCCATATTTTTCCAATGGAAACAACTGTCATTGCACTTCTTTAGAATGTCTTTAAGATAATCCTTATAATGTAAAAACAATTATCTTTCTCATGAAATCCATGCTTAAGTTTACCATTGAATACTCTTTTTAAGAAGTCTTGCATTTTTAATTTATGAAGGAATGATTTTTCATTACTGGACTTTATAGAATCACATCCATCAAGTTGAAAAACATATTGATTGTTTTTATGATCTTGCCACTTGTATTTTTAAAATTTTATGGAGCAATATTAAATAAAACTTTTCTAATGCTTTTATAGAATGCTGATAGTGTCCAGGTCTCATTTTCATACAATAAATAAGGTAAAACAACTAGTTCTATATATAAGTATAGGGGATTTGAACTCAGATTTTCAAGCACCCTTCAACTATCCACACCATCTCATAAACTGATACACATGACCACACACATGTAGAAAATATCACTGATAGATGTATTTCATGCTAAACCAGCACTCATCAGTTGGTCCAGATTATCATCTCCCCCACACATTATATAATTAGTGCTCAGTTTATATTAAGATAGCAAATCTTCACACTTTAATGGACAGACTTCAATCCTCTCCAACCTCCAACTTTTCAGCCATCCACATCATTGAAAATCTGATGATGAAAATCCAAATCCCATGCTGATACCAATATTATATATAACTAACTTAATTGCAATAGTTATTTCCCTAGGTTAAATACTTTACATGTTAACCTGTTAAAAACAGCAGCACATTAGAGTATATGTTGGGTCTCATTATGTAAGATCCCTTTTTTACTTATAAAACTTTCAAGTTGTTTAAATCAATTTACATTCTCAAATTTATAACCACCCAAACTAAAATTTGAGTATATTTTCTCATCACTGGCTGATGAAGAAAGAACTTGGATTTTTTTGAAAATTACTAGACGAAAGTTTTTCTAATGTTGCATTCAAAGCCTCAAGTACTTTCTATAAATCATTCTTTTAAATGGCAAAATATAGCATAATCATTAGCATATTGTAAATCCAAAATCCAAGAAAGTAACATTTTTGTTTTGTTTGTGATTGATTTACATTTAAATTTCGATACATTTAAATTTCGACTACCAAACTTGTATTGTGTCTTAAGCATATATGAGTATAGATTGTAATTTCTACTTGTACAAAAATACCATTATGTGTATGTTTACTGATTACAAAGAATTAACATTTAATAATTGTGTGTATTTTATTTGTTATATTTTAAAATAAAGCAAATGAATTATTTTTAATATAAATAAGATTAAGGACTATTTTGATTTGTGATATTTAAGAACTTGAGCAGTTTGGAAATTTTTTTATTGAAAATGTTTCTGTAAATCGTGCATTGCCATAGTTGACAATTTAAAGTTTGATTATTATTTAAAACACTTGTCTCTTATTTTCTCAATAATAATACTTTTTTTTTTAAAAAAAAAATAAAAAATTTTATTAACAAAGTTTAGATAGTTTCATGATGCTGCTTTCATACATGGTATACTGCATAGCTGATTGCAAAAGTTCATAAGATCAAACGCTTGGTAGATCAATTCTGGACCAAGTCTCTTTGTATAACCATTCTGGTGCAAGCAGCCGGTCCCTGGCACTTATGCTCTTGACAAGACCTATGAAGGTCTCTGTGACTGAAGAGCCTGAATGACCGAAAACACATTATGCTGTCATTCACGATATTGTAAATTATAGCTAATTAGTATATTAATGAAGTATTTTGTATGCATACACACATATAGCCACACACATATATATTTTGTTTTTCTCTACATGAACTATTTTATTTAGTAACTTTTAGCATAATTATTATAAAAAAGATTTATCTGCATCAAGCGTTGGTAGCCGAGTAGTTAGCGCAGCTGCCTTACAAGCAGTTGTCCCGTGTTCGCTTACCGGCTGATGATTTGACACATGAAAAAAAAAAAAAAAGATATATCTATTTTAAAATAAAGTATTTTATTAAATTACAAATCCTTTAAAATTTATAAATGCCAACATAAAAAACATTTTTTTTTGACCAGACAATAAAATGTTAGCTTCCTAAGCTGGGTTACATATTTTTATTATGGTTTACTCTTTAGACGAATAAACATTCAAAAATCTAAGTTTACTATATAATCATTTTTTGTTAGACATGGCAGTACGTTTAAATAGGTTGTCAGTCATACTTGACAGAATATTACAATCTTTTATTATATATATTATTTATTTGTATATGTTAAAATTAAAAAAGTTTTACATCTAAATTTTTTTCATTTTTACCCTTTAATGATTTTAGTTGATTATTTTAATATTTACTAATAATGATAGAAAAATGGAAAAAATTAAAAAGACAGTTCAAACTTTAATAAAAAAAAACAACAAAACAATATGAATTATTCTATTTAAGATAGCAGAAAAATCATAATTAAATGTAACTAATCAAATCGAAAATTAAAAAAAAAAAAAGATCAAAACAATATAGTTTTTTAATTAGCAGAAATGTATAAATGGTGTGGTCTCATTTTCTAAAAATGAATAAATATTTGAAATACAGGCACTCTTCACATACCTGGAGTCTAATTGTAAATATAGGGGATTTGAACTCAGACTTTCAAGCACCCTTCAACTATCCATACTATCTCATACCACTGATACATATGACAACATACATGTAGAAAATATAAATTTAATCACTAATATACATATTTCGTGCTAAACCAGCACTCATCAGTTGGTCCAGATTATCAGCTCCCACACACACATATATAATCAGTGTTTACTTTATATTAAGATAGAAAATCTTCATACTTTAACGGACAGGCTTCAATCCACTCCAACCTCCAACTCTTCAGCCATCCATACCATTAAAAATCTGATGATAGAAAACCCAAATCCCATGCTGATGCCAATATTATTGCCATTCCCATGTTGACCTCAAGTCATTCTGACTCCTCATGTATAGGCCCTTAATCCATTTAAATACATAAAAGAGGGATGGGCAGGATGCAGGCTTAATGTGTAAATATTTGAAATACAGGCACTCTTCACATACCTGGGGCCTAATTGTAAACATAGGGTATTATTGATCTTTTCTACATGTATGTGGTCATGTGTATCAGTGGAATGAGATAGTATGGATAGTTGGAGAGTGCTTGAAAGTCTAAGTTCAAATCCCTATATTTAAAATTAGGCTCCAGGTATGTGAAGAGTGCCTGTATTTCAAATATTTACACATTAAGCCTGCATCATGCCCATCCCTGCACTATGTATTTAAATGGATAAGCTCCTATACATGAGGGGTAAGAATGATCTGAGGTCAACATAGGCATGGCAATAATATTGGCATCAGCATGGGATTTGGGCTTTTCATTATCAGATTTTTAATAATATAGATGGCTGAAGAATTGGAAGTTGGAGTGATTGAAGCCTGTTCATTAAAATATGAAGATTTGCTATCTTAATATAAACTGAGCACTGATTATATATATATATGGGAGATGATAATCTGGACCAACTTATGAATGCTGGTTCAGCATGAAATATGTATATTTGTGATTATTTATCTTTTCTACATGTATGTGGTCATGGGTATCAGTGGTATGAGATAGTATGGATAGTTGAAGAGTGTTTGAAAGTCTGAGTTCAAATTTCCTATATTTAAAAATGAATAAATAAATATTTTAAAACTATATTTAATAAAGCAAAATTTTTAATTTTACCAACATATCTTTTATGCATTTTTATCATGTTAATACATATGTAGTTTAAGTAAAAATATGAATAAATTTTGGAACTATGAAATATATACAGCACTATAATTCTGTACTGAGGAAAAAATGTCAAAAAAAAAAAAAACTACAATGGCGCTAATAAAAATAGATTTATACCCATTTTCACAACATAAAATTCAAATTATACCAAAAATTTAATTCTAACATTACAATCGAAAATAACATCCGCATTTTATAATTCGAATTAAGTATTTGTTTTTTATTATAAAAGTTCTAATTAAATAAGTCATACTGATTACAAATCTGACAATGAAATTTAATTTAATGTAGGTTACGCTATTTTTTTATTAATCTGCCATAAATAATTTATTCAAATAGCTTTTTCTAAATTATAATATACTTTTATCTAGAATTTAAAATAAAATTACATCTTCACACATATATATATTTTCACATTTTGCAAACATCTCATTTATACATAAGTAGGTAAAAGTAAGAATGAATGTATGTATGGAGACAGCTTTTATTTCAATTATAAAAAAGGAAAGTTTACAAAAAAATATTTGAATGAATTGTTTATGTGCAAATTAAAAAATAAATCATAAGGCAAATTGAATTTTCTTGTTTGATTTCTGTTATTAATTAAGTTGAGAAAAAAAGTCATTTGATTTTTCTTTTAAAATAGATGTTCACCTTAACTTTTAATAATCAAACCAATAAAAATTCTCACACACACATATATATGTAAACTCATACATACATTTCTGAGTGGCTCGGTGTTTAAAGATTTTGTCATTTGAGTTTAATCCATTTTTTTTATTTCTCTGATGAACCACTTCTTCACACCATTCAATAAAAAATATTTAATTAATTCATCTCATAGGTGGAGTGCTTCTAGGTCTCTGTTTTTTTATTTCCATATCTTCTAGAAATATAATCATCATTCCTCCATTTCAGTTTCTTGAAATGATACCTATTTGTTCGTTCAATTTCATATTTTACCTTTGGCCTTTTTGGTAAACCTAAAATGCATATTTTTATATTTTACAGTAGTGTCTGCATGAAGAAATTTTCATCAAAGAAAAATGAAGTCAGATTATCCTTAAGGACATTTTCAAAAACTAAAGTCACAAAAATTTATGATAGTAAATCAGAAATATTACAAAAAAATAAAAAATAACAATTTAATAAAAACAAATCTAATTATGATAATTAACTTAAAAAAATCAATCAATTTAATTTCTATATAAAAAGTTTGCAAATTATTATATGAGCACAATATGTATATCACATGCAAGTAATATGCTGAAAGTTGTTCAGTGCAAATTAGAGTCGAGAATTGAAGAAAAAAAAGTTTACTGAATATCAAAAGCATGGCACCTATCTAGAAAGTGTATACTTTAAGAACTTTAGAAAATAACTTTTTTCTAACATAATTTTTCTATGATATAATCTTATAATGGCTAATCTACAATAAGAACAATTTTTATCATCAGATGGTTATAAGAAATAGAGCTTGTCCAATAAAGCAAAGGCTTTTGTGATATAATGATTAGTGTGTTAGCCTTATTGGGAATGATAGTAGGATTGAACATATTAATTCAATTATGATTTCACATCTAAGACTCATTGGGATTTTTTAAAAAATTGTAAAAATGGATACACAAGTATATAAAAAGTAAAGAAACATAAATTTATTAGCAGCAATGAAAACTCTGTAAATATAGACCTCTGCAAAGCATTGTTTAACCTTGAGCATTATTAAATTTATTATTGAATTAAAACTGTTGGTGCTATTTCGAAGTTATAATTGATCTGTAATGTTATAATTAACTATTTATTACATTACATTCAGAACAGATTATATTTACATGTTCAAGAAGGTTTATTTAATTAAACTTGTTTGTATTAATTTTAATCATCTGTGGATAAGTTGCAATTTTTAGTGTCTATATAAATAATATATTGGACTATAAATAAAGGTGGATTCTATCTTTATTGTTAGAAGATGGTTGCTTTGACAATAGGTTGAAATTGTTGATTGTTATTGATATTGAGATTGTCTAAGTGTTAACTGATTTTAATAATATATATATTATGATAGTAATCCTACATTGTCCTATTTAAAATAAATGAAGTTATATTAAAAGTTTGTTATAGAATCTAAACTCAGTTAATTATTATTTTTTAAGAGTAAATAAATGCTTTGTCTAGATAAAGTCTTATTGTTATTAATATTTTTGAAATGATAAAATGTCAAGCTAATAAAATTATAGCTATAGTAATTATTAATAAAAGTCAGTTATTTAAAAAAGGGGGGTCAAGACCCACAAGAAAATAACCATTTACTATGTATTATTATTTTTTTATCAAAAATATTTATTGAATTTATTGTATTAAATTTAAAAAAAAATGTACTAAGGTTTTAGCCTTATATAAGTATTAGTAATATTTATTATAAATTATTTCTATTATTATTGTTTAAAAAATAATGTGCTAACAAATATTACTAAATGTTAGAGACTGGTCAATGTGTTAATTTCCAAGTAAAAACAAATATTTGCATTTCACATGGTGTCAGAAGAACTGTTGATTTTTTTTACTCTGATAGCAACCAGAAAAGAAGGCAGTCATTCTTTTTCTTTTTCTTCAATGAATAGAACAAAATTCATTGAAGTTGCTGCTAAATAAATAAATGAGAAACTAAGAAAAAGAATAAATTTGAACATAGGAGCCAATTCCACTTTGGCTGTCAGTTTTTCTATTTCATCAAGGCATTTCAAAAAGAAAAATAACAAAAGCTTAAAACAATGATGTCAACAAGTGAGATCACTATTTTCCTACTTATTAAAGGTCAGATCATCTCCAAATAATATGACATCAACTGGGAATTCATCATTTTTTAAAGTTTTTAGTACTTATTGAAGATTCCAAAGAAAAGAAAACAAAGGGAGAAAATAATTTATTAAAGACTCATATTATTTTTTTAAAAATACATATGTATAATACATTTCAATATGCATTCTAAAAATATAATTCGATTTATAAGTTAATATATAATTTTCTTTATTGATTATTATAATTTTCTTTTTATACAACATTGGTAAAAGAAATCAATCCTCATGAAGCAATTAAAATTTTATTTATTGTTATTATAATTAATAATTTTCTTTTGTTATGAAGATATAGAATTTTAAATAAGTCAATTAATTCATCTCACTCATTTAATGTTATGATAAGAATTAGTGAGAACAATATCTTATATTTATATTGTGTTAATACTAATTTTTTTTAGTAAACTATTTCCAAGATTGATTGAATTAGTTATGATTTTGTTTTATTTTAGATATAAGTAATGGTAAGATACATAGTCTAAATAAAGCAGCAATCACTCAGATATTACTTTATAGATATTCTAGATCACAGGATATTTTTACTTTACTCTTAGCATAAGAATATGAAAGTCATTTATATTAGACAAGAGATATAAATAACTCTTGACTTTTGAAACATATGTATTTAATTGGGGGAATATTTTTAAAAACAATCAATATTTATGTAATGAGTATTAAGATTTTATGAATAGAAAATAATAATTTAGTCAGTTGTACAGAAACAGATATATGTATAAGAATTAATTAATTCATAAATTATTATCAGTAAAACAATGACAACAATTTATACTTCATCCTTATTAATTTACAGTATTTTGATTAACCAGATCTATATATTATTGAAATCTTAACATTTAAAAAAAATTATTATTCAAATATAAACTTAGTATGTGAAGTATGCTTAATATTTTGGTAAAATAAATGGTTTGCTTTATTTTTTAAATTGGACTTAGTATTTTACTTAAATATAAGATTGTACTTGCTAAATTAACATATTAGGTCACTTAAATATCAGTTACTTGTATTCATTCAATATTCTCTGATATATTTATTTATTTGACAGCAATAAAATATCCCTTTGACTCCAGAATATATTCACTAGAAATGGTGTCATCATAGTATAACAGTATCTCTAATATTTATGCGCTTAATTCCAATTTAAATTAGACATTTAGTTTTTTTTTCTCATGTGTCATAGCATCAGCCAGGAAGTGAACCCACTAACCCAGGACAACTGCTTGTAAGGCAGCCATGCTGACCTCTCAACCACCAATGCATGACAATTAGATATTTAGTTTATATGAATAGTTTTCTCTAAAACTGGCATTCTGATTCAAGTAGCATAATTAGAAGATATCATCATCATTATCTAAACATTTATAATGATACTTTATCATGGATAATAAATAGCTAAATATGGTAGCTATTTAAATATATTGTATAATTTGGCTTATGTGTAGGCTATGTTTACACTATGTTTCCCATGTCTATTGATGCCCATTCAATTATAATATATATATAAACTAGGTAAGAGAATGATGTACTGAAGACAGCAAAGGAGATAATAATATAATTTTGGTTTTGGCACCCAAAAACAAAAGATTTATTAATATAGAGAAATGTTGGTTAAATTGTTAAATTTCCAAGGAATGTTGTAATTATTCTGATAAGACTAGTGATACTATCAGATATGGAAAATTGGAAAAATTTGGAAAAAAATCTAGTGTGATATAATATACAAAAATTATAAAACTACACATTATTATGAATTGGAAAATAAATAACAAAAACATGAAATTGACCAAGGGTAATTTGCACACAGCTCCACATTCCAATGTCATGTGAACAAAAACTTTTTCATTTTTATATCCCACTAAATTCAATTAGATGCAGGAGACTCTTATCACATTTTAATTACATTATTGATTGCAAACAAGACAAATGCTAGTCTAATAAGAAATTACAATTTATTTACCTATATACTTACAAAACAAATAATATAATTGACAGAAATTTTTGGGAAACAACAGTTTATTAATCTTTATCCTGAGATTTGAATTCAGTATAATAACACTTAAAGATCTTTTGTCATAGGATTTTATTTAACTGCTCTAGGTAGTCTGATGCAAATTTCATCAAACTAGATATTTAATGCATAATTATGCATGAACAATATTTGGCCCTATGCATTTTAATTGTCTCTGGACAGATACATATTTGCTAAGCAGACTAACTGTAAATATTACTATTCATTAATATAACTAATCACAGCCCAGTTTTAAGACTATTAATCTTAAAAGCTTTTGGATATGCTAAAAATTATTTATATAGCTATACTATTAAAAGAACAAAACTAATATAAACACTTTCAGGCTGTCGTATTGGAAAAAATAATACTAAGTGACTTGAATAAGGAAAACAAAATATCACTTGAGCCAGATGCTCTTTAATGTCTGTTTTAATAGTAATCAACTAAATATCACCAAATGCTTAGGTAGGAATCACTCATCTACCTGACATCAGTGACAGTAACTTATGAGCTAATTGTTGAGAATGGGTGTCTACCTGATAAATAACGATAATAGAATAAGTATAATTGGCAGGAACAACATCTGCTTTAGACTTATTTCTGAGTAATCAAAGAATATGTAAAACCTATGATATACGGTAGGAATGTACATCTACCAAATAAATACTGCTCAACTAAGTGGCTGAGTGCAAGCAGGCAGCAGAACCATCTGCTTCACACTCGTTTCTGGACAATAAAAACTATAAAATAAATAAAAAAATCAGGTCAGATGTCACATGACTTACTTTGCAAGCTCTATATATAACATTAATAAAAACTATATATATATACAAAACAACCAGAAATAATAGTACATCAGTTGAGAATATTTTACTTAAAACTGTAAATTTTTATAACTATAAAAGTAATTTTTCTTGTTTATTTAATCTGTCTATGCAGCATTTTAATTCCATCCAGAGATTATTAATCTGCATTATTTATTTTTTATACATTAAAAGCAAATGGAAATGATCATTATTAACTTGGGTTTTAAAATAATTAACTGCAATAATACTAAAAAAACATTTAGCAAATGGTGAGGGTTGTTTTGTTATAAATATTTTCCTTTTATTTTATGCTATTTGAACTGTGGCATGTCTAATAAAATTAAACAATCCATTGCCATTCTAATTTCTAAACCTATATACAGTATATAATTGAATACACCTGGGTCTCATTTTATGTGGTAGATAGGTTCCTCAGAAAATGTGCACAAAAGAAATCACACAAAAATAGACTTATCTTACCTTGAAAAATGGGGGATAGGTTACTGTAATTTTCAAAAATCGCATAAAAGCAAAGCAACAACGTAAAATTACTTTAAAATTCGCACAAAAAAAAATAAGGAAATAAAATATGACTAATAAGAAATTTCAAATTTGAAAAAAATTAATACAAGACAAACTTTTTTTACTTATTTATTAACTACAGTATTTAATTTTATTCAAAACAATATATTTTTATGCATAATTTACAATATTTTTCATTTTTTCATACGTGTATAGTATTGACGTTAAGTAAGTTCATTTGTAAACTAGTAAGATGTAATGTGATGTGATGTACTGTAGCTTCTCCTTAAACAAAATCAAGAATCTGTCAGCAATTATGCCCAGAGAAACCTGTTAGCTACTTCACAAGAAGAAATACAACTAGCACCAACTTCATTTTTTTAATTGCCCTTATCATGGACTCACCCAAACTAAATGTTTTCCAATTGCTGTTGATCCTTCCAATTTTGCTAAGCAATCTAAAATTGAAATTTTTGTTTCCAAAAAAATTCATTTTCTTGGTGTTTTTTTTCTTCTCCGTTAGAATAAACCAAAAGTTTAAAATAAAAATAAGAACTTAGACTTAAGATAATAAAAAGACACTGACTCACCAATGTTGGACAAAATTTACTTAAAACTAACAATTAAAAATTAAATTCTTATTTTTGTCTTTAATTTTTTAATTTTCAATTTCATTTAAAAATCAAATTTCATTGTTTCACGTCATATTAATTTCAGTTCACGTTACATAATTTTTAAATTGTTAATTATAATTAAAAATCAGATTTTAATTGTCAAATTTAATTGTGCCCACCACTATAACTCACCTTTTAAAAATAAACTTGTGGACACTAAATAATTAATTGATTACATACTCTTTTTTAAAAAAGCAAAAATAGAATTATTTAAAATGCAAAAACAACAACATGCATAATAAAGGCATCTATAACGTTTGAACAGATTTACATTATAATCTTGTAAAATTTAATGTGTGTATATAAAATGGGGAAATCCTGATTTAAAGTGAATTATGAACTTCTTTATTGCATAAAATCTATTACAGTACTATTATAAAGTGCTGAAAATATTGAAATTATTAGAGAGAAGTCGAACTCTGATAATGCGCTATTACTTTAAATATGATGTGTGAGTGCGCAAAATTTATAATATTTAAAATAATAGCGCATTATCGGAGCTTGACTTCTGATCTAATAATTTTTATCACATAAAAGAAAACTGCATACAAAGACATTAAGAAGATTTGCCCATATATAAGCATTTGGGTTGGATAGAATAAGTGGATCCATTTTATTCTTTCCTAAATACTATATCTTGTGTTGGAAGTGAAAGTACTCATTGGGTTGGATAGAATAAGTGGATTCATTTTATTCTTTCCTAAATACTGATCTTGTGTTGGAAGTGAAAATACTCATTTATTATTTAACACTCATAAAAAAGTGCACAATAGCTTGAATGGCTGATTAAATGTATTACAATTAGAAACAGTGCTAAAAATAAATGTTTATTTACATAAGAAGAACCATAAACAGCATAACTTCAAAATCGCAATTAAATAAATCTGCATAAAATGAGACCCGGGTGTATTTATAATACAGTAATTAGATAATTAAAAATTTTATCCACTTAGGAGTGCTTTCGAATACGATAGTTGTCTAGAATACAATATGTTATATGAAAATGATTATATTACGAAATAATTTCCACGTGCAAATGTTTAATATTTGATAAAAGCGATATTTAAAAAGTTTAAATTATTTAATTGACTTGAATAACAGAAATGATTGGTTTAATTTTAAAAGTAATTGTCAAGTGTTACTTAAACAATATTATGAAAAAATATGTATTTGATATTTGTCGAATGTAGATCTGATTTTCAACAAAAAAACATATTAAATCTTGGTGCAAAATATGTTAGCGGTCAGTGGGAAGTTAGTGATATAGAATTGAAATCTTCGGTTGAAAATTCCTTAAGCATAATTAAATCTAATTTAAAAGTTTGTAAAGATTTAGTAAAAAAAGTAAAGGTAAAAAAGTTTATTTATAAATGAATTATGATTGGAACATACACCTATCTAAATTTAAAAAAGTTACATCTGAGAAGAATTTAGTTTGTATAAAAAAGATAAAGGACTTAGAAGGTGTTTATTACCAAAATCTGATTATGAAGACAAAGTTATTAGTCAAATGAACAATCTTAACTTTATGAAAGTGGATAAAGTAAATATAGAAAATTTACATATTCAATTTGTTAATAACATTTAAAAAAAAAGCCAAAATTAATGTGATTGATAATAGTACTTATTATAAGATTTATCCTTCTGCTGCAATATGTCCCAGGATTTTTTTTAAATATAAAACTGCATAAAGAAAATGAGCCATTATGTTTCATGGTTGATTGGGGGTGTGGGTGTATTTTATTATGAAATGTGTTGTTTAATTGAGAAAAGGCTACAAGAAATTTTTGGTTTTGGTAAATATACAATATGTTCTTCATTTGATTTTGTTAATAAAATCTGTAATGTTAAGATTGATGTTAATGATGTAATATGTACTCTAGACGTAAGTAAAATGTAAGGATCAATTGATCAATTAGCATCTATTGAAATTATTTCCAACGTATTAAGTTTAAAAAATGTTAATGCAAAAATAATAAAATTTATAACTGAAACATTAAGCTTTATCAATAAAAATATTTATGCAGTTTTTAAGAAGGATTTTTATAAAATGGGAAATGGCTGGCCAATGGGTTTACCTACTGTTGCTCAAATATGTAATTTTGTAATTTCTACATATGAAGAAAATATTTTGAAAAGGAATTTTATCAAAAAAATATTACTGTATATTATTGATATGTTGAAGATGTTTTTATATGTGGCTAACCAAATACAATTAATGAGTTCTTTAAAGAATTAAATGGTTTAAAAGGCCTAAAATGGATAAAAAACAGATGAAAATTTAATGTGCGTTCAGTTTCTTGATCTTAAAATAACTAGAAATCAATGTATGCTGGATTACTGTATGACCATTAAACCTATAGTAAAAATAGGTTATATTCTATATAAATCAAGAGTTCCAATGTCACACAAAATGGCAGATTTGAAGTCCTTATTTAGAAATAATAGTCTTTGCAAATATTCATTGGATAAAGACAAAAATATTGAAATATATTCAAATGAATTGTTAAATGTTGGCTACAATTATAATCATATATATATAATGATACTAGAGATTTTAATACAAATTATAAGAATAAAAAATTTAAAAATAATATTAATTCTCCTGCTAATGAAAAAATATGGTTATCAATACCATATATTTCGAATGATCAAGTAAATTTTATAAGGAATAT
Source organism: Epiperipatus broadwayi (assembly GCA_028023455.1). Taxonomy (NCBI): domain Eukaryota; kingdom Metazoa; phylum Onychophora; class Udeonychophora; order Euonychophora; family Peripatidae; genus Epiperipatus; species Epiperipatus broadwayi. The sequence continues at coordinate 5,804,286 of JAQFVV010000041.1, read as the reverse complement.
TTATAAAGATATATGTGATATTGCATTTTATATACTTCCTACATTAAACAAATTAATAAATAATTCTAAAGATAAAACCTCATTTATAAATAAAAATTATGTCATTTATAAATGGATATGTAGGTATGGCAGTGGATATATAGATGAATCAAGATGGACATTGGAAAAAAAAACTAAAGACCATTTGCTGTTATTAAAACAGGTTCAGAAATTGAAACAAAATTGTAAAGTAGATAATAATATTTCAGCATTTGTTTTTTACAACCATAAGAAGTCATGTATTTATGGTTTTGACTTCAATTTTAATAATGTAACAATATTGCAAATTGAAAAAAATAACAATAAAAGGAAAATAAAGGAAGCTACGTTAATATACAAATAGAAACATGACTTAATTAACAGGCAGGCAGCAAACATTAAAATCATAGAACTGTGGGAAGGTTAGCCTTTCAAAGTGTTAGTTGAGAAAGATTATTAGAATAATCGAAAGTGATCCAAAGTGGATAAAATTTTTACTGATCTAATTACAGTATTTATAAATATTCAATTATATAATTACGTATATTGCTTTGAAAAAATACAGACATCAAATAATAATATTATTACATATATATATATATGACTCTGATTCCCAGGAGGCTGTAAAGTCACCAACCAAGGTGGCGGTTAGTGGCCGAAGGAGGAGAGTGCTAAGAATTCCCTGATTGCAGACCCAGGTTGCCACTTAATGATGACTTTTTATTTAGGTACTTACAACTGCAGATCACTTTCAAATGAAGGAAGATTGCAAGAATTAGAAGAATTGACTTATATTAAATGTATATTATTGGACTTTGTGAAGTTAGAAGAAAAGATGAAAAGACAATTGATTTAAAAAGTGGACATGTACTTTATTATAAAGGCATAAATATTAGAAACACAAGTGGAGTAGGATTCATTATAAATAAAAAGTGGAAGAATAACATTGTGGAGATTGATGGGATATTAGACAGAGTGGCAATATTAGTTATAAAACTTAATAGCAGATACAAAATGTAGATAATTCAGGTTTATGGCCCAATAAGTTCTCATAGTAATGAAATAGTAGAAGATTTTTGTATGGATATACAAAAGGCTTTGATCAGAATAAACAAAACATATTAAAATTGTTATGGAAGACTTTAATGCTAGAATTGGTAAACAAATGGAAGATGAAAGTGCTGTAGATAATTTTGGTTATGGTAATAGAAATGAGAGAGAACATAGACTTGTGGTGTTCACAGAAAAAGAAAAAATATATATTATGAATTTTTTTTTTGAGAAAAATTTTAAAATGAAATGGACATGAAAGCATCCAAATGAAGGTACAGCAGAATTGGATTATATTTCGACTAACAGAAAATACATATTTCAAGAGTGTAATGTTCTTAATAAATTTAACACAGGAAGTGATCATTGATTAGTAAGATGTAAGATACCTGTTAATCCAAAGCTAGAGAGACAAAAATTATTAAGAAAAACAATATTTACAGTTGATATTCCTAATCTTCAGAAACATTCTAATGAATTTAAATTAGAATTTACAAATCAGTTTCAGGTATTAGTAGATTTTGAACATGATTTAGATTTGAATGAAATTAATATGAAAATAACTGATACACTTTTAAAAACTGCAACAAAGATAGCTGATAGAAAAGGCAGCAATTGACCACTAAAATTTTTACTGAGACTAAAGAATTTATGCAAAAAAGAAGGAATATGAAGATATACAAAAATGATGCATTAAAAAGGACTGAATATCTCGAATTTTGTAAAATGGTGCGGAAAAGAGTTGAAAATGATATAAGAAAGTATAACTGTGAACTAGCAAGAAAAGCTGTAGAAGAAAATAAAAGTCTCAATAGTATAAAACAACATTTTGATATTGGTAGGAAATTTATATCTGCAATAAGAAAAAAAGATAGAATTATAATAAAAAGAGAGATGACATTATGAAATGGGTAGAAGACTTTTATCAAGAATTATATAGTAATAAAGAAAAAGTATCTCCTATATCTATTACTTCTTCCGAATTGCCCAGAATTTTAAATAAAGAACTGAGACATGCAATTAAATGTATGAAGAAAGGAAAGGCTTCAGTTAATGATGGATTTATAATTGATATATTAAAAGAAGCAGGTGACGAAATAGATTTTTTTTAGCAAAGTTATATACCAAATGTCTTAATGATAAAGATGTACCAGATGATTGGAAGAATGCAGTATTAATATTAATATTTAAAAAAGATTATAAAGAAGATATCAGAAATTACAGACCTATCAGCCTTTTATCAGTTTTATACAACCAAGATAATCACAACTCATCTACAGAAAACATTGAGTTTCCACTAATCAAGAGAACAAGCTGGATTTAGAAGTGGTTTTAGTAAAGTACATCATATCCAGGTATTGAGAGAAGTTATAGAAAGGGCAAATGAATATGAGTTGCCATTATGCTTTGTATTTGTAGATTGTGAAAAACCATTTCACTCTATAAACATTTCTTCGGTGATTAAAGCATTGGATCATCAAGGTATAGATCCAGGATATTGTCATATTTTAAAGAATATTTATAAAAATGCAACAGCAACAATTAGATTACATAATGATAATGGAAAGTTAACATTGAGAATGGTGCAAGACAGGGTGACTCCATATCTCCTAAACGTTTTCCAGCAATGCTGCAAGAAGTATTTTGTGAATTAAAATGGGAAGCTAAAGGAGTGAAAGTAAATGGAGATTATTTAAATCATTTATATTTTGCAGATTATGTAGTTGTTTTTGAAAATAATGCTTTATAACTTCAGGAAAGGTTGCAGGAGTTATCAGAGGAAAGTAGGACTAAAGATAAATATTAAAAAGACTAAAGTAATGTTTAATGGAATTTCTCACAATATGAAAATAAAGATTGATTATGATGAGTTAGAAGAAGTTAACAGTTATAAATATTTTGGTCAGATTATTAATACAAATGGAAACATAATAGATGAAATTAATCATGGAATTAAACTTGGTATGAGTGCTTTTGGTAGAAATAACTTGATACTAAAAGGAAATATGCCTATGTGTTTGAAAAGGAAGGTTTTTAATAAATGAGTTTTTCCAGTTCTTACTTATAGATCTGAGATTTGGACACTTAATAGAAGAGCTATACTGAGACTTCAGACCATTCAAAGAAGTATGGAGAGATGCATGTTGGGAGTAAAAAGAAGAGATCAAAAATGCAATATATGGTTAAGAGAACAAACAGTTGCTATTGACCTCATTGAAAGAATTAAAAGACTGAAGTGGATTGGGCTGGACATATTGCTAGAAGAGATGATAATAGATGGACAATTGAAATCTTAAACTGTATTCCAAGAGATTGTAAAAGACCCAGAAAGTGACCACATGTGAGATGGATACATGAAATAAGAAAGTTTGCAGGAGTGATGTGGAGAAGAGAAGCTAAAGATCAGAGAAGATGGACTGAACTTGGAGTGACCTTCATCTTGCAGTGGTTTGATAATGGTTGATATATATATATATATATATATATATATATATATATATATATATTATGTAAGATAAATCATAACAATCTATACAAAATATTCCATGGAAATTATACATATCTAGTAGGTTGAACATCTAATAATAGTGAAATAAAATCATAATAGTATGTAATCAAAGTTCATACAAATTATTCTTTCATCATTAATAGTTCACATTCTGAATTCAGCTACCTATAGACTTTTTGTGGAATAGTAGATATAACATAGCTATGTCTGATAGTTTTTCTTTGTAGCTTCTATTAAATTTCTCTTTATGACTGCCATGGTATTCATTAATATGCATTTCCATTTTATTGAATTGGCAGCATCTGATGGTGTTTCTCTCTTTCTGGATGATGGATGGTATCTTCGCTAAAGCTATAAAGTTGAAGTTAAGCAGTATACAATTTGCACTAATATGGATACAATGCTCACTGGTATGCTTTTACATTATTTTATGGCTTTTTTCAGCAACTCACAATGGAATTAAGTTCACACACTCTGCTGGTATAGCCAGAGTAGAGCAGACAGTGTGTTTTGCTACTCTTACATGATATAAAAGTCAATTGCAATAATATTTTTTAACAATGATCTTGATTAAGACAGAATGAGTGAATGAAACAAAGCATAATCATAGCATAACAAACAATCTTCTGAGAAAACCCTATTTATAATTCACTGAGTTGTCTTATCATTTTTTTATCATGGTGTGATTTCATATGTTCATTCATTGGGTGCAGATTAGTACTATACTTCACTGTGGTTTGTGGCTTATTGACCAATTGCAGACTTTACAAAAATTAGCTTTGAAAAGGGATTATAACAAAATAAAAGATAATGTTTTGATTAAACAATGTACAATATTTATCTCCTAATTAGTGGATCTTCTTTATTTAGAAATTATTTATTTGTATAAAAATGTCATTTTCACCCACCTAATTATAAAATAATTTTACAATTGCTAATTAATAAAATTATTTGTCTTAAATTACTTAAATCAGTTTAGAATTAATGAGGCCTAATGCATTTTGTCAATGCACTTATATATATACATTCTGCCTAGTAAAATGTAAAATCTTTAATTTAAAAATTCCTAACAAATTTCTTTAATTTATATACATGAATACATGAAGCATATATATATATATATATCAGTTCAATATTGGTATTTTGACAACTAAAACAAATGATTTATCACTATAGAGTATTGATGGTTAAATTGTTAAACTTCCAAAGAATTTTGTGATTATTCTGATATACATACTGATTAGTGGCATATTCAGATATGGAAAATTGAAAACTTAGAAGAAAAAAAATTAATGTGATATAGAAAAATGATAAAATTGTATATTATTATGGATTGGGAAATAAATAATGATACTAGCGTAAGACTGATTTATAAAGAAGTAAGCAAAATAATAGTATCTCAAAAGATTTACTTACACATGCAATAAAAATAGATTTAACCTTAAATATATTGAGATATAATAGGCTTAGGAATTGTACTAAAATTGCAGTTTTACATTAGAAAGCGGATATAAATTTAATCCACAATTTAATAATGGTAAAATTAAATTATTTAATGAAAAATTTAAGAAGGGCTAGGACAAGATAGATAGGAGACATTGAAAAATTTGAAAGAAAACAATGTTAGGAAATATTTCAATTTGTTAGGTAAGAAAGTATTTGTAAATACTAATGGATTTACTAATATGTGAAATTCAGGCATTCTTCATATACATGGAGCTTAATTTTAAATATAGCAGGTTTGAAGACAGACTTTCAAGCACCCTTCAACATCCACACTATCTCATACCATTGATGCACATGATCACATACATGTAGAAAAGATATATTATCACCAATATACATATTTCATGCTGAATCAGTACTCATAAGTTGATCCAGATCATTATACCCCATATATATATATATATATATATAATGTGCTCAGCTTATATTAAGATAGAAAATCTTCATATTTTAATGGACAGGCTTCAATTTACTCCAAACTCCAACTCTTCATCTATCCAGATATGAGGTTATAAAAATAATAGAATAAAAAAAACTTCAAGTTACCAATGAGATGCTTTACACATACATTATAAGAAAAATTAAAAATTATTCAAAACTAAAAATATTTATAGACAAATTATCAATGAGTTGAGACATTGAACAACTAGAAAAAATTAAAATAAAAAAAGGTATGAAGATAAAATGACTAGAATAGTTTTAAAATGCAAGATAAATATATTCATTAAAAAATGGATGGATTGAAAATATATAAAAAAAAATATAAATAACTTGTATATACAAATAAGCTGTTGCATATTAAGTGGAAAAAATATAGATAGATAGAAACAAAATAGCATATAAAATAATGAAGAAATTTGAAAACTTTAAATTAAAAAAATTGTGAACTCAAAAAATTGATGAAACCTATATTACAGCTTGTGAAAGAGAAGTGTTTAAGAAAATTAATTTAAATTCTTAATATAATAGAATTATGAACTACATTGTATCTAACTACACAATTAAAAGCTACCTTCCAAAAAATATAAATAAACAAACAAAACAAAAACATTAAAAATTGCAAATTTTTTAAATTTTCAGGAGCCATTTATTTTTTCTGAGTGTTCATGCAATCACATAAAAAAAAATCAAAATATGTAAATAAATTTTACAATACACCATTATTCATTTTTTCCATTTCAGAACTCTATACACAATTATCCATATTAAAAAAATTCTTTGGTTTCAATTGAAAACACATATATTTTATTCTTTCTTTACTATCATTTTCAAATTTGATGTGCAGTATTTCACATAATAAAATATTTTCTAAGAGTAATGCTAAAAGTTTTACAAAATTTTAGAATGTACTTAATGTTAATAGTGATATAAAAGCATTAAGATAATTAAGATCATAATTTCTTGATAAAGGAGACTAATTTATTATGTTTCCAGAAGAGTTGAAGTTATCAAAAAATATTGCTCAGAGCATATTTAATAGTAATGAATGTCAGATATTTCACTATTTATTTTAAAAATAAAAATATGGCAGCTATTTTTTATTCTTATTGCTTCAGTGAATGCATGAGTAAACCCATACTCTGTAAATTATATATAAATGTGTTCTCTCAATTTATTAGTTTTAAAATTTTGTTTATAGTATAATCTTGATTTATATATATTGTATCATCCTTGATTAGATTTAAAATAAGCATTGTTATATTTATAAAAATATTGTCATAATTTAACAGTTTAAAATCATCAAGTGATGTTTATTTTAATTTGGGGGTTATTGTACATACACCAGAATACAAAGTAATAATCACATTTCATTTTTTTATTATTTAAGTAATATTATAGATAGTTTCTTACATTAAATTTTATATCTTACTATTAAAATATTACATAATTTTGAACATATATTTTGATAGATTTTGTATTTTATTGCATATTTTAACAACAATAGAATTAGATAAATAAACAAATTATATTTTTATATGTATGTCCAAATATATATGCATGCATGTTTAGATTATTATGTAAATGTAAAATCACATATGTTTTAATATAGTATTATTATTAAAGGTATATAAAAATGTAATCATATTTTTATTAATCAAGCAAATGTATTTTTTTGTATTTATTTATTTATTTTTATTCTCTGATTTGTAATTTAATAATAAAATATTGAAAATCATTGTTATTATTTTTATTTTAAAATATTTTTTTTAAACAATTAAAGTAAAATATTTTATTCAAGAACTTCGGTGCATTTATAAACTCTAATCAAATGAACTAATGATCAATGAATTTAAGGGGTAAATTTGAGATGATCATTGAATACTGTTTTTAGGTCAATGATCTAAATGTAACATCAATAAGCAGATTATATAAAATGCCTGTGTCTTAAATTACGACCCTCGCTCATTATTTTTCTATCACTTTTGTTGGTGTGCTGCATTTATAGTAAATAAAGTATCAAATGAAATTTTTAAAAATGTTTAATTCAAATCATATAATACAAAGCTACATAATAATAGTGTTTGCTCTAAAAGGCTATTGCTCTTTTGAGAGAAGACCTATGATAACAAGTAAGAAATGGAATTATTTTAAATGCATTCTAAAACAAGTAAAAAATGTATATGAAGTTTTGCTGTATTGAGTAATATTCATCTATGTGTCAGTAATTTGCTAATGTTATGCCCAAATGAATAATAATTTGGATTTAATACAATAATGATCCAATTATTATTAGAAGGATAAAGCAACACTTTTTATTTTGTATTAACTAAAAATGTTGAACTTTGCTATCATCTGCCATGTATTATTTATCTAAATAAATTTTGAATATTTTTTAAAAAAGAAATAAGTTCTTGGGATTACTAATGTTTTAAAATATCATCATTTTATGAATTTTTCCTTCACATAAATTTAACAAAAGAACTTTAGGATAATTAAACTTTATGTATATGGACTTTATTTAATATTTTATCATTTAATAAACAGGTTGTATGTCTTATTTATTTAATATTTTTTTGTATTATTATTGTTTTAAGGCTATTTAATATATATATATATATTGTAACAGGAACTAGGTTTGAACACCTATATAAGATAAAAGGACACTAGATATTCACACAAACCTGTAGATATGGTAATCACATATATAAACAGTTAACCAAGATAGGTTTAAGGGAAATTTATGCTCATTTTGATGGAGTGGATATATATATTATTGTGTAACTAAATGTAGAAAAGAACTTTCTGGAAAATGTATAATTTATATATTTTTTATCTATAATTTTTTATTATTTTTAATTAAAAATAAAATGTCATTGCTGAAAAATAAAACAGATGTTATCTATGAAATGGTATTTGCATTATTTATTGTATAAAGTTATTTTTAAAATTTTTGAATGGACTGTTTTAAGATAAAACTCATTAAAAGGTTTTCTTTTATCAAAAAATGAGAAGAAAACAAAAGAGGCTTGATCTGAAACAGTAGTATGCAGAACTGAATAGATCAGATAGGATAAGAGTAAAAATATCAAACATTTTTGGAAGTTATGGGAAGATTGCATCAGATAAAAGAAATAGAACTTTTGAGAATAAAAGAAAAGAAAATATAAATTAAAAAAAATCAAGAAATAGAAAAAATTATGATTACTATAAGGATTACTGACTTGTGGTTATTGACTGCTTAATATTAATTACTACTCTGATTAATTGAATTATGCTGTTGGAAGAAAAATATATGTGTGCCAAAATGATGATGTGGGGGTAAAGACCTAAGGGTGCTGGGCTTTATCCCACTGTTCATGGAGAAGAAATACACTATGTGATTCTGTCAGCTACTGGAATTAAAGTTCATGTCCAACTCGTTTGTCTTGTTAAATACTATAATTTATATCATCTATGTCTCATCAAAAGTTTAAAGTAAAGATATTTTTGAACAATCTCTATAGCCATATCATCACTGAGTAAGCTTACTTTCTATATGCACATGACTGATATCAATTCCCTGGGGACTAAAGGCAATCTTCATGGTTTTCTAAAATTTATAATCATAGGAATTATAAATCATCTATGGTATAGTTAATAGTTTCTGTGTATTTTGATTGATGTAAATGATATTAAAAATAACTAATATATATATTAAATAATAATCTTGCTTGCATTTTATTAAAACAAATGGCACCATTATTTATTTTTTAATGCTTTAATTGTTAGCTTAATTACAAGATATATATTAAAATAATTCATGGTGTAGTAGAACCGTGTATTAACACATCTCCACTAGTTTAAATACTATCTGCCCTGAGTGAGCTAGCTAGTGGCCAGGCTTCTATTAGTGCACTATCAAAATGTCTATAAATATGCTAATCAGGAAATATTAATTAGGAATTGTGAAAGACTAATGCCAAGTATATATATATCATTACGTTTATTTCTTTTATGGGAGATAAGTTTTAGAACAACTCATCTGTAGGTCAATGGCAACTATATAATCATCTCGGTAATTTATAGATAATAGGTTTCTATAGATAATAGGTTTCATGGTGTATCATTTATCAAATATAGTCAAGTTAAAGGGGAACCCATTACAATATATATATATAAATAAGTAACTAGAAAGAAAATTTTAGTAATTTTAAAATAAAATTTAAATAATTATAGTAAAGTTTTACTTAATGACTAGTTTTAATTCATTTATAGGTAATCATAAATATAAAATTAAAAAATATATAAGATAAAGAACTTATTATTACTTGGGATAAGTAATACATAATTTGTAAAATAACCATTATAATAAATTGATTATTTTATTTGTGATATAAATGATCAGTAAGCAAACTAAGATTAACATTTTTCTATTGTGTATATAGCACAAATTCTTTATTGAAGATAATAAATATTTTCTTTGTGGTGAATATACACAATGTCTTTACATCATATTATAATTAATTCAAGTAGAACATTTTAGAATAAACTATTTCAAACTATCAAACATATTAATTAATATCTTATTATCAATCTCCTAAATAAAATTATTGTTTTATTTATTAAACCTGAGTTAATAACTTTATTTGATAGATACATAATGTGACAATAATAATTCAAAGTCTGTTTGAAATCATAAGTTTTTGAGGTTTAGTTAATCAAATTAATATAGATTTATACTTTATTAGAAATCAGCAATTATCAAAGTTGAACCTAATGTTTTCATAGACATCAATTGATATTATTCAAACATAAAGAGCTAGTTTATAAATTATTGATACAAACTTCATATATAATCATCAAGTTTAAATAATTTTATTCATCATTTCACACTATTATAAATTTTAGTACATTGAAAGTTAATCCTGGTTTAAACTATTACTAAATATGTTCTGGCTATAAATTTTAAGGAAATAGATTATTTTGTTTATTACAATTTTGGCATCCAGTCAGATTATCATTTGTTTACAAAATAAATATTATCAATAGATTTTTAACTTTATTTCAATATAGATTTTAGCTTACTCTATTTGTAGGGCTGAGATAAAATTATTGCCCAAATTTATTCTGTTACAAATTTAGCTTGTTCAATTTGTATGGCCCTATTAATTTGAGTTGACCATTTATACCAGTAAAGAATTGGCGTATTCAATTCGAGGAAAAATCAATAAGAAAACTTTCCCATTTATATCGTTATAATATACAGTATATATAAAACAAAAAAAAAATATTTTTTATTGTTATTACAGTAGTTTTTAATTGTCAGACATTTTATTTTATATAAATTTATGGATATTATATGTAGAAAAAAGGGTCTGCATTGCATATGTATGTGAATATTGAAAAGTACTGTATTATGTATTCTAATCAATGTTTATTAACACATGCAAGAAAGGCTTGGAACAAAATATAGCATAGTTCATGGTTCCATTATATAGATTATAATTTTAAAAAATGTAGTACAACTGTTTTTTTTTCCATATGTCATAGCATCGGCCGGGAGGCGATGCCCTCAACAACCGTCTGCAACCAACTGCTTGCTTGCAAGGCGGCTGCGCTGACCTCTCGGCTAACAACGCTTGATCCAACTGTTTTAAAGTATAGTAATTATAGACTAAGATTGTTATCAAAGACTAAAATATATTCCAAACCCAATTGTTTGTGTCTCTTCAATTTAATTCTTCTCTCAATCCCTTTCCGTTGTCTTTATGTTGTTGTTTTTTTTTTTGCTTTTTCTCTCATTTTTCTTTTCATCAACCACCTTCTCATAACACTAATTACGACAAGGAAATTACGTGTTTATAAAAACCCATTATCAATCTTTTTTTTATATTTTTTGTTTGTTTTCCGTATATTTTGACTTGGTTTTAAAATTTGACTTTTTCCCACAAATAAAATAGTCATACTCGTTCAAGACTGTCTTTTAATTAATTATATAAATAACACGCGCGCACACACTCACACAAGTTAAGCATATTAGATAATAAAACTAATAAAACCGATTTATTTTTTTTATTTCAGATATTTTCATCGCCGTAAAGACTTAATTATCACAGATATCACTGCTATTAAAAATATAATCCTCTTACTTAAATGACATTTTTGCCGTAATTACAAAAAATTACAAAATGCAGTCATTAATTTTTATTATATCTTTTTGTAATCATTTATTTGTCTTTTATATTTGACTTTATATTTTTCATAACTAAAAAATTTTATTTTTCATAGTATTAATTTAGACACTTGCTTAGTAGTTAAAAAAAAATATTTTTTGAGACATCATTAATCAAGGTCACCTTACTTATTAAAAATTTCAGAGCATTTAGCAATATTAATGTTATTATTGCTTCAGGTCTTTTTATTACTTCTGAAAATTGGTTTTATTTTTAAATCTACAAATTAATTTTTTTACTTATCTCAACAAAATGATAAATATTGTGGCTATTTTGATGAGTTGTGACATCAAATAATTTGTTAAAACTTTTCTCAAATATTCTTATCTGACGCGTATTAATTAACTAGTTATTTCAATATTAGAAGATAATATATATTAATTATTTTTATTAATTAAAAAATTTATTGAATTATTTTTTCAATATAAATATTCTAGTAAAGTGTGTTCTCATAAGTGATTTTTCAGTAATCTAAGTAGAGAAGAAATTTTATTCTATGAAAAACTTTTTAAACTATTTACTTTTTTTAAGCTTATAAAAAAAGTTTGTGAAATTGAAGAAGAAAAGGAACAAAATCTCTTGCAGTAGGAAATAGGTTGAAACAGGAAAATAATGTAGACCACTATTTTATCGTAAAAATAAAAGTTTCCCAATTAATAATTGATCTTAAATTTTTTAATTAGATTGTGAATTTATAAAGATCAATATATTAAAAATTAATCAGAGTCGGCAGAAGGGATAACCCTTCACCATTCGTGCACAGTCATAATTATATTCAGCCACTGATACTCATAAGAACTACCCAAATTTTTCTAGAATCTTTACTCTTCAGTTAAAAATATGAAGATATAATTTTAATGGATAATATTGGATGGCTATTACATTGGTAGGAAGTAGTTATCTGAAAATATTTCAAAATATAAAATCTTAATCTATTTGAAAAAATCTAATTTTATTCTGTATGGGAATACTAATGAATACACCATAAAAATGTTTATAAAATTAAAAAAAAAAAGTAACTTATTGGTAAGGAAAGGAGAAAAAGATTGTCAGGACATTATTCCAGTAATTGCTATAAGCTATAATTGTTGTTCAATTTCAGTATTATGATTAATTAAAGAAGTAAAACATTTGAAGTGTCAACAGTTAGTTATAGCAAAACTACTACTAATAGACTTAAATTTATCAATGATATTTCCAACATTCAGTATTATAAAATATAAGACATACATAGATTTTAATCATCCTCTTATTATGACATAGAACTAGAAGTGTAAAAATACTGGTATATACACTTTGAGTTTATATCTTAAATCAATAAAAAATGTCAAAACAATAAATATGGCTAAAGTATTAGTAAGAGATATTAATGTAAATGTAAATTTTACCTAATAAAATTGTTTTAAGACTGTAAATAATATTTTTCTTTGAAACACATTCTCTAATAAATTAATGTGAGGTTTCAATTAGATTTTACTGAAATCAGATGATAACAAATTTTGATTTTTAATAAAAATGATATATAAAAAAGGCAATTTTTGTAATCACTTAGTGTTAATTTCTGCTTTTAAATAAAATTATTTAATGTAAAAACAAATAAAAACAACTTGTTTTCATATCCTTACAAAAATAAAAGATTCTTTGCAATTAATGTTAATCTAGATTAATGGCAACAAATTAAAAAAAGGAAGATTTTCAGTTAGAGTTAAATTTTTTAAAATTATTGATCTGATTTGTAGCCCCAAATGTGAATAGGTAGATCTAGGGCTGTAAAATCATTATATGTAGTGTTTTTTTTAAATAATGGTAAAATACCAATGAGTTGACAAAGTTCAAATTTGAGTCAGAGAAATAGTGATTCAGGGCAGTCTTATTGTTTCAATTCATTAGAAATTGAATAAAAAGTTATTTTTTGTGCACCAGTAAAACATCATATGATCGCCATTTCTTATGTTTATCCAAGTTGTTAAATTAGTAGCAACTCTCTTTATATAGAAGTGCCACCAAGTGTAAGCTATAGTAATCAATGGATGCTAGACGGTTTGTGCATCAAAAATCCCTATCTAGTTTCTACTCATCTAATACCTCTAGACTAGTTTCTAGCTCATTGCTTTTGTCTGTGAAAAAACATGGATCTGAGATAACTGCCTCTTGCAAACAGCCATTTTTTTTATCTGTTTAATGAACCATATAGCTATGAGTCCAAAATGAAAACCCAATACTGTTTTCAATCTAAGCTCATTTATTTCTTTAGTCAAACAGATCTGAACCCAGTTCAGTATTTGTATATTTTGATATCTTTGGTTTTTTAATAATCATAATCACCATTATCCTTTGGCAAGAATTGGTTTAGTTCTGTATGATTATACAAGTGAATATGCTTGGATTGAAAATATTATTGTGTTTTTATTTTGGAATTATAGTTTTATAGTTAACTAAAAAGTAAAAGGTGGCTGTTTGCAGATCCAATGATTTAAGTGAAGTGCTGTCAGATCAAAAGCTTCTTATTGATAAAAGTCACAAGCTAGTAATTGATCTGTGAATAGTAGATGAATATGTACTAGATATGAATTTTTGATGCAAAAACCTTCTAGCATCCATTAATTATTTGGGCTTGCACTGCATGATATTATTGTATGGAGAGGGTTGCTGCTGTTATATATATAAATTAAGTTATAATACTGTTTTTTTTAAAAAGTATCATAGCATCGGCCGGGACGCGAACCTGCAACCCGGGCAACTGCCTGCAAGTGCAAGGCAGTCACACTGACCTCTAGACCACCAATGCAAGATTATAAAGCTGTTTTTTATTACTACATTATAAATATAGCGCATTAATGTCAACATACATATATCAAATAGTTTTTTAATTATTAAAAATAAATTTAATATTCATATACATATAATTCCTAATCTTGACCAAGGAAACGTAAATGTTGAAGAAAAACATTCCAATATTTCTTCTGCACTAGATTGTTCAGCCAACAAATTTTATGGGGGCTGAGAAATCTAGTATAGTGGCAGTGCTGAAGTGTTTTTCAATAGCATTTGGCTTCACTAATCAAGACTGGAGATTATATGTAACAATTAAAATAGTGCTGTATTTGTTTTATATATATTATAATAAAAATAGATAGAATGCCAAACTTACAGATTAAAAATGCAAGTGTGTAACGAAAATGTTTAGATAGAAAGCTATGGCTTAATTATATAGCACTATAACTATTATATTCTTATTAACATGCTTCAAGAAACTATGTATTATAAGAATTTTTAAAACATTCAAATTCATATTTAATAATTATCAGTGCTACAATTATGTGATAACATGTAACAAAGATCTTCTTAACAACTAAATGCCATTTATTAAATCCTTTTTCAATATAAAACTAACCATATTATCTTAGTATTCACATCTATATAAAACTGATAATTATTAATATTATACATGATATCAAAAAGTAATTTCATCTACAAGTATGTGCTTGAATTTATCTATAGATCTTTATTTATAGAATTATTGTGATTTAAAAATTGCTGATTAATTTTAAAAGTATGAAAGACAATATAAAAAAAGAATAAAAATAAAATGATATCGAAGAAAAAATAAATAAAAAATTATAGTAAAAGAAATGAATGGAAAAACAAAACAGCCATAAAAAAATTATGGAAAGAATAAATAAATGTTTTGAAGAGATGTTTAAATTGCAGAAAATGTTATAAGCATTATAGAATAATTTAAAATTGATATAAATAATGTGGAAAATTCTAAAATCAATGGAGACATCATGTAAAAAATATACAGGTAAGAGGATTTGAACATTATAAAAGAATCTAGATATTATGTTATAATAATTTTTACACACACAGCAGAACAACCTCTTTTTGAGCAGTAAAAAATAATGGCATGCACAAATCAAAATCTTATAAATACAAAATCTCTTGAGGAGATATTTTTCTCAATCAAAACTATTGGAATCATAAATAAAAAACAGTAAAAGAAGATCTCATATAAAAATTATTTATAAAAACAGTAATTGGAAAAGTCATTACTTTAGTAAACCTGATCAGCTGATCCAAGTGCTGAGATAAAAATGTTAAAACCAAAATTAAAGAGAAAAAAATTTATTCCATTTAATAATGTTCAATTTCTGCTAACCTGCTATTGGAAAAGCTGAATATTTTTTTTATTACTTACTGCAATTTAAAAATTGAGTGTAATTATATGGAAAACTGCTAGATCTAAAATTGAATCTAAAATTACAAAAAAAAAAGGAAGGCAAATTTTCAAGATCACTCTTAAATATAAGAGAAAAACTCATATTGAGAAATATGGAAACAATAATTGGAATAAATATAGCAAATTCAAAGGAAATTGTCTTGATAATCAGTCCTATACTAGAAAAGTTAAAATCAAGTTGAAACCAAACTGATTATTTAAGTGTTATTTTAAAATATTTAAGGGATGGATTTAATAATGACTAAAAAGGATAAGAGATTACCACTTAATTATGTATTAGATGGAAACTTAATGTGAACATTAAAAATGTATCAGATAAAAAAACAACAACATTATTCATGATATTATATGGAATTTTACTGAATACACATTATATGAAGATGATCAATCTTAAACCTAACTTATATTTATTATTTATATTTTGGTTAAAAATAAGATATACGCCTTCACATCTTTATATTATCAAATGTATTTTATCAAAAAGCAAACCACTGGGTCCTATTATCTGTACTAGTAATTAATTCATGATTAATATAGTTTTGTATCATTAATTCACAAATGTATATTATAGTTTGAAAGCATAAAAAATATTAAATATACATATTTATAAATCATATCACTATTTAAATAAATGATTTATTGAAAACATATCATGTAAGGCTTATGTTTATTATTTTTATTTAAAATACTATCTTTCAATTATTTACATTTATAAAATTTAAATGGTACTAATTTTATTTAAATTTAAGATGTAACATGAGATAATAATTTTGTATAATGTATATTCATAGACTTTGGTTCTAACATATTTTTAAAATAAGCTATATAATCAGATTTAGTGTATCAATGTTCAAATGTATATATGTGCTTTTATAAATATTTATGTATTTTCAAGAATGTATAAAGCAGAAATAATGATTATTGTACATTAAAAAGAGCAGATAATCCAAAGATAAATAAAATATATTGTATTGCACTGTAGTAGTGACTATCTATTTAATTTAGAGGTTTTACAACCATTTATTTGACTTGAGAATTTGACACAAGAGTTCACAAAGTGGTTGATATTGACCCCCTGGGGTCGATTTAAACTTTCTAAGAATGATATTTTCAGTAAAAAAAATTTAGGGGATGACAACAGAAAAAATAGACTCCCTTACTACTGCTATTTGTTTATTACTTCAAAATATCTATGATTTCAATAGGTATATAATTAAGAAGTAAAATAATTCAAAAAAACATTTTTTTGATAAAACACATTACATACCAAACTTGCAAATGAAAAAGTAAAATGGGTCATTGAAAGAGTCACATGTAAAAATACATGTAGCACAAACATGTTTGTGCATTGTCTTATCAAACATACCAAAGCAAGTGCGGATATGAAAAACTGTTACATGTTCACATTGCTCATGATGGCATATGATGATATTTGATATTACCAGAATATATCAATCTTGTATGGTCATATTTTCATAAAACATTATAAATTGGTTCATGTGATGTAATGTGTACTTAGTTGTGATTTGAACTTTGAATATAATTATTTATTGAGGAGTAGTACTATGAAAAGAAAATCAGAGAACACAGTTTATTTATTTGAGTTTGAACAAAAATCTTCTGTTTCAAGTAAGTACACACCATTGTTTTTTTTTTATTATAGGAGCGGTTGAAATTGTTTGTTAATAAAAGTTTTTATTTCTTATGATAATAATATCATTGAACTAAAAAAGAAATGTAGACAGTATAGCTTGGACTATTTGAAGCTAAGATTTGTTCCATTATTATCAAACAAACATTTACCAATGTGTCTCATATGCACTTTAGCAATGATGCTATGAAACCATCAAAACTAGCAGATCACGTAAACAGAATTCACCCTAACAAAAAAGAAAAAGATTTGTCATATTTTCACTTAAAGATAAAATTTTGAAGGGAACTATGATAGATAATATGTTTGTTTCATCATAAAAGCAAAATGATGATGGATTAAGGGCATTGTAGCATATCCCTACTCCTTGTGAAGTCTGGTGAGTTGCATACCATAGGGAATAAAGTGTTCTCCTACTCACAGAGGTATTGAACACTGTACTCCACAAACCTGCACAAGATGTTATAAAAACAATTCCTTAGGGCAATAACACAGTTCAAAGATATATTAATAAAATGAGTCATGCTGTAAAAAACTGTTTGTGTAATCATTTACAAAAAAAAAGTTTTTTCCCCCCATTTGGATGAGTCAACTTTACCAGTAAAGAAGCTTTGTTTCTGGCGTGCATGAAGAGCTGCTTTTTGCAAGAACTTTAGAAATTGACACAAGAGGCAAATCGATTTTTAATTTAATGGAGCTAATTTTCAGGAAAAAAGTGATTACATTGACAAATATACTATCTGTTATTACAGATGGGACACCAGTTATGGTTGGTCATTATCATAGTTTTATAAGTTATCTGAAACAACACATATCTGAAGTGCTTTCTTTTCACTGCATGATCCATAGGCAACATTTAGTAGCCAAGAACCTTAGTGACAAATTGTATTAAACACTTCAGTTTGTTTTAACAGCTGTGAACAAAATTCGAAGTAAGACTTTGAATATTAGAATGTTCACTTGATTATGCAAAGAAAGCAATGAAGATTTCTATCATTTGGTTCCCCATATTAAAATCTGCTGACTTTCAAAAGGTTTATGTTTGGTGGGAGTTTTTGCATATTTTCAATCTATTTTAGAGTTTTTGGAAGATGAGGATTCCAGTTTGAAAGAAAATTTACTTAAGGGTAAACCAGGTATTGCTTATTTAATTGACTTATTTGACAAATTTAATGATATTAATTTACAACTGCAAGGAGTCAATTTGAATCTTATCAAAGCAAAATTGGTTATATCAGCTTTTGTTGCCAGATTAATGTTTTTAAGCAAAATATTGTAATATCTGAACTTTTCCAATTTCCCAACTTATTTAAAATAGATACAATCCAAGAAGAAAACATCTTGCTGTACTTCAACCACTTGAAGGTTTTTCACTTAGATTTCAAAACTAGATTTGAAAATATTCTGTCATTGGAAATACCGGACTAGATAATAAACATATACACTACTAATGCAGAACTAAATATAATTTTGCAAGATGAGCTGATAACCATCAGCATTAATGAGAATCTCAAGTTACAATTCAAATAGGGTTATCAAAAGTTTTGGCTGCAACAAGATGTTCCCCACCTGTACCTGTTTGTTTGGACTGTTGTACAAAAGTATTTTCCTGGTATTTCCATCATCATATATGGTAGAGAAAGTTTTAGTGTAGTTTTAAATCTGCTTCAGAACAGACATCAATTGCATATCACTGAACATGGAGATTTGAGAATGCAACTCAGTAATTTAAAACTAGATATAGATATTGTTGCCAGATCATCAGGTGCACCCATCTCATTAAATCCAGTTTTCCAAGCTAATTTATTTGGTATTATTATTTTTATAACTCTGATTAAAATCTTTCATTGTTGTAATTTTGTTGATGTTTAATTCTCACTGAATATGTTATTTTTTCACTTCATTTTCATGTTTAATAAAGTGAACTCAATATTTGTACTTATTTTAAATTTGCATATTTATTTTATAAACGTCAAAAATAAAAATAAAAAACTGCTCGTATTTTTTTGCTTTTATTTTCGTTAGTACAGCTTTGGATATTGAATGTTGCACAAGATAATGCCATATTCTGTAGTCCTTTTATCTTTTTCACTCATTAATTACAAGTGATTAAAATGAAAATTTTTATATCTAGTGAAATATTTAATATTGAGTACTGTACACCTTTATTAATTTGAGTAAATAAAGTAAATGACTAGGGTCCGACTGTTTTAAAAATTTTTGGTAATGGGGACTTCGGCCGATTTTTAATGGGTTGATGTTTATTATGATTTATACTTTAATTTTATTCATTTAATTATTTTATTTATGTTTATGTATAAGTTAAATAAGCTTGTTTTAAAATATTGTTTACATAAATTTGAAATGAAAGTAAACTATACTCCTGTAAAACATGAATAAATAAATAACTTTACAGCAAAAAATTATTAAAAATAGAATGGACCCAGAGTATTTATCTATTCTTTAATTAATCTTTTTCTTCTAACAGAATCTCATAATCTCTGAAGTATTTTTAAATAACATTGTTGATAACTGTTTGTTCCTGTTCAATAAATTCTTGGTGAACTCCTTGTGATCAAAGAAACATACTTTTTTAGAGCACAGTGAATCCAGGGATTTCCATTGCATGCTCTGATATTTTGTTTCTGGATCACCCAGGAAGCATCAAGTTTCATCACCTGCAATTACTCTTGGAAGCAGGTGTATTTAAAGAAAGATTGCTTGCAACATCAAATTGATACTGTTTAGGTTCATCTGGCAAGATCTGATACACAAACTTTGCAGAAATGTTTCTAGTGTCCAATTCTTTATTTAAAATTAGCCTCTTTATCAATTAATATGCAATTCTTTAGCTATCAATCTCTCAATCTTCTACTGGATGGTATTGCATCTCACATTTTGTAATTATTAACTTCAGTCATTGTTCATTTTGACTGTCTTTTTATGGAATCATCCTTCAAATTTTTTCACCCATCTTTGAATATCTTAGGCCACTCAAGCATATTCAATTTTGTCATATGATACTTGCAACATTTGTAATGTTTAGTAGCACATTTGCACCCAAAATTTGATATTAATATGTTGCTCAAAATTTTGATAACCCATTTTTACACCAAAGTGTACACATGAATATTTATTATCTTCTCAATATCTAACTAGTTCTATCACTTAAAATTTACACATGTGATAGCTCAAACAAGTTGAAACACTAATACTAATGTGATTTTAATACAAGTAAGTCATGGGTGATGCCACATAGCCATTCCAGGAATTAAATTGACACACTTCATATTTGCATTTTTGATTTCTTATTATATATTTGTAGGTATATATGTGAAAGGATGCATGGTATGAAATTATTAAATACTTCACTGGAAAAATAAATATATACCATATGATTTGGTAATATATGTAAATATTGAAAATTAAACCGGATTATTCTTTGTATTTGTTTACATAAATTTCAGTTGTGATTTAACTAGACAGTCAACCAATTAAATACTGGCATTATCAAGTGAAATGAAGCCATCTAATAATATCACTAGATGATGTGTTTTAGTTTACATAAGAAAATTCCTTTTAAACTTTCAAATATTTACATCTATAAGTCTATAAAAATGTTATGATTATATATATATAAAATATATAAAAAGCCTGCTAATAGCTCTAAACAAGCTTATTTTTTATGATAAATGCTACAAGAGAAAATACCTGAAGCCTTTATCTATGATGGTCCCCAGACTGGTTTCAAGCTATGGCTCTCATCAGTGAGGAGCTAGGACATTAGATTCAAAATATTACCTCAAGCCAAGCATTTATCTAATTCTTAAATATTAAGAAAAAGATTCAAATCTTCAGACACCTACATGTTTTCAAACTCAGTTCTTTAACTAAAGAAACTATATGAGCCTGAACTAAATTCAGTGATCCCATATATTAGTAGGCTTAGCAATTTAATATAGCCAAAGCCTTAATAGCAAAATTTTAATATTAGTAAAAAATCAGTCATATATCACATGACCTATATAGCTTGTATTACCAATATGTAATACCAATATGTAATATATATGTAATATTATAATTTTGCTATTAAGGCTTTGGCCATATTAAATTGCTAAGCCTACTAATATATGGGATCACTGAATTTAGTTCAGGCTCATATAGTTTCTTTAGTTAAAGAACTGAGTTTGAAGACATGTAAGTGTGTGAAGATTTGGATCTTTTTCTTAATATTTAAGAATTAGATAAATGCTTGGCTTGAGTTAATATTTTGAATCTAATGTCCTAGCTCCTCACTGATGAGAGCCATAGCTTGAAACCAGTCTGGGGATGGGGATCCTCATAGATAAAGGCTTCAGGTATTTTCTCTTAGGGCATTTATCATTAAAAAAAAGCTTGTTTAGAGCTATTAGCAGGCTTTTTATATATTACATATTGGTAATACCAGCTATATAGGTCATGTGATATATGACTGATTTTTTTACTATATATATATATATATATATATATATATATATTCTGAGAAACAATCATAGATGAGGATTGGTGTATAAATAACAGAAAAAAAGCAACAGAAAAACACAAACATTTAAAATATTTTTTAATGACTATACAAAGCAATAGGTGAATCATAGACATCTCTATATATATCACATGATGATTCTTTAGTCTATTTGTTTTGTCTTGTTTTGCTTTATTTAAGCTTCTGTTTTACACCTTGTCTAATTATATTACTTTATTTTATTCTTTCTCAACCATCTTTTCAATAATATTAGTCAATATTTCATCTTTGTAGAGAATTTAAAATATTCTCTGTAACATAAATGAGAATTATCTACCTCTCCCATAAAAGTCATACTCAAACTCATGGTAAAACATGTTTTTAAAAAGTATAAAACTTTTCATACAATTCATATATGCATTTTAACACTAGTGCAATGCATATATATTAAGTCAATGTATCACAATCAAAATATACCACTTGGTTTTTATTAGTAGTAATTTCCTATTTCTTGTTACACTTTTAATGCAATTAATTCTAGAATTTCAGTTTTAAAACTACATGGAAAATTTTTATAAGTTGTTGCATCAATAATAAATTCAATATTTTTATTTCAGCAAGCTTGTGATCTTATAATTGTATTTTTTTGAATAGCGTTGAGCATTTATAAATAGAAATGATTTCAGGGTCTTTATGAATAAAATGAAAGAAATCCTCATTTTAGTTTTAAACAATAAATTTTTTAAAAGTATAGTACTATGTCCAACTAATTTATTTGAAAGAATAATGTAACAGACACTAGATCCAACATCCAAAACCATCGTTCTTCATGCTATATACGTGCTGCATATATTTATCATTGTTACATTACAGTTCAGGGAAAGCTAATACTTATACATTAGCTGATAAAAGCAACTGCATTTGTTTTTTTAAATTAATCACTGAATGTAAATTCATATAATCTCTTTACAAACCAATAAAATATTTTGTAGATAATTATCAAGAATAATAATGCAATAATAGACATACTATAAATCTAGAAACCAAGAAAATGAATTTATTTTTTCTCTCAAACAATTCAAATTAAAAACTCCATTATCAAAAGTCATATATATTTTGATGCATATTTGTAAAACCAGGTACAATCTGTTCCTAAAACCATTATTATGAAAATGAGAAATAAAATAGGATCTAGTAGTCAACTTTATTCAATACCAGGCTTTTAATAAAAGTTTTTTAGATTTTTAAAACTATTAATAAAGCTTTCTGTGAAGTAACCTTATAAAATGAATACATATACAAGTTATTTTCAAAAATTTCACAAACTTTCTCAGTTAACTGAATAAAACGACAATCAAATTTGCATAAATAATATATAAACATATCTTTACTTGCAATCTTATTTGCCTAATAACAAAACTCGACTATTAATTAAAATTCTTGAAAGTATTGTGTTATTCCTCTACAATTTTATTATTATTATTTATATTAATTGAAAGAACAGAATCATTTTTAAAATGAGGTAACAAAATTTTATGAACCAATATATTGAAATAAATTTAAATAGTTTTAAAACTAACGTGTTACTACTATACTATTAAGCTTCTCCTGTAATTCCATTAGGATTTATTCCAAATATATAATGGTTCAGGTCATAGCTTTTGATCACTAAAATCACCTGATTAACACTATAAAGTATTCTAGTGCACCAAATGCTAACTTGTACACTTGCCTAAAAGAACAATTCAATCTTCAAAACCCAAACACAACAAATTATTATAAACAAATGTTCAAAGCTGAATCAAAACTTTATTGAAAAAAATATTAACTTGAGTTTCACCAAAACCTTATACTGACTTCATTTAAATAAAGATACAGTTAATTATATGTAATCATATACAACCAAAGCAATCGACTTTAATCATTAAATATTGAATATTAGAGAAATAACACTAATTTACAATATGAACTTTAGCAATCAAAATGGATAAATAATATAATAAACAACAGACCTTGATGTCATCTAATTGTGATAGATTGTCTATAGTACTATATATATATATATACAGACACACACAAAGAAATCAAGTCATGTCACATGACCTAATTTACAAGCTTGTATTACAAATGTTATATATAGAGCTAACACATAAGTTCTATATATATATTGTAATAATATAAAAATTTAGGGGTTAATATTGGGTAATATGGGGAGATGGGAACACATCATTATTCCCACAAAATGGTCACAGTCATCAATGATTGGCATGAAAGACTAAATCATCAAATGTAGTGAATATAGAATAAATGAATATCCAGTGAATAAGAGCAAAAAGTCAGCATGAATAAACTATAAGGTAGATCTCCAGCATTACAGAATAACAATAATCATTAATCATCAACAATCAAACAGAACAGTAAAAAATCAACAATGAGCCTTGTGACTGAATACTGAAATAGGTCCACTATAGACAGGCTAATTATCTGACCACTACTAAACTTAAAGCAGAAATATAACACAAAAGAACCCATCAGTCATAATAATAAAAACATTATTATAAGATACAGAAATATGCTGATAATCATCAACATGCTAGCCACATAGTACTAATAGCATACTGACCAACTATGAACTTTATAAACTAAATTTTTAATAAGAAAAACAAAATATAAAAATGTCATGAATCATCTTTAAAGGTGATAATTTTGCACCATAGAGGATTATCATATAGATGTCCAAATAGAAACATAACCCCTACCTTCATATAACTACCCATTATTCTCTAATATAACTTAAAAAGCAAGAATTCTATGAATTTTTACTGTGAGCAAGAGATAAATACACATAATAGATTATTTTAAATAAATTTACTAAGATAATTTAATAACTGAAACACAGGCTTATTTTATACCTGTGTTTATATATGTAATATATAGGGTATATGAGCACAGACTTTCAGATGACCCATCACTCTCCACTCTATCTAATAGCACTGATACACTCAAGCACATATACTGAAAAGATAAATAATCACCAATATATGTATTTCATGCTAAACCAGAAACCATCAGTTAGTCCAGATTATCATCTCCCACACATATATACTATAAGTGCTCAGATATATATTAAGACAGACAATCTTCATACTTTAATGGACAGACTCCAATCTACTACACACTCAAACCCCTCAACCATCCATCCAGTTGAAAATCTGATGATGCAATGCTCGAAGGCCACCCTGAAGCCGAGATTCTTGTCACACCCTTGTTATCGGCAAGACTCATTAATAAAATGGATTAAGTCACACCCTTGTTGACCTAAGATCAATCTGAACCCCACATGTACAGGACATAACATATGCAAGGATGGGCAGACATCTCTACAATGTAATAACTGAAACACAGGCTTATTCTATACCTGTGTCTATATAGATAATATATAGGGTATATGAGCACAGACTTTCAGATGACCCATCACTCTCCACTCTATCTAATAGCACTGATACACTCAAGCACATATGCTGAAAAGATAAATAATCACCAATATAAGAATTTCATGCTAAACCAGCAATCATCAGTTGGTCCAGATTATCATCTCCCACACATATATACCAACTGATGATTGCTGGTTTAGCATGAAATACGTCTGTTGGTGATTATTTATCTTTTCAGCATATGTGCTTGAATGTATCAGTGCTATTAGATAGAGTGGAGAGTGATGGGTCATCTGAAAGTCTGAGCTCATATACCCTATATATTACATATATAGACACAGGTATAGAATAAGCCTGTGTTTCAGTTATTACATTGTAGATGTCTGCCCATCCTTGCATATGTATTAAATGGATTATGTCCTGTACATGTGGGGCTCAGATTGACCTTAGGTCAACATGGGTGTGACAAAAATCTCAGCCTCAGGATGGCCTTCAAGCATTTCATCATCACATTTTCAATTGGATGGACAGTTGAAGAGTTGGAGTGTGTAATAGATTGGAGCCTGTCCATTAAGATAAGAAGATTGTCTGTCTTAATATATATCTGAGCACTTATAGTATATATGTGTGGGAGATGATAATCTGGACCAACTGATGATTGCTGGTTTAGCATGAAATACGTATATTGGTGATTATTTATCTTTTCAAGATATGTGCTTGAATGTATCAGTGCTATTAGATAGAGTGGAGAGTGATGGGTCATCTAAAAGTCTGTGCTCATATACCCTATATATTACATATATAGACATAGGTATTCAGCTATTACATTGTTGAGATGTCTGCCCATCCTTGCACATGTATTAAATGGATTAAGTCCTGTACATGTGGAGTTCAGATTGACCTTAGGTTAACATGGGTATGACAAGAATCTCAGCCTCAGGGTGGCCTTTGAGCATTCCATCATCAGATTTTCAATTGGATGGATGGTTGAAGAGTTGGAGTGTGTAGTAGATTGGAGCCTGTCCATTAAAGTATGAAGATTGTCTGTCAATATATATCTGAGCACTTATAGTATATATGTGTGGGAGATGATAATCTGGACCAACTGATGATTGCTGGTTTAGCATGAAATATGTATATTGGTGATTATTTATCTTTTAAGCATATGTGCTTGAGTGTATCAGTGCTATTAGATAGAGTAGAGAGTGATGGGTCATCTGAAAGTTTGTGCTCATATACCCTAAGATAATTTATAAACATTTCCTCAAACTCTAAGCTGTATTGAAATCAAGTCACACACCAACAATTTGTGTAACAGATAGCTGGAGGCATAAGATTTTAACCCTAGAATATTTTTAAACAATTATTTAATAAAGTAATTGATTAATAATAATAAAAAAAACAAGATAATATGAACATTTGAATTTACACATTATCAAAAGTATAGGTTCATATAAAAAACTAACCATTTTATTTTCATTCATTAATTAAATTAATTTTTTTTATCATTGAGATATTTTCTTTACAATAAGTAAAGTTAAAAATATGACCTTAAGCAGAGATGAGGAGTTAAATTAACTTAATCTTTTGTATAATTTTTTTTTTGGGGGGGGGGATAAATAAATGAAAAAAACACATCAAATTTAATAAATATTAAGTTACTTAAAAAAGTCTATATTTTGAAAAAATCTGACATAAATAAAAAACATATTTCAATTGAAAAAAATACTAATAAATAATTAATTATTATCAATTGTTAATTAATTTTAAAATTATAAATTTAGTTATAATATGCACTTTAAAGAAAATACCATTTTACCATGGTTTTACTTTGTTTTGGTAATCCTTCTTTGCATTTACAATTTCCAGCATTTTCAAGTAGGCTTTCTTATTTAAGATTTTTCACTTCCAATATGATGTACACAATTCTTTCTATTTGGCCATAGATTTCAGGCTTACAGCCAAAATTTATCAATTTTTTCCAATAAATTTTTTTAGATCAGGGTAACACATAGTGACTCATACTTTTAGATGATGACAAGGTTTGTGTTGCAGTTTATTTCAGAACTATATTTCTTTTTCTTTACATTTTATTAACAGTGAATTAGGTTACATAAAAAGATGTTTAACTTTTAGCTAATCATGCACATGTTTTCATTATAGAAAACATTTTTAAACAGCTGAATTTTTACTGCTTTTTTCTTTAGAAGCTGAGTCAGAAATGACTGTTCTTCTCAACAGTTTTATTAGAACTTCTACTACTATCTTCTTTAGCAGCTTGATTAGAAATTTTTCTTCTACTGGATTCTTCAGCACTGGCTTAGAAATAACTGTCATTTTCAGCAACTGGATCAGGAATGATGGCTTTTTGCAAGACACTTAGGTTTTCCAATTAGGCCACACCCTAATTTTTGAACAACACCATTTTCAAACAACCACAATTTTATCTCCTACATAATAAATTTTAATAATAAACAATTAGATTAATTTTGACAAAACACTTGTTCAGCTATTTCTCTCTCTCAACTTTGATATTAGAAAACAAATCAAAAACCCAAATTAGAATATTTTTGAATTCTTTTTTAATTAATTTTTTTGCTAAAAGAAAAACCAACATAATTAGTTAATTGACTGATTTGATAAACACTGTTTGTTGTATTGAAGAGAGATAAAGAGAAAATTAAAAAAAAAAAACAATTTTAATAAATTAAAACAAAAAATTAACAAAAACGTTAAAATTTTATTTTTTTCTTTTCTTTTAAAACTTTATTTATCTCTCTTATAAGTTACAATTAAAGTTTATAAATACTTAGGAAAGAGAAAAGTTTTTTCACTTAGTATTTTTTAACATTAAAATAAAAAATGATAGGTATATTAATAAAGAGAGAAAATAAAAAATTGTATATATTTTTCTCACTTTTTTACAACCCTTTATAACTTAAACCGTATTTTGAATATTAAACTTATGTTTAATATACCTGAAAATTCTCATATTACTATGTGATGAAAAAAAATTAAATAATTACCTCTTATTCTTAAAAAAAATATGTTAAAAGATTAAACACTATTTCTCCATGTACTTAACTAATTCTAATTTTAAGGAGCATGTATATTATTATTATTGATGCATAATCCATTTATTTAGAATACAGTAATTGAAGCAGTCGATGTATAGTCACATTGAGCTTCATTCTTCACCATCCATAGTAACCTCCTGTGGGGAACATAATTCAGACCTTGCCATAGATATATGCCATTTCACCCACACAATATATGTATAATAATTACAGAAAGCTATAAAAATATTTAGTAAAGTAACAACAGTAGTGTGCGTGATAGATATATGCTGAAAAATTATACATTTTTTAATTATATTTTGGATTTAAAAAGGTTCAAAATGCTTTTAGAATCATTGCTAAGCTGAAGTAGTCTATTGTCTTTATATCAGATTAGTTTTTATAATTAAAAGTATAAATTTTAATGAAAATTATGAGGAATACTTTTTGCTAATTCTTTTAGCAAATCTGTAAAAAATCTAAAATATTTTAAAAGATATTTTGAACCTTATCTATTTTTTAATTTTTTTTACTAATTAAACTTAAGAGATTACAGGGATAGCTGCAGGCAAATGAAACTGCATTCTTGTGTGTGTGTGGGGGGGGGTTTGAAAAGAGTATAAAATGACTTACAGATTCATTCAGTTAGTAAATTCTTTCAGAATGCTTCAGTCAGTAATTTTTCAGAGAAATTGAGTCATAATTCAACTTTAAGAAATCAGCACAAGTTTTGCAACATGAACATTGAGTAGATGGAAGCAAGCACCTTTCTTCTTACCTCTCTGAGACTGTCTGCCTCCTGCCACTGTGATGCTCTTTTCATTGGACCAAGTGCACTAGATGACCACCTGATTGCTGACTCTGACTGTTGCTGGCTATGTTGTACCTGCCTGCAAATCTGAAAGCACTAGATGAAGTAGATATATCTGTGTGCATTCACAATAGATCTTGAGGTAACCTCATTCCACGTAGAGCTGTCTTCAATATAAATTCCTTTGGTAATTTGTATATCTAAGATATAATAAAAGTCGTATGTTTCATTCATATAATAGTTTATAAGTTTCTGTTAATTTTGCTTTTAAACTCTCTCTGTACTCCTCTATTACTATAATGTAAGCTTAACTTACTTTTTTATCCTTAATTATGTTATATAGCTTTGTGCGGCTTTATTAAATATTTTAGCTTATTTTGTTTTATGTGCATATATAATTTATTGTCCTTAATATGCCAATACTCCTCAACCTTGTGAGCCTGAAAAAGGCAGGGGATTAATTGTTTAATTTGGAAAGAAGCAGGGACTTCATCTAAAATCTATCAATAAAGTTTTGTTCATGTTAAATAGAAATCGTTCACTAGTTTGGTTTTATTTTAAATCTGTTATTCTTGGATTTTAGTTAAAATCTTTTACTATGGATGAAGGCTGTTAAATTTATTGCTTTGAATTTATCTTTAAAATTTCATTTTTAAAAGACTGCTAACTTTATAATTAGGACCATCCCTTCTTGCTGTTGCCTAGAGGGCTAATTCTATCAGTTAATACATATATGGGAATAGAAATTAAATATAATTTTGTTAGTTTAATGTTATAAGTAAAAGAGTTATTATTCACTATAATTTATTAAATGCCTCATGATTAAAACAGATCATTGTGCAGAAGTTATACTATTTCCATGCTTTAAAATAATATCTATTGATTATATTAAAATAATATCTATTGATTATATTATGTTTTATAACATTACTGGCATATCTTTTATTTTATTATGGTATTTTATCTCTCATTTCTTTGTCATGTGGGAACTTTGGATGTCTGAAGCTGCCTACTTACCTTTCTCCAAATTGTTTGTAATCAGAAGTATA
The DNA here is from genome assembly GCA_028023455.1 of Epiperipatus broadwayi. Lineage (NCBI taxonomy): Eukaryota > Metazoa > Onychophora > Udeonychophora > Euonychophora > Peripatidae > Epiperipatus > Epiperipatus broadwayi. The sequence continues at coordinate 5,773,808 of JAQFVV010000041.1, read as the reverse complement.
CACTACTTTCTGTGGAATGCAAAATGTGGGGATTTGATAGTGCTGCAGTTGACCATACAGCTGGCATCGAGCCTTGAAACCCAACCTCTCCATTTGGTATTGTTCTGCCAAAATGCGCAGACATACCAACCCTGGGTCAGTTTCAAATATTCTTTTAAATGATAAACTATCCAAAACCACCATGATAGCTGGATTTCTTTTATTGTATGCTAGTGCTGTTACTCTTCTTATTAGTTTGATCACCATCTGTCTAACCTTAGTTAGTCAAAATGATATGTTGAAAATAATGACTCATTTGTAAAATATGCCATCATGTTAACTATTCCGTACATTGATTTAAACTGCTTTCTTTTAAAATCGTTATCGATTCCCATAGACATAAATCAATGTGTATTAATGATTGTGTACCTTACTTATCTTCATAAATGTAGCACATTGTTTGTTCCTTATGTATATGTTCCAAAGATCTCTTTTACAAACAATGCCAGTAAAACATATATAATGATTTTCATATTGGAGATAAATGATTAAGATTGTATATTCCTGCCTGTTTATAAAATCATTTACTGCTAAATTGCAAAGTATCCTTTATATTATTAACCATCCAAACCTGTCATGATCTTTTATATTTGTTTTATGCATCCACAACATCACATCTATAAATATCTTTAAATTGGAATATTAACCCCACACAAGCTGTAACACACGCCATAAAATTATATCCATTAAATAATTAATGTAAGGGGATTTTATAAAAACAAATCCCAAGTTTTGTAAATAGACAACATCATCCAAGCATGAAACACTTTGTAATATATATGCATTTGCTTAATATTCCATTAAATATGTATTTATTGTAAATCCTGGGTTTGAATTATTATTTTCTTTTAGTTAATAGTTTAGAGTTAATAAAATAACTATAATAAATGTAATCCCTGGGCTACTCTTTACCATAAATAATCATTATCTTTTTGATCTTATGCTCTAGTGCTATGTTTTCAGGCCTAAAATTATAAGTAATTATGCTATGTCATTGAGATTGTTGTTCATAGGGCCAGAGACTCAAAGAATAGGCAAATAAGTTAGAATCCAGGACTGCTCCTGACCTCTGTATCTCGAGCATGATCGGATTTGAGGTATTTTTGCTTGTACTTTTAGTCTTGTTGAGTGAGAGACTGTTTTGACGGGTACATAACGTAGCTACATGATTACAATATATATTTAAATTTAATATTTTTAACAGTTAATATAAATGTAAACTAATTAGTGAATGGGATAACCATTATATATACAAAGTTAAATATATGTCCAAGGTGTATTAATGTGTAGCAAACAATCAGACATAGTTCTGCAGAGTGAATGAAAGCAATAGTGAATCTGTCCAAGCTACCTTTTGATTAGTAGTAGATTGGAAAGGTTTGTTATTATTTTCATTCATTCTGCAGAACTACATCTGATTGGTTACTGAATGTCAATACACCTTGGCTGTGAATTTATCTTCGTATGTAGAATGGTAATCTTTCACAATTAGTTTACATGATATACTATATATATATATTACATTGAAATAGATATTATCATATCTATTTTATGGTAATCCATATCATCTTACACATGAGGGGGACCTGGGTAACAGTACTTGTGAGGTTGAATAGTAAAAGGTAACATTAATATTGTTTTATGATATTAAATATAAAAAAATTATAACAAATATCTCAAAATAATAATAATTCAATATGTTAGTTTTATTATTAAAATATAAAGTGTTTGAATTATAAAACAATTAACTAAATAATCATACTTTATATTTAAAGTTGTAATTATAAATTACGTAAGTAATATTTACCGAGGGTATAACCTCGAGAATATGCATGTAAAATGCGATAGTAGGACCTCTACAGGTGTTTAACCACAAGCTACGCTATGGAAGAAAAGAGGGAAACTTTATATTATAGAATAAAATAATGTATCTAGTTTTTGTTATCAGAAACTGAAAATTTATAATCAGAAAAAATATATTTAAAAGTTTAATTGAATGAATTTATGTTAATATGTCTGGAAAATTGCATTACTTCTTATACAATACAATAAACTACAAAAAATAGATTTATTTTTTAAAAAAATCTTAAAAGATAGAAAAAAGGTTTAACTAAAACATACATATTTTATAAATATATTAAATAACCTCAATACTACCATATATTTTTTAAATTCATATAAATAAAGATACAATAAAAGACAAATGAGCCCAAGATGCATTTCATGCTGAATCAGCGCTCATCAGTTGTCCAGGTCACCATCTCTCTCTCATATATATATATATTATATAAAAATATCTATCTATACTAAATAATTACACTTTGAATTACAAATATCAAACTAACTCAACCCACATCTTTGACACCATTCACTTTAGATATATACAGTAATGATTATTACTAATCATTTACTAAACTAGAGATTGTCTCTAGCACAGAGATAAACTTTATAACTCAATTAAAGATTAATATACCTGATTTTTTAAATTAAGCACACACACATGAAAGTATTCACATTTCTCTTTTCCATATGCAATATCTTTATAAATATATTAAATAACCTCAATACAACCACATATTCTTTTAAATTCATATAAATAAAAATACAATAATAGACAAGTGACCACCAGGATGCATTTCATGCTGGACCAGCACTCATCAGTTGTTCCAGGTTACCATTGCTCATATATATCTCCATTGTATGAAAAATATTTATCTATATTAAATAATTACATTTTGAATTACAAGTATCAAACTAACTCAATCCACATCTTTGACGTCATATACTTTAGATAAATACAGTAATGGTTATAGCTTATCATTTACTAAGCTAGAGATTGCTTCTAGCACAGATATAAACTTTGAAACTCAATTAAAGATTAATATATCTGATTTTTTAAAATTAAGCGCACGCACACACACACAGTATTTATATTTCTCTTTCCCACATGTAATATCTTTATAAATATATTAAATAACCTCAATACTACCACACATTTTTTTAAATTCATATAAATAAATATACAATAAAAGACAAATGACCCCCAAGATGCATTTTGTGCTGAACCAGCACTCATCAGTTGGTTCAGCTCACCATCTTTTATATATATCTCTATTATATGAAAAATATTTATCTATATTAAATAATTACATTTTGAATTATAAGTGTCAAACTAACTCAACCCACATCTTTGATGGTTCAAAGGTGTGAATTGAATTAGTGTGACACAGGTAATTAAAATGTAATTATTTACATTTTAGTTTAATTTAATAAAGATAAGGAGTATTATTAGATATACAATTTGCAAATATTTCCCACTGAAGAATGCTTATTTGCTTAAGAATATATCTATATTATTTGTACTGAAAATTAGATAATTTATTTTAATGTCATTTATAAAACTAATGTGTGGTTTCAATTATTTTATATAAAAATTTTCAGATCTGATATTAAGTCCATATTCCATTTCTTCCAGGAATATTTTATATGATTCTTGATTTGGCCAGGTTTTATAGATAGAAGATGATATATTGGTCACTTTAATAGTTAAATATTATGATAATCTTTTGAGTCAGATTAATAAAAATAGGGTATACTCCTGATATATTTCCTGATGGTATTTATCAGGTAATACACAGAGTTTGATTATCGTTATGAACTCAATTCTAAAATATGAAGTATATCTTTATTTAGTGTCATTATGATTACTACACATTATCAGCATGTATATTAGTGGATGCAAAGTATAGTAGCCTAATATTCATACCTTATTATGTACTATTAATGCATCCTCATTTTAGCTGACCATTACAATTTACTGTAGCAAAAATATACATATCACTGTTTTGGCCAGATCACACTGGTCATCAGCTGAGTAATAAATATTATAAAAATAATTGTAGAGATACTATAAACATTGACATATAATAATAATGAATGTTCTATTAATAGAAAACAGTTAAAATTATAAAAAACTTATTTAGATTAATGAGTCTTTAAAAAATTCTCCCAAATAGTAAAATTAATTATTTCTCATTAATCTAAATAATTTGTGACATTTATTATTTCTATCTGCTTTTTATTGATAGAATGTTCATTATTATTATTTGTCAATGTTTTCAATGCTTCTATAATTATTTTCATAATATTTATTAACTAGATGATAACCAGTGTGACCTCACTGAAACATTAGTATATATAATTTTATTACAATTAATTATACATGGATGTACCTAGATAACATTTTATTTATATCTGTAGCTCATAAGAAACTTTGTTTTAATATATATATATATATAATAAAAAGTTACAGTGCTAAATATTCATATGTAGTACTGTATACTGTTTTAAATATAATTAATGTGCCCTCCAACATCAGCATATGCCAGTAAATTTTAAAGGTAAAAGATACCTCTTTATCTTCATCATTCTTAATATATCTAGAGAATTGTCAACAATGCCTTTTATGAAAAGGAATGAATTTTTAATTAAACAGATAATTATTTCTAAATATTTTAAACTTGATTGATGTATATATCTTGCAAGTATGAAATTTCTTTCATTTTTAATCTTACTAATGATAATTTAAATATTAATATTATGTAACAAATAAGAATTTACAATGCTAAATATTCATATATAATATTTTGAGATTAATTCATTGTGATTGTTTTAAATGTAATTAATGTGCCCTCCAACATCAGTATATGATAATACATTTTAAAGATAAAAGAAATATTTCTTTACATTTGTTCTCCTTCAGCCAGATATATACATCATTCAAGTCTAAAAATATTTAAAAATAATTTTCTGGTTGATTAAAAATTCATCCCTTCTGGCAGAGACATTGTAGACAATCCTCCAGATATATAAAAAATGACTAAGGCAAACTTTTATTTTTAAAATGTATTGCCATGTGTAGATGACTGGAAGACATTAATTATATTTAAAAAATTGAAATGAATTAATCTCAAAATATTGCATACATATGTTTCAATGATAACCTTTATTTGTCTTAAAGAATTACAAGAGTTTATATAGCTTGAATTGCTGTGTTTATATAGGCAATCCATAATTGTAGGTTTATATATTGTACCAGTCAGAATTGCATGTTCATCTAACAAGATTCAGAATCTAGGCAAAAGTACCTTAAATCCACTCATGCCTGAGATACATGGGTCAGGAGCAATCATGGATTTTGCCCTGTTTACCTTTCTCTAAAATGATAACATTATGAACATTTGTGATGATAACAGATGAAATTTATTTATTCCAATCCCGGAGACATAGCAGGAAAACAAGAGATCTACAGGGAAAAGGTAATACTACTTGGCTTCAAACCCCAAATAAGAGATGCTAGTTTATGATTATGTTACTATTTCACTGAGAACTATTTAATAAATGTAATAGTTTGGTCCAAAATCCATACAACTTGACTTATATAAAATGCAACCTAATTAACAATGTGTATGAATAAAACATGAGACAAAACAATTAAATAATAATTGGTTATGAAATGTTAATAGTTTAGTAATAATAATTAATGAGAAAGTGAATAAACAACAATGATTATATAACTTAATCAATACACTAGGGAATCCATTTACAGGTCGTAAATTAATAGAATCTGGATTTCATGTAATTGTTAGTGGTGATTTACATATTCTATTAGATACATAATAGAACATAGATTAATGATTAAAGACTACACAAACATGAGTTGCATAAATGAATAATCAACATAATGTGACTTAATATGCTAACAGAGAGATAACATTAATTTATAATTCGAATGCTATGATTAACTCAATGATAAATAAATGACCTTAACGAATATAGATAAAATAGAGTTTTATTTACATAAAATTATATTCAAATTATAGTTGATCCTGACCATACTTTAAATATATCCATAGATATTACAAGATTTACTCGGTCAATAATTATCTTCCATCAATCATTTCAAAGGAAAACAGTTGTGTATTTACCAAATCATTCAGATTTGACAGAATTTATTGAATGTTGTTTACTAGTGTACTTAAAGATTATTTTAATGAGAGGGTGGTTAGCTTAAATAAGCTTTAAATGACATTTCCAACATATAACTAATAAAAAAAATGTAAGATTAATCAATTGAGCAAATCTTAATATAGTAAGAAAACTTACATTTAAATATTTGCTATTCCATAATATCAGGATGGCAAATTAAAATAAGATCGGTTCACTAGATTGAATTATTAGCATATTAAATTAAATATAATCATACATAAAATTGTAATAAGTGAAGTTGAAAGTTTGCTGCATTTAAATAGTAAGATAGAAATAGTATGAAACCCAGTAAATACATTTTAAGAATAAATTTATAGATTCGTGCATTATATTTTATAGAAAGAGAGACATTAATTTACTAGAATTATGATAATCGGCACTACTCTGCCAATTATTAAATAGACAGAGAGTTACATTTATACTTTAAACAAATTAAAAGTTACATAGATGGAGGTTCTAAAGAGTTCATGTTAGTGGCATAGATGGGATTACCTTCTGTTACTTGACGACTTCATGGCGGTATGGGTTGATACACTTAAGAGATAAATATGGAAAACACGGTCAGACATATTGAATTTTGAAAAATAATGGTTGGAATCTTTGTAGAATTAGTTTAGCATTTAATTAAAACAGTTTTTAAGTGGAGATGGCATAGTAGCATAGCGGTATGGAAACAATCTTGAAAAGATCGGGAAAGCAAATTTCTTCCCTCTACTCAGTAGTCATTTTTCAAAATTTTGAGTGACATAGATTTGTTCTGCAACACTTTCTAAAATAAAAGCCAAGAATGCCTAGCTGAGAGGTCATTGGTTGCAGATGATTGTGGGTTCGCATCCCGCCCGATGCTATGACACATGAAAAAAAAAGAGTGCCTATCATAGAATTTTGGCTATATTTATATGCCAACAAAAACTTTTAGAAACTTCTATTACCTTGTCACTGGCAAGACCCAGATGTGCATCACCTGGCCTGACTGCACTTATTCTTTGTTTAAGATTTACATTTCAAAGATGACAACGAGATAAATTCTAAAGAGTATTATTTAATCTATTTCGAGTTTGGAAATAGATTCAAGAGATATAATTTCCATTAAAGTTAGCATCGCTAAAATAAATCTAATTTAACAACGACATTTTTAAATTGAACAAGGTATGTTCTTTTGTTTATAAGTTTGAGTTATGTTAATTACTTTCCAGAACTTTTTCTGGTATTTGTGCTAGCTTAATAATAAAATGCACAAATTATATAAATTATAAATCCAAAATATATTTAGTAAACTGAATAAATATTATTTACAACATTTTTATGTATTTGTGATACATACACACACATACATGATTATTTGAGGTGATGGGAATTATAAATATTCCTGAATTAAAATTAATAAATATTCTTTATTCAGAATAAACATTTAAAACTTACAATAGGGGGGGGGGGAGAATCACGTGTATATGTGTACTTGCACTCCCTAGTGATTAAACAAGTAGATAGATGGGTTTGAACCTCTGGTTTAAGATTTATAATATCACCAGATAGTGAAGCAAAAATATGTATAACAGATTTTACTGCTTCAATATATAAAAGTTGATTTATTGTTTTACAAAGGATTACAGGAATTTCTACATACTATGGATTAATTACATGGTTTTATGTAGCTTGTATTGCTGTGGCTACATGGGAAATCCATAGATATAGGTTTACATTTATAAAAGTTGATTTATTAATTTACATGAGATTACAAAAAAAAATTTCTTGCTGTGGATTAGTTACAAGGGTTTTACCTGGCTTGAATTGCTGTGGTTTCATAGGCAATCCATAGATGTAGGTTTATCTATGTAAAAGTTGATTTTATTTATTTATGCTATGGATTAGTTACAAGGGTTTTCTATAGCTGAGATTGCTATGGTTACATGAGTAATCTATAGTTGTAGTTTTACATATGTAAAAGTCATTTTATTGGTTTGTACAAGATTACATAAATTTTACATGGTCTGGATTGCTGTATCTACAGATGCAATCCTGGTTTACTTCTATATGTGGTTGAGTTACCTTGGTAACATAGGTGAAGACTAGAAATTTCCATAGAAGTGTGGCAATTATCTATGAAGTCTAGCCTGGTTTGAGATCAATATCAGTATTTTTATTTTTTAGTGTATCTTCTTTGGATGACCAGGTTTTCTCTTGGTTTCAATAGTACCATGGATTGGAGAGGATGTTGGGTTGGTCTGGGTGGAGGCCTGTAATGCCTATTTTCTGGTGCATTTGTATAGCTGAGTGTTGCAGAGGCATGGTGGTACAGCTGTGTTAGAATTGTTTGCAATTGTTAAGTTGGATTTTGTGATAAACTGGTCAGACTCTGGGTCTATCTGTGTGCTACAAGTGGGACCTGGGTAAGGCTTTTGATGGAGTTTAAGAATAAGATCCATGCATAGAGTGTACTGATATCCAGAGTGGGCTGGTGACACAGCTATGTTCAAACTGGCTGCAATTGTTGAGTTGGAGTTTGCAGTCAGTTGGTCAGACTCTGATTCTGGCAGCATTAGAGGTGATGGCCAAATGAGGCTTTTCATATGATTTAATGTGAGATTCATGGTTAGTGTCCAGACAAAATCTAAGTAGGTAGTTAGGCTCAGCATTGCTATTACAAGTGAATTGTTTTTTAAAATTATCTAGTAACTTTATGATAGTTGAAGATTTGAATGAAAAATTTAGCATAAAATTGGAAATCAGTTATCAACTGATTGGAAATTGAAAAAAGAATATAAAGTTGTTGTTTTTTTTTTGCTAGCCTAAGGTTTTTACTACTTTATAAGCATAAACAGCTAGAGCTTGTTAACTCAGTTTTGAGCAAATAAACTAATTGCTGAGAACTTGAAATCAAATTTTTATTACTAAACAAAGATCAGAGATTGCTACAATGACATTAAAAATAAGCATATGCCTGACTGATCTTTGAAACTCTATGCTGGTATTATTAAGAGCAAACCCTGGTCATGTGATGGCTTTTTTTAAAATTATCTCTAGGTAACTTGATTTCAATTGGAAGTTTGAATAAAAAAATGTAACCCAAAGTTGGAAGTAAGTAATCAACTGATTAAAAGTATTAAAACAGGCAAAACTTGCCATATGTATTGCCACTCAGTGCAAGCAAGAGTAATCAATGGATGTCAGAAGGCTTGTACATAAAATCCCCATCTAGTGCCCACTCATCCAATATCCCCAGACTACTTTTTAGCTTGTGGCCTTTGTCAGTGAGGAGCCTTGGATCTGAGAGCACAGCACCTTGATCTTAGGATCTAATGCAACCCTCCATCAACCACCTTTTATCTCAAATTAACTACAAAACTATGAGTCTTAAATTGAAAACACAATAATATTTTCAATCCAAGCTCATGAGCTTATATAGTCATATAGGTCTGAATTCAGTTCAGTACCTATACATTTTGGTGTCTTTGGTTCTTAAATAACCATAGCCACCACTATCCTATAGTCATATAGGTCTGAATTCAGTTCAGTACCTATACATTTTGGTGTCTTTGGTTCTTAAATAACCATAGCCACCACTATCCTATTAGACAGGATTGGTTTTAAGCCAATAAACATCACATGATCCACCATTTCTTATGTTTGCTTATAACTCTGGCTTGCACTGAGTGGCAATTCGTATGGAGAGTTTTGTCTGTTTTAATAACAGTTATAAGCAAGCATAAGAATATGGTGATCATGTAATGATTAAAAGTATATTATTATTTTGCTTTAGACTAAGATTTTGAATTCTTTTTAAGCACACACACACACACACACAAAAACAAAGCTAGTTAACTTGTTTATTTAGTAAGTGAATTGCTTGTGGGGAAATTTGTGATTTTTTTTTTTTTTCCAAACAAAAATCGGCCATTGCAATAATAATATTAAAAATTGTCTTACGTTTGGCTGAACTTTGGATTTTGAAACTCTGTGCTGCTAATGTATTTAAATCATCATTAGTAAGATTAAAAATGAAATAAATTTTATACTTGTGAGATATATACATTAATCAGATTTAAAAATATTTAGAAATAATTTTCTGATTGATTAAAAATTCATCTCTTCTAGCATAGGCATTGTAGATCTTCCAGATAATGAAGGATGATGAAGGTAAAGTGGTATTTCTATTACCTTTAAAGTTTATTATCATGTATTGATGCTAAAGGGTATGTTAATTATATTTAAAGCAGTTGCAATGAGTTAATCTCAAAATATTATACATATATTGGTAGAGCGTCCGACTTGGGATCGAGAAGTTCCGGTATCGAATTTCTTATGAACTTCCAAGCAGCAAAAATATATGTATTATGCATATACGATTTATTATTTTCAGCCGATAGTAAATTTTTAATTTTTTAAAAAAGTCTTCTATATATATAGATTTATTATTTTCTTGGTTTCAAAAGAATTTTAATGAACTTAAATACATTTTCAAATTATTTTTAAGATTCAAAAATCACCTGATGCTATAGAGTTTTTGGACATCTGATCAGTTTAAAATTGAATTATTGAACATTTCTTAAAATATAAACAGTTCCATAAAACAAATCGTAACAATAAATAAATTCGTTTCAAATTAACAATATATTTTACATAAATAATTACCATTGCGCATCACAGATATATATACTTGAATAATTCATAAATTGTAACTTATTTTTATGTTAAAACATATGGATGTTTTTCAAAAATCAATTTTATTTCAGATTTATTTACTTAAAAGTGTAAAGCAGTCGAAGAAGTTGCCTTTAGGAAAGAAAACAATGTCTTGTTTATAGCTTTTAGTATTTTCCAATTAATGTACAAAATTGCGAAGGTAATGTTTATACGTTCACAGTAAATATAAAGAATTATAATTTACTGCAATTTTAAGTGTTTATTTTATAGACTTCTACAAGCATTGAATTATATTTAATTAGTGCAATTTATGAAATTAGTTACAAACATATAGAAATACGACTTTTAAAAAAGTATATTTGTTATTAGACTTAATAATAAATCTTTAATTTTTATTTATACAATATAAACTTACACTAAGGCTTGTTTTTATACAAATTTATACACAACAAGTAAAACGATATTAAATCTCTAAAAGGCTATTTATGTTTTTTCTATAATATTTTTTAATAGTTATCCTATGATGAAAAAATCGAACTAATTTCTGCTTTGGTTCAATTGCTCTTATTCAATAATCATGAAATAAAACCAATCTCATTATCAGTATAATAAATATATTTCTTATGTAAATGACCACTATTTTCTTATTAAAAATGCCTATTTTTTAAAAGTTTATATAAGGATAAGACTATGAAAGAATCTTGCACAATCAAAGCAATATATAAATTCTTTGGAAATATATAATGATATATCTTTTTTAAATTATTTTATCAGTTGCTGTATGTTCAAAAAAATGAAATCATTCTTGTCTCCTTCAGCAAACCTTATTTGACACAAAATATAATTATATAAGACACATTTCCCCATAAAAACTTGGCCAAACAAAATAATGTCTAAATATGTAATAAATAAAGAGTGAGCAGGTATTTTATATGAAACAAATTAAAATAATAACAAATCTCCATTTTTTCCCTATATTTTCGCTATTACCACATCCTGTGACTATTGGTTGATTTTTTAAAATTTATTTTGGAAACTGATAAATATTATTTAAAAATATAGATGGTGCTTTGGAAATCTGAATTTTCTTCACTTTCTTTCATATACTTCGAGTCCTGTTGTTTTATTATTATATACTTAGATATTGCTTTTATTTTGTAAGATTCTTTAGAGAAAATGAATGTCATGTAGCTCTTCCTTGTGCACATAAGAGCTTTGAGTAAATAGATCTTGAAAATAAGCAATTAAATTAACTCAATCTTTAGCATCAAATAGATCATATTTTTTGTATATAAATAAATGTTGATATATTAATATAAGAGTGGTCTTTTCTTATGGCATCAAATAATGTTAGTTGCATCTGTTATATATGTTCTTCAGAGATTGTTTGATTTTTTTACTGTATAAAATTGACAAAATATTTAAAAAATATAGGGAACTTTGGAGATTTTGTATCACTTTAGTTTGAGTATATTTAAGTATTTGCTGTTAAAAGCATATATATAATAAAACATGTTTTTGGGATTAACTGTATTTATTAGAATAAAATGTCAACTTTTCAATAAGATAATACTTATCCCCAACTGGATGAAAAAATGTACATGGATATAATATATAGAATTGTTTCATGTGGATGTTATATTACATGTTTGATGAATAGTCTGGTTTACATTTAGCAATCTTTTTTATATTTATTTGTGTTAAGAAACTTTTCCAAATAGTAGGTAATTTTATTGTTTTATCATGTTTATTATTGCAGTTTTTGTTTTTAAAAATTTCTCTAGCTTCTCTAAATACTCTTTGATCATTGTTATTGCATGTGGATATGACTTTGATATTTGGGAAGTCTATGTGATGTCCAGTATGAAATCAGATTATTTGCCAATCACATGATATAATAACTATATAAAACAATTCTATGTATTATATCCATGTAATTATTACTTTACACATTTTTAACACAGTTGAGAATAAGTATTATCAAAATGTTGGTAAGAAATTTATTTTACTCTAATAAATATTATTAATCCTGAAAACATGCTTTATAAAAGATCTTTTACCAGTAAAAACATTTATTTCAATATATATATATATATATTTCTTTGCTTTTATTGGTGCATTTCTTATCTCAACTCCACTATATCACAGCCATTCACTAGCATAGTTATATACATTGTAATGGATAATAGGAACACTAATATCTAACACAAGAGGATGGCATGTAGCTTAAAATATGAGAGTTTAATGGTGAGGATATAAAGGATAAATGCCTACACAGCTGAACCATTATTCGTAGACATTTAAAATTGCCTCTACATCACAGACTGCAAAGATTCTTTGGAAATATCAATTGGCAGCAAACAACAGTAAACAAACACTTAACAATAAACAAAACAAAATTTATTAGCAGTTCAGTACTGTACAAATGTATTTCAATGTTAATTGCCTTTTTTATGTCTTACATACATTGCATTTGATATCTAGAAACTTTAAATATAAATTTTAACAAAAATTTTCCATGATAATCCTATATGGTTCTATTAGATATGAGTTTTATGTTAAGATGTGCAAACATATATATTTCATTTTAGTATTTAAAAAAAGCAATCACAAAGAAGTTTAAATTAACTATAAATGTTCAGACCGTGCTGGCCATTACAAAATTAAACCTATACACTGTGCATTTGATCTCACATCACTTTTAAAAATACAATCATAAAAACCTCTAACCATTCTAAGTACAAAGCAAAATATAATTCATGGGGGAAAATGTCTCTACTCCAAGCAAATCAAAGTCATCTGCAAGTACCTAAAGCAGAAATAATATATATCACAGGGAAGTAAGTAATTATATACTAAATTCAAGTATGGCAGATAAAATATCTAAGATTCATAACTATGAAAGTGCATATATATATATATCTTTATTTTCAAATGTGTATGAATCAAACTGCCTACAAATTTAACCACAATAAAAAATTCTTATTAAATTAGTTATATAGCTACATGCATATCACCTTAGATGCATTTTGACTTATATTAATGACTTTTTTCCTGAATTTCTTTAGAGAGACACTTTTATCATTTTAAAACTAATTATTAATTATTTAAAATAACTAATTCTGTCTTTTATTATTATTATTTTTAAAAAGTTTTTTCTTTAGAAGAATGATCTAAAACTAAATGACAATTGTTTTAAAACTAAATTTTGATTATTAACAATTCTGGAAGTGATTTTAAAACTCTTTAAGAAGAAAAGAAAAAAATTAAAAAAACAAGACTGATTTTTTTAATCTCTCAAATATTTAAAAATATACACTATTTTGCCCAACTAAATTTTTAAAAGAAATCATATTTTTTACTTTTAAAATAGCAATACTTAAAATATATTCAAATCATACAATGATATCAGATACATTGACAAACTCAAGTTTGTTTATATCTAAATAATAAAAGAAGTTAATATAAAAGATAAATACACAAAATCTTCTCAATTAAATTATAAATATAACTTGCTTGTTGCTAACAAAACATTAAAGTTTATCAAGTAGTTCAATTAATAAATAGATTATTTTAAGTCCAAAATATGGATGAGCAAAGATTTTTTTTTATGAAAGTGGAATTGTGTATACATATGTATGTTATCTAATGAGCATGCCAAAAGCTTTTAACAAGCTTTTCAGAATATCCCTATCCTCAGACCAGTTTCTAGCTTTTGTCTTTCCTCATATATACATTTATGAAAAGAGTTTTTTGATGGTTTATTAGTGAAGTCTTTTAATTTACAGGTTTTAAATCTTAATCATAATTGGATTATGTTTTTGTGTAAAGTTGTTATGAAATTTTTTCCTTATGTCTTGAGAAATGCATCTGTTTAACTACATACATAAACATAGTTGGCACAGTGCTGGATCAAATTCAGTAAGCAGAGTTTGACAACATAATGATTATGAGATTTTTGCTGGAGAGAAGTACATTTGTGGTAGCTAGCAATGCATATTGATTTTTTTCAGTTGTTTGTAGAAATTTAGTACTTTTCATGTTAACCAAAAAGAGAAAAGAAAAATATAAAAATTTTTTTTTTGGTGTTGTTTTTTTTTTAAAAACAATTTTATTAAAAAATCAACCCCCCTATTTATTAAAAATTTTTTAAATTAAAAAAACCAAAAATTCTTTAAATTCCCCTGTTTAAAAAAATATTTAATTAATCCAGCCCACATGTTTACACAATTTCTTAATTAAACAAGTCCACATGCTTATAGATGATATTTGGCGATCTGAATCCCTAAAATATGCTTAATTGCCATTTTTGAAACCTGAAACAAAGCTTAAAATAAATTGTTTTTTTCCAGAATTTTAATTAATAATAATACAAAATAAGATTTATTTAAAATACAATTAGTTCAAATAAATTTGTTTCTTTATCTTTTTAAAATTAAAATTAAATTGACTTAATTTGATTTTAGCACAGACTTTTATCAATATGTGCGCACTTATAAAATGCAAATTGATCTAATAAAAAACAGTCCAATTTATAAAACCCAAATTAGATTTATAATTGTTATTTATAGATTAAGATAGATTAAATCCATCTCAATATATACATATATAATTCTCTTGGTACTCTGCCACTATTACTACTACTATAATGTGACAAAACAGGGTTTGTATATATTTTATTGAAATTGAATCGAATATACTTTTAATACTTGTGCATTACAATCATGGCTATTCTACTGAAAAGATCCATTTTTTGCTAATTTGAATACTGCTCAATATTTGGTTCATTATGTATTCATTTTGTGTAATAAACAACACCTCTTTAAACTTGTATTTTCTGTTTATTCTTTCCTTACATGCTATTTTAATAATACTTGGATTAAAACTGTATCCATGTTTTTTCTCATGGCTTAAAGACTGATGTAATCATAGAATAAGAATTTGCTTTTTACACATTAAAGTATATTTTGTTATTTTTGTTTTAGATTAGTCTTTGTCTCCCTACAGTTTAAGTATGAACAGTCCTTTTGGTTGCTTCCTACAGAATAAATGATGTTAGGTCAATGCAGTTTGTATATTTTGTGTCTCCTATTATTAAAGTCTATTTAGATTAATGGGCATTATTATAAATTTGGTATAAGTGATTATTAAGAAAAGGTAATAATTAACATTCAAAACTTCTACATTTCACTAAGCATGCTTTCAGTAGCCTACTGCCACAATTATAGTGCTGTTTTGTTTATCAGTTGAAAATTATGCCTATATGTAATTGTAATTTATTATGTAAACGTGCATTTAAATATTTCATTTTTTCAATAATGAAACACGTGACTTCTTTCTATTAATTGCATTTGGATCCTTTGCAATTAATCATGTCTCTCTATATTTTTATTTTCTATTGTCTCTTTTGGCACATAACCATGCTTACATTAGTAGGTCTGAAAATATGACCCATAGCAAGCCTATAATAAAAAGAGATTGAATTGTAAACAGGGTTTGTGTCAAAAAAGACAATAGAAAACGAAAATATAGGGAGGCATGAACTATTGCAAAGGATCCAAATGTAATTAATAGAAAGAAGTCATGTGTTTTATTATTGAAAAATTGGAATATTTAAATGCCTCATTTACATAATAAATCAAATCTACATATAGGCATAATTTTCAATTATTAAGCAAATATTATCATGATTCTGGCAGTCATCTGTCAAAAGCAGGCTTAGTGCAATGTAAAAATGTTGAATATTAGCTATTACTTTTTCTTAATACTTGATTATAATGAGTTTATAATAAATTATTATAATCAAAGAAAACAGAATTAAATATCATTTAGTATTAATAGGCAATCTAAAAACCACATTAAATTTGCCAGAGCACATCTTTACAAATTTGTTTCCCATGTGTGGTAAATATGGTCAAACAATCAAGCTTTTATTATTTTTTATATTCATTATATTTTTAAATATTTCTTTTAAATTGTTTTATATATTTGGATGTGTGTTATATCATATCCAGTTTTTATTAAATTAGCAACGAAAGTCTCTATATTCTCGATTGAAGATCTGCCATTATTATAAATAATATTAAAACATCGCAACAGAAAATAAAAATAAACTATAACTAAATAAACCAAATATACATTTAACATGTAAATGTCATAATTATCATTATCAAACAAGTAAATAAGAACTAAAAAATATACTTTTCCATTATTAATTGAGCAGTAAACCAAGCCTCTTTAATCTTTCATTTTCTATCATCTTTTTCCTTATACAATATTTCAACAATACCGGGATCAAAATCATGCCCATATTACTTCTCATGATTATAAAACACAGACACTTTATTAAATGAGTTTTAACTTTTTTATACATTAATGACTGCTGCATCTTTCTGGTGCTCAAATTTGCTTTCGTTTCATCATATAACAAAAATTCGAATGATTGCACACCACTACATACACATACCCTTATACACAACATTAGATCAGTCCAATTTATTATTTTATCCTGATATTATTTATTAATTTATTCAAATTAATGGGTGTTCTAAATCTAACACTGAACTTATCTGAACAGATCTTTACAATTTTATTTCCAACATGGAGGTACAAATGGCAGTATTGTTCATTTTTTATCATTTCTAACTTTTTCATCCCCAAGCATAACATTTCTTTCAAAACTGAATATATTTACTTATATCAGTTGCATTAAAACCTAATTTTATCATATCAGAAATATATATTTCCAAATTCTCAACTTTGTCGGATTCAAATTTAGATAGTTATTTTGATTCAAAAAAACTATCAAATCCACAAATTTACATACTCTTGAGATTTCATACTGACACACCTTCTAATATTAAAAGGTTTAATAGTCATCTTATAGTGCTAAAAATTAAAGTTTCACTTTATTTTCAAATCCATGTAGCAAATTTCTTCATCTCTTTCAGGCCATAATATATTTAATTCATCAAACATGTAATTAATAATGTCCTGTGGTGCACATACAAAAATAATCCACATAACACACATGTATATAGTTTTTATATCCATCTAATATCAAAATGATTATACTATTTTCTTTGAAAGATAAAGGATATACTACAAACAAATGTACATAGACAAACCCATTGGCTAAGTTTTTATCATTTCATATACATTACCCCTAAAAGCAGCTACAATATCATTAACAATCCAGGTTAAAACATCATAGATAAATTCTAACTTTTTATTTATTTACACTCTTAATAACTAATAAAACATTAATAATTTTAATAGATTCTTTCCTATTAACAGATGGATATAATTCAGTAATATTCAATGAAGCCATTCTATATTCATTTAATATATCCACTTTCTTAATAATATTTACAAATTCAAATGAAGATTTAATTGTACCAAAACTCAATTCTTCTTTTAACATATGACCACATATTTCAAGGCTTCATAATAATATGCACCACCAAAGTCAATTGTAACTATTAAAGGTTAAATGTTCTTTGTGCATTTTAATAATGGCAAACAATCTTGGCAAAATAGCACTTGATGGAAATATATGAATATACTATTTTCTTTCATATAATTTACACAACACATTTTATGAATTTATTCTAATTAGGTTTAATATTATAATTTTTCTATTTATTAAATGTTAATGAAGTAATTTGTGCTGACATTTTCTCTTCCAACAGGCTATTATCCAATAAAACAAAATGATATCCTTTATCCTTTTTCATTACTCCATTTTTATTTATTACTTTTTTAAATGCTTTAACACTCTTCAATCAAGATGAACAATTGATCCACTTCAAAACCAGCTTCCAGAACACTAGTCATTTTATCAAATAACTTATCTTTCTTCTGTCCTTCTTTGTAAGCAACTTCCAATTTAACTATCCCAAAAACTAGGATCAAACCACCCTGCTCCCACATATGTAGTCCCAAAATTAAGACTAGACATATGTCATATTGAAATTTTAAAGATTCACAAAATTATTATCCATTAGCTTAATCACCAAAGAATCTAATTTATTGCAAAATTTTTTCTTTAATTCATTTTCCAACTTATTACATCTATTTAATTATATTTCAGAAAGCATTCAGCTTCTTTAATCATATTTACCACTCAATGAAAAATGTCATGTTTGACTTTCTTTTAATGCCTTTCATAATTCATTTTCATTAAATTTCTTTACATCTGCTCAATAATATAATCATAACCTTGCACAGAATTATTAATTTTCACATCACAAAAATTTGGAAAAATACTGTAATAAAGTGCACTTTTAAAAAAAGTTTAGCCTTGCCAAAAGTGTTTACAATGTTTTTTCTTCATTTAAATGCTGTTTTAAAATGCCAGGTATTATTTTCCACATTATTATAATATGTAATAGATTGAATCTCTGCCATTGTTATAAATAATATTAAAACAATGCAACAGAGAATAAAAATAAAATATAATAAAATAAACCAAGTATATTTTCAATGCTTAAGCATCATAATCATGATTGTCAAACAAATAAACAAAAAAAAAAATCTGGTACTTGTCAGTTTTCAAGTAAACCAATATGGTAGACTAAATTTTTGATAAATGTAGAGTTTCAAGGACTTATAATCTACCCAAGATATGTTAGTTGTTAAATTAAAATAAAATCAATAAATCATTTGTTAAATTTGAAGAAAAAAAAACCCAATAAATTTCAGATAAATTTCATTAACAACTTTATTTCATTTTTTTTACTTATATTATTATAACATGGGAAGTGATGAGAAGCTCTTAATTACTGTTGTAGTTTGGTTCAATTCAACTGTTCTTTTTTATCAGCAGTTTTTTTGGTAAATTGTCATAATGCTAAAAATTTGTGACCTCCCTTTCACAGAATGTAATGCAGTGGACTATTTCCACGGGTACGGGATTTTGCCCTCCTGAAAAGTGTGCATTAATGGTCACAATATGATTGCATGCCATGAACATGAATAAAGTGTAAAAATTGTATTTATAATTTTTTCATTTTTTTATTAATAAGTTAATCCCCCCCTCCAAAAAAAGAAAACAAACTGTAAATATTGTAAGTTATTTTTATCCAATGATTTCTTTTTTTAAAATAACAGTAATAAAAAATAAAATGTGAAAATTAAATATGAGGTTTTTTAGGATGAATTTTTTGTAAACAAATTTGGGGCCTCTGAAACTGTAGATTTATCAAAACGACAGGCTGCCATCTTGGTTTTCTTGAAAAGTCACAAGTACTGAAATTTCAGTATTTTTTCATTAAAAATTTAAAATGCCCATTTTTTTTTTTACTAACTTGAATGCTATTAATTCTCTGATTTATTAGATGTTCATTTTGCACAATAAACCAAGCCTCTTTAATCTTTGCCATCATTCCTTTTCTCACACATTATCTTAACAATATCAGGATCAAAAACATTCCCATATTCCTTCTACCACATGCATTTTTAAAATCAATTTTAGTTTTTATATACATTAATGAATGCTGTGCCATTCTCATTCTCAAATTTGATTTTGTTTCACCATAATATATATAAGACAAATTGATTGATTGTTTTTCAGAACATTTGGCTGTTTCAATTTATTTATTTTTCCTTGATATTATTAATTAACCATGATTATGACAATTACACACTATCAAAAGTATACCTGGTTTATTTAGTTATATTTTATTTTTCTCTGTTGCACATATATATATATATCATTAGATCAATCTTAATATCTATATTGTAAAAATTGGAAGAATTCAACTTTACAGTCAATTATAATATTAGTATATATATGTTAAAGAAATGCATATGCAGATTTGGTACTATAAGAAAGCAGAGATTTTTTTTGATTATGCATAAAGTTTAAATTATTTATTAGTAAAAGAAGATGGATATTTTATTTGTTTGCTGTATATATATTTCTTTATAAGAGTGATTATTTAATATATATATATCTCATGATTTTTTTCAAGATTGTAGTAGAAAATCTTGTAATCATTTGATTTTGTTGTATGCTTTCTTTCATTGCTATTATTATTTTCTTATTTCCCCACACTTTTGTGGTATACATTTGTTATAATTGTAGATTTGGCAATGATAATGATATACAGAGTAAATAAACAAACTATATAAAAATCATTTTAGAAATATTGATCATTATAATAAATAAAAATATAATTTGTTCATTAAAAAAAGAGTTATGATTTAGATATCTATATTTTGTCATTTACTTATATATTTTTTTAACAATTGTAAAATATTAAAAAAGAAAGTTTTTTAAAAAATTTAGTTATATTAACAATAGATTTTAGATAGTTATTGTCTCATGAAAGTGTAATCTGAGATGCCATAGAGACTAATGATGCAACAAAGGAAGAAAAGATTATGTTTGCAATTTTTATTATTATTGAAAATTGCTTTGGCTGGAACAAGGTCATAACAAAGTTGGTTATCACTCATTTTTTTCTTTCTGCCTAAATTTTAATTAATGGAACATTCTCCTCATTAAGTAGCACTAAATAATGATTGGCTAGGATAGACTTACTAAATGGGGCATTTGATTCCCTTTGCATCATCTCTATCCAATTAATTACTATCTGAAAAAAATTATCAACAAGCTTGCACATGAAAGGAGGAATATATTATTTTAAAAATTAATTGCTATACCTGTCCTGAAGATAAAGATGAGAATTTAATGCTGAAAATGTCCAAAAGAATTCTACTGCTTCTGTTGGTTTATTTTGCACTTGACAAGTAGAAAGGATGCCTCAAGAAAATCAAATTACATTATTCATAAAATTCAAGTGTTCATCAACTAAAAATAAGCTGCCATATTAATCTTAGTCAAGAAAGATTAAACCTAAACTCTTACAATAATTGTCAATTTTGAAAAATAAAGATAAAAAAAAGTCAATCAAAATAATTAAGCTTTAAAAAAGTTTAAAGTGTACATGTTTGTTTTTTGTTTCTTTTTTTAGTTATCATGACAATCCAACAATCCAGATATTCTTTAATTTTTTTGTCTGTTTTGCTTTAATATATACATATATATTATAATGGTTGGAATGAATAATTTGGTCTTATCGTATCTGCCGTACAGGATGCCACCAGGCTATTTGAACCTGGAAAATTTATATAGTAGGCAGATATGTACCGTTAAGATTCCACTTTATTTTATATTTGACCATTAGCCCCAGTCACTAGCTCATGAAGCAGCTGAGATAATATACACTTTCTTATTAAAATATATTTTCAATATTAAAAAAAAAATTAAAGAAGCCACTGCCAGTAATAACACACACAAAAATTTATTAAACATATATAAAGTTTAGAATTATTTTAGTATAACTTTAATTTTTTTTTTTATAAAACATTATAACTTTACTTTAGATTTTAGTTTACAATTTAACTTTTTATTTTAGAAGTTCGCACAGACAAATTTAATATTTTATTAGTGTCGAGTATGAATAGACTACATGGATTGCATTTGAAAAAAAAAATTCCATCCCTTATTTAACCTTAGGACAAAAGTTCACAGTCAAATCAATGCCAATCTATCTGATATATCGATGTATTCAATGCAGCATGAATACGACAGCACAATACCATACTGTCAGGAATGCACATCTGAACAGCATGATTATAGAGAAGAAATTGTCTCTCGTCTAGTACAGGAATGTTACATCTGTCTGGCAAAAAGAAC
This sequence comes from Epiperipatus broadwayi, assembly GCA_028023455.1. Classification (NCBI taxonomy): domain Eukaryota; kingdom Metazoa; phylum Onychophora; class Udeonychophora; order Euonychophora; family Peripatidae; genus Epiperipatus; species Epiperipatus broadwayi. The sequence continues at coordinate 5,751,373 of JAQFVV010000041.1, read as the reverse complement.
AATAAAAAAACTCAATAGGAAGGGATTGCGGTCCTTTTTGCTCTCTTACTATCCCATTCCATAGGATAGAGGGGTGATCCAAAGAGCAGGGAATATGTCTTCTTCCAATGGTCAGTACGAAATGGGACTTATTTTGCCCAGGTGCAGTGTATAATGTGATCCTGCACATGGTGGATCTTCATACTACATTTATTAATTACACCAATATATCCAATTAATTAACCCAATTTAACTATGAAACAAATAACCTGAGATTTACCCTCCCTTAAACTAACATAACTTTACGAATCTATGCAGCCATTCATGCCTGACTTAAATTTAACATGATTTAATTAAAAGTTAAGCTCAATAGAAAAAAAATCATAATAATAACTTAAAAGAACAGAAAAAATAAATTAATGGAAATGATTTAAAAAAAAAAAATACATTCAATAAAAATAATTAATAAATAATTTAGTCTGATAGGAAATTCTATTTCTATTTAAATATTGAAAAATTTAGAATTGAGAGTTTTTACTGTTTTCAAATACTGGAAAGTTTTAAAATTAATGTTCATTAGTTATATATATATATATATATATATATATATATATATATTTAAATATGTAAGAACTATAATATAATATATATTAGTTATATATATATATAGTTCTTACGGTTTTAAAATGTTCATCCTCAACAGTTGCTTGCCATTTGGGATCCAGTGTTAATTGCCCAAATGCTGTTAGCCATTTTATTGATTCATCCAAAGGGTATTTATTTCCAGGCCCTGATAACCTGTGGTCCTTAATATAGGAAAACGATGTCATTTCTTTTTTTTTTATAAAAAAACTGAAGGAATTGAAAGTGTGTCTTTCAATCCATTATCCTACAACTCTCTCCAACTTAACACATATCACACCTCTCTCTATCACATCTCTATCTTTTCTTTTTTTTATTTCCAAACTTTTCCTTTTATATTAAACTTTCAGATCGAGTGGACATTACATCACGATGATGATGATCCTTTTGTTGAGGTCCATTTCCTGAGGGATTTCTTTTATCAGCTATTCTACTCCCATTGTTTTTTCCCTTCTATCTGATCGTTAATTATACATTTTGAGATGCCCAAGGGCTAGTTTACTTTAACTAATTGAAAATAATCATTTCCATTTTACACAATAGCATTAATTAAATTTGTACATTCTTTTTAACGATATATTTTTATTTTTAAATATTTAAAGTTTTTATTCTGACAATTTGGTTTTAAAGTACTTTCTTTTTTAATAGTTTTCTTTTAATAATTTTTCATTTGTGCAATTTTATATATATAAAGCTTAGATGACTTTTAATTTTCAATTTTTAATTTAAAAAAAAACAACAAATTTTTATTTGTGAACTTTATTTTTAATTTGTAATTTTACTTATTATAATAATGTAATGGCATGTAAGCCCGTTACAATATATATGCATTGTACATAATGAATGCTTCACACAAATTTTATTAGTGTTTGTTCTCAATGAAGATCATTTATATATACATAAATGTATTGATATTATTATCATTAATGAAATTTATTTAACTTCTTTTAACAAATAATTTGTAACTATAATCACACTATGCATTTTGATGAGTAGTTTGTTATATTAATGCTTTATATATATATATATATATATATATATATATATATATATATACACAAAATATATATATATATATATATATATATATACACAGAAATCCCTTTATAATTTATGAGAGTTCATTATCTGAAGATATTTATTAAGGTTATTATAATTAGTAATAAAATCTCTCATTAAATTCTAAAAATGAACATGTTATAGAGGAATATATCAATTGATTTGGCCATGATTTAGGATGCCCTGTAACATAGAAGGAATCAGTTTAAGACATCTGCATTTGGCACTTCAAGAGAAAGAAGTGTACTTTAGGAAATACATGTTTAACATATAAGAAGAAGAAGAAGATTATTATTATTATTATTATTATTATTAGTATTATTATTATTATTATTATTATTATTATTATTATTATTATTATTATTATTATTATTATTATTATTATTATTATTATTATTATTATTATTATTATTATTATTATTATTATTATTATTATTATTATTATTATTATTATTATTATTATTATTATTATTATTATTATTATTATTATGTTTCAAAAAGGGGGAACTTTATTCAATCTAGAAAACAGGTTACATTAATAATTTTTATATACATGCATTTACACTGATATTTCCGAGGATTGTATATATTGTGTTTAAGTTCTTTCCAAGTTCTTACATATATATACCGGGTGAGTGATGGATTGTTTATCCTAAGTTATCATTTATTGATTCATGGATTTTTTTCTGTCCATTCTCTTGTTTTCTTTTTAAGTCTATTATTGAGGAAAGGCAGAACTATTAGAGATTTGACTGTTGTTTTACAAGTGACCAAGTAGCCGTGAAAATGTCTGGGTGTGCTATTTTATTGTCTCTGGTTTTTAATTGTGCTAACTTGTGAAAAGTTGATGGATGCTGCCTTGTATTGTTGCCAAAAGCAAATGTGCATCGCGTGCACCAAAATGCATAAAGTACGAAGGTTGCTGCTTGGATTGTTGGGGTGGATGTTCTGCAGAATGGACTGATAATATCTTGCAGGGAGATGTTTGGTTTTCTGTATATATTTTTTATTTCATGCCAAATATTGTTTAATGCTGGGCAGTTGTAAAACAGATGTTGTTGAGTTTCTTCTGCTTGGTGGCATAGCGTGCAGAAGGGGTCTATTTTTGTATATAATCGTCTGTATCTTAAGAAATATGATATTGGCAAAGCATATAGATTTAGTTTCAGGAGGAAATCAAAGAATTTGGGCTCCAAGGACCATTTTTTAATTTTTTTAAGCAACTGGTAGTTTATTCTGAGCATCTGTGTTGAAATATCTGATGTATATCCCGGGTATATCATTGCATATATCTGCCAATATGAATATTTTGTTGTTGTTTGCAGTGATATTTGAGTATGTGTGATTCTGAACTGGTTTATAACTGATGATAGATAGCAATGTGAAGGTGGAGGTTTGTCTGTGGGTATTATTTGTATTAGATACTGAAGTTCTGGGAAATGTCTGAGGGTGGCTATTATCAGGTTTGCGGTCTTTTGTATTCAAAAAATATCTATGTTACGCAGCCCCAAACCATTGCGTATTGCTGGTCGACTAAGCTGTTCTGCAGATATTGACACTGTCTTTCTATTCCATAGAAGCTTATTGCAATATGAAGAGATTTTTGATGTAAAGGCTTTTGAGAATTGAATTATGGGAGAATAATAGATAATCTTGGTGATTACCAGCTGATTGAACAATTGTACTTTAGCATATATTGAGAAGTATGCTTTTGATAGTGAGGCAGTGATCCATTCTGCTTCATCTTTTAACTTGTTCTGGATTTTTTGCCTCATTGTGTTTGTTCCCATGCAGAAAAAAAAGCCAAGGAAAGGAGATGGTTTGCCTTGGAAAATTTGCATGCATGGCTTACTGATGTATAGAGCCCAAGCAGCAGTCTTGTTTTGATTAAAGTTTAGATGGTGTGTTGCTTGAAAGTCTTGCAGTATTTTCTGTAGTATTGGTATCTGTTTTCTTGATGGTAGGAAGACTGTGATGTCATCCATATATGGAATGCAGGCTATATGTTGTGATGTGCCTGGTATCTGGATGCCTTTGATACTCTGTTGAATTTTGAGTATGAGTGGGTTGATGTAAAAAGTAAATAGCAGTGAGCTTAGTGGTGAGCCTTGGGATATGGATTGTGTGGGAATGAATGATGGGGAATTTTTGCCAATGGGGAATTTTTGCCATTGAGTGTGATATGTATTTCTCTGCTAAGTAGTAGGTTTGTGAGCAGGTATAGATGAGTTCATGGAATTGTGGTGTCAGGTAGCATATTGATTAATGTATTGATGTCGACCGAATCAAAAGCCGCTTCTATATCAAGTTGAACTGCAATTAGTGCATACTTCTTTCTGTCTCATACTGACTTTATAACTGTTTTGAATATCATTGCAGCCTGTGCAGTTGATGAAACTGGCTGTGTAAAATTAGTGTTAGAATATGTGGCTCTAGGCTGTCTTTGAGTACTTTTTCAATTATTTTAATTGTAAGTGGCCCCATTGAGATTGGTCATAGGTTAGATAGTGTTGATACATGGACTTTTTTCTTGTTGAAGGGGACTATTGCTATTGGATATAAACCTTGAATGTCATGCAACTTCTGTGATAGATGATTTGCAAGGTCACATAAATATTGGCTAGTGAACTGACTGAAATGTGCAAGGACAAATTTGGGGATTTCATGTGCTCCTGGGTGACATGCATTAGGTACTGTTGCCAGTTTAGTAGCAAATTCTGTGATGTTATATGGAGTATTTGTTTCTGGTTTTCCAAAGACATTAGGATTATATTTGACTGAGTGGTATGCTTGCAGCTTTTGTTTGAAATGCTGATAGATTGGTTTTAACATATTATTTCCTGCGTATGTGTGCCCCTGCTCTGTGAGTGCCATTGGCACTCTGACAGTGTATGGGTAGCCCAAGGCCCAGCGAATGTATTTTCTTGTCCATGTGTGTTGTTGGCTGAGGCAGACTTTACTCTTTTTTATTGCTAGGTAGTTTTTCAGGTGGTTACAGATGTTATTGTATGTTTGTGTAAGTCTGTGTATATGTTGTTGACTGGTGTGTGTTGGGTTTATCATTGTAATTCGTTTTATGTATTTCATCAGCCAGTGCTAGCAGTCTTGAGGGTGGGGGGGATTTGTGTGTAATGTGATCTATATTAAATGATAAAATGTTTATGAATGCTAAGTATCTTTGAATGGGGTTAAGTTGCATATTTCTGATTTTGTGAAGCATTATATATGTTTCTGAAAAAATAAATTATGGGGTAGAAGTTGGAAGTAGAATTCTGATTGTTTTACCATGTGTAAGTGCAGTTGTTTGAATTCCTGTCAGATTAATTAGTATGGTTTGTGCAGAGTGATCAGAGAAGGGAGATGGGTTGATGTTTAGGCTGATTTGATGGTGTAACATAGGTGAATAAAAGCACAGATCAATTCTTGATGTATGACGTCCATTGTGAAAGGTAACTGCTTCATTTGACAGAAAACCCTCTGCACTCATAAGTGGAATTGATATTTGATGCAGCCACTTTAAAATGAACTCTTGATATTTCATGTTGAAATCCCTAATTAGTATGGTTGGATGTGAATTAGAGCCCAGTAAGGAGTTTATATTTAATATATTTGAGACAATTGTAGGGCTTGGTGGAATATACACAAATATAATGTTTAGTGTGATGATTTGATGACTAAAAGTTACTATTAGTAAATTTGCATATATATATTGAACCGTGTTCGAATATGTGGACTCGAAACACCGGTCTCTTAGGCAGAGAAGAACATACTCGGAGAGTATGTATGCCCAAACGATAGCTATAAAGTATATTACTAGCATTACATTTCCAGGACATAGCTTCATTCTCGGCTGTTAAGTTCAACACCACGTCCAAAGCACTTTTATTTGTGTTTAATCACAAGCGCCAGCTGTCTAGTCTAAAACAAATCGACAGCACACTTTGAACAGTGGCCACTAACTTAACGCCTAAATCCACGACTAGCTCAGCTATTTGTAATCACTAATAGATTATACTTAATTAGTGATTAAAAGAATTAATAAAAGAATTTGTTAAAAAGAATTGATAAAAAGAATTGACCGACAAATATAGTTTAATTTTAAAGATAATTTATTAACTAACATTTATTTACTAAATTTAAACATTTTATAATTCTAATAAAACACACGCATATTTTAAATTAACATTTCTAAATAGTTTAAACATTCCTATAGATTTAATAACAAAACACTCTAATTTAACTAATAAATATTCATATAATGACCACGCACATATTAACTCATGTACACACATAATAATGATAATAAAGGACTACATAGCATTTGAAATTTAATCACACACATCAATAGTTCATTTATGTATGATATAGAGTTCATATAATTAGACTCTTGAAAGATTCGTACAAATTAAAGCAATGCAATGGCTATTACAGTATAAACGAAATAAGCAAATGTTTTACCTAGGCATTTTTGAATGTTGATGTAGAATTTTGTTCTTTGGAGGCTGCTTTCGGTGAGGATATTTCCATTATAAATGCTTACCAGCCAGCTGGGATTTTTCCTTGACGAGTTTCCTTATTTTCACGATTATTACTATTGGAGACAATTAGATACGGACAGAGATTTTCTACGATGTTAAGCTGACATTATTTCACGGGCAGATCTGCTGTTTTCTAGGACATCTGGGCTGGAGGTGAACGTGCATTCCAAAATATTCTCAGCACTGCATTTTGTTTCTTAACTGACTCAATTAATTTCCGAACTGCACTCACTCAATAACTTTGTGAACTGATTCACTGTCCGATAAAAAAGTCTATTTATATCTGCAACGTGTTGTCGAAATATTTCCGGTGATAATCATTTGATAAACGTGTTGTTTTGGAAGATTGCTTAATTAGTAATAGCCATGCAATAAAACATGTTGTTTTATTTTATTAATAGCCATTGCCGTGTTTTTAATGATAATCTTCTTTTATTTTGCATACATTTTATTTATTTACAAATCGCACATATATACGCACATATATTTTTAATACAATTTACTATTTAGTTTTAACATTATTTTTTCTTGAATGAAAAGAGATTGGTATGTTTTTCTTTAAAACCAAAGATTATTTTAATAATATAATTTTAGATAAAATTATGTGTTCCTATATCAATATAGGTACAATATATATGATTTTGAATGAGTCAAATGGACAACTTTGTGTTATGAGCAGTCCAGTACCTCCTGAGGGAGATGATGTGTCTCTAGAGCATGCACAGTAGCCTTCTCTGCTTAGATGTACTGTGGGGTCAATTTGTGAGCCACTATATATTTCAGTTTCTAGAAGTCCTAGTATATGAGGTTGTGTAATCTTTATCCATTGTTGTAGATTATGTATTTTGTTGACTGAGTTGAGCCCTCTGATATTAAATGCTGTTATTTTTAGCTTCATTATCGTGATTGGCTGCAAGTTGGTTTCACAGTGTGTTGAAGTTTGCGTGAAGCTTTTGCATATTCTCTAGTGTTTTGTGAGCAGTTATTAGTGGTTTGATTACTATCCAGCTTCATAGGTATTAAGTTTTCTGCCAAGTGTTCAATCATTTCTGTTAGAGTATTGTTTTCATCTGTTTTGGCTCTTTTTGATTTATTTCTCCTTGGCCAACCAGATTTTTGGATTTCTGTTGGTGTTGTTTCTATGGGAGGAAGGCATGGAGTTAGTGACTCTAGAATATCTGTAGATGTTTTGTTTATAATTATATGTGTCATGCTTGTTTTTGGGGAGTTGTATGTATCATTTGATATGTTTGGATTTGAGTCTGACGTGTTACTGATTGATATGCCTGGTGTTTGTGATATTTCAGGTATGATTTGTGCTTGATTTTGATCTGTTTGATCAGTGCTTTCATTTAATTTATTCGAGCTATCTGTTGTAGTTTCAAGTATATTGGTGTTTGTACTGTAATTGTTTTCATATTGACTATTTGAGTTGCTGGTGTCATCTTGTGTATTGTTGCTTTCTTCATGTTGGGATTGGATGTGCTGATTATTTGGTGTCTGGCCCTGTATGAGTTGGCTATCCATGCACTGTGTGGCTAGGTGACCATGCTTGCCACAGGCATAGCATTGTGGTTTTAAACCTCTTATATATAGGTTCAGCATGCCTTCCTGATCTGCAATTTGTGTTGGTATAGATTCTGGTTTAATGTCTTTGTGTAATTTTAACTTAAAATCATAGCTATTGTTGTATATTGGTATTGGTGTGTCTTTGAGGTATATTGGTTGAAATGCTATAACCTTGCCAAATGGATCCATCATTTTTTGAAAGTCTTGTTTCGTGCATCCAAAATATGTATTTTTTATTATTCCTGTAATTTGGTTCTGTCATAGCTATTGCTGTATATTGGTATTGGTGTGTCTTTGAGGTATATTGGTTGAAATGCTATAACCTTGCCAAATGGATCCATCATTTTTTGAAAGTCTTGTTTTGTGCATCCAAAATATGTATTTTTTATTATTTCTGTAATTTGGTTCTGTCGATCTTGATTGACTATAACAATCGTGTAATTGTTTAATGTTTTAATTTGGTTTAGAAATCAGTTCTTTTGGTTACTGTGAAGAAATCTGATTGTGAGGTATCTGGGATTTCGATGATCTACGATTCTTACGATCATTTCCCACAGTTCGTTTTCAGTTATTGCTTGATATAATAACGTGCGTGGAAACCGATATAGTGATATATTTGCATCTGTGACAGATATTACTATTGAGTTTGGTGAAAAAAATCTTTTGAACGATGTATAGAGTCCCTGTGGAATCGTGTTGTTAAAGTGTTCATTAATTCTTTCTAGCATATTATCGGTCCAGTGTGCAAGGGGAGGGTCTTGGTTTACCTGTATCTTTAAATCTAACTGTTTTATATCGTTCAGATTTGTTTTTTTAAATCGCAGAACTATTTTATTATTTATTGTAGTCACGAAATTCTTTGAACTTGTTGCTTGCATGTTAGTTTTTGCGATTGTGGTGTACGATTTGATGGTTTCTAAATTTTTACGCACTTCAGTGGCCGTATTGACACCAAATGCTCGATCATGCATAGCTGTGGCCTCCTTTTTTTTTTTATAAACACAAAAAAATTTTTGGTAACGTAAGGGTTTTTTATGATATTCTTGAGCTAGTTTATGATTTTCATTAATTATAGTTTCAAAAAGATTTATTTTTATTTTGTGAAATTGGTTTGATTTTAAATTGCGGTGTTATATTAGATTTTTTGGCGTTTGAAACCCAACTACTTTAATATTACTTACCGGCACTATCAGGATTTTCTGCGGTATATTATTATTATTATTATTATTATTATTATTATTATTATTATTATTATTATTATTATTATTATTATTATTATTATTATTATTATTATTATTATTATTATTATTATTATTATTATTATTATTATTATTATTATTATTATTATTATTATTATTATTATTATTATTATTATTATTATTATTATTATTATTATTATTATTATTATTATTATTATTATTATTATTATTATTATTATTATTATTATTATTATTATTATTATTATTATTATTATTATTATTATTCGTTTCAAAGCAAAACTTTATTGAGTCTAAAAAGTTACAGTCACATATAGTACTATATTGGTTTGTTACAAATTTAAAACAAATTACAACAAAATTTCAGTATGTAAGTCTTCATCAATTCTGCATACTTTCTTTCTTGTTTTTAAATTTGGTCTTCTATTTAGTTCAGTTTATGCTTGCATCTTTTTGAAGTTGGAAAAAAAGCTGATGTTGAAAATGTCATCATCTATCATATTAGACTTTATATTTTATAGACTGGATCTTTGTTTCAAGTGTGACCGTGTGGCTGCAAACACATCTGGTTGAGCTAGGATGCTGTCTCTTTTTCTGAAGTTCTAGTTTTATTGAATATGTTGCTGGGTGGCGTCGAGGGTTATTAGCAAGTGTGAAAGTGCATCTGGTACACCAGTAGGCATAAAGGCTATATGTTGCTGCACGAATAGCAGGGATGTTGCCTTTTTTAAATGTATTTATTATTTCAAATGAAATGATAGCCTTTCTGTATGTGGTAAACATTGTGTGTATTGTTTCTAGTGCATTGCAGGAATGAAGAAAATGATCTTGTGTCTCTTCTTCTCTATGACATAGCCCACACATGGGGTCTATATTTGTGTAGAATCTACAAAATCTGAGGAAATGTGTTGTGGGTAGAGCATTAAGATTAAGCTTAAGTAGAAAATCAAATAATTTTGGTTCTAATGACCATTTTCTGAATTGTTGCAGTAGTTGCCTGTTGTCTATCCCAAGAACTGATGGATGTAGATTAGGTGTCTGGTTTGGGTTTAGTATATTATAAATGTCCCAGTATGTATACTTGTTGTCATTATTGAGTGCTATTTTGTTGTATATTGGCTTGAGTTCTTCAATCAGTGTGGATAGATATCCATATGGAGGGGGTGGTCTGTCTGTGGGTATTATACTAATTACACACTCCAGGTCTGGAAATCTTTTTATGGTTGCTGTTATTAGATTTACTGATTTCTGTGTGTAAAAAACATTGATTGTATGGAGTCCAAGTCCATTGCTATGTGGTGGTCTGCTCAGATTTTTTAAAGAGATTGCCACTGTCTTTCTCTTCCATATTAGTTTGTTACAGATTGATGAGATTTTGGATATGAATGCTTTTGCAAATTTGATTATAGGTGTGTAGTAGGTAATTTTTGTTATTATAAGTTGATTAAATAGTGCTACCTTTGCATATATTGACGGGTATGATTTTTCAAGTGAGGTTGTGATTTTTTCAGCATCTTTTTTTAATTTCTTTTGAATTTTTTGCCTCATTCCGTTAGTTCCAAGGTAGAATGGGAAACCAAGGAAAGCAGATGGTTTACCATTAAACATCTCTGTACAGTGCTTGCCTGTGTATATTGACCATGCAGCAGTTTTATTTGTGTTAATTTTTAAATTAAAATTTGAGGTATAATTCTTGATTATCTCTTGTAATATGGGGAGGTTCTTTTTAGAGGGGAGGAAAATGGTTACATCATCCATGTATGCTATGCATGATATATTTAAAGCAGTGTTTGGTATTTGAATGCCTTTTATTTTTTTCTGTATCTCTATTAATAGAGGATTTATATATATTGTAAAGAGCAAGGCACTGAGGGGGGATCCTTGTGGGATGGATTGACTCGGTCTGAAGGTTGGTGAATTTTTCCCATTCAATGTAATGTGAATTTCATGGCTGTGTAGAAGATTGGCTATTATATATAGTAGGGATGGAGGTATTGTTGTTTTTTTCAGCACATCTAATAATTTGGCTATAGGCACTGAGTCAAATGCTGCCTCAATGTTTAGTTGAACTATAATTGGTGCATATTTCTTTATTTTTTTTACTACTTCAATTATTGTTTTGTACATTAAGGCACCCTGGCCAATGGATGATCCTTTTTTGGCATATTGTGCTGATGATAACACAGGGAGTATATGTTGTTCTATTTTCTCCTTTATTACTCTTTCAAGAATTTTTATTCCTAAAGGTCCCATTGAAATTGGTCGTAGATTAGATAAAGATGATATTGTTGTTGGTTTTTTGTTAAATGAAACCATTGCAATTGGGTATAGACGTTGTATGTTGTAAATTTTTTGGGATATGTAATTGGCTAAATCACACAGGTATTTGGCTGTGAAGTGACTAAGATGTTTGAACACAAATTTTGGAATTCCTTGTGGTCCTGGGTGACATGTGTTTGTTATTGTTGCAAGTTGAAATACAATGTCAGTTGTTTTTATTGGTGTGTCTGTTTCAGGGTCTCCAAATATGTCTTCATTTGGTATGTACACTCTTTGTTTTTGCAGTTTTTTTTTAAAGTGGTGATATATTGGGTTTATCATGTTGTGTCCAGCTGTTATAGAGCCATCTATTTCAAGTGCCATAGGCACTCTGACTGTGGATGGGTATCCCAGTGCCCACCGCATGTATGCTCTGGTCCAAGTGTGTTGTTGGGTAAGGTATATTTTTTTTCTTTTTTATTGCTACATATTGCTTTAGTGTGTTGCATGTATTGTTGTACATTTCTGTAAGTTTTTTTTATTTGTGTTTGATTATCTGTAGTTGGTCTGGAAATGATTATTCTTTTATGTAGTTCATCTGCCAAAGCTAATAATCTGGTGGGGGGTGTTGAATTGCAGGTAATATGATTGATGTTGAAAGAAAGTATATTGGTGAATGCTATATACTTTTGTACTGGATCGAGTGACATGTTTTGAAGTTTTTGGAGCATTATATATGTTTCTGAATATAGGAATTCAGTTGTTTGTGCTGGAAGAAGTATTCGCATAGTCTTTTGAAGGGCTATTGTTGTATTCTGTATTTTTGTTAGGTCGAGGGTGATGAACTGGGCAGCATGATCTGAGATTATAGATGGACAGAGTTCAAGATTAAAATAATGATGTAACATTGGTGAGTAAAAACACAAATCAATAAGTGACTTATATCTATTGTTATTAAAAGATATTGAGTTTAATGGGAGAAAACCTTCAGCACTCATAAGTGGGATTGTTATTTGATGGATCCATTTGGTGACAAAAGTTTGGTAGGTCATGTTGAAATCTCCTAGGAGTATTATGGGATTTGGTGTTGCTGTAAGCATTGAATTTATTGTTGCTATTATTCTGGAGATGATGACAGGGCCTGGTGGTATATAGACAAATACTAGGTTAAGTGTGATATTTTTATGATGGAGTGTTATTATGATAAGATTAGAGTCAATATATATAATTTTAAAAGAATCAAAAGGGCAGTTGTGGGATATAATTATACCTGTGCCACCTGATGGTGATGATGATTGCCTTGAGCAGACACAAAACCCTTGGCTGACTAAATATTTTGAAAGATCAATTTGAGAGCCACTGTATATTTTTGTTTCCAATAGCCCCAGTATGTGTGCTTGTGTTGTATGTAATCATTTTTTGAGTTCAAAGAGTTTTTTGATGACATTTAAGCCTCTAATGTTTAGAGATCCAATTTTTATCTTCATGTTACAGGATAATCTTATAATAGGGTATTGATTTTTATTGATTTTTTAATTCTAAATTTTTGTTTATATTGCAGTGTATGGATGCTGATACATATTTAAGACTTGGTAGGGTTTATTATCAGTTTTTCTTTCATTTAATATTGGTTCAGACTCTATACAAACAATTTGTGATGAAACTGAACAGTTGTCCATTTGTTGGGCTTAAATCCATTTCTATTTCATCATTTTCTAAGTTGTATATGTCTGATGAGTTGTGCTTTTGGTCTGTTTTTTTTGCCTTTTTGGATTCATGGTTTTTAGGTAGTCTACCTGGCTTTCTTTTTCCCTCTGGTGTATTCTCTTGAATGGGTGGAAGAGGGGGTTCTATTGCATCCATTATGTTTGATGCAGTTTTGTTTATTATTGTGGTTTGTTTTATTATTGGTGTACTTATATTATCTTGATTTATATTTTCATTATATAGCTGTGTGTGTTTATTTTTTGTTTGCTGATTTTTACTTGGTACACATTTTGTTTTATTGAGTTGCTGATCCTGTGATGTAATTACTGCATTTTGTGTTGTGGTTTCTTGAGAGTTATTTTCGTTTGAATCTTGGGTGTCTATGTTAGTTTTTGTGTTATTATTTTTTTGGTTAGTTTTTGGAATTGGCAATCCTGCTCCATTATCATTTTTGTTTGTGGGTGTTTGAACCTGTACTTTTCCGGTTTCTATTATTGGGTTGTCCATTGATGTAGTGTTATTAGAAATTTTTTTTCATCATCAGTGGGTTGTTCTGGGGAGATGATTTTGTTTTGTTCACAGTGATTGCCTTTTGGGTTATCACACTGAGTTGCTAGGTGGCCTCTCTGTCTACAGCCAAAACAATGTGGTTTTAAACCTCTTATGTGAAGAGAGAGTGTTGCTTCTTGATCTGTAATTTGTGTTGGGATCGTGGCAGCATCTACATTTTTATGGAGTTTTATTTTAAATTCAAAACGATTACTACATATTGGTATAGGTGTGTCTTTTAAATAAATTGCTGTAGGGCAATTACTTTTCCAAACGGGTTTATCATTTTTTGAAAATCTTGTAAGTTGTATTTAAGATAAGTATTTTTAAGCACTCCAATAATAATATTTTTCTGGTTTTCATCTATAATTATGAGTGCGTAATTATCGAGTGCTAAAATAGTGGATTGAAAATGTTCTTTTTGCCGCTGAGTATAAAAATCAATGGTTATATATCACGAATTTGGATGGTCTGCGATACAAGAGATTGTTTCCCATAGTTCATTTTGCATAATTGCTTCATATAATAAAGCTTTTGGGAAATGATACAATGAGCATTGATTATCTGTTACTGCGAGTACTAGCGATGCTGGTGAAAAAACCTGCGAAAATAACATGCGAGGCACTGTATCATTGAAACGGTCTGTCACATTTTCAAGTGTTTCTTTTGTCCAGATTGCGGCTGGGGGTGGACGTTCTCTTGAGTATGTAGATCTAGATTTTTAATATCATTTGTATTTGTTCTTCAGAAATGCGGTATTTGGGTTGGTGCTGTAATATTGCTGTTGCTTTTAAGTATTTTTGCATACGAAATAGGTGATGTTGAAATTAATGATGTTGTTAATTTCGTATTGGTGCTTAACTCGCTCATGCTTGACTGGGCAGTAGCCATGATTTATTATTCTGACTCAAGTCAGTTTTTTTTTTTTTTTAAAGATATGAATACACACCGATATTTTCTTTAAAAATACTCTATTAATCTATTATATGATTTGATTTGTTCTGTACTACGTTTGTTTTGCGACTAACAAGTTGAAACAAAAGCAAAATATAAATACTTACATCGGAGAGCTTAAAGATTGCTTCTTACCTCAGCAGAGATTTGCTGCAGGATCTATTATTATTATTATTATTATTATTATTATTATTATTATTATTATTATTATTATTATTATTATTATTATTATTATTATTATTATTATTATTATTATTATTATTATTATTATTATTATTATTATTATTATTATTATTATTATTATTATTATTATTATTATTATTATTATTATTATTATTATTATTATTATTATTATTATTATTATTATTATTATTATTATTATTATTATTATTATTATTATTATTATTATTATTATTATTATTATTATTATTATTATTATTATTATTATTATTATTATTATTATTATTATTATTATTATTATTATTATTATTATTATTATTATTATTATTATTATTATTATTATTATTATTATTATTATTATTATTATTATTATTATTATTATTATTATTATTATTATTACGTTTCAATAAAGGCTTTATTGATCTCAATGGTTTACATAAGTTTACATCTAGAAAATTTTGAAATTTAACATACAATGAATAATATTAGGGTAAACACATATAAATGAATTTAGTGGTTACACTTTGTGGTTAATGGACTATAACAATATAAAAATTAAACAAGCAAAAATAATCAGAGTTCTAAAGTTTGAGGAGCTTATTCAGTTTTGTCCGCATATCACTTTGAATGTTAGTTGTATGATAGTTTTTCTTTGTAGCATTTACAGCATTGATGGTTGTTTTAACAATGACCATGTTGCTGCATATAAGTGGGGGTTGGTTATTATTTTATCTCTATTTCGAATGTGTAGCAGTTTGTTGCTAAATGTAGCTGGGTGTCGTCTGGTGTTATTGCCAATTAAGAAAGTACATCGGGTGCACCAATACGCATATAGAACAAATGTGGCTGCCCTAATGCTAGGTATTGATCTTCCCTGAAAAGCAGCTATTATGTGATTAATGATTGTACCCGGTTTTCTGTAGGTGTTACATATCATCTGTCGTGTTTGGTTAAGTGCTACACATTGATAAATAAAGTGGTCCAGTGTCTCTTCTGCTCGATGGCAGAGTCCACAGAAGGGGGTCAATAGATATATACATTCTTTTATGATAAAGAAAGTGGGTTGTTGGCAAGGCAATGAGATTGATTTTCATGATAAAATCAAAGTATTTGGGCTCTAGAGCCCATTTTTTATATTCCTTGAGTAGTCTCTTGTTGTTAATTCCTAGCATAGGTTGTATAACATTAGTATCTGCTTCTCTGTTTATTAAACCATAAATATCCCAGTATGAATACTTATGCAAATACTGTTCTGGAATCTTGTCTGTGGTTTTGCATTGGTATATAATGTTGGTGAAAAAGGAACCTTTTGGAGGTGGTCTATCTGTTGGAGTAACTTCTAGCAAGTGGTTAATTTTGGGGTATTTGGCAAGTATTGTGATTATTGAGTTCCTTAACTTCTGTATATGAAAAACATTGATGTTGTGCAAGCCAAGTCCATTTTTTATTAGAGGTTGGCTAAGTTTTTTTGTGGAAATTGCTACTGTTTTTCTGGCCCAAAGTAGTTTATTATATATGGTTTTAATTTTTGAAATGAACCCCTTTGAGAATGAAATAACCGGTACATAGTAAGTTATTTTGGTTGTGATAAGCTGGTTAATTAACTGTACTTTGGAATATAGTGAAAGATATGCCTTGGACAAGGAGTTTATAATTTTTGTGGCTTCTTCTTTAAGTTTATTTTGGATATGACATCTCATTCCTGTAATTCCCATATGAAATGGGAACCCAAGGAAAGAGTTTGGTTTTGATTTGTAAATTGATGTACAGGGTTTACCAGTGTATAGAGACCAGGCTGTGGTTTTTGCTGGATTAAATGATAATTCATATTTTTGTGAATATTCTTGTAATATCTTTTGGAGTTGCGGTATTTGTTTTTTTGATGTTAGGAATATGGTAACATCATCCATATAGGCAATGCAAGTAGTGCGCTGTGTTGTGTCTGGTATCTCGATCCCAGTAAATGCATTTTGTATGCTTTTAATAAGGGGATTGATGTAAAATATAAACAATAGTGAACTAAGAGGGGATCCTTGGGATATAGATTTGGTGGGCGTGAAAGATGGTGAGTTTCTTCCATTTAAAGTTATATGGATCTCTCTGTTCAGAAGCAGGTTAGCAATTATATATAGATGTGTTCTAGGAATTTCTGTGTCTTTTAGCATTTTTAGAAGTGTGTATATATTGACTGAGTCAAATGCAGCTTCTATGTCAAGCTGCACAACAACGGGTCCGTATTTTTTCCGCTGTTTTACTGTTGCTAGAATTGCTTTGAAGAATAAAGCTGCTTCTGTTGTTGAAGAGTTTTTCTTTGCATATTGTGCTTCGGAGATAAGTGGCATTATATACGGTTCAATTTCATCTTTAATAATTTTCTCCAGAATTTTGATTGGCAAAGGTCCCATAGATATTGGTCTGAGGTCTGTAATAGGTGGAATAATTGCTTTCTTTTTATTATAGGGTACTATGGCTATTGGATAGACACCCTCCATAAGTTGAATTTTTTGTGCTAGATGGTTTGCTAATTGACATAAATATTCTGTTGTGAATTTACTTACATGCTTTAATACAAACAATGGAACTCCAGGACTACCTGGATGGCAAGCGTTTCGAATAGTATTTAGTTTTGTTGTGAAGAGATCTTTTGTGAATGGGGTTTTTGTCTCTGGTGGGCCAAACAGATTATGTGGTATTTTATATGGTTGTCTTTCTTGTAATTTTTCTTTAAAATATTCAAAAATTGGCATAATCATATTGTGTCCTGCATATGTTCCACTATTTGTATATAGTGCCATTGGCACTTTTACATCTGGTTGGCTCCCCAGCGCCCATCTTATATAATCTCTTGTCCAAGTGTGTGGCCTGGTTAGGCATACCTTGCTTTTCTTTATCTTCAGATAGCTTTTGAGTTCTTCACATGCTTTATTGTATGCATGTGTAAGCTTGAATATATACTGCTGGGTGCAGTGTGATGGGTTAATCATGATTATTCTCTGGTGTAACTGATCTGCCAGAGACAAAAGTTTTGATGGTGGAGGTTGTTTTTTTGTTATATGGTTAATGTTAAAGGACAACATTCCCATAAATGCTAGATATTTCTGGACCGGGTTCAAAGTCATATCTTTGATTTTGTTTAGCATTATGTAGGTCTCAGAGAACAGAAATTCAGGGGGATCGGAAGAGCGTCTGGGAGTAAAACTCTTATAGTTCTTGTAAGTGGAAAGGGTGATATTTGAATTTGGGTACAGTCAATTGTGACTATTTGAGCTGAGTGATCTGAAAAAGTTGAGGGAGTTAGTTTTATTTCAATAAGGTGGTGAAGCATTGGAGAATAAAAGCACAGATCAATAAGTGAAGAGAAGCGATTATTGTGGAAAGAGATGGCATTATCTGGCAAAAAACCTTGGCCACTCATTAGTGGTATGTTTATTCTGTGAAGCCAATGTTGGGTAAATTCCTGATATTTTAAATTAAAATCTCCAATTAAGATAGTTGGGTTTGAAGTTGTAGCTAACCTTGAATTAATGTTTGCAATTATGGTATCTATTTTTTTATCCTGTAAAGGCATATATACAAAAACCAGATTTATTGTTATGCTTTTTTGGTTGAAGGTTGCAATTAATAAGTTCATGTCAATGTGAATTATTTTGAACGTTGTGAATGGGCAATTTCTAGCAATTATGAGTCCAGTTCCAGCTGAGGGAGAGGAAGAGTCTCTGGAGCATGCACAGAAACCTTCTGTATTTAAATGTTTGGCTGGGTCAGTTTGTGATCCAGCATAAATTTTTGTCTCAAGTATACCAAGCAAGTGTGATTGTATATCCTTGATCCAATGTTTTAACTTATTATATTATTATTATTATTATTATTATTATTATTATTATTATTATTATTATTATTATTATTATTATTATTATTATTATTATTATTATTATTATTATTATTATTATTATTATTATTATTATTATTATTATTATTATTATTATTATTATTATTATTATTATTATTATTATTATTATTATTATTATTATTATTATTATTATTATTATTATTATTATTATTATTATTATTATTATTATTATTATTATTATTATTATTATTATTATTATTATTATTATTATTATTATTATTATTATTATTATTATTATTATTATTATGTTTCAAAAGGCCTTTATTGTCTCAAAAGAATTACAAATTTTGCATTTACATAGTTTGTCTACATATAATATCCTGGATTGTCCATTATCATTTGAACACCATTAGCAAATCAATTACTTATAATAGAAAGGAAAAAATTGTTGCTAAATTGTCCTTGTTGCTAATTTGACATGCATATCCTTCTAAGTTTTTTTATAATGTTTAATTTCCTCAATTCACTATAACATAGATCTAATCTTAAGTAATGACCAGGTTGCTGCATAAATGTCAGGTCTGGCCAGTCTCTTATCCCTTTTCTGTATTATTTCAAGTTTATTTGAAAAAGTAACTGGATGTCTCCTGGAATTGTTACCAATTAGAAAAGTGCATCTAGTACACCAGTATGCATATAGCACAAAGGTTGCTGCCCTGACACTTGGTGTTAATCCTTCTCTAAATGCAGAAATCAATTGATGCATTGTTACATTAGACCTCCTGTAACTGCTAGTTATGAGATTTCTTATGTGCCTAAGTCCCTCACAGTGATATAGCAGATGCGATAGGGTTTCCTCAGCTCGATGGCATAACCCACAAAAGGGATCAATTGACGTATACAGTCTTTTATGGCAAAGAAAATATGTGGTAGGTAATGCAGATAGATTAAGTTTTATTAGAAAATTGAAAAACTTTGGTTCTAAGGCCCATCGTTTATACCTTTTAACCAATTGCTTATTATTAATTCCCAGTATTGGTTCTAAAGCAATTGTGTTATTATCTTCATGCATTAATTCATAAATTTCCCAGTATTTGTATTTATTAATAAATTGCTCTGGGATTTTTGATTCTGTTTTACAAAGATGCATTAATTGTTCAAAATATGATAATTTTTTTGGTGGTGGTTTATCAGTTGGAATGACCTCTATGAGCTGCTTAATTTTTGGAAATTGTTTAATAATATCAATTATATTGTTCATCATTCTCTGTTTTGCAAAAATACCAATATCATGTAAGCCCAAACCATTTTTATTCAATGGCTGACATAGTTTTGCCATTGATATTGCCACGACTTTCCTTGACCATAGTAGTTGATTGCAAATGGTCTTAATTTTGGAGATAAAGCTTTTGAGAAAGCAACCACTGGCATAAAGTAAACTATCTTAGTCATCATCAAACTATTAATCAATTGAATCTTGGAATATACTGACATATAGGTATTGGATAGAGAGTCTGCTATTTTCTGTATTTCATTTTTCAATTTGTTCTGCAAATGACATCTCATTCCAGTAGTCCCTAGATGGAATGGAAATCCAAGGAATGAGCCTGGCTTTGCCTGGAAAATGGATGTGCATGGCCTTCCTGTGAATATAGTCCATACTGCTGTTTTTTCTGGATTGAAACTTAGTTTAAATTCCTTTGAGTATTCTTCTAAAATCATCTGTAGTTTTGGTATCTGCCTTTTTAATTTCAGGAAAACTGTAATATCATCCATGTATGCAATGCAGGTCAATTTTTGACCTGTTCCTGGGATTTCCATTCCCTCAAATGCCTGTTGTAATCGGACAAGAAGTGGATTTATATATAAAATAAATAAGATGGCACTAAGTGGAGACCCTTGTGAAAGTGATTTAGTTGGTGTGAAAGCTGGTGAATTTCTGCCATTTAGAGTAATGTGAAGCTCACGATTTAAGAGTAAATTTGTTATAACATATATATGTGATTTTGGCATTTCAGTGTCATTCACTAATCTCAACAGTATAGATATATCAACATTGTCAAAAGCCGAAGCAATATCCAGCTGTACAACAATCGGGCCATATCTTTTCTTTTCTCTAACTGATGTCAAAATAGCCTTAAATAACATAGCAGCTTGTGTGGTAGATGAATGTTTTTTAGCAAACTGAGCTGGTGAAATCATCAGTAAAATAAATGGTTCTATTTTATCTTTAATTACTTTCTCTAAAATCTTTATGGGCAATGGACCCATTGATATTGGCCTTATCTCTGATAACAAAGGAATGGGCTTCTTTTTTTTATTAAACGGCACAATCGCGATTGTATTAACTCCCTCCATTGTTATTATTCCCTGCGATAAATAATTTGCCAGCTGACACAGGCATTTGCTAGTCAGTTTGTCAAGGTGTTTTAATATGAACAGTGGAATTCCAGGGCTTCCTGGGTGACAGTTGTTGTCCATTTTATTCATTTTCATTATAAAATCATCTATAGTATATGGTGATTCAGTCTCTGCCATTCCAAATACATTTGGCTGGTATTGTATCAATTTTCCTGGTCCCAGCTTATCTTTAAAATAGTTAAGAATTGGTAATATCATATTATTTCCAGTAAATGTTTCATTGTTTATTTTAATTGCTAATGGCACTTTGATTTCAGGTCCCCTCCCTAATGCCCATCCAATATATTGCCGAGTCCATGTGTGTTGATGCATTAGGCATATTCTACTTTTTTTATTTTTTAAATAGCTCTTCAGTGTTTCACATGCTTTGTTATAAGCATTTGTTAGTATATGTATACGTTTCTGTGTGTGCTGATTAGGAGTTATGGCCACAATACGTTTATGAATTTGTTCTGCAAGCTTCAACAACCCTGAGGGACGTGGCTGATTTTTCACTATATGATTAATGTTAAATGACAGGATATTAATGTAAGCTAAATATTGCTGTATTGGGTTAAAGGTCATTGAAAGAATTTTATTCCACATAATATAAGTCTCTGAAAAAATAAATTCGGGTGTTAAGGTTGGAATCAACATTCTTATTGTTCTAGTTAATTGCATTCTAGAGACTTGTATATTACTGAGGTCAATTGATATGAACTGAGCTGAGTGATCAGAAATTGCTGAAGGGATTAACTTCATGCTTATTAGATGATGAAACACTGGAGAGTAAAAACAAAGATCAATTAATGATGAAAATCGGCCATTATGAAATGAAACAGCATCTTCAGGTAAGTAACCCCTTGCACTCATCAATGGAATTGATAATTTATGTATCCACTTATTTATAAACTCATCATATGTTACATTGCAGTCTCCAATCAAAATTGTTGGATTAGCTGTAGATCCCAGTGTTGAATTAATTGTGGCAATTATTGTATTTATTTTATATTTTTGCAATGGCATATAAACAAAGATTACATTTATTTTAATTATTTTGTGAAATAAAGTAACGATTAATAGATTTGCATCAATGTATATGATTTGAAAATTGGTAAAGTGGCAAGCAGTAGCTATCAAAAGACCTGTACCAGCTGATGGAGAGGTAGAGTCTCTTGAACATGCAACAAAGCCCTCACTATTTAGAAATTTTGCTGGATCAATTTGTGACCCTGCATAAATTTTGGTTTCAAGCAGTCCCATTATATGAGGTTTTGTTTCCTTGATCCATTGTTTCAACTTAAATATCTTTTCTATTGAATTCAAACCCTGTACATTAAAAGAAGCAATTTTAATTTTCATTTATAAAAATTTACTTTTTACTTTGAATTTATTTAAATTTACTTTATCTTTAATTATCCTTATTTTAGGCTGTCTATCAATTGTAAATCTTGGGCATCTTCGAATTCACTTTCAGTTTCAACATCAGTATATCTGTCCATTTGATACTGTTCTCCTGTGTCATCAAACATAAGCTCTCCTGATTTTAGCTTTTTTCCTGTTTTCCTGTTTTTTTTTGGGTCTTCCTGGCTTTCTCTTCTGTTCACTATTAACCTGAGTAACTTGTTGCATATTTGGCATTATTGTCTGAGTAATCTCAGTATTCGTATTGTTCCTAGTTCTTTGTTTTTTAGATAATTCCAGTTCTTCATCCAAATTCATATTCTCTTCATTATATTGCTTCTCATCAACATTTTTTTTAAATGTGTGTTTGTCTATATTTTTTTCTAAAGCTTTAATCACATGCATTTGTATATCATTCCCTTTTTTTCTTTTACTTTTGTATTATTTATCTTAAGGTACACTTTTTCCTCCAACCTTAATGAAAAATCTGGAATCTTCCCAATTTTGCTATCATCATTATTTACATTTGCAGTTTCATTTTCTTGCTTATATGTATTCATATGTGTTTGTATAGAATTTTTTTTCCTTTTCACTTCCTTGAGTTCCTACATCTGATGTCAGTATTTGCTTTACATCTCTTTGTTTATAGCTTGTTTTCTTTTCTAGTCTTTCTTCTGATAAATCAAATCCTTTCTTATTTCTGTTCTTTGGACAGTCTATAATCAAATGGCTTCTTTCTCCACAGCCAAAACATTGTGGTCTTAGCCCTTTAATGTTTAAGTATAATACTGCTCCATGATCCATAATTTGCCTTGGAATTTCTTCTGGTTTAATATGCTGGTGCAGCTTTATCTTAAAATGATAACTATTGGTGTATATAAGTGTTGGTGTATCATTGCACAAGATTTGCTTAATGTATATTGCATGCCCAAATGGTTGGACCATACTTTTGAAATCATGAATGCTAAACCCAAAATACGCATTTTTAATGATTCCTGAGCAATAATTTTGCATATTTTCATCAACAACAATCATTACGTATCCACCAATTGTTTTTATTTGTGATTTAAATCTCATTTTTTGATTTTCATTGAAAAATTGTATAGCTATATATCGTGAGTTTGAATGTTCACCGATTTCTGAGATTGAATCCCATAAGTTTTCTTCTGTTAGTTTTTGATATAATAAGTCTTTGTGAAATTTATATAACGTTAGATTTCTATCTGTAATTGCCAGCACTAATGATTTATTAGAAAAGAATTTTTTAAAAGATTCATATAACTTGTTTGGTATTGTGTTATTAAACTGGATGTTTATTTCTTGAATTTCTTCTTCTGTCCAAATATCTTCAGTTTGTTCTGCTATATGATTAGGTGTCTCATCTTCATTTTCTAAACTTAATTCAAAAATGTCTAATGAATTGGCTCTCCTAAATCTGCCTATTTGTCCTTCCCCTCCGTTTTTTTTGTTCTCTTGCTGTATAATATTTTCTAATATTGCTTTTTGTGGTTTCATTGCAGCAATATTTACATAAGATTTTTTTTCCTTACTGGCTTCTGCAACTGATTTGACATCTGTATTGTTATTTCTTTTACTAACAACGCAATTGTTATCTGCAGACGCCATTTCAACTAGATGACTAGATTTTCTTAGGACAAAATAATAAAAAAAAACTTACTTTGTTAACAGCGTCTTTTCTTATAATCGGAAATCGATTATAATTTTCAAAATTATAAGATTTTTAAACTAATAATTAGATTCTGTTTGCCTTTAATGAAGTACATTCACGAGCTTTTGTAAGTTTGTTCCTACTTATTGACAGCAGGACCGCACTATTCTATTATTATTATTATTATTATTATTATTATTATTATTATTATTATTATTATTATTATTATTATTATTATTATTATTATTATTATTATTATTATTATTATTATTATTATTATTATTATTATTATTATAAATTGAAATTGAAAAAAAAAATTATTATTATTACTATTATTATTATTATTATTATTATTATGTTAGTTTCAAAGACCTTTATTGTCTCAAAAGAAATTACAAATTTTGCATTTACATAGTTCTTCTACATATAATATCCTGGATTATCCATTATCATTTGAACCCCATTAGCAAATCAATCACTTATAACAGAAGGGAAAAAATTGTTGCCAAATTGTTCTTGTTGCTAATTTGACATGCATATCCTTCTAAGTTTCTTTATAATGTTTAATTTTCCCAATTTACAATGTTCAAACTCTCAAGTGTATCCTATTCCCAAAATTCACTGATGTTGCAAGATTTCAGGTTTTCAAAAAAACACACTATACTAGTTCCTAAGAGTTTTATTATTTTTGTCACTATAACATATATCTAATCTTCTTGAGAGTTTGAACAATTTACAATGTTCAAACTCTCAAGTGTATCCTATTCCCAAAATTCACTGATGTTGCAAGATTTCAGGTTTTCAAAAAAACACACTATACTAGTTTCTAAGAGTTTTATTATTTTTGTCACTATAACATATATCTAATCTTAAGTAATGACCAGGTTGCTTCATAAATGTCAGGTCTGGCCAGTGTCTTATCCCTTTTCTGTATCATTGCAAGTTTATTTGAAAAAGTAGCTGGATGCCTCCTGGAATTGTTACCAATTAGGAAGGTGCATCTAGTACACCAGTATGCATTTAGCACAAAGGTTGCTGCCCTGACATTTGGTGTTAATCCCTCTCTAAATGCAGAAATTAATTGATGATTTGTTACATTAGACTTCCTGTAATTGCTAGTTATGAGATTTATTATTATTATTATTATTACTGTCATCATCATCATCATCATCATTGTTATTGTTATTATTGTTATTTATTCAGAGACAAGTGTAACCTAATAAAATATGGTTATCAAATGAATGTTATAGAAATAAAAATAAATAGTATGCTTTATTGTATTATTGTTATTGTCATTCATAAAAGAAAAAGAGAACATATAGATCATAAATAAAGATATACCACTTGTTTTACTTAAATAATATTTATCAATATTTTTATACAATCTTTGTGCATATGACTATTAATTCCATATTAAAACTTGCATTTACAATATTTATTAAAATATGTAGGGTTGTAAATGATACAGAATTGTCTCTATCTTACATATTAAGTATTTAATGTTGTAAATCTGTTTTGTAAGTGATATTTAACTTTCTCACAATTTTATATTTTGTGACAGTTTCTAAAAGCCATTTGAATTTAATTTCCAACTTTGTATTTTAAAAAATTAACTTTTATTCTTTATTACATTTCCAAAAATTTTTAATTATTGTTTAGAAATATGTTTCCAAGTAAAAATTACTCTTAAAATAATATTACAAATTTGCAAATAAAAAACCTCATAAGCTGAAACACACATTCAAAACAATAACTTTTTGTTATTGTATAATTACTGTAGTAGCTAAAGAAATTGTTTTACGAACAAAATAAAATTTGTTTTGCATCATTGTGCCACCTAGACTATTTCATTCATGCATGTCCTTATGTTTTAATGTTTGCATTGAGATTATTTTGCAGTATTCAATGTAAGTTTGAATTTTTTTGATTTTAACACATGCATATAGTATTCAGATATTAATTTGTAAAAATTTGATATAGGTAGAACTTTAAATTAATGAGATGTTCAATTTTTTTTGAACCATTTCTGGGATTCCTCTTACACATTGCAAGAGAACACATGTAAATGTAGTTATTAGCCATTGTTTAGCAGCATTTTTAAAATTCATCATGACAAGTAAGTTATATAATAGCTATTTTATGATTATTTTTTTAAAAAAAATATTGCAATAAAAAAAGCTTCTCTTTACATTGTAGATTTTGAAATATATGTATATTTTCTATTACACATTTTGAAAGACATGTGATATCTAACTTGTCAGCTAAATGTTAGAATTCAAATATCATGCTAATACCTATCATATTTTTTATATAATAGTTTATAAATTGAATGTATATACATATAATTAAAAACATTTTATTTATATAAATATTTGCAATAATAAAATTGCTTTCTGTTTAGAATTATAGTTTGAAATTACACTAGTAAATCTTTTTAGTTTATTACTATTAATTCTAATATTTCTTAATATTAACTCACAGTCAATGTTAAAATTTCACAAGTGCCGGAGTGTTAATATGCATAATAAAGAAAATGGAAGTAAAGTGAATAATATAAAATTTTTATGCTCTTATTACAAGATGCTTAAAATTGGTCTAAATAATGAATTTAGGTAAAAAAGATAAGATGGATGCTTGTATCTTTTCAAAGTTTCTATCTTGTGCCTTGGATCAAACATTTCATAACATTCAACAAAACAACATTGATCGAATATAACAGTAAAGTGCATATTTAAAGAGTTGATTACCTACTGTTTAGAATTACAGTTTGAAAGTGCATTAGTAAATCTTTTAGCTTATTACAATAATATATTTTAATATATAATAAGAAAACATAAATTATTCCTCTAGTAGATTTTGAAAACATGTGGTCTTTCTTATAAATATATACACAACTGAAAAGCAATTACAGACTCATTTCATTGGAATATATATAATATTGTTAAAAATAGTTTTTTCCTTCTTTGACATATATGTAATTAAAATATAAAATAAACTAAAAATGCATAATTTTATTAATTATTTGAAAAAATATTAAACAACTGTAAGGTTAACTTCAGTTTTAAAATCTGAATGAATTATTATTTAGATATCATAAAGCCATGAAATTCTGTTTAAAACTTAAAATATGAGATATAATTTTTAATAAAATGACAAATCAGCAGCATTGTTAATTTTTTTTTGTGATATTTCTTTTTATGGTACTGACATCTTAAGATTTTTTATATTGATAAATCAATATTATTTTAGTTCCAGTTCTTGCCATCAAATGAATGCAAAACTGGTAATGATCATTAAAGATAAGGCAAGGGAGATTGAAGTATCATCATAGGACCATGAATTTGGGTTCAGAACTCAAAGTTATGATTGTGTACTTTTAAAAATTTGTATTATAAAATAAATAGATTATGAAAGCTTTACTAACATACTGTAACTATGATTGGTATTTGGAGTGCAGTGGCAAATCTTCACTGATAATTACAAATCACATCTTCTATGAAACTAATTATAAAATTATTTCTTTATATATTGTAACAGTTTGCTACCTGTGAGTAACACGTTGTAATGATATATAAATATGCCGTTACATTAATTTAAAATAAAAACTAAGTTCGCAAATAAAAATAAATTTATTAAAAATGTAAAAGTAAAAAAAAAATTAAAGAATTGTTAAACATATATATTCGCACAGATGCAAAACTTTAAAAATATTTTTTTTTAATAAATAAAAGTATTTGAACGTACTTTGTTATAAAAAAGTACAAGATTTAAAGATGAAATATTTTTGTAAATGGAAATGATTGTTTTATAAATTAATTGAAAAGCAAGCTAGCCCTTGGGCTCTTGTATAATTAAAAAGTCTGATGAAATATAGATAAGAAAATAAAGAAATTAGCTTGATCTATGGAAGCACCAAGCCTCAGCTCGGACCCTAATGAAAATGATGGATTAGTGACATTTGTTCGTTGGATCTGTGTGGATGACATAAAAGGAAAAATATTGAAATTAAGGAGTGCTTCTTTATTGTGTTTGAGACGTGTGATAGGATGCACATATCACACTCTTTTTAAAAAAAAATGAAATGACTGTAATTCTGAAATGAAACCAGCTAAGGTCACCTCCAGAACATCAGATCGGTCTTCCAATGGAGACGCCATGGGAATTAAAACAGGAACCTGGACTCTTCTACCGTGAGCTATGAACTTTACAAATTAACAAAAGGAAAAAGTAATTAAGAACTTTCGTCAATTTTTTTTTAAAGATTCAGCTAATCTAAATTTTAAAATGAACTCTTACTTGATTTTCAAATTGATAATTAATGTTTAAATTATAAATATTTGTGTTTGCTAAAAAAAAAAAAAAAATCATTTCCATTTTTTTTATTTCTATTAATATTTATTTGTATAAATTATTTAAATGCATAAATTTAAGTTGGGTATGGACGTTGCATGGATTCGTTAGCGGTTAATTATGTTGTGGTTTTCATATTCGATTAGAATATATAAGTCATCGATGTTAATGCGGCATCTTATGATGAATGCCATTGGGTTTCTTGTATTCCCTCTGCAATTGATGTTATCAATGACTTTGTATTTTGATCGGTTATGTTTATTTTGAAATGTTTTTAACCGTGGAATCTATGCAGCTGATCTATACTCAACATTATAAAACAAATTTTATAAAATTCATCTGTGCGAACATATATAAATGTTAAATTTAAGTCGGGCATGAATGGCTATATAGATTTGTAAAGTTATATTAATTAATTAGGGGAGGGTAATCTTAGGTTATTTGTTTCGTAGTTAGATTTGGTCAATGGATTGGATATATCGGTGTAATTAGTAGATGTAGCATGAGATCCACTATGGGCAGGATTGCATATATATGCCACACACCCCCTGTTTGCCTATTGAATTGGATAGTAAGACGGAAGATGCCATCCATTCCTATGAAATTTTTTTGTTTATTGTTCTTCTCACCAACAGATGTAGCATTCCTGTTTGGTAGAGAGTCAATGTCTTCTCTAACTCTACTTACTGTTCAGATGTACATTCCTGACAGTATAGTATTTTGTGCTGTTGTATTCATGCTGCATTGAATACATCGATATATCAGATGGATTGACATTGGTTTGGCTGCGAACTTTTGGCCTAGGGTTAAATAAGGGATAGAACATTTTCTTTTCAAATACAATCTATGCAGTTTATTCATACTCAACAATCTTAAAATTTTAAAATAACAATTTAAATTAAATGTTAATATTAAAATCTAAAATAATAAATGTTATTCCTCAAATTCTAAAAGATTATATATGTGCATCAATAAATATTGTTTGTGTGTTAATTACTGGCAGTGGCTTTTTATTTTTTTATATTTAAGATATAAATTAAAGATATATATTATTATCTCTGCATCTCCACTGAGCTAGTGACAATGGGCTAACAGTCTAAATATAAAATAAAGTGGGATCTTAACAGCACGTATCTGCCTACTTTATAAATTTTTCTAGGTTCACATGCCTAGATGGCACCCTTGTAGTGTAGATATGGTAAGATTTGATTTTCATTTTCTTTTGGATCATTATAACGTATATAGGTGGTATATGTTTATTCCATATTTAAAATCTGAGTTTCTTTCTTTTTGTTGTTTTTAAGAAAATTATGATGCGAACATACATATACAGTTAGTTTGGCACTATACTCTTATCACTTGCCCAGCATATTTATGGACGTCAATTTGACTCCAAGTGCCAATCTTACTTACGAGTAAATAAGAATTATGCTGGGAGAAAAGGAGTATCAATTTCTAATAGATAGAGCTTATACCTCTGGCTAGCTCACTCAGGGATAGTGGTTGTTGACTGTGGGAAAGAGGTGGGAGAACAGATCAAGTACGCACGAAATGCATAAACGATTCATTTTACTTTCTTACTTTTATTCCTAATACTACTCTCTAATTGTACTCTGCAATTTAGGCTCTTAAAGAAATTAACATTGGACACATACACAATTATACTTAACACACTAATTTAATATTTATTAATAAAAAAATAATAAAACAAAATAGAATCCTGTAATTGGATATTGGTTTGTGCTCAAATACTTGAATGATACGCATGCAAATACACACCCGCATAAGTTCATAAATGTAACAAAAAACATATATATCATAGCATATAAAGTAAATGCAATCAGTCATTATCCGGTCTATTTATTCATATAATTATATAGGGCATTATTTCAGATATCTCTTTATTTTCTATTAGCCCTTATGCATTGTTATTTTACTGAAATATATTTTTATTCAAGAGTGACTGGTATTTATGAAAATATTTGAGTTACCTTGTTTTATCTCACCTGGGTGTAGATGAATAGTAACTTTCACTGGCTTCGTGCTGCAATGTAGTGAATAAGTGATTTCTTTCTCTTTTTTTGTAGTCCTTTGTGGATTCCGTAAGGCACAATCAATGGCATTCAGTGAATGTTGTTCTTTCTGTAATTTAGGAAAGGCTTCACTCCTACATGGACAGCAACCATAGTACCTCCGCAGGATGGATGGCAGAGCCCGGTCCATTCTTGTCCTTTACCCCAGCCTGTTCATCATTGACCAAGATATATTTTTAACTAATTTTTCTTCGATCCTGCTCGTGGCAGTAACAGTTCTAGAATTCTTTTCAAAGTTCAGCTTTCAAACTCTAATTAAAAATGCTATTGCTCCCTCTCTTCTTTTTAATGAAACCACATGGTTTGCCTACCGAAAACCTTTCAATAACTTTTCTTTTTTTTCTTTCTATATGTTCAGGAATTTCAATTATACCTTGAGATCCACATTCATTGTCTTTTCTTTATAACATTTTCATTTTTATTTATAACATTTCCTTTTATTTATAACATTTTTTTCTAATTAAAATGGCTTTGTCTTGAGATAGCGATCTATACATTTTTGTATTCTTTATTTTCAATTAACATATCTTTTGGAATTTGTGCCTTTCATCGTCCATCTTGGAAACAATTTCCTTTCAATCAAAATAGCTTTATTCCTTAAGATAGCAATCTATAACTTTCCTAATTCTTTCTTTGCAATTAACTTTTTTTTTTTTTTTATAAATTCTTTCCTTAGTCGTCCATCTTGGAATTAAAGCTTGGCCATGTAAATTTTCTTATTTTTATGAATCTATTACATTTACTCACCCATGCAGCAATATAAATACATGTGCCTCTAAACAAAATACAAGAGCACAAACCATCTAACCCCCTATCCCTCTTATGTTTCAATCTATTTTTATTTACCCGTTTAAAATATATATACACACACATACAAAACAACAACAACAAAAATAATTTAACTTAATATTACTTTTGATTGAGTATATATATATATATGCTCGCTGGTATCGTCCTATGCCTTATAACAGGGTTTGAACCCAGCCCTGTTATAATATTTTGTTTAATTTTTAACTTTTGATGTTTTGAATTATTAATTTTTGTATGAGGTTTCAATTAAAAAGCTAAATATTTTGCACTATTTTTTGTGGCTTTTTAACCCTTAAACCGCTAATTTTATCATTGGTTGTATCAGATAAAAATCAAATCTTTTAATTGGCCAACTCACAAACTGAAGACAAAGCCTATTGTTAAAACATATTCGCCTATAATATTAAATTCAACTCAGATACGTTTATAAAAAGTATATAATTAATTTTTCAGGTTGTGAAGACAACGAAAGTTCTTTCAAAAATAAATTGCTATTTATTTATTCTAAGATATTCAATATCGGCAACATAAAAGTTATAATGTAAACAAAAAGATCGACTTTTACGTTATAGAAAAGTAAATATTTCTTTTTATTACAACTTCAATATTTGTACTAAAATCTTCAATATTTTTCGAAAATAATTTTGTTTTTTTATTATTCTCTCTGAAAATTATGTTTAATTTCCATAAATATTATTTAATAATAATTTAAATCGTATTCGAAATGAAAATCTCAGTGTTTTTCTTTATTTTCTTTGATCAGGCAGTTTCTTTGTTCTTTCCAGCCAATCAGAATGTCTTTTTCGGCTGAGAGCATGCTAAGAACCAATCACAAATAATGTTCCTTCTTTGTTTAGGTTTAAATGCGTTTTTTTTCTATTTTTTACTTCTAAAATAAATCGGAAGATGTCACCATCGTACAGAACTTTTAAAAACGAATTCAATACGTATTTAACGAATATTTTCGTATGAAAACGGGCTGAGTTAGAGTGATTTCAGATGTCGACGAGGAGCCTCGTCGGACGCGGGAAAAGGGTTAAAAAAAATCTAATTTAGGAATACTTTTGTGTACATATAAGCTTATGCGTGTTAAAATGAGATATTTTTTTCTCTTTTCTCTGATTTGTTAATTGGCTTTAATTATTTGGCTGAGTGCTCAAAACTGAAAATATACTCAACCAAATAATTAAAGCTAGATAATTAAGCAGAAAGAAGAGGTAAAAATCTGTCACCTCATCAAGCATATACATACATATGCACAAATATTACATATGTAATGAATTAAAAATAAAACTTTAATTTAATGCATTTCATTATGAAAATGAATCTTATCTTTAATTTTCTGATTTTTATAATTTTTTTAAAAAATATCTGACCAACAATCAAATTTACAGATTCGAAAATGATTCAAACTTATTGTTAAAATTAAATAAGTTCTGATAATTTTTATATTACTTTATATAAAACATTATTATTTTAAACTTAGTTAACTACTAAAGTCTGTTTATTAAAAAATGTTCTGATGTATGAATATAACATTTTAAAAATAGTCTGCATCTAATTCCATGCTTAAATTCATCTCATGCCTTATTTACAGTTGTGTAGTAATTACATTCTAAAATATGTTCAACATTATTTTACTTCAGTCATAAATGTGTTATTTGATAAAACAAATTAAAACTTTGTTTATTCCATCAAGTTTTTCTATATTCATTTTCTGATAATTTTTTCAGATCTCTTTGACTTTTTCTCCTACATTTATAATGAACAGTAAATGTTTCTAAGTAATATTGCACTAAGGATTTTGATCCATCTTAAATTATAAAAGATTTGCTCCAAAAACAGATTCTACAGCATATAACCAATACAAGAAACTGTTTTTTACTAAATTAAGCTTTATATAATAAATGCAATGATGTATAATGATCACTAGAATGGTAAAAATCTTTTCCACATAGCTTCAAAACTCTTTATATCCTTAATGGTAAAAATGTTTTATATATTTTGTGTAAAAGTATTAGTTGTGAATAATAAAAGCTAATAAAAAATACAAAAATTAAAATCCAATAAGATGGTAAAATATTAAATGCTGAGATATAATTATCAATTTAATTTGTTTACTTTTTTGATCTCTAGTTTTAAAAACAGTGTATATATTTTTCATTAAAAATATTCTCCTAGTTGCATATATTGTAATAATTTTTATCATAAATCACACAAAATAAATTTAAAATCTGATAGTGTTGACATAAAAAACTTTTAAAATGATAACCCACTAAAACAATGAAATCTAAATACTAAGAATAGAAATGCTAAATTGATGAATGCCATTGGCTAAAATAAAAATAAAAAATTACAACAAATGTTACTAGCTAATGTTGTTGGAACATGTACATAAGACTTTTTGCAGTATTTCAGTTTTGAGTACAAATGATCTCAATTTATTATTTTGTGAGCTTATTTGCAATTAGTTTTTTTCTATAATTTGTTCAACTTTATTAATTCTTTTTAAATTCTTTTAGTATAAATACAAATATTAATTTTAATCATAAGTCAGAAAAATAATATAAAAAAATATTTAATATTGAAGTAAAAAAACACTCTCTTTTAATTAAAAAATTTATAAAAGATGAGTGATTTAAATTCTGAATATGGTATGATTAAAGCAATTATTTATACTATCTAAAAAGGTATTGGATTAAAAAGTATATAATGGGAAAAAATCAGCTTGAAAAATTATATTGTAACATTATAATGGAAACTCTTTACTAACATGGATGAATCATGATCAATTAAGTGATCATTTGTGAAAAAATTAAACAAATGCTTGAAGAATTTTTTGCTCTATGTCTTACTCCAAGCACTGTTCTTGCAAAGAAACTTATTGTTAATAAAGTATGATTCACTAATTTAGGGGAAAAACTGGATCACATAGCATCATAAGGTATCATGAGACTGTTGCTGAATGGTATCTAAAAAAAACTTGAAATTCTAAAATCAATTATCTGGGAATTTTTTTAGGTTGTTTTCTCATCCTTGGTGTTCACCTCAAGATGTCGCTATTTCTAGGTAAATTCCTAGAAATATACTGTTTCACCAGCCTTCACCCAACAAAAGAGGAAATTTTCTATGTTATAAATGCAGAAAAGTCATCATGTTATGTTGGATGGAGGTGGTGTCAGCGACAGAAGCCAACACAAATGAGACTTCTTTCTATGATAAAACACAGAAAGAGTTCCCGACGGCTGCCGGTTATGGCTTTTTTTTCTATGCTAAAAGCAAAGAGAAAGAAATGCCTTGATCAGCTGCCATAGTAGTCGATTTTGTTCATCATTTTCTCATAATAGTAGAATATCTATTTTCTCTGTAGTTTCGTGTGAGAGTGTGTGTATTTGAAGCAGTCATAGTTTTTTAAAATTTGATAAGACGTCTATTTTTTTTAATGTGTTATAACTTAGTTTACTGTTGTAAGTTTAGTAATAATGTCCTGAAGATTCCATTACGAATGGGTAACCCTCAAAAATTGCTTTTAAGGGTGCGAAACGGCAAAAAAAATTAAGGATCACGTGAAAAGGACCATT
Organism: Epiperipatus broadwayi; assembly: GCA_028023455.1. NCBI lineage: Eukaryota > Metazoa > Onychophora > Udeonychophora > Euonychophora > Peripatidae > Epiperipatus > Epiperipatus broadwayi. The sequence continues at coordinate 5,716,563 of JAQFVV010000041.1, read as the reverse complement.
TTCGCAAGAATTCGTCCATGACCAGTTACTTTTGCTATACTGTATATATTATATACGCACAAACAAAAACAACCCAGTGTCTAATTATTAGAAATTACTTGTCCAAAAAAGAAAATTAGTGGGGTATTATTATTATTATTATTATTATTATTATTATTATTATTATTATTATTATTATTATTATTATTATTATTATTATTATTATTATTATTATTATTATTATTATTATTATTATTATTATTATTATTATTATTATTATTATTATTATTATTTTGTTACATTTATTATTTCAAAATAAGATTAGTTTTTATATCTACACACTAACAAAAACAACACAGTTCCTACTTAATTACTGTCTTAAAAAAAAAAAAGAAAGCAAATTCAATGGGGTTTGGTTTTTTTTCAATAGAGTATTTGAATTACGGTATTTTTTTTTTTATATATATATACAAAAATATTTACCAAAAAAAAAAAAAAGAAACCCACTTTCTGATTAATTACTGTCAAAAGAAATACAAATTAGTCGGCTATCATTTTTAAATTTAGTATTTCAATAATGGTATCCTTTTTATATAGACAGAGTGAACAAAAGCAACCCACTTTCTGATTCATTACTGTCCCCCCCCCCAAAAAAAAGAAAACGGAAATTAGTCGGGTATCATTTTTCAATTCAATCTTTCAATGACAGTCCTTACCAATAGTAGTCGGGTATCAATTCTAAATTGTAGTATATAAATGACATTACTTTTGATCGATTTAGAATTACGTCTTGCTTTTTTAATAAAAATAATTGATTTTTACTCTTGACCAAAAATACCGTAACTTTAAAAAAAAACACATATAAAGTCCCAAAAAAAAATGAGAAAAAGCCCCGTAACTTTAAAAACACACGCACAAACTCAAAAATAATCTAAGATTAATAAACATTGACTTATTACGTCTTGCTTTTGAATTAAATGATTGATTTACTCTTGCAAAAAAAAGGTACCGTAACTTTAAAAAGACACACATAAAGTCCCCCCAAAAAATATTAGAAAAAGCTCCGTAACTTTAAAGACACATACACAAATTCAAAAACAAGATAAGATTAATAAACATTTACTTATTATGTCTTGCTTTTGAATAAAAGTATTGATTTATACTTGCAAAAAAAAAAAAAACCCGTAACTTAAAAAAGACACACATAAAGTCTCCCCCCCAAAAAGTTAGAAAAACACCGTAACTTTAAAAAGACACACACAAACTCAAAAACAAGATAAGATTAATAAACATTTACGAAAAAAATGAAAAAACTAACATCATATAATAGTATTAGTTAGTAGAATAATTTATTATAAATCTAAGAAATCAGATCTTTTTAAATCAAATCGATAATTTAAGTTGGGCCCTGGAATCGTTATATGTATATATTTTTGATTAGCATCAACGCCATCTCTAGGTGAACATCAAGGATGAGAATACAACCTTTTTTAAAAATTTGTAGATTTATATTTTAATTTTAGTCTTTTAAAAATTAAATTTTTGTTTGCTTTAAAATATAACTGTATACTTTGTGCAGTAATTAATTTTATTTGTATCTTTACATTTGTATTTTTGAATTTACAGCTTTAACCCTTAAACCACTAATTATATTATTGGTTGTATGAGGTAAAAATCAAATCTTTTAATTGGCCAACTCACAAACTGAAGACAAAGCCTATTGTTAAAACATATTCACCTATAATATTAAATTCAACTCAGATATGTTTATAAAAAGTATATTACTAATTTTTCAGGTTATGAAGAGAACGAAAGTTCTTTCAAAAATAAATTGCTATTTATTTATTCTAAAATATTCAATTTCGGCAACATAAAAGCTATAATATAAACAAAAAGGTCGACTGTTACGTTATAGAAAAGTAAATATTTCTTTTTACTAAATCTTAAATATTTTTACTAAAATCTTCAATATTTTTCGAAAATAATTTTGTTTTTTTAGTATTCTCTCTAAAAATAATTTGTAATTTCTCAAAATATTCTTTTATAATACTTTAAATCATATTCAAAATGAAAATCTCAGCGTTTTTCTTTATTTTCTTTGATCAGGTGGTTTCTTTGTTCTTTCCAGCCAATCAGAATGTCTTTTTCGGCTGAGAGCATGCTAAGAACCAATCACAACTAATGTTCTTTCTTTGTTTAGGTTTAAATGCATTTTTTTTTTTATTTTTTACTTGTAAAATAATTCGGAAGAGGGCACCATCTTACAGAACTTTTAAAAACTTATTCATTACATGTCAAACGAGCATAAGAACTGGCAGAGTTAGAGTGACATCAGATGTCGATGAAAAGCTTCGTAAGAGGCGAAAAAAGGGTTAAGTGATTGTTTTGGTTTGTAACATTGACCTTGGCCATGGTTACGGAATGAATTACCTCTAAAGATAAGTATTTCAGTGTAAGCTACATTGAACAAATGATGCATCAAGTGATATTGTGGAATCTATTAATTTCTTTTAAATCAAATTCCTTCCATTCTTATAAAACTTAGTAAAAACTGAACAACTAGGACAATTTAACTTTTTTATATAATTATTCTAAATAGAAATTTCTAGCTTAGTTATTTTATCTTAAATATTCTTAAATGTGTTTCAATGTTTTAATGTAGTGGAATATAATATTGATAATTTATTTTATCTTTTTTATTTTTAGAATCTTATAATATTTTATGTAATTATTTAATTTCATTTTTAAATGTTTATTTTTATATTCAGAAAAATAAATGTAAACTATAAATTCTGTCTGTATCCACACAAGCAGGATAACCTCTCCCTACTGTAACAGTCAAAATCATCTATCTCACTAACGCACTGCAGAATTCAAACCCCAGACACGAAACTGAACATTCTAGGAGGGGTTGCCTTCTAGATATACTAAGTTCGAATCTAACGCCCAAATTTCACAGCGCCATCTATGTGACAACGCATCTGATGCCACTACTAGTATGACCTTTGACCGGTGCCTGGGGGTCAGGGAGAAACAAAAGACTCTATACTAAAAGAAGTTTGGGTGGCTAATTAACGTCTATGGGTTTACAAAAGAAATGCAGAAAATTTATATATAGACCGAGACAGTGATAGGAATCAAATAAAATAAGAGATCAAATTTAGTTTTAAATAATTTCACAAAATTTATTTAAATAAAATATATATATATAACGCCACTGTCTGCTTCGATGAGACAGGGACGCGTATTAAATAATTGTGGGCATTATATTTCAATAAATGACAAAAAGGTTTTAAAACAAAGTGATATATTCTATTCCTCAGGCTAATAGCATTACGATAATGTGCTTGACGAGATAGGAACATGTGCGAGGTGCTTTGAGCAATTATACAAGTTTAAGAAAATATTTGAGAATTAAGTGTTCTAAAATATTTATTGATTTCGAGAATAGCACGGACAAAAGCTTACTAAGCAACAAAGTAGGAATGTGATCAAAGCATTTATTTGAGAATAATAATAATAGAGCTGCATTGGGAGGTCAGTATTGCTGATAATGAATTTATTAAAGTTGGAGGGTGTGACACATTTAAGTCATGGATGCTTTGTAAAATAAATATAAAATAAAACATTATTGAATATCTGGAATGATTATGGAGGGCGTCTTGCTGCTAACCCGTAGGAAGTATTTTGATGCACAGCCGAAACTTAGCGACTGGGTGACGATTGCGTTTAATTCCCAGGTGTGTCATTTGGGACACACTCTGCCTGGAAAGTTGCAATAAACAAAAAGAACGGACTTTGCCATGTAAAGAATCCTTGGAAAATAAAGCAAAGCGGTCTCAACAATCAATTCATTTACCAGCAATACAAGACTAGTGTATATAAAAACATACTGAATGGGTTTTACTTGGATTAAGAGAAATGCCCAATCAAATTCCCAAAAATTCATTTAAAAGGGTCCGCACATTCTCGACATCAATGATGAACTTTATAATTAAAGTAGAACACGGTAATTAAAATAAGAAAATGCATGCTTGCGGGTTTGAAAAGTAAGTATAGATTTATATATGCAATCATGCATTCGGGGACCCATTTAATCATTGACCTCGCACATACTCTCATAGTAGATTAAAATCAATAACATGTAGATTTTAAACTATGTGATTATATTATATATTAAAGAAAAGAATCGCCCTCGAACGAGTGATTTGCAAGATAATAAAATTGGAAAATTATTTAAAAATTTAAAATATGCCTTAATAGCGGCATCTTAGTTTCAATAAAGAGAATAATTCACTTGGTCAAAGACGATTCTGACACATTATCATAATAAAATAAAAGAAAGCTTTATAAATAGAAAATATTAACCCAAGGATAGAGAGCCAAATGGTTGATTATATTTGAACACTTTAAAGAAGTACATAATAAAGTTATGTGAAATTTAAGACAAACAATTTTAGAATAGCTATAGCATGTTAGTTAGGAATCACAAGAGCTCTTGGGTTAATTTAGGTTACCTCTGGAGAAGCATTTTAGGTAGATGAGTTCGGCAGGTTTTTATAGAATTTAGCAGCAAAATCTGGAATGTTCATATTTTTGCAGCAGCAGCAGTTCCGGGGTTCCCTATGTGATAGCTTCCGATGGTCTGGAGCAGCAGCTGGCTATTCCAAGGGGACATAGCCATCTTAACACCTCTACTCTGTCATGTCAAGGTTAGAAAATTATTAGAATAGAACTCAGAATGATTTCTCTTAGAAACATTAGAAGAATGGAGAACAAAAGAAAAACCTCCTTTTTATAGTAGAATTTAACAATAGAACTGCCCTGGAGCATTACAAAAATATATCGGACTTATCAGCTGTAATCATCCGAATGTCTAAAGGAATTCAACATTAATTAATTTCTTTTGTTACTTTCCCTGTCGACATTCGAATTACAAACTAGATTTAATTAAAAATTACTTTTATTAATTAAAGAAAACCTTAAGTGGACATCTGCTGTTTTTAGATAAACTTATATAACATTAACTAATTACAACATGAAATAATTAAACTATTGTCCCTCATTTATTTTAACAGAAATATTTGGAATAACTTTTATTAAATTAAAGAAAATGATTTTACTTTTTAAATTGCAATATTTGAATCTATTTACTAAACGAATATTTACTAAATGAATTTTATTTTAAATCAAAATACATTACGATGGTAATATATTTGTAAATAGATTCAAACAAAATAACTTTAACAATTTATAATTTTGATATGTTTTAAAATGCATATCATAGTGTGTGCGCAATTACGACTTATATAACCTACTTTTTAATAAATCAAAATTATGTGAACATATACATAATCTATAATCTTTTATTTATTTGGGAATGACTTATATATATAATACGAGCATTGTACTCATGGTTTAAAATTAGGCGGGATTTTCAGTATATAAGCGTATTGCAGACACACTATGATAGATTGGGGTTCAAACTAAGGTATGAGGGTAGGAAATAGGTGAGAAAAGGTGAAACGAAGATCTGCAAAGCAGACCTTACTGTTTCACATTCCCTTAGTGACGGAACAAAAAAAAATTGTTAAAAAAAAAAGATCTTACAACAGGTGTCCACCTATGAAGCCTGCATAAAAAAAATTTACAAGATAACCCATAATGTACAGGATATAAATATAATGAAGAAACGAAACTGAATTATATACCCGGATCATATTAATAAATCTACCATCTAGCGAACATTTTCTATTATCTCCCCCCCCCTTCAACAAAATTTTATTTAAAAAATCTAATAGTTTAACATTGTTTATATCCGATCTCCTTTCTCATTTATCCTGTGACGTGTCCATTTTTTTTGTTGTTGTTTTAAAAAAAACTACTATAATCCTGGGTCTGGTGGGTAGTACCTGCCTTTATATTTTAATAAGTGCAGTCTCCGATTATCAGGCCTCTTTACCTTGTCTGGCGGTTCTTTAGCCCAGGGACTGAAATCCAGAGTGGTTGTAAGAACTGTAGATTTAGGCTGTTTATTTTTATCCGGTGCTTTGGCCCATTGAAATCCAGTGCATCATTGTTTTCACTATTTCCTTTATTTGAGATATTTTTGCTATATCAGGTGGGATATTTTCCTTGTGTTTTCCTTAAGTACTTTGATGTTGGTGGTAAGCATGGTTAGATGGGTTTGAATCCCTAGGTCTCGTACATTCTTGGCTGGAAATATCTCGTCTAAATACAGTTATGGATATTTTTTGACTTGGTGAAAAATTTTTATGTGATGAAGCTTGGTTAGCTGGGTTTGATGTCCTGTGTCCTGGACATCATTTTCTGGAAATATTCTTTACAAATGAAGTTTGGGACTTTTTTTTACTTTATGGAATATTTTAATGTTGACAAGCTTGGTCAGCTGGGTTTGAGGTCCTATGTCTGGCGGATCATTTTTTTCATTTGCCGAATCATTGGACTCTAATTTCCGGTTCAGGGATTCATCTGTTAATGACCCTACCGAGTTCAGGTCTGTTTCATCTTTTCTTGGTTCAATGACCCTTTTATCGTTCATCATACAGCATTTTTCAAATGCAAGTCGGAGGGCTTTCTGTCCCTCTCTCACTTGTGCCAATTCGTGGATGAGTTTGGCCAACTCTTTACATTCCTCAGCTCTCCTGCGGATTTGCTCTTCTTCCCATCATTTCGCTCTTTCTTCACTTTGCTCCCACATCTCTATAAGATTCCGGAATTGGATCTCATTAGTATCCGTATTTTCCATGGCCTTGGATGATTATCGTGATCGATGATGATGATGACTTTTATTTTTATTTTACGGCTAACTATTTAATATATCCTAAAAAAAAATTTCTTAACGAATAGGTGTACTTTTAAAACACAATATATAGCACTGATAAAGAAAACTTTTAAGCTGTTTTACGGTTGAACTTACTAAAACTCATACAGTAAAAAAAAATACTATTATTATATTTTCCTTGTTTGATTCTCTGTGATTATTACGTTTGACTTCAAATTTTATTAATGGCTAATAGGCTATCTCCCTCTCGGTTCTGTTGGCCTAATTGCTGCTTTTACATTTATCACTAAAACTCCAACTACTGCCCTCTTACTACTGCTAAAATTTCTCGCTTAAATCTGCTGCCAACATATATATTTTTAACTGCCTGTATATATAAAAATCTCTTAAATTCTAACTGTCAACTTGTTTCGCTAACATATATATTTTTAAACTCAAGCAATTTTATTTATATATGTTAACATTCGTTAGATCCGGATATACTTATTTCGTTCCTTCTTATTTAAGATTTGCAAACATGTATATTTATTTACATAATCATTGATCTGATTTACATCTCATTATTTGGTCTAAGAAAATTTACACACGTTGAAAAAAAAAACAAATTACATATAAAAGAATTTAGCCTGGTGACAAAATTTATTTTAGAAGTAACTCTGTTTAATGAAATTACCCTTGGGCACCATGTCACCAGTTAAAAGGATCCATAGACTGTTAGCTTCCCAAAATTAATTTTAATAACTATTCCATTTAACTATGGGCACTTGTTAAAACATTCACATTTTTTTTTATTGATTACAACATTTGATTTATGATTATTTCTGAAGACCATATGATAGCCTATTATATCTAGGTCATTACCGTACAAAATTATTATTATGCTATCTTGTGCATTGAGCCGATAAAACTTTATTTTGATAGAAAATACAATATTTGAAATATTCATAGATTGTCACAATATTCACTTGGGACAATATTTAAGTAATTCATGCCATGCGTATATAGCGTGACTTAAGTGAAACAACAAATACAGATAAATACAGATGGCTCGTATCGCACTATAGCAAGTTTGGACAAGTTCTGATTATATAGAATAAGTAATTGAATGCCCAAGTCAAACAAAATATATGAAATATACACGCAAATAAACAATATAGATAATATAGAGTTTGAAAAATATTATATATATCAAAACATAAAGGATTTGAGTGATTAAATATGAATACAAAATGCTAAAATTAAGCTACAGGGATGTGGGTGTTTAACTAATTAAGATCTACAGGGATGTGGGTGTTTAAATAATCGAGGCTCCACGTTTGGGCAAGCCATGGACCCGGAAAAAAAAATACTATGTAACAGTCAGAATCATCTATCTCACTAACACACTGCAGAATTCAAACCCCAGACATGAAACTGAACATTCTAGGAGGGGTTGCCTTCTAGATATACTAAGTTCGAATCTAACGCCCAAATTTCACAGCACCATCTACATGACAATGCATCTGATGCCACTACTAGTATGACCTTTGACCGGTGCCTGGTGGTCAGGGAGAAACAAAAGACTCTATACTAAAAGAAGTTTGGGTGGCTAATTAACGTCTATGGATTTACAAAAGAAATGCAGAAAATATATATATATAGACCGAGACAGTGATAGGAATCAAATAAAATAAGAGATCAAATTTAGTTTTAAATAATTTCACAAAATTTATTTAAATAAAATATATATATATAATGCCACTGTCTGCTTATATGAGACAGGGACGCGTATTAAATAATTGTGGGCATTATATTTCAATAAATGACAAAAAGGTTTTAAAACAAAGTGATATATTCTATTCCTCAGGCTAATAGCATTATGATAATGTGCTTGACGAGATAGGAACATGTGCGAGGTGCTTTGAGCAATTATACAAGTTTAAGAAAATATTTGAGAATTAAGTGTTCTAAAATATTTATTGATTTCGAGAATAGCATGGACAAAAGCTTACTAAGCAACAAAGTGGGAATGTGATCAAAGCATTTATTTGAGAATAATAATAATAGAGTTGCATTGGGAGGTCAGTATTGCTGATAATGAATTTATTAAAGTTGGAGGGTGTGACACGTTTAAGTCACGGATGCTTTGTAAAATAAATATAAAATAAAACAATATTGAATATCTGGAATGATTACAGAGGGCGTCTTGCTGCTAACCCGTAGGAAAGTATTTTGATGAACAGCCGAAAGTTAGCGACTGGGTGACGATTGCGTTTAATTCCCAGGTGTGTCATTTGGGACACACTCTTTCTGGAAACTTGCAGTAAACGAAAAGAACGGACTTTGCCATGTAAAGAATCCTTGGAAAATAAAACAAAGCAGTCTCAACAACCAATTCATTTACCAGCAATACAAGACTAGTGTATATAAAAACATACTGAATGGGTTTTACTCGGATTAAGAGAAATGCCCAATCAAATTCCCCGAAATTCATTTAAAAAGGGTCCGCACATTCTCGACATCAATGATGAACTTTATAATTAAAGTAGAACACGGATAGGAAAATGTATGCTTGCGGGTTTGAAAAGTAAGTATAGATTTATATACACAATCATGCATTCGGGGACACATTTAATCATTGACCTTGCACATACTCTCATATTAGATTAAAATCAATATCATGTAGATTTTAAACTATGCGATTGTATTATATATTAAAGAATAGAATCGCCCTTGAACGAGTGATTTGCAAGATAATAAAATTGGAAAATTATAAATTTAAAATATGCCTTAATAGCGGCATCTCACTTTCAATAAAGAGAATAGTTCACCCGGTCAAAGATGATTCTGACACATTATCATAATAAAATAAAAGAAAGCTTTATAAATAGGAAATATTAACCCAAGGATAGAACCAAATGGTTGATTATATTGGAACACTTTAAAGAAGTACATAATAAAGTTATGTGAAATTTCAGAAGACAATTTAGAATAGCTATAGCATGTTAGTTGGGAATCACAAGAGCTCTTGGGTTAATATAGGTTACCTCTGGAGACGCATTTGCAGGTAGATGTTCGGCAGGTTTTAGAATTCAGCAGCAAAATCTGGAATGTTCATATTTTTGCAGCAGCAGCAGTTCCGGGGTTCCCTATGCGATAGCTTCTGATTGTCTGGAGCAGTGTCTGGCTATTCCGAGAGGACATAGCCATCTTAACACCTCTACTCTGTCATGTCAAGGTTAGCAAATTATTAGAATAGAACTCAGAATGATTTCTCTTAGAAACATTAGAAGAATTGAAAACAAAAGAAAAACCTCCTTTTTATAGTAGAATTTAACAATAGAACTGCCCTGGAGCATTACAAAAGTATATCGGACTTATCAGCTGTAATCCTCCGAATGTCTAAAGGAATTCAACATTAATTAATTTCTTTTGTTACTTTCCCTGTCGACATTCGAATTACAAACTAGATTTAATTAAAAATTACTTTTATTAATTAAAGAAAACCTTAAGTGGACATCTGCTGTTTTTAGATAAACTTATATAACATTAACTAATTACAACATGAAATAATTAAACTATTGTCCCTCATTTATTTTAACAGAAATATTTGGAATAACTTTTATTAAATTAAAGAAAATGATTTTACTTTTTAAATTGCAATATTTGAATCTATTTACTAAACGAATATTTACTAAATGAATTTTATTTTAAATCAAAATACATTACGATGGTAATATATTTGTAAATAGATTCAAACAAAATAACTTTAACAATTTATAATTTTGATATGTTTTAAAATGCATATCATAGTGTGTGCGCAATTATGACTTATATAACCTACTTTTTAATAAATCAAAATTGTGAACATATACATAATCTATAATCTTTTATTTATTTGGGAATGACTTATATATATAATACGAGCATTGTACTCGTGGTTTAAAATTAGGCGGGATTTTCGGTATATAAGCGTATTGCAGACACACTATGATAGATTGGGGTTCAAACTAAGGTATGAGGGTAGGAAATAGGTAAGAAAAGGTGAAACGAAGATCTGCAAAGCAGATCTTACTGTTTCACTACCTATGATGAAGGTGACCTTGTTTTATATACATGTTTTAAAATGCTGTTATTGAAGTTGGAAAATTAGTTTGTTTTTTTGCTAGTTTATTTGTTAAGTTTTGATCTTTTTTAAGTTAGAATAACATTTTAAAATAGAGGTTTAATATATTTAAATTCAATAGAATTGGTCGAAAGTTTGTATATAACTATGTTATATCAGCCTAATCCATTTGAAACATTTATTTTTTCAGTAGATCAACTAATTTTTTAGATATGAAACAGAGAGTGAAAAATATTAAAAATATTTAATAATTTCTCATATCATAGTTATATTCATAGAATTTTGATTTGCTTTAAACAATTCACATGAAAGTGCAATATAAAGATTTTTTTCTTTCAATTTAATAACATTATTAAAAAAATTTAAACACTTTATGTGTATATCATATTGAGTATGTGTACTTAATTATATATGCATATTAAATTAGTAACTATGTTTTATATTTAAAATTGTGATAGTTTTTATTTTTATTTTAAAACAATTGTTTTAAAATTCCACCTTTATTGTTAAAAAGATGTTGTCTTAACAATAGTTTGATATTGCTGGTTGTTATTAATATTGGAATTTTCTAAATGTTGACTGGTTTTAATGTTGTATAATTTTGTACACACACACTGAATATGATATATATATATATTAAGAGTGTGTATATCAACTTACTGCAGAAATATGTAATGACATATATGTATATGTGTGATATTGATTTAAAGTAAAATTATATATATTAAGTGAGGTTCATTTACAATATATATGTATGTATTATTATGTACATATACTAAATATGACATATACATAAGGCATATACCTTTTAACTTGTAGCAGAAATATCTAGTGATGTATATATAAATATCAACTTTAAGTGTCTAGTCAATTTAAAATACAATATAGTTTTACATTTTTATTTACTGTGCCAATTTAAACAATTTTTAAATAATAGTAATAATGAATTTTTTTATATTAAATACTTTTATTGAGACTATGCACTAAAAAATAAAATAATTCTTTCTTCAACTACAACTGGAGTTTTTAGATTTAACTTGAAATAAAAGCATGGGGAGTCCAAAAATTAATTAAGTCAATCTCTATTTTTTATAACAAGGATTGACTTAATTAATTTCTGGACTCCCTCCCCCCATACTTTTATTTCAAGTTAAATCTGAAACTTCCACTTGTAATTGAAAAAACAATTATTTTATTTCTTTTTAATGCACAGTCTCAAGAAAAGCATTTAATAAAAAATATCTATTATTTCTTGTATTTATAGTCAATATGTTAACACTTTATCAAGATTAATATTTATAGTTTAAATACAATAGTTAATATCCATTTAGTGATTAATAACTAGTTGATTACTTGTGTTGTTTATAAACTGATTATTTAAAAAATAAATCTTAAAGCTACTTTTGATATAAAAATTTGTTTAAGGTTTATTACTGGAATTAACAAACTCACAATCGATTCTCATTTATTATTATATTCTTGTATCTAAAGTGAAGATAATATTCATTATTTTAATCAATTGAAGATTATTTAAAACTTTAAATATTCCTTATTTTTAATTTAATATTTATTTATTTATAAAAATTTTCTTGAGTTTTTTTTTTTACTTTTATGGCATTTTCAGAAGAGCTAAACAATTTATTGTCAACACTTCTTTTATTTTCAACATAATCTTTAACATTTTTTTTTTTCTGGCAAATTAATTACTATGGAAAACTAAGTATTTTTGTATTTATTCCCAATGAAAAAAAAAATGAAACAATAAAACATATCTCAAATCTTAGTTTCATCAACAGAATGAAACTGCTGTGCCCAGTCTTTCACTTTACAGTCGTAAATGCATATACAATATAATAAATAAATATTGTTTATTTGTTATAACAAAAAAGTATTGCATTTTCAAACTAATTTTTTTTCTTTAAATAAATGTGTGTGTATCTGTGAAACAGTATGTACATTTATGCGAACGCACAGCAATGCTTTATTTTAAAAATTCAGTACTATAAATAACCTGTAATTTAGATGAAAAACTCTTCTACTTAAATTTGCTCATTTTATCTAATATACAGCTTTAATGCTATGTAAATTATACCTAAGAACGCTTTTAACAAACAATTCGTCAACAACTTTTCAAGTGGAAAAAAAAATCACTTTTGAAGATTACTTCTGTGTCAATATTTTAATTGGTTTGATTCTTAAAAAAGAAAAAATACTGATTTATTATTTTTTAAAGAAAAGACAGCATTTGAATTTTTTATTCTATTGCTTGAAGATAACTGTCTAATATTAATTTTTAAATTTATGTAATTAATATTTAAATAAAGAAGATATTTCAAAACAATAAAAAGCCACCTGCAACTGACTTTTAGATAAAATTATTTTTAAATTTTTAATGAAAATATAAAATTATTACTATTATTTAGCACAACAAATTTCATGACTTCAATTAATTGTTTGTGCTCGTAAGCATGCGCATATTATACGTATTAGTTGACGCAGTAAAAATTTTAGAAAGCAAAATGTCAACTTTTGTTTTTAAAACCACAATAAGTTTATATTAAGATATAAATCACAGTTCTATCATGATTTTATAAACTATAAAACTTTTTCATAATTATCATTATACAACCATTTTTAAATCAGTATGACCGTTATATCTCTAAGAAGAAAAAATATATAAAAAAAGACAAATAATAATACTTTTCGATTACTAAACAAACCAATCCCTGAAACACAAATACTTTTGCTTATAAACACGCTATTCCATTATTGTGTTTATTTGATATTTTACATACCATCTTTTAACATCTGCAGCTAACTCTTCTTTCTGGAATATTTCAGCATTTTGCCTAATATTTAAATAGAAGAAATAAATTTTAGTTGCTGACAAAATTTTTATTTAGATTTTTTTGTACTTATGTATAGTTCAGAGTGAAATTTTAGACTTTATTATTTATGATTGCTAAATATTTAATATTATATTTTATTTAATTAAGTAAATTTAACTTTCAAAGATTTAAAGCAAACATGGGCAATCTTTCCTAGTTTAGGGACCAAATTATCATTCTGTCTCTGAGTCAAGGGTCAGACCAAATGATTAAATATTACAAATTAATAGTGAAGAAATTAAAACAAGTTGCTACTTCATATTTTTTTTTATTTATGCTTTGATATAAAGCTCTACAAATTTTTTTATAATAATAATGATATAACAAAAAGACTATCAACATTAATTTTAATATTACTTAAGGATAATCATATAGAATTTTTGTGGTTTTTGTCCATTATTTTTGTCTGAATTTTTGATTTATTTTATTTCATCCTAAAAAAAAAAACTGTTTATACATATATGTGCTGCAGAAAAGACAAATAATTTTTCTTGAAAAGGCACATAAATTTGTATATTTTTCTTCCACCAAATAAAGTTTATAAAAATCCATCAAACAAATGTTAAATTGTGATTTTAGTACTAAATCTGCCCAAATCTCAATATGTTCTATGTGTAAGTTTTGTGGCACATTATTTACATCAGCATTCATGGGACAAGCAAATATAGTGAATGTGGAATCTTTGTTTTGGAAGTTGATAAATTTTGTATCAAATTGCTCTATTCAGTTTATCTCTATAACAATTATAAGAGATATTGATAACAATTTTTAGCTCTTGTCTGACTTTCCAACAATCTTACTTTATTACAAAAAGCTTTAACATATCCATGCAATTTATGAACCAATTATCCTTTGTTTTTGCAATTTAACATTCAGTTTGTTTAGATATCCAATGACATCTACAAGGAATGCTAAATCACACAACCACTAATCATCTCTTACATGGTTAATTGTTTTTCCTTTTATGTCCATAAAATCTTTAATATCTTTTCTGATATCATAAAATTGCTTTAACATTTAACTTTACTCAACCACCTTACTTCACAATAAGACACATTTTTATAATCTGAAAATAAGTCTGCCAAAATATTCCTTAAATTGGTAGTGATTAAGTACATGTGACTCAATAAAGTCAATATTAGCTACTAAAAATTTCATAAGATTTGTGAGTTTAACCAATTTTGTACACATATTTTGTTGATGGATAACACTGTGAAAATTTGTTAAATTTTCTATTTTCTGATTGAATCTGTAATTCTTTCAATAAATCCATTGCATGCACCAGCCATTGCAGGGACTCCATCAATGCCAGATAGTAAACTTTCTTTAAATCCACATCTCTTGACTGTTTTGACTTCTTTAAATATATTTTCACAGGTAGTTGTCCCTTTTAATGATCAAAGCACTAATAATTCTTCTGTGATGTTGTAATCTGCATCATTTCCCCAAATAAATATTGCTAGTTGTGCTGTATTGGAGACATTGGTGCTGTTGTCCAAAGCAATTGAAAATGCTTCAAACCTAGCAGTCTTCTTTTTTAAACTTTTTTGTATATCATCAGCTATGGTTTCGATCCACCAGCAAACAGTGCATCTCAACAAACTAATATTCTTGAAGTCTTTTTTCTTTTCAGAATGTATTATATTTTGTAACATTCAGCAGACATTCTTCAATAAATTTTTCTTCACCAAATGATTTAGAATGCTTAGTGATTTTTTCACTTATCACAAAGTTGGCCTTACAATGCTGCAGTGCTGCATTTTTGTTTGTTGAACATTTGCTGCTGAGTATCCAAGTTCTTCAAATTTTACATTTCATCTTTTCATATTTGTCCATCAATTTTTTGGTGATCTGCATGTTTTGAAATAAAGTGTCTCTTCAAGTTGTATTCTTTGTGGATGGATATGGATTCATTGCACAGCAATCATACAGGCAATCCTTTATTCAGAATAAAATAATAATCCTCCATCCATTGTTCCAAATTTCAAAGCTATATTCAGAACTGTCGAACAAAACTGTTTTTTACATGACAGATACTAAAACAGAACACAGTATAAATGCAGGAACTGAAGAAAGTACAACACTAATGCAAATACCAAATTGACATGTAACACATTCACATGCAACTAGTCAAAGTGAGAAAGATATATCTATGGGAGAAAACATAGTGTGTATTGTGCAGATTATATGACATCAGCTTAACTATTTCAAAATATTAAGTCTGAGATATGTTAGCATATTATAAACATATACAGATCTTTGAGTGTGATTAACAGCACTTTCTATTGCCATGACAAAACAATAAAGGAAATGACTTAAAATAAAATTTGTGATTGGCTGATGATTTATTGTTTTACCCTGGGGCTAAATAAAACAAAACATGATTTTCAGTAAGTGTTAATAATTATGACAATATTTTTGTGAAAGTCTTATGATTAAACCAAAAACTATGTCACTAATAGGGGATTGATTTTGAAAACATTTTATTTTTAAAAAGACTGCTCTTAGAATGTACATTACAAGAAAGTGGAAGCTGCTATGACTGGCTCTAAAAAAATTGCTTTTTGGAAAGATGGTAGGTAAATATTTTAATAACAGTAAATAACTTATTAATTTTTAGAAATTTTTTTGTTTCTTTGATGATAAATAATTCTAAATTTATCAATTTTTTAATAACATAAAATTCTAATATCTAATATTTCACTGTTCTAACTTTTTGAATAGGCAATGTGCAGCCAATGAACATGAGCTTTTTTGTTATTGATAAGATCTTAGTTTTTATATTTTTTTCACAATTTTAAATTATTAAAATTTTATTTTTGAAATTTTCATCATCAGAAAGCTTAAATAAAGATATTATAAAATATAAATTAAAAAAAAAAAATCAAACATGGAGTCATATTTAACATAACACTCAATAGGCTCTCTTCAAAAATTTGACAGGAGCAGTTAACATTGAAAGACTTAATTAATTAATATGAGTCAGTAGAACACACCATGTTTATTTCCACCATTAATCAGACAAAGACCACTGAAAGAGATTAGTGGTATGTTGAATAATAAAAAGTAGAGGACTAGATTTGGCACATGGGTCAGGGATTGCTCATATAGGATTTAAAGAATCATTTTAAATAAAGTTGTACTCCTAAATATTGTTTTCTACCAGCTGCAATTATAAAGTTTTTTTCCCATTTTTTTATATAAATAATTTATAATGATATAGAATAATGATCTATTTTGTGTGTATTGAATAATCTAAATGAAAGTAATTTATATCTACAATTATTTTTACCTTTTTATATAAATATAATATTGTGATGCAAGTAATGATTATAAAGAAAAGTCAAATTTATTTTATTGTCATATCTGTTGCTCTAAACAGTAACCATATATCTGTTTTGTATGTATCTGTATCATATATCTCTGTCACTTATACATTAGCAATTATATTTCATTTTTTGAAATCTATGGGTACTTTTTATACAAATATAAGTTTTTGTAAGTTATACTTATAATCACATTCAATATAACAATTGATCATAATTGTCTTAAAATAAAGCCATCTACATAGTAAGTTATAGGCATTTCAACAAGAGCAAATAAAAAGTAAGATAGATCATAAAGAGCATCAGTCTTGTGACTATTTTTATTAATATTTTATATTGCACTAAATTGAAAAAAAAATCTTGCTTAGTTATTATCATGTGTAGAAATGTGATATACATACATCCTGAAAATTTTTTTAGTTTTTACCCTATCACTTTCTTTTTTGCTTTTTTAAATATTATATATTATTTTTTTGCAATTATTTTAAAATCAATTTTATTTTTTGATAAATTACAATTTAATAAAATTCTCTTTGCATAATATTTGATATACAATGCATAATATTTAATATCCAATATTTATTGTAAAATATTATTATTATTTCCTTAAAAAAACATGTTTCCGGCAAAATAAATGTATGGAAAGAAAGAATCTGGATCAGCTAGTAAAAATGAGTCATCAGTGAATCCATATTCAAATATTTTTAATGAACATTTATTTCAGGTAAGTTATATTATATATTTTTTTTAGAATTTTAAGAAGGATGTAAAGAAGCAGTCTATAAAAATGTGATTTTAACATTTGACTATCAAAATTTAGAATTTGTGAACCAATTTAAAAATAATCATTTTTAAATGTGACAAAAAAATTTGCTTTTTTTTTAATGTTTTAAGATAATGACTCTATCTTCTCAGCTTCATTACATTCCTTGATATTTTCTCATTTTAATAATATACATCATATTATTATTAATATATTCAAACTGAAAAAATTGTCCAAATTGTATGTCAGTCCACTTCTCTAAATGGTGGCCTTCAACAAATAAGAAGCTAAAATAGCTCTATAATTATTTAATGCAAATATACACACATATATATGTATATATTGTGCCATATGGTCATTCATTCAATGTGTTTATTAATAAAAATTTTAGCCATTCATTTATTTATATAGGGTTATTAATTAAATAATTTAATATAATATATCAAGCACATAGTTCTTCTTTTCAAAATAGTTCATAAATATCCAAAATAAAAATAAAACACACTACTTCTTTTTAAAACTTGTTTTTATACGACTATACTCATGAAAAAAATAAAAAAATCCAATGTTTCGACTATTTTATATAGTCTTTTTCAAGGCACACTAAAATAAAATATATATATAACAAATAACACATATTCCATAAAAATAAAAAAAATAAAAAATTACAAAATATATTCATAACCAAAAATTTACCTTATCTCACTCCCCTTTCCTATTACCAACAAACACAAGTCAAAGAGAAACAATTTCCTTTTATTAAAAAAAAAAATCTATATATATATCCTTTAAAACATTTAATTAAAAACCTATTATTTTCTTTTCTGTTTATCTATTAATATCCTATTTAATTCTGGTTTTATTTCATTAATGAATACACTTTCTTTTATCATCCTTTCATTATATGACTTAATACATTCCAAAGGCTTTATATCAAAATCCCCATGCTTAAATTTATTCATGTGAATGTAAACAGCAGAATTTTTATCACCTAAATGCTGTTTCAATCTAGTTTTTAATTTATTCTTACTAGTCCTAACATATGTCATTTCTACATTCTTTTTAAGACAATTCAAACACTTTATCAAATAAACTGAATTCATAATATCTAACCTATTATAGTCCCTATTATTATTAATTAAAAGATTTAAACTTGCTTTCTTTTTATAAACATTTGTTTTCTAATAAAAATATAAATAAAATAAATAAAATGGGATTAGATAGGAGTAGGAATAGAGAAAAGATTATTTATGTTGGTTTTAATATATCTAAAGATTTATTCATTAAAGTTAAGAAATTAGTTAAAATGATTAATAGGAAATATAATGTTTCAATTTGTCCAGTTTATAAAAAGAAAGCAAATTTAAATCTTTTAATTAATAATAATGGGGACTATAATAGGTTAGATATTATGAATTCAGTTTATTTGATAAAGTGTTTGAATATGTCTTAGAAAGAATGTAGAAATGACATATGTTAGGACTAGTAAGAATAAATTAAAAACTAGATTGAAACAGCATTTAGGTGATAAAAATTCTGCTGTTTACATTCACATGAATAAATTTAAGCATGGGGATTTTGATATAAAGCCTTTGAAATATATTAAGTCATATAATGAAAGAATGATAAAAGAATGTGTATACATTAATGAAATAAAACCAGAATTAAATAGGATGTTGTTAATAGATAAACAGAAAAGAAAATAATAGGTTTTTAATTAAATGTTTTAAAGGATATATATAGATTTTTTTTTTTTTTAATAAAAGGAAATTGTTTCTCTTTGAGTTGTGTTTGTTGGTAATATGAAAGGGGAGTGAGATAAGGTAAATTTTTGGTTATGAAAATATTTTGTAATTATTTTTTTTTATGGAATATGTGTTATTTGTTATATATATATTATTTTATTTTAGTGTGCCTTGAAAAAGACTATATAAAATAGTCGAAACGTTGGATTTTTTTATTTTTTTCATGAGTATAGTCATATAAAAACAAGTTTTTTTAAAAAAAGGAGTTAGTGTGTTTTATTTCTATTTTGGTTATTAATTATTAAAATTATCAATTGTTGTCTACCTTAATTTTATTCTACCAAGTCTAATTTTAAATCATTAATTTGTTTCTATGAATGCATTGTCTTTGATAAGATTCAGAATATTTTGCCTGGTTTTAGTTTATTATACAGATGTTGAAAGATAAAACAAGCTTTGGTTTGTTTTCTTATATTATAATGCATTTACCAAAATTAAAGTTATTTATAAATTTAAAAAAAAGATGTGTATACATTTTGCTTTTAATAAAATAGCATTATGGTGTTTATTTATATATTTTAACAACAATACATTGTATTCAAAATAACAAATTATATTCTTATATGTGTGAGTATATATGCATATATAGATTTTGAAGTTACAAATATTGTAAAGATGATGTTTGATATTTAAAATGTATTATTTGTGATAATTGGTTTGAAAATAAGACATTTAAAAGTCATTATTATCATTGTGTTGTTATCATAAAGTCTAAGAACAATATATAAAGATGTTGATTTTTAGGTAAGCTCAATGCTAACTCAACAATATTAAAGAAATCAATTTGAACATATCCATAACAATTGCTTGGATATTAACTATGGCAACTAAGCAGATAATATAAATAACCATACATAATAGCCATGCATGTATTTGAAATTTCCTTCTTCTTCTTCTTGTTCTTCTTATTCTTCTTCTTATTATTATTATTTATTTATTTTAATAAATTGTCACTACTATTTTATTAAATTGGAAGTTTTGGATTTATTCTTTTTATAATTTAAGTACAATAATCAGAATTTATATTTAAAAGAAAGATGGATAAACAAGCTTCAACTAGTTAGCAAATTAAACATTATTGTTATTATACTGATGTTTAACAATTGGTTTGAGACTAATTTAACATATTCATGGATATTCACTTATTCAATTAGAGTAAGTCACTGATTGATATGGTATCTTTAATTTTAACTTATACTCATTATACATTAATTTTATTTGAATTATATTATTTTGAGTCCTTTTTTCTTATAATTTTAGGACATTCACAAGAACTCGTATTCTTTATTATTTTAGTTCATTTAAATTGTATTATTATGGATTAGGTATTTAGAATAGAACATATAAAGTTTTTCATTTAATGTGTTTTAAGTTTTGATTTGATTTTAAAGAGTCTCTATCTATCTGATATTTTGCACTATTAATTTTATCATTTCAATTCATAAGGCTTAACAAAGAGTTTCTTGTATTTCATTTAATTTTCTTTATGTGTTACAATGGTACCTTAATTTGGGTATAAAACAATGTTATTCTCATTGTTCCCATGTATAGTGGTACAGTCATATAACATTAAAATACTAACAAAAAAAATTAATGTATACTAAAATTCTCATATAACCATGGTTTCACCTATTAAGATCTCTTTATTAAATGCATACATACCCAATAACTCAACATATACAGAAAATATAATGATTATTTGTGATTGTTCAAATAAACATTGGCATTATATATATTTGACAAGATAATTTAAGATGGAACTATCTTTTTCTAATCATTATTAAACAATTATAAAAAAGCAGCATTAAAGTTGAACTGATTTATATTAATGATGTGTAGATAGGATAACTTTTTGTATATTTCTCTGTTAGCATTATCAATGGACTGTACATAGAGAGCATACCAATAGCTCAAACAAGCTCGTAATAAACAAGTGCAGTATGAGAAAATATTTAAAATCTCTATCCAGAACAATCTCATCTACAGACCATGGTTTCGAGCTTATGGCCCATGTCAGTGGAGAGCCATAAGCTCGAAACCATGGTCTGGAGATGAGAGTGTTCTGGATAGAGATTTTAAATAATTTCTCATACCACACTTGTTTATTACAAGCTTGTTTGAACTACTGGTACGCTCTCTGTGTGCATTTTTGCAACTACAAGCTCTTTAAAAATAATGTCACGTTATATATGACTTGCTTTTTTAATTATTATAATGGACTGTAATGGATAAAAGCAAGTAAATATAATGAAAATATAGTATATATTGAGAGTTACAGTAAAATGATTAAACCCAAATATATACATTTAATGTAAGCACTATTTTGATGATAATTATAATCAAATAACCTAACACTAACTGTTAGGTGTAATTATTCCAAAAATATTTTGTAACTTTTTTTTCTAGATTTAATTTACTATTAATCTTCAGGTGGCAAGCTTTCTAAGTAGAAATCTTAATATTATTGATCATTATTATTTATAAATAGCTACCATTATTCATGCTTGCCCCCAATCATGATTTCTCAGGATTAGTGGACATTAGTGAAATATGGTTACTTGTGAGTTTACCTGTAAACCAAGGAGGCAATCCATATTTTTGATAAATGTAGTTTTGAGGGCCTATAATTTATCAAAGATCTGTTAGTTGACAAATTAAAACAAAATTAATTTAATTAATTGTTAAATTTAAAAAATGAATAAATTTTGATAAATTTTATTAAGAAGCTTTATTTCCATTTTTTTTTACTTAAAGCAATGAGACGAGACACTCTTAACATTTTCATACTTTAGTTCAATTCAGTGTTTATTTTTGTCAGTCGTCTTTTCTTTTTTTTTGGAAAATTGTAATAATGATAATAAATTTGGGATTTTCTTGGCACAGAATATGATTTAGTGGATTATTCCTAAAGATATGAGATCCTGCCCTTCTGAAAAGTATGTGTTAATGGTCATGATATGGCACACTGCTGCATGAATAAAGTGTGAATATTGTATTTTTTTTTCTGTTAACAAATTAATCCAAAAAAAGAGAAAATAAACTGTAAATATTGTTATTAATTTTTCCATCTTGATTTCTTTTTTAAAAAATAACAGTCATAAAAAATAAAATGTAAATATTAAGTATATTTCCTAGAAGGCATTTTTTGTAAATCTTTTTTGGGGGTCCCTGAAACTATAAATTTATCAAAAATATGAGCTACTATCTTGGTTTACTGGAAAACTCAGAAGTATCTTAAAATATTATTTTTCTGAAGGTTTGTGAAGGTGGTATTTTAGTTGTATTTATATACTGGAGTATTTCCATCATCTAATATTAAGTATTGAATGTTTTAAACATTCGATACTTAGTGTAGATGATGAAAATAGTCCAATATATAAATATATCTTAAAATATGATTGAAATAAATTTAAAAAGCATAATAAAAAAAGCTAACAATTTATTTACAATAAATAAATAAAAGAAAAAAAAATGTTGCTTATACTTTTGCAACTGTTACCAAGTAAATATAATAAATATAAATGTCTTAAAATTTTTGTTTTAAATCATAGTTTTCTGCATATATCATCCAGTATTGATTGTGACTATTCTCTTAAGATATTAATATGTTAGTCATGATAGATATGATAGGTTTTACAGCAGAGTCCACTTCTTTCCTTACAGCATGGTTTTCTTTTTTAAAGCAGACATAGTCATATTCTATATGACTACTAAGTTCATGTCTAAATAAGACTGCATAGTTCAGATCTTTTGACTGGGATTAAAATTTTCTAAGCAGTCACATTAAATAGGCTTTTTCTAGCTACTGTTCTCATAGTTTCTCATGCAGACAGAGTATGTCAAAATAATCAGCAAGGCAGATTCAAACTATTCTGTGGGAAACTGTTTTATCCAGGAATTTATCTTAACTTTATAAAATCAATCTGCACTGCTTTCTTCTTGAGCCAAGACATAGACTAGATTACTGTATTTTTTTTTCAGATCTACTTATACTTCATAACATGTTTTTAATACCTTACATGCAATCAAGTCTGTATTTATTTATATCAGAATGTTTATCATAAAAATCATTTATCAAGATCTAATTGCAAGATTTAACATGTTTTTTTTTTCATAAATATTTTCTTCATTCCTTAAATTATTTTGTAAATGATTATGTGAAATAAAATAGTTTTTTTTTAAATTTATTTACAGTAAGATCAGAAAAAAGAAAAATAATGACTGAACTTTTTTTTTTCATGTGTCATAGCATCTGCCGGGAAGCGAATCCTCTAACCCGGGACAACTGCTTGTAAGGCACCTGTGCTGACCTCTTGACAACCAACACCTGATTAATGACTGAACTTTGAAATTTATTCCCTAATATTCTCAACTTTAGTGCTTTAGAATTTTTAATACAGTATTTAGATCACCATATGTATTTCTTTAAGCCTCAAACCAGTAAACAAATCTGCAACAATTATAAAATGTGATATATTTTTTTAAATTAGCAAATCAAATTCATTTGCAGCATTAAAAGTTAAATAAATTATCTAATTTCTTTTTAATAAATTATCAAATGGTTCTTCTCTTATATAATACAAATTATCGTCCTATTAACTATAATTTTACAAAAAAAAAAAACCATTTCGTTTACAAAATATTTAATGGTATAAAATCATAAGCTAGTTTTTTTTATTATTAAACTTTTAATAATATGATTAACTCTGTAGATCTATTTCCCTTTAATTTCTCAAAATGGTGTAATTTATTTACGCATATATAATATACGCGCGTGCACACTACACGTCAATATATACATTTATTTATTAATCTATTATAGAGTTGTTGTTTTTTTGGACCATATAGCTTTGTAATATAATTCATTTAAGCTGCTATCGAATTTGTTCTGTTACAATAGGAAAATAATATTAATGAATTTTAATATTAAAAGTATATTTTTATGCAAATTATTTTAAAATAGTTTATTATTACAATATTTTATTTTACTTACCTCTGGCTATTATAACCAAAAAGTAAATGCAAATAATCCATTTACACATAATTACATTTCTTCAAAAAATAGCACGGATGAAAAGATTCTTGCAGTTGCCTTCAATACTAAATCCATTTGAAAACTATAAAATTATTCCACTGATTTCACTATTTCAGTATCATAACGAGTAAATTTTTACATCAAAAGCTCTATAAAATAATATTGTTTTATTAATATATATATAAGTATATGCAACATATTTAAATAATTCATTATTTTTACTTTATTTACAAAATGAATATTTTCTAAATAAAAATTTAAGCAAATAATAAAAGATATCTTTGTATTAACGACAAAATGATGAACTTTCCAAATTTATATTTTAGATTTAAACTGTCAATAATTTATTTGGCTTTTATTAACAATATAGTCATTAAATTTGTAAGGGTATTTCAAAAGTTTGTTCAATATATGGTTGCTATACATATGTCACTATTAATTTATACCAGTGGTGAGCAATCTTTTTACATTTGAAGCCCCATACTCAGACTAAAAGTTTATATGACCCCATTATATGTTGTTACCATCCTATTATAAGCATATAAGGATAGTAGTAATAAAAGTCATAAAGAAGAATGTGTTTAAATACAAAAGTGATCAGAAACATCATAATGAGTTAAGCAGTTTTCAAGCATTTTTAATAGTGTTTAGGTTTTTGTTTTTCAGTTAAAATTTATTATCCAACATGAGAACTTATTCAAAATTTTTATGACCTACAACATTTTTTCTGTGATCTCTTGAGGGATGATAATCTACAGGTTGCACACCACTGATCTATATCATGGCAACTTATTTACTAAATGATCAATTTCTTTTATTTTTTTTTTCATTAAGAAGTATATAAGAACCATACCAAGATATTGCCTAACCTTTTTAACCTAATATAAAAATAGAAGCATACATACTGCATACTTTATGCAATATGCAATATTCTATGACACTATTATTACTAAACAAGCTTTTTAGAAATATACAAAAAGAGAATAAATACATCAGTAAAGCACTTTGCTATTTTAGTTTATACAATTTATCAAAACAGTGTTGTTAATAACATTTAGTTACATTTTGTACTTAAGAATACTTTTCATGTTTATGCCATATCTTAGAAGTAAATAAATAACAATTTGTAGTATTTACCAATGTGTCAATTTTCTTTTCTTTATATTTTATTTTATGAGAAATATTTATTAATAACATATGATTAACATAAAATCAAATGATAGAATCATGCTGGTTAACCCCATAATAAAAAGTATTTTCATAAAACATTTAAAAAATATTAAATATCTTTATTTAAAAGATATTAGATCTTTTAAATAAAACACTATGGATATTAAAAAATTACACAACTATTATAGTAATGAATAAGGAAATGTTAAAACATTTAACAACTAAACAGATTTGAGTTTGAAATATGAAAGAATTTATTTGAAGCTAAGTATTTTAGATACCATATAGTATCATAATCATAGCATAAGAGGTGAGAAAGTTGTCATTCATAAATAATGTAAGTATTGAATAATACTTTGGATGAGATCAAAATGAATATTTAAAGGTGCATTTGCATACTAATGAGAAGTGAGGGGGCTATAAACACCATTTTTGTTTAGAAAGTGGGGTGCTGAAATCTTTTTTATTGATGGTATGGATAACTTGGGCAATTTACAAAGCCTCCTTAACCTTTTTTTTCAATGGTCATGCTCTAAACAAACGCTATTGGCTGTAGTTTCGATTCATATTTTCCAAAGATAAGAATGAGTAAAACACCATAAAAACACTGTAATGTTTGTATGACTTTTTCTCATCACAGTGATATTCATAGTTACATACCTATATAAGCTGCAACAATGTAAAAAAAATGTATCTAGCCACATATCTAAATAATAACGATATTGTTGCTTATATATTCCACACTTATGGAAAATTTTTTAAACTTCCTTAAAATTGAAACTTTTTGTAATTGCAGCTATGGAATTATAATTTTTAATGGCTTTACTGCTTTTTCTTTCTTGTTTGTTGAAACTTCTTTACTGCTATTTCTAAGCAATATAGATTTATTTAACATCTAGTTTAGCTTTTTTTGTGTGTCTAATCAATGTGAAATTTTTAGTATTACTTATTTTCCACATTAAGCAGAATATAAATCAATTATAAAAAAAAACTTCCCATAGCTTTTTTTTAAAATTCACATTATAATTAAGTAATCTATTTTTTAATGAAGTCTCAAAAACATATTTTTGACTTTTATTACAAATGTCAAAGTTATATAATTATCTATATAATTTATTCAAGCAATTAATATAATTTCACGCTTTTTTAATATCTATAATTCTGCTTATACTTTTGTTAATATTGTATAAAAACGACAGCTGCTTTGTAAGCAGTTGTCCCGTGTTAGCGGCTTCGCTTCCCGGCTGATGCTATGACACATGAGAAAAAAAAATCTTTATTATCAACAAAAGATTATTATTTAACAGTATTATTATACCTTTACTAATAAACCTTCACTTTTATTAAAATTATAGGTTTAATGACAGTTTTATTACTACAACAATGATCCTTTAAAGCAAATATTAATTACTTTTAATCTTTTTTTTAAAAATTGAATGTGTAACTTTTTTAACTTATCGTATTTTACTTTAATTAAGCATTAAAATGTACTTAATAACGCACTTGATTCTGATATTTACAAGCTACTACATTGTGCTTAATAAACTTATCCTCCTCGTACATGTACACATCTTTGTATATTTTATATGCCCTACTCATGGCTATTAATTGAATTAAAAGTTATACCTGATATTTTTTTATATAAGATCATTGGACTATTAAAATCGGTTGCCATTCCTAAGCTTTTACCTAAGTGATTTTTGCTATTGATCCATTTATCTTTCAAATGACCTTTTTTTTTTTAATAGAATAACCAGCTATTTAATCCTCAGATGATGACTCATCATTTCTTTTTTTTTTTTTTCATATGTAGATATATGATCTATTTTAAAGTATTCTATTCATTATAAAAAAAATTTGCCATTACTTTTAGCAGGTAATTATCACACTTTTTATTACATAAAATTGTGGTAATGAAAGAGTTTATTATCATGGAGATCTCATATCAAGTAAGATCTTTATACTATCATGAGTTCCCAATATCCCTGTTAAAAATCCAATCATACTCCATGTTTCCTCTCTTTATGAAGTTCCATTAAAGGATATTGAGTTGATTCCAAACATTTTTCTAATGATAAATACCAAAAATTCTTCATCTGATATGAAAATGACATTGGGGCATTTTTACCAACTGACAAAAATTTATAATCATAAATAGTTAAGTAGAACAATATCAAAATGAGTACACATTTATTTTGGAAACTAATTTTTAGTAATAGATTAGCTTGGATTTCAACTCAATCTTGTCATGCTCAACATTGTTCAACAACATAACAAAACATAACCTTCATCCCTGATGTGAATACTAAAAACATAATCAAACCACCACAGACTTTCAAATTATCTCTTAAACTTTGCATCATTTGACATTAGTTATTAGTATTGTTGATAGTGTTTTTCTTTATAAAATGTTTTTAAAAGCTTAACATTTTCAGTTTAACATCTTTATGCAGAACATTCACCTTAACATTTAGATTTCATTTTTTTCTTCTCTGATTCTGATTAAACTTTATCATACTATCTGAATTTCTTGCCATTCATATGTGAATATTTTAAATAGATTTTTTGGTGCATCTGTCTTTAGATTCAGAGTAATCTAGATATCCAAGATTAATGATCTTTAATTCTACTTTTTTAGCAATGAACTTTTTAAATGCTATTTCATTTTTCAATAAAATCCACCATTCAATCTCTCATAGTGAACGAGTTGAAAATGAAATCATTAAACAAAAAAACATTGAAATATAGTTTAATAGATTTTGCTTAAGGGTAGTTTGCTTTCTTTCTTATATTTTTCTAAAAAGTATTAAATAGATGATTGGTTATCCTACTTCTAGCTCTTATAATCTGCATCCATTAAGGTGAGTTAGCATTGTCTTTTCTCTAATTTGGATTCAAACTAGTTTTAGTCAATTATGTATTTCTCATTTTGATTTATATTATTGTTACTTCTGCTTCTTTTTTTCTTTTGGGAACTCCTAGCACTCCCTATTTTATTTTTATGTTGTGGATGTCTTCTCAGCAACCCATTCTCATGCAATTTACATTGTAATTGTCTATTTTGTATAAATTTTTATTGTTAACATTTTTAGATCAGAATATCTTTTCCATACTTCCTTGGATTTGGCTATCAATGTTCAATGAATTAAGCAGTTTGAACTCCTGTTCAGATTACCTGATCACTGGAACTGAGGACTTGACAAATTCTGTAGGATATTTTGTCAAATTATTTTTGATGGTTTAACCATCAATTGAGGTTCTTATTTTTAAAGACTCAAAACAGCTGAAGTTCTCTCTTGAGATTCAATTTGTGTATCTTTCTTGTGATACTTGGTACTTTATCCCATCCTGTCATTATTCTGTCTTATATTCTTTCAATACTATTATTTGTACAACTCTTATGATAACTAAGTATCTAATTCAATGATATCCAATGACAACTAGATTTCTGAAACACTGAGTACCATTAATATTTAGAAGCTCCTCATAAATTAATTGATGAAAGTATTATTTGTACTTATTTTTTATTCAATTCACACAGAAATTTTGCCAAGATTATTCACATTTCATAATATTTTTTCAGCTTTGTTATGGAATGCTTTTATTTTCAAACATGTTCTGATGCCTTTTGATACACTGAATAATTATTACAGTTTGACATGTTTTTCAAGTTGTTAATCTATTTCTGTTTAGGTTTGGTCTTTGATTCAATTTTTTTGTTACTTATTTTTGCCATGTACTTTTTTCACTATATTTCCATATATCTTTTTTGTTTATGTATTTTTCTAATGGACATCTATCTTCAACTGCTATAATTATTTAATTAAATTCTTCTTCATTGCCTTCATAATAGTGTTCAATTTTTAATGTTTATGTACCATATTGTGACTTTTTTTATCCTTCTGAACAACTTAATTGTTGACTTGTATCTTTATTTTATTTTATTTTAACTTCCTCTAGTGCTTTTTCATTGTTTATTTTTCTCAGTACTTATCTATTTTATTTTCTGATAATTATTTGAATGTTTTCTTTTTCAAGATATTTTTTCTGTTAACTCTTCAGATCTTCTTTCAATTTGCTCTTTAATTTCATCTTTCTTTATTTGTATTTCCCAGTTTGCTGCATTATACCTTTTTTAATATTGCAATCTTATTATTCTATTTTATTTTTCATTACTTGAGTCATTTTTTATTGTTTTTTTTTAAATCCAGATTTTCTTAAATTTTTTTATCTCTTTTTATCTCACTGAGTATATTTTGCATAATTTTTATTATGTAGCTTTTTTCTATTAAAACTCATTTATTTTCTGCCCTGTTGACTGCTGCTTTTAGTTTTTCTAAGCCCACTGTTGTATATTGACTTGTTTTTTTTTTTTTTTTTGCAGAGTGTTCTGCTCAGTTTGTGATTATTTACTATTTTTAAATATTTTCTAATTTTCAGTTAAACATTGTTAAGGATAGAATATGTATTGTTTACTGAACTGCAAATCTATAGTACTTTTCAACACATATATATATATAACACATTCTTTTTTATACATATGATAGGTTTATATAAATTAACATCATAGTATAAGCAAAAATTTTAAAAGTATTAATAAATTGAGATGACACATTTACCTATATTTTACTGAGTGTGTGTTCACTCATGCATTCACTGAAACAAACAAGAATTGAAAAAAAAAAAAAAAACTACATATTTTTATTTTTAAAATAAGTTGTGAAATATCAGACATGATTGATATACTCTGGATATTCTTTTTTTCAATAACTTTTTTCTCTTATAAAATATAATAATGGTATTGTTATCAAGAAATTGAATCATCCCTTTAATTGTTTTGATATTTTAAAATCAGTTTCAACTTTTAGTATGTTGTAAAATTTTGTTAAGATCTCAGAAAATATTTTATTATGCAAAATACTGCACATCAGATTTGGCATGGATAATAAAAGAAGAACAAAATGTACATGCTTTCTACATGTAAGGCATGCCAAGTTAGAAAATCAGCTTATTATAAAATTTATTCTCAAATTTTATTTTTTCTTTAAAAAAACATGATAGCATACCATATTCAGAAAAGGGGAAAAGGTTACTCGAATATTGCAAATTTTAATGACTTTTTATTTATTTATTTATATTTTTGTTTGTTTGTTTACATTTTTATTTGAATAGCTATAATTGAAACCATGTAATTAGATATAGTTTAGTTCATGACTCCACTGCATTCATCTCTTTACTTTTGTTTTAAAATAAGAACTTTCATTTTAGTCTCCGGTTATATATTATAATCCATATAGTTGTTGGAGTTTTACACTAATAATTTTTTTTTGTCATTGACTTGACCATTATAAAACTATTTTGATTATTTGGTTTATCTATTAATATCTCACAATTAAACAGTTATTGAATTGCTATGTTATGGCATCTTTATCTAAATGACAGAGTAACTTCTTACATATGCCAGCTCATAGATGCATCATTTTTATATTTAAAAAATCCATAAACTTTGATCCCATAAGAGATTAGGCTAGGTAGGGAGCAGAAATCAGCTTTTATTTATTTATATCTAACAATTAAGAACATAACCACTGATCAAGACCAAACAACAGTATTCTTAAAGTATATTGGAATGATATTAATTATAACTATATAAAGAGTGAATGTAATTGCACATATTGTATTATATAGTTCGATATTTATTAGTTATTATAATATTAAAGTTATAAAAGATTACATATATATTACAACTCAAATGAATGAGAGTCTCTACAATGGCAATGATCCCTACCCAAAAATGCCTACATTGGTATCTTTTAATCACTTAATGTAATTATATTAATAATAAACCCACTCAAAAATGGATATGGTTATTTCAATTCCAAAAAAGGGGTGGGGGAGATAGGTGATAAAAAAACTACTGTAAAAATGAGTTTTGTGGTGACTATACAAATCAATCTGTGAACCACAAAATGTTCACACATAGAAGGAACATACTGTTCCGATTTTCTTTTTCAATTGATATTTTATAATGTCATTATTTCCTCAGCAGAAAACTTTTCTTTTTGAACTACTTCAACACTATATCTAATTGTAGCTCTCTGGTGTATTTTATTTTCTGTCATATCTTCCCAATAGAAACAATAGACATTGCACTATTTTGGAATGTCTTTCAGATAATCATTATAATTTGGATGGGTTTACCTTTCCTATGTAAATTATGTTAAAACAATCTTCTAGGAAGTCTTCCATTGTTCATTTATTTTACAAATCCAATCCAATGAAGTTATGACTTTACAATAGTGGACTCAATACTACCCCATCCTACAAGCTAAAAAACATATTGATTCGTTTGACACTCCTGCCATTGTATTTTTATAATTTTATGGAACATTTTTAAATGAAATATTTCTAATGCCTTTATATTGTACTGATACAGTGTCCAAATATCACATCCATGTAATAAATTTAATAAAATAATAGCTTTAAATACAGTTAATTTAAACCATTAAGCATCACATGATCACATTTCCTATACTAGCACATTAATTGTTGATAAACAGAGCAAAACTCTCCATACAGTATTGCCACCTGTGCTAAACAGAGTAATCAATGGATGCCAGAAGGCTTGTGCATAAAATCCCTATCTAATGCCTACTCATCCAATATCCCCAGACTAGTTTCTGGCTTGAGGCCTTCGTCAGTGAGGAGCTTTTGATCTGAGAGCACTGCATCTAGATCTTAGGATCTAATGCAACCCTCTAGCAACCACCTTTTATCTCTACTTAACTACAAAACTATGAGAATGAAATTGAAAACACAAAAAATATTTTCAATCTAAGCTCAATAGCTTATATAGTCATATGGGTCTGAACTCAGTTCAGCACCCATACATTTTGGTATCTTTGGCTCTTTTACAACCATAGCCACCACTATCCTATTAGGCAGGATTGGTGTTAAACCATTAAGCATCACATGATCACATTTCCTATACTAGCACATTAATTGTTGATAAACAGAGCAAAACTCTCCATACAGTATTGCCACCTGTGATAAACAGAGTAATCAATGGATGCCAGAAGGCTTGTGCATAAAATCCCTATCTAATGCCTACTCATCCAATATCCCCAGACTAGTTTCTGGCTTGTGGCCTTCATCAGTATGGGTGCTGAACTGAGTTCAAACCCATATGACTATATAAGCTATGAGCTTAGATTGAAAATATTTTTTGTGTTTTCAATTTCATTCTCATAGTTTTGTAGTTAAGTAGAGATAAAAGGTGGTTGCTAGAGGGTTGCATTAGATCCTAAGATCTAGATGCAGTGCTCTCAGATCCAAAGCTCCTCACTGACAAAGGCCACAAGCCAGAAACTAGTCTGG
Organism: Epiperipatus broadwayi; assembly: GCA_028023455.1. Taxonomy (NCBI): domain Eukaryota; kingdom Metazoa; phylum Onychophora; class Udeonychophora; order Euonychophora; family Peripatidae; genus Epiperipatus; species Epiperipatus broadwayi. The sequence goes on along the minus strand of JAQFVV010000041.1, from coordinate 5,683,310 downwards.
GGATATTGGATGAGTAGGCATTAGATAGGGATTTTATGCACAAGCCTTCTGGTATCCATTGATTACTCTGTTTAGCACAGGTGGCAATACTGTATGGAGAGTTTTGCTCTGTTTATCAACAATTAATGTGCTAATATAGGAAATGTGATCATGTGATGCTTAATGGTTTAACACCAATCCTGCCTAATAGGATAGTGGTGGCTATGGTTGTAAAAGAGCCAAAGACACCAAAATGTATGGGTGCTGAACTGAGTTCAGACCCATATGACTATATAAGCTATTGAGCTTAGATTGAAAATATTTTTTGTGTTTTCAATTTCATTCTCATAGTTTTGTAGTTAAGTAGAGATAAAAGGTGGTTGTTAGAGGGTTGCATTAGATCCTAAGACCTAGATGCAGTGCTCTCAGATCCAAAGCTCCTCACTGATGAAGGCCACAAGCCAGAAACTAGTCTGGGGATATTGGATGAGTAGGCATTAGATAGGGATTTTATGCACAAGCCTTCTGGCATCCATTGATTACTCTGTTTAGCACAGGTGGCAATACTGTATGGAGAGTTTTGCTCTGTTTATCAACAATTAATGTGCTAGTATAGGAAATGTGATCATGTGATGCTTAATGGTTTAACACCAATCCTGCCTAATAGGATAGTGGTGGCTATGGTTGTAAAAGAGCCAAAGACACCAAAATGTATGGGTGCTGAACTGAGTTCAGACCCATATGACTATATAAGCTATTGAGCTTAGATTGAAAATATTTTTTGTGTTTTCAATTTCATTCTCATAGTTTTGTAGTTAAGTAGAGATAAAAGGTGGTTGTTAGAGGGTTGTATTAGATCCTAAGATCTAGATGCAGTGCTCTCAGATCCAAAGCTCTTCACTGATGAAGGCCACAAGCCAGAAACTAGTCTGGGGATATTGGATGAGTAGGCATTAGATAGGGATTTTATGCACAAGCCTTCTGGCATCCATTGATTACTCTGTTTATCACAGGTGGCAATACTGTATGGAGAGTTTTGCTCTGTTTATCAACAATTAATGTGCTAGTATAGGAAATGTAATCATGTGATGCTTAATGGTTTAACACCAATCCTGCCTAATAGGATAGTGGTGGCTATGGTTGTAAAAGAGCCAAAGACACCAAAATGTATGGGTGCTGAACTGAGTTCAGACCCATATGACTATATAAGCTATTGAGCTTAGATTGAAAATATTTTTTGTGTTTTCAATTTCATTCTCATAGTTTTGTAGTTAAGTAGAGATAAAAGGTGGTTGCTAGAGGGTTGCATTAGATCCTAAGATCTAGATGCAGTGCTCTCAGATCCAAAGCTCCTCACTGACGAAGGCCACAAGCCAGAAACTAGTCTGGGGATATTGGATGAGTAGGCATTAGATAGGGATTTTATGCACAAGCCTTCTGGCATCCATTGATTACTCTGTTTAGCACTGGTGGCAATACTGTATGGAGAGTTTTGCTCTGTTTACAGTTAATTTAGTTGTAGTTATTTTCCTGTTAAGGAATACTTTATCTTTTAGCTTGTTAAAAAAAGCAGCAGCACATTGGAGTCTGTGTTGAATCTTAGTGTCTAAGTCCAGCTTTCTACTTATAAAACTATCAAGATATTTAAATTTGTTTACATTCTCAAGTTCATAATTGTCTGAGCTGAAAGTTCTGAGAATTTTTCTTCCATCACTGTCTGATAAACACCTTATTTTTTGAACATTAAATAATAATCTGAGATCTTGATAAGTTGCATTTAAAATATTAAAAACATTCATTTGATAAATCAATTGGCTCAGCATAAATACAAGTATAATTGGGCAAAAACACATTTGGACACAAAATCTGTTTTTTTTTTAGCATTTCATTAATTTTGGCCATTGTTTCAAGTCCACATGTTTCAACAATCATTTGCTCAAAATTCAATGACACCAAGTAACAGATCAAGGAGATTTGTCACATCTCCAAGGATAAGTATGCCATTAATAGGAAAAAAATCTTGCATTCCCCTTTCCAAAATTAGCTTCCTCTAATTAATGCATTATGCAAATAATAGCTAATTTATTAGTTTTTAAACAGGGTCTTATTTCTCTATCTCTGTTACAAGGATTGCTACATCTATAACAATTATGGCAATTATCTGTCAAAAGCATGCTAAGCACTACAGTATTTTATATATTAATAAAGCTTTGCTCTTATAATATATATATATATATATATATATATATATATATATATATATATATATATATATATATATATATTGTAAGGGTCATATTTGTACATTCACGCAACAAAATCCAGAGTTCTGGCAAATTATACCAAGGCTGGTCTAGATGAGGGATTGAGACCTCAAATCTGAATGCACCTCAACTCCTCAACCAACACTCCATGACTTACTACCCTATGAATGACATATATGAGGCTACACTTGGAATTTTTTAGTTCACGTGCCAGCAGTAGCAAAGGGTGGAGCAAGAGACTCGGGGGAATATTAACTAAATTACTAATATTTAAATACACACACACCTATGGCTGGCTAGATAATGCATATATTAATAAGTAAAACTAATATTAAAGAAACTTAACTAAGATTTAGAATTAAAAATTTAACTAAATTTGGGATGGATTACGAATGAAACTCAAAACAGTAGTTATAATTTAATATATTTTAATTAATAAATATAAAACAAATAACATGAGTGCATTAAAGGACACAAGCAGGTGTAAACAATGATGAGCAATTTTAAGAACATAATCTCATCTGATGCACTATATTTAAAAGAATTGATTACAATTTTATAATCTACAGTTTCTAATCATACCCTAATTTTACTATTCCCTACCTATTAAGTTTGTGACAGTTAAGTCGGTGCAAGAATGATGATTTATCATAATAACATGTAATAAAGATCATTTATTAACACTTAAATGAGCTGCAATAACTCTCTATGCAGATTATATATGTACAATCAGATTACAAGTTCAGATCAATGCTGAAATATTACATTATGGAGGGATGAACTGGAGCTTTGTAGTATGACTTCAGATACTATAGTGTATATATATATATATATTACTAGAGATGTGTGCATCTCGAATGTGTAGTTAATCAGGGGATTCAGTACCAAGTACTTGGTTCCTTTGGACTGTATGACTTACTGTGAATAAAGTGAATGCATAGTTTGGTGATTGGAGCAGCTTATAAAAACAATCTGGACCCTTGTGTTTCAGTTCTAAAGAAGAGCTATCTGAACTAAAAAGTTGGGGTGGCCATTAAAACCAGAAGATCATTCATATAAAAACATACAGCAAGATGTATATGCACTATGTGCTTCCTAAAGACACATTCGCCATACTAAACATAATATTTATTAATAACTTAAAAGTACACAAAATTCTATAGTTTCATTCCATGAAACTACCATCCACCAGTTCATTAATTGACATTCTTAAAACATGCTAAAAAGGATTACTTAAAATTAATCTAAGTTTTTAATAAATTTGCATAGTTTATAATATAACTATAAAGAGAGTTAAAACATATCTGGGACTTAAGCAATACTTACAATATGCTTTCTAACTCTTTCTTGCATTTATTAACTAATTAATTTATTACTTGTAAATCTAATTATAACAACAATAATAATAGTAAGCTAAACATAATAGCTTAATGAAAATATTTAGGTTTCCAGAGTGGAGATTTGTGCGTGTGTGCTAAAGAGCAACATTACTTAACATGGAGAGAGCTCTAATAATTTCTCTCCCTCAACTTTATTCATAAAATCAATCTCCATTCTGAACTGGGCATAGCACGAATTATAAAATAAATAAATATAAAACAAATAAGAAAGGCATGACTGCAGATTAGAAGATAGAATAATAACTGAATATATTATTATTAACAAGTAGTTAAAATTTTATATTTTAAATTAATAGGCAAGTTTACAGGTATTATTTTAAAAGTTAAATTATAAATTTAAATCATATTTTACAGCTTGAAATTAGATTTTAGCTTATTAGGACATTATTACAATTTAAAGTTTGTGCATGATTAATATTAGTTAGCTTAGAGTTTTAGAGATTCATTTATAAATTTTTAAAGTTATTTTTAAAGAGCTCTGTGGGGGGAAATTGTTATCACATCTTCTTTGTTGAGGCTTCTGTAGCTGATCATCATCATTTTCAGCCAGGCTGATCCATTTCTGATGCCTTCTTAGCAATTTAACTGGTCTCCTCCATGCTCTATCTGCACAGATTGATCTCTTGAAAAGAGAGCTGGCAAATGGTAGGTCTTAGCTGCCAAACTCCATTTTCCAGCTGCCATAGTTGACTGGCAGCAATTACACATCAAATATTATAAAATGAACAAAAGTGAAACAAGGGAACCCCTCTAAGCAAAATTTAAAGTTATTTATACTAGAAAAATCAGTAATTTGAAAAACCTGTTTACAACTTTTTACAAAGTTTTCTTAGTAATTAAAAATGCATAAACATGAAAATTTTGGCCCTTTCTTGGTGAAACAATAACAGGCAAGCAGGTCACTCCTAGTTCTTAGTTTTTATTTTCAAAAGACATTAAAATTTTGTCTCTAAGTTTGATTAATTACTTGCAAATGGTTTTCTAAGAATTACAATTTTTTTTAACAACAGATAACTTTTTTAAAGGAGTTTAAGCTCATAAACATTTTAATATATATGTGTGTGGACCATCACAGGAATTGAATTTTATATATGAAATCCTTTAAATAAAGAGTTTTTTTCATATGTCAAATGCGTTGACTGGGAAGCAAACCTGGACCAGCTGCTTGGAAGATGGTTACACTAACCACTAAGCCACCAATGCTTGAACTAAAAATAATGCAATTTAAATTGATTTAAAAGAGTTGTAATGCTTTTAAATCTATTGCATTACAGCTTCTTTTGCCTATATATGTAGGTAATTACAAACATATACCAATGTTCACACACTTAATTAAAATTATATCACTTTATTAAATTTTAAAATTATAAATATGTATGCATTATATGCACATAAATATTAATAGAAGTATTAAATGTGTGCACATATACCAGTACATGCACATACACATAAATATACATTATTACAATTAAAAATAAATCCATAGAAGCTTATATACATGGACTGGGATGGGTTTTAATTAGGGAATAAGATGCTACTATGGAACATAGTAGGTGAAATGGGATGATGACTAAATAATATCATTTTAATATATATATAATTAAATATTTATAAATACAGTAATTAGATAATTGAAAATTTTATCCACTTAGGAGTGCTTTCGATTTTCCTAGTAGCCATTGTCAACTATTTTTAATTATATAATTACTGTATTTATAAATATTTAATTATATAATTATGTATATTGCTTTGAAAAAATACAGACATTGAATAATATATATATATGGTCTTTATACTGCAAATCCAAAAAGATGAAGTTCTTGGCTTTGGTTTTCAACTGATTCTAATTAAAATTTTCACTATCAAACCTAGCCACCTATAAGCAATTCCAAAGACCACTGACATAAAAATTGAAAACAATGTTGGAGCAAGTATACGTCCTTATTTAATACCAGTTTTCATTTCAAATGCCTCAAATTTCCTATTTGTAATAATAACATTTAATTTTAATTCTATCATGCAGAATCTGTATAGCAATGTATAAATCATTTCTGTAATCCTGATACTTTCTTGTATTTGCCTAACTATAGTGCTTCTTCATTCCCTGAAACCATATGCCACTGGCAATCCATATGTAGAAGCAATCTATTCAACAAAATTCTTAGAAATAATTTTTCTCTAGTGGATAATAATAATATTCTATGATAATTGTCATGTAATATAGAGATGGAATTGGAATCATATATACTGAAGCTTAGGAAATGCTTAATCATGAATTACAGATATTTGATATTCTAGTTTTATTTATCACATATCTGATTATATTTATTATAGATTTATGTATGCTATGAATTGGAGCGGTAGAGATAGTTAACAAGGAAAACAATCCCAATTAAATATCTAATCATAAATTGATCAATTTTACAAAATGTAACTATTATTATTCTTGTATAATATTTTGAATCCATAATAAAGAATCAAAAATCTCAAACATTGAATAAATGCATTTAAATCTTATCATTGGTAGTATTTAAAATATTTTATCCCATTATTCTACTCATTCACATCTTCTTGATTAGCCATCTGAATCAAATACTTTCAAGTTTTTTGCTTTTATCAGCTATCACAAGCATCTATATCATCATTATTTTCAATCATTATCAATTTACTGCAGAATGAAGGGCTCTTCAATTTCAATCTAATTTTTCCAATCTCTAACCACTCTTCTTCTCATTACTCCAGCACACTTTCTTGTTTTATCCATCCATCCATCTCACATGTTGTCTCTTTCTAGGTATTTTAGATTCTTAAAATTCAGTTTAATATTTCAACTATTTATCTATTATCATCTCTTCTAGCAATATGTCCAGTCCAATTCCACTTCAGTCTCTTGATTTTTCCGATGATATCAGTAATACCTGTTTATCTCTAACTCATGTATTTTATTTTGATCTCTTCTTGTCATAACATATATTTCTCCATATTATATTGAGTTGTCTGAAGTTTCTGCATTAATCTTCTGTTACATGTCCAAGTCTCAGATCTTTAAATAAAAACTATTAAAATATGTTTTTTTTTAAATAAAAAAAACCATAGGCATATTTCAATATTAAGTTATATCTAACTCCAACTAAGTTTAATTCTATGATTAATTTTAACCATTATGGTTCTATATATAGTAATAATATGATCATGATATTTATAATTATTTATTACTACTAAGGACATTATTATCAGTGTTTATTTTTTTCTTTTGAGAAACTTCATTATCAGTGTTTATTTAGTCTGTTTAGCATTTCATTCTGATTTTCATAACTTTTGTAACAATTCTTGAAGCTTTGAAGCATTATTTGCAAAAACAATTACATCATCTACAAAATCTAAATGGCTTAAGTAATCTCCATGTATATATATATATTGTAGCCTTTCTATTTTGCTGCATCATTATATGATTGTAAGTAATAGTCAATTTTTGAAAAAAATATAAATTTTATATAATGATTAGTAAAAAAAACATGCTATTTAATTTGCAAAGAATGCTAAAATATATTATTTCTTTAGTGTTAAACTTAAGTTAATTTTCTTTGAATAAATATAATCTATCTGTTATAAATTTGAAATATAAATTGTGTTGTTTATTTTAAAATAAAAGTAAATAATAGTTAAAATTGTATAAGATATTTTAAATTGATAGTTATAATGATTAAAGTTAATATTTTTATAATTATTAATAATCAAAATAAAATTTGCTATTTATTTATTGTTTTAAAATTATTTAATTAATGATAAAATAAATGAAAAGTGAGATGTGTTTTGATAAGTGTGCACACACATTCACCAAATAATAAATTAAATTTACTTCTTGGTTTATTTTTAAAAAAGTTATTGGTTGTGAATAATAAATATTATTATTATTTTATTATATCAATTTCATTAAAAAGTTTCTAAAATTAATCATTATCATAATAATATAAATTATAAGCTTTAAGTATCAAAATTTAAGTTTAAACAAGATAAATTTAAATTTAGAATTATTAAAATTAAAAAAATATTAATTTCATAATATTAATTTAAAGTGTAAGAAGAGTGAAATGTTGTTATTAGTTAAAAGTGTAAAAAGTAATTAATATTCATTGTTGTGCCAGACATCTGGAAGTAATTAACCAATCAGATATTGTGAAATTTTTTCTATATGATGAGCAGTTGATAGAAAAAAAATTAAAAAAAATTGAGGAATAAGACTACATTTTTTATTTTAAAAATTTTACTTATACATTTATTGAAAACTTATTGTTTAATCTTAAAAATAAGAATTATAACTTGCAAAAAGCATGGGATATATTTAAAAAGTTTATTTATTAATTGCATTATGTAATAAAAAACAAAACCACCCTCATTAATGTAATAAATTGTTTTTCTCTTCACTAGTAAAATTGTAATTATAAAGATGCACACTTTTTTTCCGCATTAAATAGTGAAGCTATAATTTTAATTTAATGTATAATAGCTTAGCGCTTTATTACAGAGCTGATTATAATCTTGTGATAAATGAAAGGAAATAAAGCTTCATTTAAGAAGATAAAAATGTATTTTCATAAGAGACCTTTCTGATTAGCAAACTGTTTTGTCTACAGAAAATGCAAATAAATTGTAAGGAATTTATTTTTTATTAATTTTCATATGCAGAATGATAGAAAACATTTTTACTAACTCTAATCATTAGTAATGATAAAGTTAACTACTTCTATTCATTAAAACTATTGACATTTCCAGATATAAATGTATTAGTGACTTTATTTAGATGATAATAGCCTTACAGAAGAAAGCTATAATACCAACTAATTTTCATTAAAGATTTATCTACTAACTTTAATATTGTCTAGGTATTGGAATTAGTTTTCTTCTGATTCTTGCAATCTTCATTCACTTGAAAGTGATCTGCAGTTGTAAGTACTTAAATAAAAAGTTATCATCAAATGGCAGCCTATGTGGACATGTACTCTCTACTATAAAAGCACAAATATTGGAAATAGAAGTGAAGTAGGATTCAATAAATAAAAAGTGGAAGAACAACATTGTGGAGATTGATGGTGTATTGGAAAGAGTGGCAAGATCAGTTCTACAACTTAATAGCAGATACCAAATGCAGATAATTCAGGTTTATGCCCCAACAAGTTCTCATAGTGATGAAGTTATAGAAGATTTTTATATAGATATACAAAAGGCTTTTGATAAAAGTAAACAACATTTTAAAATTGTTATGGAAGACTTTAATGCTAGAATTGGTAAAGATATGAAAGATGAAAGTGTTGTAGGTAATTTTGGTTATGGTAATAGAAATGAGAGAAGACATAGACTTGTGGAGTTTGCAGAAAAAGAAAAACTTTATATTTTTAATTCTTTTTTGGAGAAAAATGTTAAAAGGAAATGGACATGGAAGGATCCAAATGAAGGTACAGCAGAATTGTATTATATTTTGACTAACAGAAAATACATATTTCAAGATTGTAATGTTCTTAATAAATTTAACACAGGAAATGATTATTGATTAGAAAGATGTAAGATATGTGTTAATGCAAAACTAGAGAGACAAAAATTATTGAGAAAAACAATATTTATAGTTGATATTCCTAATTTTCAGAAACATTTTAATGAATTTTAATTAGAACTTACAAATTAGTTTCAAGTATTAGAAGATTTTGAACATGATTCAGATTTGAATGAAATTAATGAGAAAATACACTTAAAAACTGCAACAAAGATAGCTGGTAGAAAAAAAACAGCAATTAACCAATAAAATTTCTACTGAGACAATTTATGAAGAAAAGAAGGAGTATGAAGATATACAAAAATGATGCATTAAAAAGGATTGAATACCTCAAATTTTGTAAAATGGTGTGAAAAAGAATTGAAAATGATATAAGAAAGTATAATTGTGAACTAGCAAGAAAAGCTGTAGAAGAGAATAAAAGCCTCAAGAGTGTAAAAGAACATTTTGGTATTTGTAGGAAATTTATATCTGCAATAAAAAAAAGATGGAATTATTATTTAAAAGAGAGATGACATCATGAAATGGGTAAAAGACTTCTGTCAAGAATTATATAGTAATAAAAAAACAAGTACCTCCTATATCTATTATATTTTCTGAATTGTCCAGAATTTTAAATGAAGAAGTGAAACATGCAATTAAATTTATGAAGAAAGAAAAGGCTTCATGTAATGATGGAATTATAATTGATATATTAAATGAAGCAGGCAAAGAAATAAATTTTTATTTAGCAAAGTTATATGCCAAATGTCTAAATGATAAAGATGTACCAGATGATTGGAAGAATGCAGTATTAATATTAATATTTAAGAAAGGTGATACAGAAGATATTAGAAATTACAGACCTATCAGCCTTTTATCAGTTTTATACAAAATTTTTACCAAGATAATTATAACTTGTCTACAGAGAACATTGTATTTCCACCAACCAAGAGAACAAGCTGTATTTAAAGTGGTTTTAATACAGTAGATCATATCCAGGTAGTGAGAGAAATTATAGGAAGAAAAAATAAATATGAGTTGCCACTATGCTTTGAATTTGTATATTATGAAAAGGCATTTGATTCTATAAACATTTTTTTAATGATTAAAGCATTGGATCATCAAGGTACAGATCCAGGATATTGTCATGTTAAAGAATACTTATAAAAATGCAACAGCAACAAATAAATTACATAATAATACTAGGAAAGTCAACATTGAGAAGGATATAAGACAGGGTGACTCCATATCTCCAAAACTTTTTATAGCAGGGCTGCAAGAAGTATTTTGTGGATTATAATGGGAAGCTAAAGGAATGAAAGTAAATGGAGATTATTTAAGTCATTTAGATTTTTCAGATGATGTAGTTGTTTTTGCAAATAATAAAGACTAAAGTAATGTTCAATGGATTTTCTCAAAATATGAAAGTAAAGATTGATTATGATGAGTTAGAAGAAATTAACAACTACAAATACCTTGATCAGATTATTAATACAGATGAAAACATAATGGATGAAATTAATCATAGAATTAAAATTGGTTGGAGTGCTTTTGGTAGAAATAACTTGATACTAAAACAAAATAAGCTTATGTGTTTGAAAAGGTTTTTTTTAATAAATTTGTTTTACTAGTTCTTACTTATGGATCTGAGACTTGGACTCTTAATAGAAGAGCAATGCAGAGACTTCAGACCACTCAAAGAAGTATGGAGAGATGCATGTTAGGAGTAACAGGAAGAGATCAAAAACACAATATATGGGCAAGAGAACAAACAGGTGCTACTGACCTTATTGAAAAAATTAAAAGACAAGTGGAATTGGGATAAACATATTGCTAGAAGAGATGATAATAGATAGACTATTAAAATCTTAAACTGGATTCCAAGAGATTGTAAAAGACCCAGAAAGAGACCACACGTGGGATGAATGGATGAAATAAAAAAGTGTGCAGGGGTGATGTGGAGAAGAGAAGCTAAAGATCAAAGATGGATTAAACTTGGAGAGACCTTCATCTTGCAGTGGATTGATAATGGTTGTTAATGATGATGATGATGATTGGAATTATTAACATATTAAATATGAATTATTTGGAGAAGAGCTCTAGAACTTTATAATTCTACCAGCATATATTTTTGAAATATGTGGCAATAAAGGAAACTTTTTAAAAATATAATAAATGTCTTTATTAAACAGTAAAATACATATTTATTGAATGTAAAGGAATTTATCAATGATGTAGGAAGTATAAAGTTTTGATATAAAAACTTATTTATTATTGATAAATAACTTATATTTGAATTTTTCTTCATGTTTGTCAATTATGTTAAAGAATGGAGAAGAGTGTGAAGGGGAGAAAAGAGGAGGAAGAAAGCTGTTTTGTTTCAAGTAAAAATCTTCCCTAGAAATATTTTTTAAATTTAGTTCAAAGAGTTGAAGAAAACTTTTTGTTTTATTACTTTAGTATATGAACTATAATTTAAATGATAGTATTAAGTACTCATAATTATTTGTTTACATGGTGTTATTTTTAAATTTAAATATTTTATAATTTTTGGGTATAAAAAAAAGATAAGAAAAATCAAAATTTTTCTTTGTTCTTGATTATGATTCTATAATGTAAAAGAAGTTATATCTATGAGTGTGTGATAGATGATGATCATAAATTATTATCGTTGAGGTAACTTTATTTTTTTTAGTATAAGATATTGGTATTGAATTTTTAAGTTAGGAATCAGGTAAAATAAATATGTGTAATATTTGTAATGGGTATATTTACATAAAAGTATGTGACATGAGATTGAATATATCTATTATAATATTAAAATGAGTATAAGTGTATATATGTTGATCTCTGTATAAGTTAAAGATAGGTGACTTATTATATTCATGATAAATTATATTATAAACTATTTGTTTGTTTGTTAATCTTTTTTATATGTTCAAAAGCATGAAGATGCTAAGAATAAGTTTGGATATTATTTAAGAAATGATGAATAATATTTTTATGCAATGTTAGGTATTTTATACAGAGTATTAGATATAAAGTATTGCTATAGGAAGTAGAGTTATGGGAAATTCTGTAATGTTAGGGATGTGTTGTTTAATGTTAAGTATAAAATAAGTTAGAATATTTCTGATATATGGATAGTGACATTTTTTTCTAAAAATCTGTAAGTGCTTAAAATAGAAGAAATTTAATTTTTATATTAGGTACATCATATAGGAAAATAAAGCTACTGTGTTATTGCAGAAAATTTATCTTAATTTTTAATTGATATCTAAATGCTTTAAAAGAAACATATTTGACATGGACTGAAAATAAAAATAATAATTTACACTAAAATAATACACTTTATGAACATTTGATGTAATTGAATTTATTGCCTATCTGTTTTTATTGATATTAATTATCACTATATACTATTTGAAAATTCAATAAAAAATTTATTTATTAAAAGCAATCCATTAATCCTTTTTTAAAATTTTATTAAACTTTTCTTTATATTAAATTATTATATAAAAGTGCAATTGCAGAAATATACGGATAAATGAGATAATATTCAATTATTTTCAAAAACAATTACATCATTTATAAAATCTAAATGACTTAAATAATATCCATATATACATGTGTGTGTGTGCATGTATATAATAGAGGTTTAATGAGATTTCTCTTTGTATTTAAATAATTTTCCAGTAATTGAATGATTTTATTGTTCTTGAGTTCATAAGAAGTCGATGCGCTGGAAGTGGGAGGATTGGAAACAATCTGTGAACTTTATGTTATTATGTCTGACATTCCAACATACTCTATGCAGGGTAGTTTAAGAGAAGATATACATCACTAAATATAAATTGAGTATAAAATAAATAATGAATACCCATATTAAAATAAAAATATAATGAATTAATAAGTAACCAGTATTGAATATTATGTAAAATAGAAGAATGTAATTTAAATATGAAAAAAAAAGGCGTTGTTAAAGTCTGCTATTTAGCTTTTATCATGAACGTTGTTATATAGTGCAATGCTATTCATATCTTTAATTATATATTTTTATTATTGTTATAATGATTAATATTTATATTATAAAAGTCATAAATAAGATTAATGAAAATTATCATTTAACTAACTTATTTTTCATGAAATAATAATTACTTACATTTTGAAAATATTTATTATTATTATTATTATTATATTAGTGGCCATGGATTAGTTTTAAAATGCGTTAATTTCAATTGGGTGATAGGACTAATATAATATCTGGAGATAGAACTTATAATTTTTTTTTCACATCAGAAATTGTGCTAGACATTTCTGACTGTCATTCAGTTATCTTAATGCAAAGTATTAGTTTTTGTTTTGATTTTTAATTAATAAATATAATCTATTACAATTATGATTTTTTGTAGTTTATTTTATTGATGTAAAACAGCTTTAATATTGTCATTTATTCAATTACAAATAGAACATTATTTATTTAATTTAACATGCGCCGGTGATTTAAGTGATTAAATCCCAGTGCTTTTTATCAGATTCAGTATTTATTCTCATTATAGTCATCCACTCCTCCAACTCGTTTCAATTATAAACACCACATAATTATGTAATAATACTACTAACATTAATTTTAGATTAAATTTTTTTAAAATGTTATTATATATACACACACACATATACACACACAATTTTGATTAATTATTGAAAACATTCGTAAATGTCACAATTAATTATAACTTCTAACTACTTTCTCCATAAATTAAAAAGTACCCAACCAAGCTTAATAGATTTTAAAATGATCAGTTATATTAATTATGCTTAACGGTACATTAAACACCTATCTTTTTAATTAAATACAAATTACAATTTTATTCGTTTAATACACTCTATGAACACATGCATATATATACAAACAAATTAAAAAACTGTAATTTAGTATGAAATAAAAATATCACATTTGTATATATAGTGGGGGGGGGGGGATTTTCATCTACAGTAAATTAATACTGTTTGAATATTATGTCATATTACACGTAGAGTAATAAATCCACAAGCATTGACTATATTAATACAAAGTACAGATAATAAATAAATCTGCTTTAACCTGATATCTAATATCTTATATGGATTGTAAATTAGAACAATGACAATTGTAAGGGTGAACCTTAAGTCAGCTTAGATATTTTTGCAACTTCATTTGAATTGCCTTCTGTTTAGATTCACAAAAAAAAAAAAACATTCACTCTGTCTAGTGAATCTAAATATAAACATTTAAGTGAAGCTTCAAGAACAAAGCTTTGTTTATTTGTAAAAAAATATTTGAGAACTTCAGATACTTCCATTTTTCATACATATGAAATATATATCGCTAACTTATGATTTTTATAAGTTTATGACAAAGTAATATCAATATATAACAGTGATTACAAAAAAAAATATTTTTACAATTTCGCAGAAAAGCCTTTGTCAGCACTTAATTTTATACCCCTTTTATCTGTTTCAACCATCAATATATTTTTTGCATAATAATATAAAAAATTATAAATATATATTTTTATAATTGCTTATATGTATGTGGTCATGTGTATCGGTTGTATAAGATGGAATGAGTAACTGTAGGAAGCTTGAGAGTCTGAGATCAAATCCCTTCTAATTACATTAAGTTCAGAATTAGCAATATTATACATATATTGATATTTGTATTACTTTATTATAAATTTATTTGAAAAAGAAACAAAAAAATAACAAATGATTTTCTCTATTTCCATTTTTGATGAGTCTTATTAAAGTAGTTTGTTTCAAATGACAGTTTATAAAAAAGGAGAATAGTAATACAATAAAAAAATAAAATAAGATGTTATATTAGTTAATTAGTTTTCTTGTATATAGTTAATTCCTATAATTTTGTTAGGATGAGTAAAGAATAATTATTAAAATGATAGTTATAATTTTTATTTTGATTATGGATAGATAACATGGACATTAAAATAATGGGAATATATATAAGCAATGTAAGCATGTGGAATAAAGGTAAACAAACACACACACACAAATCAATATATTTTTGTTTGTTATAAAAAAAAAATTAACAGTATTAGTGATTAATCTTGATGATAAATAAATTAAATAATAAATAAAATAAGTCATTCTGTTTAAATATTATTATTTTAAAAGAAAAATATTAATGTGTAAAATTTTATTTTATTATAATTAGTTTTATTTAAAATAATGTTATGTTGAAGGGAATGAAGAACGTATTTCTTGAATTTAATAGTCTGAAAGGAGAGAAGGTGACTAAAAAATATGAAAAAAAAAATAAGCTACCTCTTGAACAAAATAGTCATGGGAATATATTAATAATTTTAATTAGACATTTATTAGACTTAGTCATGGAAAAGTTTGTCTCCAAAACTTATCATAAAACAGGATTTAATTTATTATTTTGGGACTTAAGGAAAAGAAAGTCAGGGCAGAGATTTATTTCTCTCATATTTTAACAGATTAATATATATATATCTTTAATCTTTACACTATAACATAAAGAGAATTTTTAGTTTAAAGTAATTTAGACTATAATTATATTTCTAATTGGCATGATTTCAGTTGTAATTTCTAATATTAATAGATTGTTTGCCTAATAATATAATTAAAGTTTATCTTGGTAAATACATAAAAATTTCTGTTATACTTTCAATATTGACATTCACAAATTTTATCAAAATCTTCTAATATATATATACTTATTAATAACAAATAGTATAGTTTCTTTGTGTGGTTATCTCATTTTTAAAACTGTTTGATTGAAAGACTAAATATTTTCAAAATCATTTTTTGGTCAAGGAAGGTAAAACTTATTTATCTGCCAATTAAATAGAATTTTCATGCTCCCTTTATCACCTTGATATTCTGAGTAACTGATAAGTTTAAAAAATTGGTAAACAAAAATTACAACAATAAAATGGAAGGCTGAAGAGTTGTGAGTTGGAATAGTTTGAAGCCTGTAGTATGAAGATTGGCTATCTTAATATAAAGCTGAGAACCAACTGATGATTGCTGGTTTAGCATGAAATCCATATATTGGTGATTATTTATCTTTTCAACATGTGTGTGATCAGGTGGGTAAGCAATATGAGATGGCACTGAGAGTAGTGGGTCGTGTGAAAGTCTGAGTTCGAATCCCGCAAATGTTACATATATATAAATGCAGGTTTAAGCCTGTACAATGAATTAATAATAAGAAAAGATTAAATGGTTAATTTTAAATATGGCAATTGTACATTAAAAATTCTAATTCAATTAAAAAAAGCCTTATCAAAATTTTGTCCTATGCAGCTTCACCCACTTTTTATCAACACTTCACATACAAGTATAAAACTTATCAAATCTTTATAATATTATTATATTGATCTAATATCTGATTAACCCCAGTTTGATTATATATTTTCTGAGAGCTATGAATAAACAAGACCCCTTTAAAAACAATTGCTGGAAATAAATGATTGCTTACTTATTATCTAAGCTTCAGAAATTCATAGCTCCTGGAAGTATAGTTTACTTAGGTTTAATTTACATATATATTAAGATCCATATATATAAATGTTGAATTAAATATTTTTATGGATTGTTAATTTGATGAAGAATGTAAATAAAAAGATTATATCCATGTAAATGGAAGATAACTTTATCTTTTAGTGTTGCTAAGAAACTAATTACTAATTGAAAACCCTGAGGCTAAACAAGTTTTGTCTATTAACATATATAATTGCTCTTTAGTCTTGGATTTTAGTGAAGTAAATGGGGTCCTTCAAAAGCAAGTTGTTATAAAGATTTAAACCCAAAAAGGTATTTTTTATAAGTGTGAGAACATGGAAGACTACGATATATATATACTGTAGCCTATATTTTGCTACATTATTCTATGGATGTAAATAATAGTCAATTTTCATAGAAATTTTAAATTTTAAGTAATAGCTAGTTACAAACTTATTATTTAATTTATGGAATAGATTAAGATTACACTGTTTCCTCAATATTAAAATTAAGTTAGTTACTTTAAAGCAATATAATTTAATTTAAGTTATAGAATTGAAATATAAGGTAGTATTTATTGTCAAATAAAAGTGAATAATTATTAATGTCATATAATATAATTTTAAAATAGTAATTATAATGATAAAATGTAACATTTTTGTAATTATTAACAGTTTAATTTAAAATTGCTATTTAATTAGTATTTAAGATTATTTAAGTAATGATGAAATAAATGAAAATGAAATGTGTGTTGATACATATA
Source organism: Epiperipatus broadwayi (assembly GCA_028023455.1). Taxonomy (NCBI): domain Eukaryota; kingdom Metazoa; phylum Onychophora; class Udeonychophora; order Euonychophora; family Peripatidae; genus Epiperipatus; species Epiperipatus broadwayi. Next base: position 5,665,844 of record JAQFVV010000041.1, on the reverse strand, counting down.
CATACTCATTCATATAACAATTAATTAAATTTTACTTCCTTGTTTTTAAAGTAAATTTATCACTTGTTTGAACAAAAAATGTTACATTGTATTTCACTACATCACTTTAATAAAAGTGTCTAAAATAATTATTATAGTAATATAAATTATAAATTTTTATGTATTAAAATTTAAGTTGAAATAAAAATTGTTTTTTATTGAAGGATATATTAAAATGGTACATTAATAAAAAATTATAAAATATATTATTTAATAATCATTATAAAATTATTTTAAAAGATTAGACATAAATAATTAATATGTAAATTTTAGAAAGTATCTGGAATGAATTGACCAATCTGATATTGGAAGAATATGAAGGTGGTGAAATCAAGATATTTTCAGAGAAATAGAATGGTATTTCTTTTATTTTTTATGTCTATGTCTAAATTTATTTTAAATGTGATTATTTTGTCTTTAAAAAGTAGAAACACTAACTTATAAAACTATGGAATGTATTTTAAAAAAGTTTAGATATTCATTTAAATATGGAATAGAAAAGTACATTTTTCTCATTGGTGTACTACATGAGTCAATTAGGAATTTATGGTAATGGAAAGAAAAAATCTATTTCAGAAGATAAAAATGCATTTGATTAAAAAACTCTGAATATCAAACTGTTTTCCTTACAGAACAATGTGAAGGATATGTAAAGAATTTATATGTATTCATGGTCTCATGTTGAATGATAGAAAACATTTTTATTAACTTTAACAATTAGCGGTAATAAAAATAGACTTTTATTCAGAAAAGCTATTTACATTTTCTATTTTGAATTTATGAGTGACTTTAGCAGAGTGATAATAATTTTAAGAGGAAAAACAATGTTGACTAATTTTGATAAAAATGTATTTACTAATTGTCAAGGTGCTTAAGTAAGAATTCATGTTTTAACTCTTTCACTGTGCTTAACAAAAGAATATTTTATTGGCCAATTGAATTAAAATTCTAAACATTTGATTGGTTAATTACAAAATCAGCAATAAAAATATATTTGTCTTTTACTATTGTATTCATTTTAGTTTACTTTCTAAAAAGCACATTAATAATTTGTCAGATTATTAAAGTAAACAGAAGTTTTAAAAAAATATTTCTATTTATAATTGATAAAAATAATCTATAGTGGAAAATATAAAATGAACATTTTGTAACCTATTAGATAATGCAGCCTATGCCATTGATTTCTTTCTCAATTTACTTTAGTGAAAAAGTAAATAATTTTTACTAAAATCTTAGCTATTCTTTTAAAATAATTATATTTTCAGCATATTTTATGAAAATAATTTATAATATGTAAAAAAATATTTAAAAAACCTCTAAAACATACATTTTCATTTTGAAAATCAAAACAAAAATTTAGGCCTGTCAAAATTGTTGACAAGTGCTGCTTTTGTTGAAAATGAGAAACAACCAATCAGTGCCTTGGGAAGACTGCATTCACTCATTGTTATAGCTTTAAATTTAAATAATATTGATTTTTTTACTTGCAAAATAATTCTAGAGATGGCAGTATGTTTTTCTCTTTAAAATGACCATAGATTCACTACAATAATGTAAAAATTAGTGGTTTTAGGGCAAAGTAAAGCTGTTATGAAAATTTTCATAGAGCACACCTATATGGTTAACATGATAAATATGGATTATACAGGAGGAAAACTCTAATTTTATAATGTTATTAACAAATATTATTAAAGTTATTAACAAGCTAAGTAAGAATAATTTTGAAAAGAACTCTAAATGTTTATAGGTCTACTGGCAACTTTATAGGAATTATTAATATATTAAGGTGAATAATTTGGAGAACTTTCTAAAACTATACAATTTTGCAGTGAATATTTTATTGCAAAAAAAAAGAAAACTTAAAATTTTATAAATGTCTTATTAAATAATAAATGTCTATTTATTAACATGGAGAAATTTGTTTTATCATTGACATAAGAAGAATGAATTTTTATTAGAACTTTTTATTTATTATTGATAATTAATATTTCTCTTGGATTTCTTCATGTTTTTTATTTCCTTTATGCTGAAAAGAATATGAAAAAGCACAGAGCGAAAAAAACAAAAAAATCTCTCTCTGTTCTAGTAACTGGTCATCATGCAAACCAGACTTCCCTTTTGAAAATATTCTATTTAGCTCAAGGAATGAAAGAAATGTTTTTATTGTAATTTGATATAGTCTTTAAGTTAATCTTAGTATTTATAGTTATTATGAATATTTTAATAGTTTTGAAACTTTAAATATTTTGGTATAAAAGAAAAAGAGAAGAAAAATTAAAATTTTTCTTGGTTTTGTTTATTATGATTCTATAACATCAAGAAATTATGTCAATTAGCAGATTGTCAATAATAATCATAAGAATAAATTATTAACCTTTCGATTAAGTAGGACAACAGAATTTTGATTTTTAACCAATCACTCCCTGGAGAATTTTTTCATAAGTATGATATGTTAAAATGCATGTAAAAGAGTATATTTTATTATATTAAATTTTTGCTAAAAATTTTATGTTAAAAGGTGGGAAATTTGAAATTCTTTTTCTTACAATAGACATAAGCCCTGCCCTGACATGTTCAGCCATTGTCTGTTGCCAAGGCATTGTTTAAAGAAATTAGTTCCAATGATCAAAAATGTGCTTATTTGTGAATTTATTATGGTTTTAGATTTTTTTTTTTTAAAAATATATACTATATTTATTAGATATCAAGAAATATAAATTATTCATAACTTATTTTGACTTGAAATATTTTATTTTCAAAAATATAAGATTATATTAGCAGTGAATGTAAGCATAACCTGAAGCAATTTACAAGCTTAGTTTCTATGTAGGCAGTCTATTTGTATTTACAAGTATGAAAATATAGCAATTTTGCAATAAATATTCAAAAATTTTAAACTTTTAAAGCATAATTTATTAGATATAGGAGAAATAAATAAATATTCATTTGGATGTTTAAAAATAATAAGAATCAATAAATATTTTGTTGATTTTATAAACTGAAAATCTTTCTAGAAATGATGATGTCTAAACTCTTTGTTTTGTTTATGATCTCATTTTTTTAATATTTACATAAACAAAATGTGAACATTTAAAATTTATTTCAATAGTAAACAAAAATATCTATCAGACAAAGTCAAATTTATTATTTTCAGATAAGTAATAATCATTTTATCATATATTTTATGTTGATGTGTGAGACAAAAAACATCAGAAAATGCAGACCTTGAGAGGGTTATGATTAACATAACTTTATTTTACTATGGTTTGGTATAAGATATTGTTATTTAATAATGCAAACCAAAATTCATGTAAAATAAATGTGCATAATAATTGTTTGTATTCATGTAATGGTAAATTACAGAGGTGTAATTAATCTCTAAACAAGTTAAAATAATTAACTCAATGTACTTATGATAATTTCTATATCATAAACCATTTGTTTATTTTATTTTAATCTTGGTGTTCAAGGTATAAATGTTAAAAAGTTTGGATATTATTTTAAAAAAAGATGTATAGTATTTATCTAAGATGTTTTTTAGAATTGATACAGAGTATTTTGATAGTCAATTAGTGGTTCAGGAAGGTAGTTTATTAAGAAATCCTGTAGTGATAGTAATATATCTAATATTAAGTGTAATACAGTTAAAGTAGGACAGTATGTTTGTGATACATTGAGAGAAACATTTTTCATAAATCTGTAAGAGCTTAAAGAGAAGCCAAGATAGAAATTAAGGTAAATACAAAAAAAATATGGTCTTAAGTTACATAGTCATGATATCATTATTTCTTATGCTTCTAGAAGATATCCATTTCTCATTTATAAGCATATTTGAGAATTGTAGAGTTGAGCAAAGAATAATAACTAGACCTACAAAATATGACAAAAATTTATTTAATGCAAGAGTTAAATATGGAACACATAAAATATTAAAATAGTGTTTAAATAAAGATTTGATGAATGTTTTTATATTGAAATTCTTTTAGAGATCAAATTATATAATGAATGTTGAAGTGTTATGAAACATGATGATGAAAACAAAGCCTGATTGTCATGTATATTATTATAAATAATATAAAAGAATATCATAACATACTTAATATTTAAATAGTTATATTTTTATTTTATAATTAAGAATAAACATAAAGCATATAACAAGTTATACAGTTATAATTAAATTATTTTGTTTAGAATATTAAAAGTAATAAAATACTAGTTTTCTACTTCACCTTTGAGTAGTAAACAATTTAAATTGCGCTTTATGCAAAAAAGTGAAGCTTGTCTAAAGTATTATTAAAGTTATATGGCTAAGTGCTTTCAGAGAACTTAAGTCTCCATATCCATGGCCTACTTTAATTGAAGTTTAGTGGTGATTTATGCAAAATTTATGCGAGGCATGCTTTATTGCAAATGACAACTGTGCAATAAACCAAAAAGAATTGTGCTTTGCAACCTCCAGAAAATGGTCTTTATAAAAGAAATTTGCATAAATCACCACTAAACTTCAATTAAAGTAGGCTATGAATATGGAGACTTACGTTCTCTGAAAGTGCTTAGCCATATAATTCTTTAATAATATTTTAGACAAGATTCACTTTTTTGCATAAAGTGCAATTTAAATATTAAAAGTAAATAAATTAGAATAACACATTTTTTAAAAATGTAGAATATAATGTATAAGTTGTCTATGTTATTACAGAGTCTCTTAATAATCATAAACTTCAATGTGAAAGATACTATCTTATAATAGTAAATAATTTTGAAGTGCAAAATATTTCCTTCTTTTATATTTTTTGTTGTTAATTTTTTAAATTTTATAATTTTCATCATTTTTTTAAATATATTTGTAATTTTTAAAAATTTTTAATTGTTGTTATAATAAACTGTTAATGCTGTTTTGTAAATAATCATCTAAAGTCTCTTAATTAAATCCACCATAAGTTAAATAAATCTAATGAGTATTTTTTTCTTTTTTTGTAATAGTTTATTATTTAATTGTATATATTTGTGTTTTTAGTAAAAGGATCTATTTAATATATGATAATCAAACAGATGTCTTCTTTAAAAAAATAATAATGATGGTTTTATTAATTCACAAAATCCACAGCCTCTTAAGAACTTTTAAAATTTAATAATACATTTTAATATTGCATTTTAATGTTGTCCTTTATATTGTAATTGATGCTGCAATTACTTTTGGCCTAAATTTACCCTTTTGTGGCTAATTGTCATGTTATTTTTGCCTAATTTGTATTTATTTTGCAGAAAAAGTGGAGCTAAAATATATATTAATTTATTAGTTAAAAAAATCTTAAGATGTCAGTATTGTTCAGAGCTTCTTATACATATAATCTGATAAGATGGCTGATTGGTAGATTTTTTGTTCATAGGTCCTGAAAGTGCTTCAAAGAGTTTTTGCAATTCCTCGTGCTTTGTGTGAATTTGAAAAAAAAATCATATTTTTTGTAAGTTATTTATAAATTTATGATTATTTTGCAAAATATTTGTAAAACATTTATTTATGACTACATTCTGATTTTAATTAAAAAGTATTTGTTTTTAAAAAAGGCAAAAAAAATTACTGTAAATCAGAAAGATGTGATTAGCTGAAAAAGGAATGCTTTTATAGTTATTGTAGAAATTATTTTTTGTCATTTTTTATTAATTATAAATCAGATTTTAAAATAGTATTTCATTAGCTTATGATATCTTAACAAAAATTCATTTGGATTTTTAAAAATAAAATATAAAAGTTTTTTTCATTTATAAAATATTTTTATCTACAATTATAAAAGAACAGAAGCCATTGTTCTAATTATGTAGTCCAGTTTATAATCTTTATTTCTGTATTTGCACAGTTGAAATACAATATAAAGATTTAATCATTAAAATAAAATGTTGAAAATATAATTCAACATCTTCTATGGAATATCAAACATAATTGCAATACAAAGGGATTAATATCCTCAAATAAATAGCTTAAATATTGGAGTTCAGATTTCAAACAAAGACAAAGATTTAATTGCAAAAACTGTTTTAAAATCACAAGTTTATTTAAGTTTTGATATTTTTTTTAAAATTCAAAATATAATGTGATGTATTTTAAAGCACTATTGTTAATTAAATAATCTTATTCTCTTATGCTTGTACTAATTATATGTGGAAAGTTTTTATCTTAATATTTATTATATTTTAAAAATATAAATGATAAGCACTATTCATAAAGCATTTTTTTAAATGATAACTTTTACTATTAAATTAGAAAATGATAAAATTAGTATCATTATTTTTTCTAGTAATATTATAAAATAATTGAATACTTATAATGTATTTATCTCCAAAGTTGTGCTTATACCCACAAATTATTCTTTCAATCACTAATACCCACAAAGAAAATGCATTCACTTTGAGGAATTTAAATTTTATGAAATATGGATATAAGTTAAGGAATTAAAGAAAATAATTATTGGGTTTCACTTATTTAAATATAATAATAAAATTCATTATATATGTATGTTTATTATTTTTTTTGTTCACTTTTGGATGCAGTTTTTTCAACACCTGTAGAGGTCCTTACTATCGCATTTTACACGCACATTCTCGAGGTTATAGCCTCAGTAAATATTATTTGCCTTTAATATAAATATACTATCATATTGCCAGATATGCATTCTATTATATATATATTAATCAAAATATTATAGAATAAACATAAAAAAATACAACATGTCTATATATAATAAAAATTAAATCTTCACTATAGCCAGTTTATGCATGATTACTTTTACTTTTATGTCATCTTGCTTGAGTGACTGCTACTCAAGATGGCCTAAAATACCATAAGTTGGCTATAACAAAGATTTATTTTTTATTTTATATAGGCATATAAAATATAATATAGAATAGTTTGATTGATATTCTATATATAAGAATTTATAAGTTTATATTTGAAGACAAATAAAAATTTCATTTGTTTGTTTGTTTTTTTTAACAAAAATATATTTGTAACAAATATACAAAGACGTCACATTATTTTTTAATCTTATTTATACAATAAAAATGATATTAAGATTTTCTTATATTCAGGATTTTAAAGATTTTAGAAAATATTTAAAAGTAATATGCTCGCATTATACTTAATATATATATGACATTTAAAGTTGGATTAAGTAATATAAATTATCTTTATATTTTGAACGTATACATAAATTAATTTATATACTTTTTTATTTATTTTTTCTTAAATTCTATGAGTATTTAAAATTTTATTTTTACTTTAGAGATCGTAATTGAACAACATAAAAATAATTAAAATACTTTTCATTAAAAATATTTTTAAAACAAATATATTACTTTATTGTCTTCATTCATTCTCCTTTCATATAAATTTTAAAAGTTTCCAAAATCAAAGTAATGACTCCATTCTTAGATTTTATTATTTGTTTAATTAATTTGAAAATTTTAATTTAAAGTAACACGAATCCATTTCACCTGTGAACCTTCAATTTGCTCGTTGACTAACTTTTTTTTTTTAATCAACGTTGCATTTCACTCTAGAAAGCAGGCTTTTTAATCATTGTGATCATGTTTTAAGTACAGGACATTTTTGTTTAGTAAAATCTATTTATCTGACACAATTTATCATCCAAATAGAAAAGATTAGCACATTTTTATTACATATAACTGTTCACACTTTACACGCATACGCTTTTTTCATAAGTAGCTAATAACTATATATTTTAAAAACATGAAAAAGTATACTTGCTGTTGTCTTGAATTACCATATATATTTATTCCTAAATAAAACGAAAAAAAGTCATAACTTTCATCAATCATCGGTTAGTTAGTTATGAGATTATTGATTATTTTTCTAGTACTGAATATATTTTCTGGTGAATCCATTAGAGAGATGTTTGCCCTGCAACAAACATTTTGGATGTGAAAGAAATATATAATTTAGTGTAAAAATAATACAAACAATAAAATTATATATATCTATATCAGGAGCAATAATTCATTATACTTGTTTCGAAATCGTCCATAGCAAGTCTGAATAATAAATGGAAACTAGATAGTATTGCATGTAAATTTTCAGAGAAATTTTCGTTCAATAAACATATTCAGTGCGAAGTAAAAGATTTTCATCTAAAAATCACTTTAAATCTTTTATACCATAAAGTTAATTGTTTGAGTTTCAAAAACTAAGAGTTGAAATTGCTTATACTATAGTACAAAACTGATATTAAACTAGCAGTTATATATTTTAATGACCTCATTTTTATATTAACTGTAGGAATTTTTGACATTATATCAAGCAAAGAATCAAATGATTTTCTTCCGCTACCTTTAGTATTTATTCTAGAAGCAGAAGTTCACTTTATCTTTACTCAAACTATCTGAAAATAGAATTTGCATATAACACTATTATCTGGTTTCATTAATTATTCAAACTTACCACAGATGGCTTAGGAATAAAAAAATTCAATGAATTATTGCTCCTAGTGCAGATGTTGTTAATAAGCAAAAAAAAAAAAACATGTATATAACACACTGTCTTTTATTTTCTAAAACTTAAGAATAGCTTGTGTATAAAAAACAATTAGTAATTAATAAGTTTTCAACATTATGAAGGTTGTCAAAGTAAAAAATTTATTCAGTTTGGTTTATTAGTTGTAACTGAGCATGCTTTTAACTAGTTAAGCCATATTCAATTTACAACACAATTGGCATCTGAGAATGTTATAGTATTTAAATTAATGACTTTTATATTCCATTTTTTGAGAGATGTACACTATTATCATTTTTATTAATGATGTGTTTGTTGTTGACAATATCTTTGACTTTGTATTTTCTATTATCTATCTTGATGCAGATGACTTTTACATTCATTGGATTGAAAATGTTGCCAGATAGTTGTTCATGCTCCAAAAAGATGTAATTATATTGAGGATTATTTTTGGCATGCTTGTACAAGTGTTTATGTTGGGAGAACTATACTTGCCAATGCACATAGTACTGATTTATAAGTGGCATCACTGCATTTGATCTTGTACATTACCTGAGGGATTTTATTCAGAGATATTCTATCTTTTATGTTATTTAGTAGTCTGTTAAGCCAAGGAGCAGATTTATGTCATATATATTGATGCATATCTTTTTTATTTTATGTAAAAGTTTAGGTATGTAGAGCATACTTATCCATGATTTGTTATCAACTGGAAGTGGTTATGTTTTCCTTATTTTCTTGTAAAATTTCTTATTAATTTTTATTAAAATATTAAAAATGGTTCACATTGTGTAAGATGTTAGAAAACACAAAGTCAAAGAAGATTTATCTCTAATAACAAGCACACAATTAATAAAAAAGATAATAGCATAAAGTCTTCAAAAATGGAATATGTAAATCATTAATTTAAATAAATTAACATTTACATATAAATACTACAACATTAACAGATGCACATGGGTGCTATAAATCTGGCTTAACTGGCCAAACCATCCTGTCGCAACTAATAAACCAAACTGAATAAATTTTTACTTTGCCAACATTCATAATATTAAAAACTAATTATAACAGAAGTAAAGGAAAATAACCTAATCAGTAATTAAATAACTAAACTTAGATATGCAGATCTATGAATATTGATATCATCAAAAAATAGCAATAGTCATTTCAGAAATATTTAAAATTAAGCAAGTTTAAATAATTTGTTAAACTTAAATTCTTCATCAAAATGAGTTTTAAGGGGATACTTAACTGCATAATTGTTATCATTTTTAATCTTTAGTTTTAAGAAGACAATTTATGTATTATGTAAACACTAAAACAACCATTATTTTCAAATTCTTAATTTAAATAATGTTACATCAATAATAATATACATAGCAATTTTGTCAGAAATCTTTTTAACTGTATACAGTGATTGCCAATAGGTAATGAAAAAGACAATTGGTGTGTCATACTATAGTTATTTGTTTTATTACAATTTCTAATTTGTTTTATGTTTTTTTTCTTGTAAATTTTAGTCTTCCAATAGTTTTTCTTTTATGAGATTTATTTTTTAACAAGTTGCAATTGCAGTAAAATCTGTATACAACTTTGTCTAATAACTGACCAAATATTAAAATTTATTTTTTTATAAATGGGGCTAAATTTTTACTAATGATTATTATTCACACTAATATATTTTTAAACAGGCCTTTTCTAATATCCTCTTATTTTCTAACAAGATTTAGTCTTCAACAATTGCTCATAAACTGTTAATTACATTACCAATATGTTATTATGGTGATCATTTATGTAAAAAAAAAAAAGAGGAATAAAAATAAAATCTATTAATATATGCAAAAAGTTTAACCATTCGTTTTTGTAGAGACTTATCTATATACAATAGCAACATGTATTTAAAAGAGTATTCTCTGTCATTCGGACTCATAACATTTTACAAAGTCTTTAGCTTGATTAAAAAAAAAATAATACTGCCAAAAAGCACATTGCATATTTTTTTATATAGCGCTCTAAGACTATACTCATTTATGTGATTTAATGAAATAAAAGTTAATACTGTTAATATAATTTCCTTTAAAAATATATTTTTATAAGCAATTCACTACTACTTTCTTTGTTTTATTTTTCTAAAATAATTCTGCCAACTTAGATAAAATAAAATTTTATTTAAATGAATTTGATATCTACACATACACACTTAATTATATGTTTACATTAGTAGAGATATGTTTAGTTTCTATTATTTTCTAAACTAGCGTTTAGCATTTAATTAATTTATACTTAAGAATAAATTTATAAATATTGTATGGGATTGATTCTTTAACTTTTTATTTATAAATTATGATGTGTTCTCAAAAGTTTGAATTTTTTTTTGTCTTGAAATTAATCATGTTGCTGATTTAAATGTAGATTACAATATCTATTTATTGACTAGAACTATTGTTGCATTCTGGACAAAACTCAAGTTGTTTGCTCTTATTTTTGAAATGATATGGGAAATTAGCTATTTATTTTGTCATTTTATATTTTGAGAATTTGGTTATAAATGTCAAAATTTAATAAGGATATTTTTAATTTATATTATTTTTGTTTTGATATTAGAATTTAATTAATTTAATTTATATTAAATCTGTTTCATACCTTTAACTTGCATTCTCTAAGAGGCTTTGCAAATCAAACTGTTTTTTACAGCAAACACAAAAAGAGTAATTAATTCTGTAACATTTCCACACCACTTATAATTTTTGTCATTTAATCATTGTGTGTAATGTATATTTGTTTATATTTTCATTTTAGTTACAGTATCCAAATGCCACCAGTAATCAGCAAAAAAAACTTTAATCAGGAAAAACAGACTTCTGATATTTGTAAAATATGTATCAAATTCTGATATTTTTTTAAACTTTACATTGATATGGCCAAATAATAATTATGTTTTACTTTATTTTTTAATGTTACTTTACTCATTATGTTTCATTGGCATTTATATGTCAGAATCCAATGAATATATATTTGTGGAAGTATAGAAAAATAATAGCATGTATGACACATATGTATGATATGCCTGCCATTTTATAGATAATTTAAAACTTTCTAGCAGTAGTTTACAAACACTTTTATAAAAGTCATATTTTAGAAAAAATATATAGAAAACAAAATGTGTGAAGAATTTATATATGAGATTTTAAAAATAAATTGATAAATAGTTTCAAGTATGTAGTTTTAAAAATTATATTTTTATTTTATATCAAAACAAATTATTTTAGTGTAAAATTACTTTTAATTATAAACACATTAATTACATTATTTAATATTAGTTTGTAAAAAATTGGCCAAATAATAATATATATATATAATAATATTATAATTCAATGTTAGTATTTCTTCAAAGTAATATATATAATTATATAATTGAATATTTGTAAATACAGTAATCAGATATATTTTAAAATTTTTATCCACTTAGTAGCGCTTTCTATTATCCTTGTAGTCTTTGTCAACTAACACTTTGATAGGCTAACCTTCCCACAATTCTGCAATCTTAACATTCACTGCCTGCCTGTTAATTAAGTCATGTTTGTATTTGTATATTAGCATAGCTTCTTTTACAAATTGAAAAAAATAACAAAAAAAATAAAAGAAGCTATGCTAATATACAAATACAAACATGATTTAAATAACAGGGCAGCAACAAATGTTAATATTATGGAATTGTGGGAAGGTTAGCCTTTCAAAGTGTTAGTTGACAAAGACTATAAGGATCATCGAAAGTGCTATTAAGTGGATAACATTTTAAAAATATATCTGATTACTATATTTATAAATATTCAATTATATAATTACATATATATTTGCTTTTAATGTTCTAGATAACTCACCTTTTAACCAATTTTATACTACTCAGTAATCTTTCCTTAGTATATGAGGTGATCAAACTCAATTGCTATCTTATTTTAATTTTCATTTTTATCAATGTTATTATTAATATAAATACTTGAAAACCTGTTATTATATAATTAATATTTATTTGGCTAGAAAAAAAGACTCCCCAAATACAAATCTATTTATGAATTCTGCTAAATATTTGAAAGACATTGATCATTTTGAAAAACTGTTATTAACAATTATTGATACATTTATACCTCAATCTTGTTATAATTTAATGTTGTAACAGTCAGAATCGTCTATCTTGCTAACACACTGCAGAATTCAAACCCCAGACACGAAACTGAACATTCTAGGAGGGGTTGCCTTCTAGATATACTAAGTTCGAATCTAAAGCCCAAATTCACAGCGCCATCTACATGACAACGCATCTGATGCCACTGCTAGTATGACCTTTGACCAGTGCCTGGTGGTCAGGGAGAAACAAAAGACTCTATATTAAAAGAAGTTTGGGTGGCTAATTAACATCTATGGATTTACAAAAGAAATGCAGAAAATATATATATAGACCGAGACAGTGATAGAAATCAAATAAAATAAGAGATCAAATTTAGTTTTAAATAATTTCACAAAATTTATTCATATAAATTATATATATAATGCCATTGTCTGCTTATATGAGACGGGGACGCATATTAAATAATTATTGGCATTAATTTCAATAAAAGACAAAAGGTTTTAAACCAAAGTGATATATTCTAATCCTCGGGCTAATAGCATTACGATAATGTGCTTGAAGAGATAGGAACATGTGCGAGGTGCTTTGAGTAATTATACAAGTTTAAGAAAATATTTGAAATTAAGTGTTCTAAAATATTTATTGATTTCGAGAATAGCACGGACAAAAGCTTACTAAGCAACAAAAAGTGGGAATGTGAGCAAAGCATTTATTTGAGAATAATAATAATAGAGTTGCATTGGGAGGTCAGTATTGCTGATAATGAATTTATTAAAGTTGGAGGGTGTGACACATTTAAGTCACGAATGCTTTGTAAAATAAATATAAAATAAAACAATATTGAAGATCCAGAATAATTACGGAGGGCATCTCGCCGCTAACCCGTAGGAAAGTATTTTATGAACAGCCGAAACTTAGCGACTGTGTGACAATTGTGTTTAATTCCCAAGGGTGTTATTTGGGACACCCTCTGCCTGGAAACTTGCGATAAGCGAAAAGAACGGACTTTGCCAAGTAAAGAATCCTTGGAAAAATAAAACAAAGTGGTCTCAACAGCCAATTCATTTACCAGAAATACAAGACTAGGGTATATAAAACCTACTGAATGGGTTTTACTTGGATTAAGAGAAATACCCAATCAAATTCCCAGAAATTTATTTAAAAGGGTCCGCACATTCTCGACGTCAATGATGAACTTTGTAATTAAAGTAGAACACGGTAATTAAAATAGGAAAATGCATGCTTGCAGGTTTGAAAAGTAAGTATAGATTTATATACACAATCATGCAAAAGGGGACACCTTTAATCATTGACCTCGCACATACTCTCATATTAGATTAAAATCAATAACATGTACATTTTAAAGTATGTGATTATATTATATATTAAAGAAAAGAATTGTCCTCGAACGAGTGATTTGCAAGATAATAAAATTGAAAAATTATAAATTTAAAATATGCCTTAATAGCGGCGTCTTACTTTCAATAAAGGGAATAATTCACTCGGTCAAAGATGATTCTGACACATTATCATAATAAAATAAAAGAAAGCTTTATAAATAGAAAATATTAACCCAAGGATAGAGCAAAACGGTTGATTATATTTGAACACTTCAAAGAAGTACATAATAAAGTTATGTGAAATTTCAGAAAACAATTTAGAATAGCTATAGCATGTTAGTAGGAATCACAAGAGCTCTTGGGTTAATTTAGGTTACCTCTGGAGACGCATTTGCAGGTAGATGTTCGGCAGGTTTTATAATTCAGCAGCAAAATCTGGAATGTTCATATTTTTGCAGCAGCAGTTCCGGGGTACTTTGTGTGATATCTTCCGATAGTCTACGGCAGCATATGACCATTTCGGAGAGAAATAGCCTTCTCACGCTCTACTCTGTCATGTCAAGATTTACAAATTACTATAATAATTTTGATTAGACACATTAGACCTCAGAATGATTTCTCTTAGAAACATTAGAAGAAACTCCAGGACAAAAGAAAACCCTTCTTTTTATAATAAGATTTAACAATAGAACTGCCCTGGAGCATTACAAAAATATATCGGACTTATCAGCTGTAATTAAATCTATCCAAATGTCTAAAGGAATTCAACATTAATTAATTTCTTTTGTTAATTTTCCTGTCGACATTCGGATTACAAACTAGATTTAATTAAAAATTACTTTTACTAATTAAAGAAAACCTTAAGTGGACATCTGCTGTTTTTAGATAAACTTATATAATATTAACTAATTAAACTATTGTCCCTGATTTATTTTAACAGAAACATTTGGAATAACTTTTATTAAATTAAAGAAAATGATTTTACTTTTTAAATTGCAATATTTGAATCTATTTACTAAATGAATATTTACTAAATGAATTTTATTTTAAATCAAAATATATTATGACAGTAATATATTTGTAAATAGATTCAAACAAAATAACTTTAACAATTTATAATTTTGATATGTTTTAAAATGCATATCATAGTGTGTGTGCAATTACGACTTATATAACCTACTTTTTAATAAATCAAAATTATGTGAACATACATAATCTATAATCTTTTTATTTTATTTGGGAATGAGTTATATATATATAATATGAGCATTGTGCTCGTGGTTTAAAATTAGGTGGGATTTTCAGTATATAAGTGTATTGCAGACACACTACGATAGATTGGGGTTCAAACTAAGGTATGAGGGTAGGAAATAGGTGAGAAAAGGTGAAATGAAGATCTGCAAAGTAGACCTTACTGTTTCACATTCCCTTAGTGATGGAACAAAAAAAATTGTTAAAAAAAAATCTTACAACAGGTGTCCACCTATGAAGCCCGCATAAAAAAAATTTACAAGATAACTCATAATGTACAAGATATAAATATAATGAAGAAACGAAACTGAATTATATACCCGGATCATATTAATAAATCTACCATCTAGCGAACATTTTCTATTATCCCCCCCCCCCTTCAACAAAATTTTATTAAAAAATCTAATAGTTTAACATTGTTTATATCCGATCTCCTTTTTATATTATCCTGTGACGTGTCCATTTTTTGTTGTTGTTGTTGTTGTTTTTAAAAAAAACTACTATAATCCTGGGTCTGGTGGGTAATAACTGCTTTGATAATTTGATGACTGCAGTCTCGGATTATCAGGTCTCTTTACCTTGTCTGGCGGTTCTTTGGCCCAGGAATTGAAATCCAGAGTGGTTGTTAATAACTGTAGCTTTAGGCTGTCACAATTATTTGCCTTATCGGGTGGCTCCTTGGTCCATGGGCTGAAATCCAGTGCCATCATTGTTTTCACTATTTCCTTTATTCGATATATTCTTGCTATATCAGGTGGGATATTTTCCTGGTTTTCTTTAAGTACTTTGATGTTGGTGGTAAGCATGGTTAGCTGGGTTTGAATCCATAAGTCCCATACATTCTTGGCTGGAAATATCTCATCTAAATACAGTTGTGGACATTTTTTGATTTCATGAAAAATTTTTATGTGACGAGGCTTGGTTAGCTGGGTTTGATGTCCTGTGTCTTAGACATCATTTAATGAAAATACTCTTTCCAAAGAAAGTTTGGGACATTTTTTTACTTCATGGAATATTCTAGTGTTGAGCTTGGTTGGCTGAGTTCGAGGTCCCAGGTCTGGTGTATCAGTCTTTTTTGCGGAATCATTTGTCTCAACTTTCTGGTTCAGGAGTTTATCTGCCATCTCTTGCCATCCAAAGAGGAGCCTGTACAGTGCTCGAAGTTCCTCACCTCTCCTTCGGCTTTCTTCTGCCCATCTTTTTGCTCTTTCTTCACCTTGCTTAAACAATTCTATAATAGTCCGGAAATGGACCTCATTAGTATCTGTATTTTCCATGGCCTTGGATGATTACCATGATCGATAATGATGATGACTTTTATTTTATTTTATTGCTAACTATTTAATATATCCTAAAAAAAATTATTAAACTGTTTTACTGTTATCTCTATTTTATTTATTTTTATTCTTTGTTTAACTCTGTGATTATTATGTTTGATTATAACTTTATTAATGGCTAATAGGCTATCTCCTTCTCAGTTCTGCTGGCCTAATTACTGCTTTTATGTTTATCACTAAAATCCCCGACTACTACCCTTTTATTACTGCAAAAATTTCTTGTTTAAATCTGCTGCCAACATAAATATTTTTAACTGCCCGTATATATAAAAATCTCTTAAATTCTACCTGTCAAAATATTTCGCTAACATATATATTTTAAACTCAAGCAACTTTATTTATATATATAAACATTCGCTAGATCCGGGTATAATTGTTTTGTTCCCTCTTATTTAAGATTTGCATACATATATATTTATTTACATAATCACTGATCCGATTCACGTCTCATTATTTGGTCTAAGAAAATTTACACACGTTGAAAAAAACAAATTACATATAAAAGAATCTAGCCTGGTGACAAAATTTATTTTAGAAGTAACTCCATTTAATGAAATTACCCTTGGGCACCATGTCACCAGTTAAAAGGATCCATAGACTGTTAGCTTCCCAAAATTAATTTTAATAACTATTCCATTTAACTACGGGCACTCATTAAAACATTCGCATTTTTATTGATTACAAAATTTTTTTATTTTTACATTTCTGAATTCCATACGATAGCCTATTATATCTAGGTCATTACCATACAAAATTATTATTATGCTATCTTGCGCATTGAGCCGATAAAACTTTATTTTGATAGAAAAATACAATATTTGAAATCTTCATAGATTGTCACAATATTCACTTGGGACAATATTTAAGTAATTCACACCTTGCATATATAGCGTGACTTAAATGAAACAACAATACAGATAAATAAAGATGGCTCGTATTGCACTATAGCAAGTTTGGACAAATTCTGATTATACAGTATAAGTAATTGAATGCCTGAGTCAAACAAACTATATGAAATATACATGCAAATAAACAACGTAGATAGTATAGAGTTTGAAAAGATATTTTATATATCAAAAATATAAAGGATTTGAGTGATTAAATACGAATAAAATACTAAAATTAAGCTACAGGGATGTGGGTGTTTAAATAATTAAGATCTACAGGGATGTGGGTGTTTAAATTTTCAAGGCTCCACGTTTGGGCAAGCCATGGACCCGGAAAAAAAAAATTTACTATGTAACAGTCAGAATCGTCTATCTCACTAACACACTGCAGAATTCAAACCCCAGACATGAAACTGAACATTCTAGGAGGGGTTGCCTTCTAGATATACTAAGTTTGAATATAAAGCCCAAATTTCACAGTGCCATCTACATGACAATGCATCTGATGCCACTGCTAGTATGACCTTTGACCGGTGCCTGGTGGTTTGGGAGAAACAAAAGACTATACTAAAAGAAATTTGGGTGGCTAATTAACGTCTATGGATTTACAAAAGAAATGCAGAAAATATATATATAGACCGAGACAGTGATAGGAATCAAATAAAATAAGAGATCAAATTTAGTTTTAAATAATGTCACAAAATTTATTCATATAAATTATATATATAATGCCACTGTCTGTTTATATGAGATGGGGATGTGTATTAAATAATTATTGGCATTAATTTCAATAAATGACAAAAGGTTTTAAACCAAAGTGATATATTCTAATCCTCGGGCTAATAGCATTACGATAATGTGCTTGAAGAGATAGAAACATGTGTGAGGTGCTTTGAGTAATTATACAAGTTTAAGAAAATATTTGAAATTAAGTGTTCTAAAATATTTATTGATTTCGAGAATAGCACGGACAAAAGCTTACTAAGCAACAAAAAGTGGGAATGTGATCAAAGCATTTATTTGAGAATAATAATAATAGAGTTGCATTGGGAGGTCAGTATTGCTGATAATGAATTTATTAAAGTTGGAGGGTGTGACATGTTTACGTCATGGATGCTTTGTAAAATAAATATAAAATAAAACAATATTAAAGATCCAGAATTATTACAGAGGGCATCTCGCCGCTAACCCGTAGGAAAGTATTTTATGAACAGCTGAAACTTAGCGACCGTGTGACGATTGTGTTTAATTCCCAGGGGTGTTATTTGGGACACCCTCTGCCTGGAAACTTGCAATAAGTGAAAAGAACGGACTTTGCCAAGTAAAGAATCCTTGGAAAAATAAAACAAAGCGGTCTCAACAACCAATTCATTTACCAGCAATACGAGACTAATGTATATAAAACCTACTGAATGGGTTTTACTTGGATTAAAAGAAATGCCCAATCAAATTCCCAGAAATTCATTTAATAGGGTTCCGCACATTCTCGACATCAATGATGAACTTTGTAATTAAAGTAGAACACGGTAATTAAAATAGGAAAATGCATGCTTGCAGGTTTGAAAAGTAAGTATAGATTTATATACGGAATCATGCATTAGGGGACACATTTAATCATTGACCTCACACATACTCTCACATTAGATTAAAATCAATAACATGTAGATTTTAAACTATGTGATTATATTATATATTAAAGAAAAGAATCGCCCTCGAACGAGTGATTTGCAAGGTAATAAAATTGGAAAATTATAAATTTAAAATATGCCTTAATAGCGGCGTCTTACTTTCAATAAAGGGAATAATTCACTCGGTCATAAACGATTCTGACACATTATCATAATAAAATAAAAGAAAGCTTTATAAATAGAAAATATTAACCCAAGGATAGAGCAAAACGGTTGATTATATTTGAACACTTTAAAGAAGTACATAATAAAGTTATGTGAAATTTCAGAAAGCAATTTAGAATAGCTATATCATGTTAGTAGGAATCACAAGAGCTCTTGGGTTAATTTAGGTTACCTCTGGAGACGCATTTGCAGGTAGATGTTCGGCAGGTTTTATAATTCAGCAGCAAAATCTGGAATGTTCATATTTTTGCAGCAGCAGCAGCAGTTCCGGGGTTCTTTGTGTGATATCTTCCGATAGTCTACAGCAGCATATGACCATTTCGGAGAGAAATAGCCTTCTTATGCTCTACTCTGTCATGTCAAGATTTACAAATTACTATAATAATTTTGATTAGACACATTAAACCTCAGAATGATTTCTCTTAGAAACATTGGAAGAAACTCCAGGACAAAAGAAAACCCTTCTTTTTATAGTAAACTTTAACAATAGAACTGCCCTGGAGCATTACAAAAATATATCGGACTTATCAGCTGTAATTAAATCTATCCGAATGTCTAAAGGAATTCAACATTAATTAATTTCTTTTGTTAATTTCCTAGTCGACATTCGGATTACAAACTAGATTTAATTAAAAATTACTTTTACTAATTAAAGAAAACCTTAAGTGGACATCTGCTGTTTTTAGATAAACTTATATAATATTAACTAATTAAACTATTGTCCCTGATTTATTTTAACAGAAACATTTGGAATAACTTTTATTAAATTAAAGAAAATGATTTTACTTTTTAAATTGCAATATTTGAATCTATTTACTAAACGAATATTTACTAAATGAATTTTATTTTAAATCAAAATATATTACGATGGTAATATATTTGTAAATAGATTCAAACAAAATAACTTTAACAATTTATAATTTTGATATGTTTTAAAATGCATATCATAGTGTGTGCGTAATTACAACTTATATAACCTACTTTTTAATAAATCAAAATTATGTGAACATACATAATCTATAATCTTTTTATTTTATTTGGGAATGAGTTATATATATTATATGAGCATTGTGCTCGTGGTTTAAAATTAGGCGGGATTTTCAGTATATAAGCATACTGCAGACACACTATGATAGATTGGGGTTCAAACTAAGGTATAAGGGTAGGAAATAGGTGAGAAAAGGTGAAACGAAGATCTGCAAAGCAGACCTTACTGTTTCAATGTGAAATAATTTTAAAACATTAAAAGTGTTCTAATTTTAAAATTAACATACCAAAATATACAATTTTTGAATAAATTTAAAATTAATAACTTTAATAATGTATAAATTTTTTATTTTATGATAATTATTAAGGAGTAAGTAAACATCCAATGATGTGCTGTTTTTTAAATATAATTTCTGTACTCTCACCTGCTAGTAAGAGTCTTAATAACATAAGTGATTTACTTAAGTTTAGACTGTATTTATGTACAAACCAACTCTTATTGACCATGCTTATAACAGGCAACTAAATTTATACAATCCAATAGTTGATAATAACCTCTAGCATGAAATAGACTCAAGCCTGATGTAAGCATGATCAATAAGAGTTGTTGCATAAATAAATATGCTCTAGGCTTAAGTGATTTACTTAAATTTTTAAAACTTTTACTGGTAGTTGAGTACATGGAAATTATAATAAGAAACAATGCTTTATTGGAAGTTTGTTTCCTCCTTAATAATTACAGATTTCCATCACTTTATAATAATAGATTTATGATAATTATTATATTTTTTAACTTTATTATTTTTTTATGGTATGTTAGCTTTAGAGATCATTTAATCTTATGATACTGTGATAATTCCACATCTTCTACATAAATCGATGTGGAATTTTTAATAGCAAACTATGTAAGTTAATAACTATTTATTGTGGAAATAAAATTTAGCTTTTTTAAAATATATTTTATTATTAAAATATATATTACTCATAACATTATTACTGCTATATTTAATTTCTAAAGTTGACTTTTTTTATTCGTAATAAATTTTCATTTCATTATTTATAATTTTAATAAAATAGTAATAATAGAATAATATTGTTATATACACTATATTAAACTGAAATCTACTTATGTGAAAAACAAAATATACATTGAGATCACTCTTGTTCTATAAAAGCTATTGTGGAAAGATTAATTATATCACAGAAGATTAAATGTAATTAAATTGAATCTTAAAATATATGCTTGATTTTTTTTACATTATTGACCTTCAGTTTAAATAAAGTTAGCAGTAAAATTAAGCTATTTTTAACATTATTATTAATGAAAGCTTTCTAAAATGTTAAAAATATTAAAATTATATTGAGAAATAAATAATTAATTCTAAATTGTTACCAATATAAAAGAAAAAAAAACATTATATTATTTTTTAATTCTTAAAAAGTATAAGTAATAATAAAAGTAAAATACATTTTATATTTGTTTTTAAAATATCATTAAAAGAAACAATATATTAAAAAATTAACATTGAAAATAAACAAAAGCATACCTTTTATCTTAAAAACATAATATAATTTTTTTTAGTAAAACATGCATAGAGAAGCAGTATTTAGAAATGTTCTTGTATATCTGCTATCTCAGATCAAAAATAAAAACTAAATTATAGATTTATTATCTTAAAAATATATCATTAGCCAGCATAAATTCAAGTCAGATATGTGGCATTTACAAATCTAATATCATTCTGGTGGGGGGGGGGGGCATGTTTTAAAAACCAAATATATAAGGGAGTGTCACTCCAATTACAACTGAAAGGGACATGAAAAGTGTTAAACAAAGTTTATAATTCATTTTGTAGGCTTAATTTTTTTGAGTTGCTATTTATAAGTTATAATTCAGTATCAAGAATTTGAATTTCTTTTTCATTCCTTGATTAAAAAAATTAATTAATAATTTATTGCTCAGGAATGTATAAAAAATCAGAGAACCAAAAGCAACAAAGATTCAATCACAATCAATGACTTTTAAGATTTAAAATTCATCAATCTAATGCTGAACAACACCACATAAGGCATTCCTGAAATTAATCAGATGCTTTAATTTAAAATCAGATCACCATAAAAATGATTAATTTGATATTGTATTTCCAGGATTACATGACTGAATTTCATTTCTGGATAAAACCCATGATGACTAATTACATTTTATAATTTTATAAATTGATTATGTGACTAAAAACACTAAATATTAGTAGAAATGATATATATAGTAATGGAAACTTTGTCAATGTAAGCAGAAACAGTAGAACATACAAATAAAATAATATGAGGCTAGGAATTATTCAACTAGAATTCATTTTTTACATAATTATTCATTTGCTTTAAAGCTGCTACATAGGGGAGATAGGAGATCTTTTCACATGAACAATAAATATGTAATGTTATGATGATATCAAATTGAAAGAAAATAATCCCTGTGAGTATATGTGAAAATGTGTTTTTTGTTATCAAGATTTTTTTTTTCAACACAATCTTTTTTTTTTTTAATATTTTGACATTTTCAGTTTTCTTTCTTTTTTTTCAATGTGATCTTTTTTTTCAATACTTTAACATTTTCAGTTATTTGTCATATTTTTCATTAATGTCTGAGGTTGCAACACTAAAATCGGAATTTACAAGGGGATGATAATGTTTAGTGGCTTATGTAGAAAAACAGACAAATGTTTTATATAAAAATTTAATAAAAGTATAATAATTAATATGTATTTTTTTGGAATTTTAGTTTAATTTCTTTATAAAAAAAATAAACAATGTTTATTAGCAGTTTTACAAGAATCCCAGCATACTTTGCAATCATGTAGTTTCATTTTCAGAGTGAACATTTTTACTGCAGATCTCCATTTTTTGTGATAATAGTTTATAAAAAAAACTGGTTTTAACACAAATTTCTGTT
The DNA here is from genome assembly GCA_028023455.1 of Epiperipatus broadwayi. Taxonomy (NCBI): domain Eukaryota; kingdom Metazoa; phylum Onychophora; class Udeonychophora; order Euonychophora; family Peripatidae; genus Epiperipatus; species Epiperipatus broadwayi. The sequence continues at coordinate 5,642,568 of JAQFVV010000041.1, read as the reverse complement.
ATATATTACATGGTAAGTGTTATAGGAATATAGTTAATGTATTTTTATCCAAATTACTAAAAAAATCAAAATCATTTACTGTTTGTTTGGTGTATATTTAAACTATTTTTTTGATTAATAGCATTATTATTGTAATATCACATTTTATTTTAAATGTCATTCTTAAAAGTTATTAGTTTTTTAAAGTCACATCTTTTTTTTTCAAGTCACTTTTTTTTGTTAATGTTGAAAGTCGCATTTATTTTAAATATCATTCTTAAAAGTTTTTTATTAATGTTGTAAGTTTTACTATTTTTTATTTTTACTTATTTTTAATCCTGCAACACAGAGCATGTATTAGACCTATTGCACATGTTGACTTTCATATTAACCTCCTGATAACTTGTAATTCTTGCCAAATTACTATGTACAAGATCTATGTATACATTCTTTTTTTGCCAAAGACAGTTGTGCACAAGATCCATTTACATGTTATTTTGATCATATCACAAGATTACAAAGTTATCAGCAGATTGATACAAATGTGAACAGGTGCAGTAGATCTAATACATGCTCCATGTTGCAGCTTTAATACTCAAGTACCTTTATTGTTTATATTTTATTAACAAGTGTCATATATAAGCTAAAATTAATATAGCAGTACATTAACTTAATATAATTAATTTGTGTGTTTTTCAGGTAATAACAATATTTTATTCCATTATTACTGTACCAAATGCATAAAGTAACAATTTATAAGTCTGTAAATAAAAAAAATGATTAATAAGAAAAACTAAAATAATAAATCAGTCAAAGAGCAATAAACTGAATCTCTGGAATCTTCTTTGGGAATTCCCTTTCTTTAGCACTTTACACATCAAAGATTATAATAAAATTCAAATGCTTTCTTTCTTTATAATTTATGTGATAACTTTTTACATTAAAAAAAAACGATTATTTTCATTTATTTCTAGATAGCTTTTCTGAAAATAATTATAAATACTTTATTATTAGAGATTATTATACAGTTTGTATTTTAAAGAATTCATGTCCACATTTTATATTTTTATAATTCTTTTATGAGTAAGAAAATAATATCATTTTTTGGTAAGTTCAAAACTAGTTTTCATTTTTAATTTTTCTAAAAGTTCATAAATATTCTTGTCTTTTATTTATCCTGAATAATCACAAATAGCAAGCAATATCAAAGCATTAAAAGTTCTGGCTTTAAGATCTGGAAAATCTTTTCTTCTCTTAAATATTTTTCATCCTTTTTGTATCATTAAGTAAAACATTAAAAGTAATTATATAAGATGTTCATATCATTATTTTTTCTCTGACAATCCATTTACAAAGTTACTTTTACCATTATCAAATTTAAAACTAGCTAATAAGAAATATAGATTAGACTATTGCACTAGGTAGAAACCAACAAACTATTAACTTTAATTTGACACTTCATCTTTTGTACAAACTTTAGTACAAAGAATCTTTCCATCTCTTTAATTAAATTAAAAAATAATTTTCACTTCTTATGTATATAAAAAGGATTATTTGATAGATAATTTATTTTGCTTTCTTTTTTCTGCTTCAAAGAAGAGTGGGAGAGGGTTATTTAAATCAAGTGAAAATTTTATAAATCTTTTTGGGGTCATCTCCATAATAAATTTAATGTATTTCATTTTTAACAAAAGGGAATAATATATTTTTTGAAAATATAATAATGTAACTTTAACAAGGCCAATATATATGTTCCACATCCCCTCTGTCCAAGAAGAAAGATGGTACTGTGAAATATCACATTTCTCTTCTCTAATCACAATACCCTCAATAATAATTTTATATAGTTATTTCTTGACATTTTTTGTCAAATAATTTTTAAAATAAAAAATATTCCTTTATTAAAAGAAAAAGATTACATATATATTTTCCAAAATAATTTTTAAATAAATCTTGAGTCAATAGAGAGCAAACCATCCTTTATCTTTCTTTAATATCAGCTTTCACATCTTGTGAAATAAGCTCTAAGAGGAAATGGGGTTGGTAACCTCTTGTATTTCAGTTTTCCTCTCATCATCCATTAGTTCCTTTAGGCTGACATGCTCTTTCTATCTATTTTCTATTTTTTGTAGGTATCTTATTTGCTCCTTGAATGGGAAACAAAGATGGTGATTGCTTCTTAGGAACTTTTATGTGTAATTCAGACTGACTCCTTGAGCATGGTCTCACTTCAGTTCTTCTATTTGTTTTATAATTTCTTTTAGTTCTCTGGTGCCTTCTATAGGGTCAGTATCTTGGATTATAATCAACCTTGATGTTACCAATGGATGCATCACCTTTCTTAAATGATGATTGGGCTACTATAGAAAGCTTACTTTCTTCACTCTGATTGTTCTAACTCATATCTACAGCATTCAAGAAATTTATCACCTCTTCAATAGTCTTTCTGTCAGTACTAATAACCATTTGCTCAATCTTGAAAGGTAAGTTGTGCTTTATTATTATTTGAGTTTCAGTCATTCCATATGCAGACAGTGTTTACAATCTGTTGACTTGTTTTCTAAAGAATTTTGTATAGGTTTAATTCCCTTTTATGTGAAATTTCTCTTGCATGATCTGGTATTTTATCAGTTCTTGTTTTCTTTTGACCAAAAGTTACATAAGATCAATTTTTTATATTTCAAATAAGTAGTTGATTTGCTTAGTAGTGAATTCCACCATTTCTTAGCCAATACTATATTTAGATTATTTATATTCAATGGCTACTTGCTCTTTTTTAATTAGTGGATTTCACTCAATATAGCTTTCTGTACTATCTAGATTCTCAGTTCTCCTGCATCACCTCATTTCTATTTTCACAAATTGATTAATACTTTTTATATTTTCACCAAGTCCATAATGAAGAATCTTCCATTTGAAGTGTCCTTATTTTTTCTTCATCTTTCACTTCCAGACTACACAGTCTTTCTCCCAAGCTTAACACTGTTTCATGTACATTATCTTGATAGGTTCTAAAGGCTTCCTGGACCATATTCAGGACACCTACAGACAATGTTTTTTTTATGAAGTCTATCTTTTCCTGAACTTGTTCATATATTTGCTTTATCTTCCCTTCCTTCAGAGTGATTATATTATTTTCTTGTAATTTTTCTTTCATTTTGTTTTTAATTTGAACATACACTTCTTTCACTTTTTCTTGATTTCTATCCAGTTTTATTATGCATTATTTCTTGATTTTAATCCATTTTATTATGAATTTCTTTGATCTCTACCTGGATTTCTTTTGATTTTTATCCATTTTATTATGCATTTCTTCTTGATTTTGGTTTATTGCTGCTAGCATTTTATCATTATCTTCTTCTGTTTATCTTTTCTATCATTATATTCTTTCATTTGATTCATTACTCATAGTAACATTTCTAATGTGAGTATGGATGCTGTTGGCTTTTGCTCCTCAGTGTGCTTGTACAGTCTAGCTATCCTCTTTTATCAGTCTTCATGTCCATTGATTGACCTTCTCTGATATCAAGTGACTTCATATTGGTTGTTCACTATTTTTCTTCTTTAACCATATTGACATTAGTTTCAATATAACTTTAACATTTTTCAATTTATTTTTCTATTTTCTTTCATTCTATCAATTAATGGCAACACCAGTTCCATCACAGTATAATTCCATTTACATTTTTCCACATTTAGCTTTAATCCTACTTACTTTTCTTTATTTAATCCAAATGAATTTTTTTCATTTTATGCATGTATGCACATTACACACACCTTCTTTATCCAAATAAGATGTTCAAGACTTTCAGCACTGTTGACAGCACTTTATGTACAAACACCATCATTTTCTTTATCAGAATAAAGTATTCAATGCCACAATGTTGACAGCATCAATTTATGTAATGATAACTCTAGTCAAGAACAGTACAAGTAATAAAATATACAAGTAAACTAACATGAGGCTAGGGGTTATTTAACTAAAACATATTCTACATAAAACTATTCATTTGCTTTAGTCACTGTACATTCCAGATGTAACACATCAGAGAGCAAGTTCTCAAAGCTATCAGGGGGCAGTTATTCTAAGGGTCATATATGTAGTACTTATTTCTTTTATTCTATTAGCAAGTGTTATATATAAGCTAAAAATATTATAGCAATTCAAAACTTAATATAATTAATTTGTGTGTTTTTCATGAAAGAGCAAAATATTTTATTCCATTATTACTGTAGTGAATGCATGAAATAATAATTAATAAGTTTGTAAATAAAAAAATTATTAGTGACAAAACTAAAATAATAAATCAGTCAATAAACAATAAATTAAATCACTAGAATCTTCTTTGGAAATTTCCATTCTTAGGTACTTTATAGATTTAATATTATAACAAAAGTTCAAATGCTTTCTTTCTTTATAATTTTACACAATAACTTTTCACATAAAAAAATCTTCATTTATTTTTAGATTTTTTTTTGGAAATAATTTTAAATACATTATTATTACAAATTAGTCCAAATGTTATTTCTATAATTCCTTTATGAATAAGAAAATAATATTATTTTTGTTAACTTTGAAATTAGTTTTCATTCATTAATTTTTCTAAAAGTTTGTAAATATCCTTTTTCTTTCTTTATCTTGAATATTCACAAATAGCAAGCAATCAGGTCTGACTTTAAAATGTCTTGCCACTATCTGGAAAATCTTTTCTTCTCTTAAATATTTTTCTTCCATTCCGTATCATTAATGAAAACATTAAAGGTAATTATATAAGGCATTTGTATGCTTATTTTTCTATAATAATTTGTTTACAAAGTTGCTTTGACCATTAACAATTTAAAACTAGTTGATAAGGAATGTAGATTAGACCATTGCACTAGGGTAGAAAACAATGAGCTATTTACTTTAACTTAGCACTTCATCTTCCAAGCAAACCTTATTATAAAGAGTCTTTCCATCTCTTTAAGTAAATCAAAAAACTAATTTTCACTACTTATGTATATAAAAAGATTTATTTGATAAATAATTCATTTTGCTTTCTTTTTTTCTGTTTCAAAGAAGAATGGGAACGAGAATGAGAAAAAAAAATCTATCTCAATTTAATATTTTTCCACTTGATTTATATATCAGTACTTTAACTGTATTTTTATAATAATTTTTTTGGGGGTCATATCCACAATAAATTTAATGTATTTTATTTTTAATAAAAGAGAAGATTAATAAAATAAATATATCACATTATTTTTGGAAAATATAATAATGTAACTTTGGCATGGCCAATATAAATGTTACAATATATTATATGAAATTTCCCAAGTCTCTTTTAAATAATAATTAAACTACCTTTTGACTTCCATGCTATATAAGTTTTTACAGTAAAAAAATGGACCACTTTTTACTGCATTACAGATCTTTTTATTGAACATGGCATATAGAGGATAGTTCAATTATTATTTAAAACAGGCTTAGTAAATTTCATATGACATTATATTTATTCAATATTAAAAATATTATATATATATATAATCTTTGTGATTATTTTTTAAAAACTGCTACTACAATAACTAATACACTCATTAGTTTTAGTATTTGACAATATTTGTAACAAAAGAATAAACTGTCTTTTATTACATTCTCTTTGTTTATAAATAAAATGTTTATAAACAACTTTAGCTAGAAGAGTGACTTTTAATTAGTATAGATGTATATTGTAAGATAGTTTTTAAACAGACTGATTTTTTTTAATTATCAAAGAAGAGATAATCAGTTCATTTTGAAACTATTGAAAGCAAACATTTAAATAATAAATATGCAATCATAAGTAATTAAAGTTGTAAATATTTATAAAACATTTGAGATTATTATTTTATAGTAATTACTATTGTAATGACTAATATGCCTTCTAGCGTAATTCATATAATAAAATAATGAACCTTCTTTTAGTAAATTTAATGTCTACTCTATAGATATGCAATTGATACCATTTCACTAAATGTTTGGGTATTCATGACTTAAAATTCGTTATGGAAATATTTTTATCTTAGATTCTAAAATGCTAATAAAATCAAAACATTTTTGTTTTATAAAATAAAATGCTGAATAAACTAGCTCTTAGTAATTTTCTATATGAACCACTGTAGTAACATGTAAAATCTGTTTTTTTTGCTATTGTCAATAAGTGTTTATACTTCCCAAAAGTATTTTGCTGTTAATTATCACAAGACATTTTAAGACAACTCCTATAATAGTAAATTTATTAAAGATTACTACAGAATGAAAATTTAAGTATGAAGCATGTGTCTTTGTTTTACCAATTTAAATATTAAATTTATTTCCAAATGATTTCTTTATATGAATCATCATTATTATCATTTTAAATCATTATCAATCAAATAAAGATAATGGTCTATCCAAGTTTAATCCAGTTTCTCCAATTCACAGACTCTCTTCTCTGCATCAAAAACAAATTTCATTATTTTATGCATTTATCTGACATTTGATGTTGTTGTTTTTTCCAGTTCATGGGATACAGTTTAGGACTTCAAGTATGCATCTATTATCATCTTTTCTAGTAATATACACCTGGGTCTCATTTTATGTGGTAGATAGGTTCCACAGAAAACCCACATTAAAAAAAATGCACAAAAATAGACTTAGCTTACCTTGAAAAATGGGGAATAGGGTCTATAATTTTTTGAATTCACATAAAAGCAAAGCAACAAGGAAAAATTACTTTAAAATTCACATTAAAAAAATAAGGAAATAAAGTATGACTAATAAAAAATATCAAATATTTGAAAAAAATTGGTACAAGACAAACTATTTTTATTTTTTTTTATTAACTACAGTATTTAATTTGACATTTTTCATACGTATTTTAATCATTATCACAATTTGATGACATACGGTTCATTTGTAAACTGGTAAGAAATCAGATTCGTCGTCAATGTGATGTAACTTCTCCTTGAATGAAGTCAAGAATCTCTCAGCAATTATGCCCAGAGAAACTTGTTAGCCACTTTATTTTCCATTCCCCACTCTTAAGTTTTCCCATATTCTGCTCCATCCCATTTACACAACTAGTGCCAATTTCAGTCTTGTGCTGTGTTAATAGTTTTCTGTTGGCAACTGATTTATACTATACTGAAATAAATTTTAAATGTTCACATTTTGTTTCTATAATAAAAAAATGAGATCGTAATCAAAACAAAAAGATTATACATTATCATTAGAAATATTATTTTCAATTTATAAAATCAATAAAATCTTCATTATTTATTTTAAAAATCTACATTATTTATTTCTGTTACACCTAACAAAATATTTTTTAAAAGTTTATACGGTACTTATGTGTAATTCAACCGATGACATATTACCCTGAAGGCACATCAGTCTAAAGTTGCGATTTTTAAGATAATGTCTCCAAGTGATCTGCAGGCACATTTAGTCCCTAAAATGTGTCCGCAGATCATGTGAACACGGCACGTTAAAAAATGCAACATTAGACCGATATGCCTTCAGGGTAATACGTCATCGGTTGATCATGTGGTAAAAAACAAAAAAACATGGCAAAAATATAAAAATTTTAAAAAAAATTAAACATAAAAAAAAAAGAAAAAAAATGTGACGCAGGTCACGTGATAAAAAAACAAAAAAAAAAAAGGCAAAAATCTGACGCAGGTCAGGCAAATAGTAAAAAAAAAAAAAATAAAAATGTACATGCATGTGTCAAAATAATTTAGAAAAAACTATATTTTAATTTATAAATCCACCCTATATTATGCTCAATTATAAGAAACAGCGCATAGCGCTGGAGTTGGCGGGGGGGGGCCTTTGTGTTTTTGACAAGCCGTTAGGCTTGGCGTACACCTATACCTTGTATTACTCTCATAGCTGTAATTTTTATAATTGCCCATGAATTTACGAAAAATAATTTTCTGTATGATATAATTCAGAAATTAAAAATTGCCGATGAATTTACGAAAAATAATTTTCTGTATGATACAATTCAGAAATTAAAAATTAAATTAAAACGTAATTCAATTGTAGAAATATTAACAAAAAATTTTTGTAAATTTTAAATAAACAGCTAAATTAAAAAGACGCGATTTAATGCAAATCTGGTATTAATGGCGTCATTTAATGCAAATCTGGTATTAATGGCGTCGCACCCTGTAATTTTTATAATTGCCGATGAATTTACAAAAAATAATTTGAGAATTGTAGAAATATTAACAAAAAGTTTTTATAATTGACGATGAATTTACGAAAAATAACTTGAGAATTGTAGAAATATTAACAAAAAGATTTTGTAAATTTAAAATAAACAGATAAATAAAAAACAGTTTACCGGAATAAATTACGAAAAATAATTTTCTGTATGATACAATTCAGAAATTAAAAATGAAATTAAAACATAATTCAATTGTAGAAATATTAACAAAAAATATTTGTAAATTCAAAATAAACAGATAAATAAAACACTTTATCCGAATTAACAGCTCAAAAAAGTAACTGTGATGCCGTGGATAGCAAAATCACAATAGACAGAAAAATCAAAAAATTTCCCAAACCTCTCTACGAATTTTAAATCTCACGGGTGAAAAAAAAAAAATTGACTCTCTGATGGATTAATCATGCCAGTCACTTGGTTACCATGACAACGTTGTCATGCAAAAAACGTCGATGTCTACCGGAAGGGAAAATGGTAAGTCAAAAACGTCATCGGTTGAATTATACACAAGTACCGAATATTTATTGCAATATTTTTATATGCAAGTATAAATCTATTATTATTATTTACTCATTAGTATAAGTAGGTTATTTATTCTAAATACAGCTTCAGGCCATATTCACATTAGCTGCTAATATAATGTTACATTTAAAAAAAAAAAAGTATTTCAAGTCGAAATAAGTTATTAATAATTTAAATTTCTTGATGTCTAATAAATATAGTGAAATATGAAAAATATTAAGAAGAAACAAATTGCATAACTTCAAAATTGCATTAAAATAATCCGCATAAAACGAGACCCAGGTGTATTCAGATCAGCCCCATTTTAGTCATTTAACTCTTTTAATAATGTCAGTGATATCTGATTGTTCTCTTATTTATATATTTCATTTTCATTTCATGAATGATACTCAAGCATAATCTTTCATGATTTGAATTCTACATATTGTACTTTTGTTAAGAGTCTATGTCTTAGATTCATAAGCAAAAATCAGTAATACATATCCTTTATATGCATATATATATTATAATTTCTGGATTGTCAATATTATATTGATTTTTAAACTACCTTAAAGATGAGTTTAATGTTATCCATTAGAATATAATTTTTGTATTATTTTTTTCTATAAAAGTTAATTTTCAGAAGTAATAATCTTTATTCATTTATTTGTTTTTTTAAACAAGGGCATTTTCTTCAAGGTTTTATTGAAGTTTGGCAATCTAATTTTTTTAAAAACAAAACATAATGATAAACTTTTTAAAAAATATATATTAATTTTATCCTTTTTATTACTCTTCTGTGTATTGATTTTATTAACAAATATATTTAATAACTTCTGTTATTTACACTTTATTCAATGAATCATATTATTTCTACATCTAATTTTAAGATTCTTATGTTTTGACTGTCCAGTATTCATCAGAAATATAAAAGTAGTTATTAATGTATAATTATGAAAATTTAAATAATTTTGTAGCTCTGCTAAATAGTCAAAACGTTAAAGAAAAAAAAATTAAATATAATGATAATATATTGCATTGAATAAAATGTAAATGGTAGTTACAATTAAATATATTTAAGAGTAAAACGTGTTAATTGATTTCTTGATTTTTAATGTTTTATCAATATTTTAACAAATTTAAAATATCACTACACTCTTTTGCTTTTTAAAAATAGTACATAACTTTCAATAAATATATATAAGTAAATACACCAAACTTCTTTTTAAATCTTGTTTTTATAAGACTATTATAAAAATATAACCAACCGCCAATTTTTCAACTATATTGAAAAATAGTCAAAACATGTCATATAAAATCAAGATTTAAAAAGAAGTTTGGTGTATTGATTTATATTTATCAATATTTTAATTGTTAAAATAGAGACAAAATACTTTAGTCATTCATTTCAAAAAATAAGTTGAAGAAATATATTTTTTAAATAATATATATATTATATTACGAATATTTTGATGTTAAAAAATTTAATAATGTTTAAGCGTGCTATAAATCGTTATCGTTGCATTTATCAGAATTAGAAAAAGTATCTTTTGTTAGTAATATCAACAGAGCTATCTACAATTCACTGGAGTCTACTAAAATATTTCAACGCATCATTTAATCATCTTTGCTTTCTATTAAATATAAAATTTTCATTTCATTCACTATTATAAAAGTTATTTAGACAAAAAAAATATTAAAAGTACATTACAACTGCTCATTTATTTTAATAAGTCAATGATAAATAATTTTTATTAGAGATCTACCCACTATCTAATAAAATGTGTAGATAGTTAAGATTGTTTTTATTAATTTAATCAATTATGTAAACAAATAATAGCTGTTCTTAGTTCATAAATATTAGTGTAAAATATAATTATATGTATTGCAACTTTGATATCAATTTTTAGTAATCACTTGACAAAATATATGAAAAAATGGAGTGTGATTGAGATAAGTTGTGATTTAAAATATATGAAAGATCTTGATTTTATTAAAAGGATTAAAAAGTTGCACTTATGTTAATAAGAATATACATATATATATGATTTTTAATAAAATCTATATTTGAGATTGATAGAGGGTGATTGGTTAATCATTTGCGTATTTATTAAAAAATAAAATTGTTATTGAATGCATGCAGAAAATGCAACCTTTATAAAGTACATTTATACAATATATACATATTTCAAGGTGAGATAATTTGTTATCATCAGAATTTTAACAAAGTATATGATTTTTTAAATTCCTCATACTTATAAAAACATCTGAATATGTCTTATATAAGAATTTGGCCACTGAGATAAAAGTAAAAACCTCTTTAGAAGCATCCTTAACTCTAAATAAATTCAGGCAAAGTTATTTTTTGCTAATATTTAAATAATTCAGCTTGAGGATTCAATTTCAATTGATAGTTACTTATTAATATCATTATTGAACATATTTCTATAGTTATTACATGAAAATTTTACACTTATTTCACTTAGATGAAGGCAAGTGTTATTTTGTCAAAATAGTGATATATTTACTTTAATAATATTATTTTATTAAAACTCCAAGAAAATATGTTTTATAAAACATCTTTTTCTAATGAGAACATTCATTCTAACATATATATCCATATTATTAAAATCCGGTCAACACTTAGATAATCTCAATGTCAATAACAATCAACAATTTCAAACTGTGGTCAAGGCAACCTTGTTTTAACAATATATATATATATATGTTGAACCAGATATTTTCTCCATTTCAAAAATCCTCCCTTCTAAATTCAAAACTAAAATGTATAGCTTTAAAAAGAATTTAAAGGGGAAGAGAAAATTTTATGTAAAATTTTGAATTTTATTTTTTTGCATGTGTATGCATATGTGCCATAATACACATATTTGCTTATATTTTAAAATTGTAAAAACATTTTAATTTTAAGAAAATTTTGATTAAGTTTTTTGTTGTTGTTTGTTTTAATCTATTTTAAAAGCAGTAACTCATTTTTGAATTTATTAAAAGTAGTATTAAAAAGTAAAAACATAAAATAAAAGATAGCCTTGGTTAAAACTTTTAATTAAAATCTGATAAGAGATAAAGACTAGCTCTAGTTAGATTTTAAGATCTGGTGAGAGATAAGAAGTGTATATAAAAGCTCTGTGTTTTTGATTTTGAATATTATATATTTTATACTTAATAATTGTGGACTACTGATGTCATATATTTTACATTTGCTAATTGCAGATTGCTAATATGGATATATATTTTATACTTTCTAATTGCAGACTGCTGATACAATATATATTTTTTATTCAATAATTGTAGACTGCTTACATCATATATTTGCTACTTGCTAATTGCAGATTATGAATAAAAATTTGCTAAATACAAATTGAAGATTGCTAAAGGAATACAGAGCTACCCACCTTAAAGAATCATATTAAAAGTATGCCATGCTAAATAATTTCAAGATGAAGCATGAAGTGTGAAATTGTATTATCATGAACATATTCTAATTGCCTAGTTTGAAATTGACCTTGAAGATTTCCTTCACAATCCCAACCAGATAAATGGAGATACAAAACCATTGTAATGTACTTCTGATAAAACTACAACCTTGTGCACACCACTGAAATCAATTAGACAGAAAAATTGAACCCCTGAGGGTATCTGAACATTTTATATTTTAACCAGGGCTTAAGACTCAGCTTAAAAAAGAACCTATGATAGGCTTGTTCTTAATAGTTTAGATATTATTAATCATGTTATAAATATATCATTTATTTTGTTATATGTATTTTTCTTTATGGAATTTATAAAGTATAGCAAATTAGTTTAAGATTTTATTTATCACTTTGTCAGAGAATGTATTGTGAGTTAATATTTTATGCTCATTTTTTATATTATTAATTGTCATTAAAGGCTTTGGTAGATAATAATAGTTTTCTTTTCATCTCACTTGTTCCCTATTTTAGTTAAAATTAATTTACACATTTGCACTTCCTCTAGTGATTTATTGATTATATAGTTCTGTTTTTCTTAAACCATAGACATTTTGTTTTCTTATATTTTAAATTAGGTAAAATTGTAATCTTTTCTCTTTGATTGCGTGAAAGTAACCTTAAGGGATATCATCAATGTGCCCTTATAAGTGTTTGCAGAATATGACATTCTTGTTTTGTTGTTTTGGCAGTAAGAAAAGCTCTGTGCTGTTCATTAACTTCTGTACAAGATCATTTTTATTAAAATCTCTAATAAAGAAAAGTAAAAGTTGAATAGATAGATCACTAGCAGGAATACCAGAATAATTTCCTTTAATTCTTAGGTGAGAAAACAAAATTACCCACCAAAGGGTTTGATATATCACAATATTCTCTTGCACTTTCAGCCAAAGAAGATTGGGGAATTTGGATCAAACTTATTTTTTTACTAATATTTTTGCATTTAATAAAAATGATTAAAAATTATATTCATTTTTGGCTAATGTTTGTTTGTGTCCCCTGCCATTCAATTTTTTGAACAATGTTTAAGATCTCTTTCTCTCCCTGTGACTATCTGGTGGCATTTATATTCATCATCATCAACTTTTTGATAACCATAAATCAAATTTTCTAGGTCAACAGTGGCCTAGTGGTGCCCTCAGTGTTAAAAAGAAATGGAGTGTTCAGTACAATATTATGATTTGAGTTTAAACTTAGTGATATTACTTTCATAAAAATTTTGTTAACTTATTTTTAATTCTAAGATTATCTAAATTAATTTAAAGTAAATAAAACAGTTTACTTTGTTATTAAATGATGATTTTAAACACACATCATAATATAAAATAGCTATATATATATTTAATAAGTTATCTATCAATTTTATTTTAGCTTCATGATAAATTTTAAAAATAATATTAATTGTATTCTGATAATATAATAAAATTAATGATATATGTTAGGAATATATTAATAAAAGTATATAAATAGTTTTATATTATAACAATAGTATTGTTGACATTTAATTTCATGCTTACATTTTAAAAATAATTTTACATCATCAACTAGAATATTAAATTATTGTTAAAAGTATGGTATGCATTTATATATGGTTTGGGATAATTCAAAAACATTAAGTTTTATATATTCTGTAGATTATTTCAAAATATTTAATTTATTTAAAGTAGGTATTTAAAATATTGATTATAGTATAAAATAGATAAATAAGAATGTCTATTTTATGTGGTATAATATTAAATATATTTTGTTTTAATTTATAAAATTATATACTTTTATTATTTTTAAAAATATTGTAATATTTATTTTTATAAAATTTAAAAAATATTTTAATGTTATGGTATACTAGTGTATTAGAAAACATTCTTTCATCAAGTGAACATATGGATAGATTTGAGTCTTAATAAAAAAACTATTGAAACAAGTAAAACTAGTTTACAATATAAAATGACAGAAATAATATCTAGGATAATGACATAAGTATGACATCATGGAAAGAAAACTATTTAAGCCCCTGATATTAGGTTAAACTCTCATTTTTGTCTCAATAGTTAAACAACACAATAGTTAGGTATAGATATATGAATAATTTTTCTTAAAAAGTTAAAATGAATATTATAGAGTAAAGTCATAAAACAACTGCTCAGAAAACTCCAGTCTTTTGAAAATCTAAACATAATAACATAGGATAAAATAATCTCAATTTAATAAATAGTATTATCAAAGATAAGTGCTCTAATATATCTCTATAAGAATGAAGTAGATAAATAATTAAAAAAAAATAGAAAACAAAAATTACTACTAAGATTGTTTCATTGGTTTAGTAATCTTTTTAGTGAAAACAACTAGGAAAAATCAAATACCAACATGATTATATCATAATAAAATACAAGGGCACAACATTAGTCATGTGGGATAGATATAAGTGTTCATGGTAGTAAATTAGTGCAAACATACACATGCCAACAATTTCAAACATTTATTTATAATAGCAATTTTACACATTTATATAATAATAATAATAATAATAATAATAATAATGATGATGATGATGATGATGATGATGATGATAATGATAATAATAATAAAATGTATGATAAACTAGTGAAGTCATTATGAAAATATAATAATGATTAATAATAACAGTAACTTTAAATCTAATTAATATTAATATTGCCTTAAATTTTAGTAAAATAGTAAAAAATTATATATTAAATAATATTTTCTAACATTTCTAACGATGTTAAAAAAATCATGATTTTTTGCTGACATTCAAGATAAATCATTGAAAAAAAAAAAGACAATTTAATAAAGAAAAATATAAAAAAGTTGTATTAAATAACATTTTCTAACAGTCCTAACAATCAATATTTAAAAAAAAAAAAAATCACATGCAACTTGTTGATGAGCAAGATAAACACAGAGGAAAAAATAAAAAATAAACAATAGCCAATTGATTCTTTTTTTAAAGAGATTTAAAGTATTTTATTTATTTGGTTATTCATCAACCTTAAACCAGATTAAGAGACAATGGAAAAAGGTGAGGGTAAGTCTTCTTTTCATCATTGACTGTATTTCTAAAGAACTGGAGATCAATTAAAACTTTTTTCATAGACTGCTCTCTCATTTGAATGACAAATACTTAGCCTTCATCATAAACAAAGAATAATTAGGAATTTGGATATGAATTCAATTTATCAAATAGTAATTTGGGTATGATATTTACAGATTAAATTGGACTTGAAGAATGTAACAAATCATCAGATTAAAAAAAAGTTTGCAATTAAAAAAATTTAACCTTAAGACTAAAAATGTTTTGACTATTTTATTTATTGCAAACTCTAGTTTTTTTTTTTTTTTAAAATATAAATTATTTTGATAATTTATAATTGAAAAAAATAGTTGATTTAATAATAATAATAATAACAACAATAATAATAATAAGAAGAAGAAGAAGAAGAAGAAGAAAAAGAAGAAGAAAAGAAGCAGAAGAAAAAACAGAAGTTGAAGAAGAAGAAAAAGAAAAACTACAACAACAACAAAAAGAAATGCAAGTTAGCTTTATTAATGTATATTTTAATTATAATAACGTATATTTTAATAATATTGAATAATTATTAAGCATTAACTTTTAAATTAAATATATATGATGCTAGAAATAGGGTAGACATTTTTATTATCACTGTTTTATTTAGCACTGAATTATATCTGATATAATATGAAGATGATATCAATTAATAAACAATTAATTATTTTATAAGCTTTATTACCGGTATTATATGTCAAATAATCATTTGGCACATTTGATCTCTTATAATTTATTTGCATTTATCATATTAGAACATAGGTATCAGGGAGAATATTTTATTTTACAATGCAAAAGTTTTAAAAAAAATATTTGAGAAATGCATTTTAAAGTTTATAATGAAATCTCTTTCCCAACTTTATAAAGAAAATGTCTACAAGTAATATATCATGCTTGAACAAGGAATAATTGAAAAGTATAAGCTAGTATTCATGATCTTGTTTTGAAGTGAGTCCATATATGTAACTTTAAGATTGTGGTATATTTTTTATAGATATAATAAACATCTCCATACTGCCCCATTCTTTTTAAATACATATAAATAAAGATATAATAAAAGACAAATGACCCCCAAGATGCATTTCATGCTAAACCATCCACATTAATATATCTAAAATAAATAATTGTCTTCTTTATTAATTTATGTGAAACTAATAAAAACATGCATTAAGTAGGCAAATTATGAATTTTACATATACCAAGTATTGAATAATAATAATAATAATAATAATAATAATAATAATAATTATTATTATTATTATTATTATTATTATTATTATTATTATTATTATTATTATTATTATTATTATTATTATTATTATTATTATTATTATTATTATTATTATTATTATTATTATTATTATGTAATGTTTCTATATTATATTAATTATATTTATGTAAATAAATTTGTTTTTTATCATTGATTTTAATTTTAATTCATTAATTTATCTAATTATTAATTATATATCATCATCATCATCATTTTCAACCATTATTGATCCCCTGCAGAATAAAGGTCTTTTCAAATTTAATCCATCTTAGATCTTGTCTCCAAATCACTTTAGAATACTTCCTTATTTCATCCATCCAGCTGTATACATGTGGTTTTTTCAGATCTTTTATAAACTCTTGGAATTCACTTTAAGATTTCAATTGTCAATCTATTAACATCTATCCAAACTTTGTTGAATGACTGATGTCTCTGTATTACTTTTCTGTTAAGTGTCCAAGTCTCGGATGAGTAAATAGAAACTGGTAACACAAATTTATTTAAAAATCTCTTTTCAAACACATAGACATATTTTTTTTTAGTATTAAATTATTTCTACTAAAAGCACTACAACCAAGTTTAATTCTGTGATTAATTTCATTTTTCATCTACAATAATAATCTCACCCAAATATTTGTAGTTGTTAACTTCTTCTAACTCATCATTAGAAATCTTTATTTTTTGGGGGGTAAATCCATAGAACTTTATATTACTCTTAAAAGACTAATGTAATGTTCAATATGTAAAATTTAAATTCATGTATATTATTTATACTGAACTTAATATAACTAACTATAAGGAGTTGAATTCAGATTTTCAAACATTCCATAGCCATCCAATACATCTTATACAACTGATACACATGACCACATACATGTGAAAAAGAGAAATGATCTCCAATATATGTATTTCATGATAAACTTGCACTCATCAGCCAAACCAGATTGTCATCTACTGCACATACATACAATCATTACCTAGTTTATATTAAGATAGAAAATCTTCAAACTTCAATATATAAAGTTCAATCCTCTCCACTGTCCAACTCATCAGCCATCCATATCATTGAAAATCTAAGAATGAAATGCTCAAAGCCCTTGTTGTCAATATTGCCATCATACCCATACTGATATTTGACTCCTCATACATAGGACCTTAATATGTTCATTTAGTTATACAGAAGAGGGATGGGCAGATTACAGGCTGAATATGTACTATTTAAATACTTGAATATTGTCTATACTAAATTTAATGTAATTATAAGGGACTTGAATTCAGACTTTCAAACACTCCACACATACTTGTGAAAAAGATAAATGACCTCCAATATAAGTTTTTCATGCTGGTCTAGATCAGCATCTCACATATATACATACAATCACTGACTAGTTTATATTAAGATAGCAAATCTTCAAACTCCAATGGACAAGCTTCAATCCTCTCCAACTGCTCAACCTTCCATATCATTAAAAGTCTGAGAATGAAATGATCAAAGCCCTTCTTTGTCATATCCATGTTGACCTTAACTGAATATGACAAGTCACCCACAAGACCTTAATATGTCCATTTAATTCTACTGAAGAGGGGTGGGCAGAATACAGGCTGAATGTGTAATATTTAAATACATATATATTGTCTATACTAAACTTAATGTAATTATAAGGAATTTGTACTCAGATTTTCAAACACTCCACAGCCATCCAATATATATTATACAACTGATACACATGATCATATACAAGTAAAAAAGATGAATGATCTTCAATATATGTATGTGGTCATGTTTATCAGTTTTGTAAGATGCATTGGATGGCTATGGGGTTTGAAAGTCTAAGTTCAAGTTCCTTATATATATATATCTTAATTTATAGTTTAAATATATGTATAATAATTATCAGGCTCAAATATTCCATAATGCTTTAGGAATATTATTACTGCTAAGGTAATAATTAGAATCCAATCTTTGGATTTATATTTTCCAATGTATTGATCATCAAGAGCTTATGTTTCACAGAAAAAAGAATCTAGCATTGTACATATTGCTTATGTTTAACAGAAAGAAGAATCTAGCATGGTACATATTAGTTAAGTAGTTTGGCTTATATGTGACTCAAGAAACGCTGAATAAAGAAAAAATAAATGATTTTAAATCTTTATTAGGACTAACCATGCTACACTTGTATATTCTTTTTGCATTATATAGTTTATTTACATAAAAATGGCCTTGATAGAATATAGTTATATATAATTGGTTTTGCCAACATATGGCATATATTTGTTTTTGTTTTGATTCCTCTTTTCTGACCGTTATAATGTGTGTATATATATGTTTATAAAGATTTTTAAATGCGATTTGTTCGTTTTTAATCAAAATCACACGCTTTAATTTAAATATTGTATACCATTAAATCTATGTCATGGTTTGACTAGATAAAATACTTTTTGTCCTCAATTATAATACTCTACAAATGCTTAAAGGAGTTTCCAATTATGGAATAAAATGCATAGTATTTGAGGAAAATTTACTCACTTGTTACATGTAATTATTATAATTTTATATATTTGCGCATGTTATCTCACTATAACTTTTTATTTGTTACTTACTGAAATTGCAAAAATGGTAATAACATTTTCATTTTGTTATTTGATATTTAAAAATTTCTTCTTAAAAAAGTTATGAATAAAATATTAATAACAGTTTATTTTTTATTTCAATTTAAATTTTAATAAGTTTGTTGAATTTTTTAAATAATAAAATATTAAAAAAGACATTTTACAGATGGTAATTTTCTATTGACGCAGTTTGTTTGCGAAAAGTTGCATTATTTATTTTTTGAAACTTTGTCAGTTCATTAAAATATTAGCTTTTAAATTTGAAATAAGAGTAAAAATGTATAACATTATTGAATTATTTGTTTATATTTTGATGTACAGAGTATGATTGTAAATGTCTTGTTTTGAAAAATTATTATTTATTTTCCTGTAAAAAAAGCCAAGAAATATTAGAAATAATATTATTAACTTTTATAAGATAAATAATATTTTATATTCCCTATAATTATTCTTGAGAATCTATTGTAAATTTGAGTGAACATTATCTATCTTCCTAAATTAGTTTTTGATTATAGATCATCTCCAGAATTAAAGTAAACTTATTTTAGTTACTAAATTGTGCTAAGGTCACACATTTTACTTTTATTGAAGAGAAAGAAATTCTGACTTATTTGTTGTTAATATTTTACAATTAATAATTGTTGGCTGAGAATTTCTTCTTTTTTTTTTTTGAAGAAAATTTTTTTTTCAAGATGTAAGAGAGAATTGTTCATTCTTTCTTCATATCAAACATATTTTAACATTAAAAATAAATTATTAATTTTAAGGTCCTTCTCCACTGGAAGTATTTAGAAATTACTGAATCTTTATTAGAATGTTTAAAAGAATATAAAATGTCTTGAAATTTAAAAAAAATCTATTTTATTTAAGCAACGTTTTTCTTTTATTTTTTAACTGAATTGTCATCATTAGATTTGGTCACGTAATACAAGGTTGAGTGGAAAAAATAGTTTCTTTATTCAAATATTTGGATAACATTTTGGCCTTCCAGTATATTTAAGTAGACAAATGTTTTCTTAAAAAAATTTTGTATCAGGAATTTATGTAAACCCTTTAGCTTAATAGCTAGAAAACCACGAGGTGAAAACATATTGAAATATTTTTTTTAACACAAACTTTTTTTATCTTTTTTCTGTGGATAATTACTATTAAAAAAACAAAAACAAAAAAAAGAGGTTATTTCAAGAAATTATGAATAAAAGAGTAAGCTAATAGATGAATTCAAGAAATAACTAATTAAAAAAAATTAAACAAAATTATATATATATATATAACCTGTAAAATATAAACTAAAAGCAGTTGGTGCTGCTAGTTTTATGTACAATTATTCTGTCAAATTGCACAAGTATAAATAATTCTGGGCAGCAATGGCTCCTTTTTCACTGTTAATGACTTGATTAAGAGCTATATACACAATTTTTTGTGTAGTTTGATAAGCAATATGCACAGACATTTAAGGACAGAATTTAATCACTGACAGTGAAATTTAAGAGTGATTAAAATTGGAAAAAAATATTTAGTCATTCTTAATTCCTATAAATGTTTTTAGAAGAGTAGTAATTGCCATATGGTATTATGGTCCTATGAAATTAATGTGTCGCATTATTTTATATAATAGTGATGTTGCATAAACAAATTGAAATATTTGATCATCTTTAATATAAAGTTATAACAATTTTGATGACTACATTGAATGATATATTTATCCTATCAGTTTGAAGCAGAAAACTTGATGATGTAGTAAGAAGTTTTAGAATAAAATAATGAACATTGTTTGAAAAATTATTGAAATTTTTTAAAAATATGTAGATGGAGAATATTTATACTGTTCCAGTTTTTTAAAAATAATAATAATATATATATAAACTTTTTTAAAATAATGCTTTTATGTAAATATCCAATTAAAAAATATAAAATAACAAAGTACTGGTAATCAACAAAATAATTCATCTCTTGGTTAATTTGCCATTCTTGAAAAATGTCAGAGATCTTAATAATTTAGACTTATTATAAAACAATTGGAAATTACAGGAATATTGTCATTTCATAAGAGCATTTGAGCACTCTGATTTTTATGATTTATTTGAGCCTCAAATGCTTTTATGCAATGACAATATTCCTGCCATTTCTAGTCTAGATTCTTGAGATCTCTGATATTTTTCAAAAGCAGCAAATTAGCTGAGAGAATGATTTCTTTGTTAATTGCTGGTACTTTGTTATTTTGTACTTTTTAATCAGCTATTTACATAAAAATATTATTTAAAAATATTTTTTTTTACTTATTATTTTTTTACTTTTTACTTATACTTAAATATTATTTTAAAAAATGGTTAAAATTATATGAAAATGTGACAAAAATACAATTTAATAATAATATGTAAAAATAAAAAATATTCTCTCTAACAAAAAAATTCTAAATTTAAACATCATGTGATCATCCATAATATAAAAATACTTGTGTAATGGCTTTTTAATTAATTCTCTAACTTTTTTTTGCACATTTATTATTTTTTCACAATTTTTTTTATAAAATATTAATTATTTCAGAAGAATAATTTAGATCTTAGTAGAAAATACATACTTTTAATTAATTAAGTATGAGTTAAATAAATATTAACAAAATTTTAAATTTTATTCTACAAATGTGATATTTTCATTGGGACAGTTACAAAGGATTTTTCCTGGGGAACATAAAGTCATGAGTTTGAGTTTTAAATGGAAACACTTTTTTTTATTGAAATTTTTTTAAATGTGGACTTCTCAATAAAAACACAGATAGGGCAAGTTAATATAAAAATATATAAAATGAAAAAGACTAAAGTAAATTCCAACAAAATATTATTATTACCTATTATAGTAAAATATTTTCAAGGATTTTATAAAAAAAATATTATTTTCAATCATAGATTAATATTAAGTAAAAATTCAATTTGCTTTGAGTAAATTAAAATATATATTTACATTGAAAAAAATTACTATGATAAAGGAGTGATTTATGTATTATTTTTCTCAATTTATCCAAAGAGTTTGACTCAAATTACTGCTAAAGTTTATAACAATGTTTGAAAAACTAGTTGCCCAGTTAATTTTATTTCTAATATAACTAGATAATATTATGGAAAGCTAAGTGTTATTACAAATGATAAAAAATTTGAAGCATTTTGAAGTGCATTAACTCCAACTTTATTTTATATTTTCTATTACAGATATCTCTTTAACACTAAAGCTAATTTCATAAATTAAATCTTAAATAAGAGAAAACCCAATATTTTTTTGTTGCTTCTAGTGATAGTTTTTTTTTTTTAAATTTTGATTAAGCACTATGAAGTTATTGTTAAAATAATATATTAATATTATGTATTCTTTACATTTATTAAGTATAAAATATATTATGTATTAAAATTACTTATCTGAGTAATACATTCTTCCAATATTTCTTGTACAGAAATGTATTAAGAAATGTCATATATCATCTAAGTTTGTCTCTCTTTTTTCTTTTTACATTTTATAAATTTCTCATTTTAAAAAAATGAAGCATTATATTATATTGTTATATAGTTTTAGTAAATATCACCAAATTTCATTTTTGTGCATAAAAAAGATATATATAACTTTTTAGTGTTAAAGTACATATATATTATCTCTTAGGGTTAAGGGTATATATGTATGCATATGCTTAAGAATTATTATTTCAAATAGCTGGACCATTATTAGTCTAGCCACTCATCTCATATTGATATGTAAGTAAATATCTAGATAAAGGATAAAGAAGGAATGGAAAACTAAAATTTTTATCTTCTAACATCTGGAAAGCCAATGAGCTATTTTTTTTTCAATATTTATTTATGGAGAATGTTGTAGAAAAACTTGTTTGAGGCAGACTATTTAAATAGTATTTTACTTTTTATACACACGTATATGTGTGTTTCAAAATCTAAAATATATCATCTTATTTTATATCAGTCTTAATTGTGGGACAAGATAATCAACCAGAGTGCAAATAACTGCACCCCCCCTTGCTCTTATATGATATGGGGTGATATCTGACATAGTGTACTGGTTTAGAAGTTTTATATGCTGGTGCATAATTGCAACATAATAGTGAGATAAAAAAGTTTGCTTTTTAATATTTTAAAAAAAAATTAATTATCCATTCCTTATATATAATTCTTTTATATATAAGTACCATACATATAAATGTATATATAGATATGCAATATTAATTATCTCAATACAAAATAGAGTATAATATGTATATATAATATGCACTATACACCAAATATAAACTATGTAACTATATACTTCAACAATAAAGAATATGTTAAAAGTAAATTTGAAAAAAATTGCTTGATTGCTTGAATTCTATAGTGCTCTCTTAATTATTAAAATATATTTTATTGCAGTGAAATAATTGCTGTTTTGTAAATTGTTACAAGATTGGTAGTTTTCATCCTCATATTATATAATAATATTAAGAAGTGTGTGCAAATACCTTTGCTCCTTGTGTGTTTATTCCAATTTAGACAGCAAATGTTAATTATTATATACATAACATTTGCTGTGGCCTTACATAAATATATAATTTTATTTGCTTAAAACTAAATAGTTTGAGTTATTATAAGTGTTTCATTCCTATTGAAAAAATACATCTAATCTGTAATTATTATCTACATATAATATATGTCTGAGTGAGAGAAAGGGGGGGGGATTGAGAACAAATAGTCAGTAAATAGTGTCTGTCTAAGAAAATATTGTTCAAGAATATCTTCCTTCGTCTTGTAGATATGATATGTCACCCCAACGTTTAAGTCTTGTTTTCTATTCAAAAAATGTCTAGTGCTGTGATTAGACGAATACTTATTTCTTTTATTATTATTATTTATTTTACACTATTCAGTTACTTAGATTAGTCATAAAAATCGATTGATAGGAAATTTTTATGCCAATGGCTATTTTTCTTCATACAAACTGTTTTCCATTGGAATAATATATTCATATTTCCAGATTTAATTAATTTATTTACGTTGAATAATATATATATATGAATATGTAAAGTATACAAAAAATAATGACTGAAATGCATTCAAGAGACTGGGACGAATTCTTCAATGCAAATAGTCACATAATATTGCAGTTATAATGACTTACTTTCAACTGGAATTATCACTTAAGTGAAATATTACTGCATAATATATTTTGAAATAACTGATTTGCACAAATGTGAAAAGATAAAAAACATGGGTAATCTAATACAGCATGTTTAGTTGCCTATGCAATAGACATAGCATTGATGAAATGGACTTTCTTAACAAATGAATGTAAGATAACACTTGCAGCTAATAATTTGCTGTGAATTAGCTAAATTTATTATGCTGAGATAAAAAAATTAATTGAACAGGTAGATGGTCATGAAATTTTGAATAAGAATATTTACAATATGGACCAAAGCAAAGATGTTTGTTTGAATTTTTCATATATAAATGAAATGCTAAACAAACTAAAAATCTTTTTTTTTTGTAATAGTTAGAGTGCTTATTTATCAGTTGTTATGCTTTAATTTTAGATATCTGAAATTTAGAAAAAGCTTTTATTTTTGTTCAATAATGTTTTTACATTAGTAATAATAAAAAGTTGATTTGTGAACTTATAAATTTAAATATTAAGCCAACAAAACCAATTATTCAAGGCTTTAATAGGTTTATAAATATAAATAATAACAATCAATCCTTAAGCTATCAACAATCTCAACCTGTAGTCATTGCCTTGGCTACAGGGTTGGATGTTAAAATTTAAATATATGTTGGTTTATAAAGCAAACTGTGGTCTACGTTACTGGAATTATTAAAATTGTTTTTCTGAGCATAAACTGGTCTATTGTTATTCACACAACATCCTAATCAAATATAACTATTTTATTTAGAAGAAAAAAATCTTTAGAAAATAATTTGAATATATTCAAACTCACAACTGTGGCCCATGTTAAAAGTCAAAATTAAAACAAATTAAAATAACACTATTTCTTATAGTTGAAAATTATTGACATATTACTATATCTTAAAATAATGATTTTAAAAAGCAAACATTATATGAAACATATTATTATGAAATTTGAGGTAATTAAAAGTTGTTAAATACTGAAATTTCTAATTAGTATTTTCAAGCTGGCTGTGCTAATAAGGCATGGAATTTTCTTTAAAAAAATTATTGTGATACTAGTAATTTTCCTTTTATCTTCATCAGTTCTAAAAATCGCTAAACAGAAAGCTTCCTGATTAGTTTTCTAACAATTTCTTTAAAAGAAAATCATGTAACATTTTCTGTTTGATTAAATAATAAATAATAAGCTTTTTAAACGTTATGCAACTTTAAAGTGAACATCTGACATATAGACTTAACAATGTCTGATAGATTAAAACTGCAAAGAAGTTGCAGCTAATTGTCTATTTTACAAAATTTATTGACAAGATGGAAGTAATATATATACTTGAAAAACGATGCTTACTTAGACTAGTGAACTGTTTTATGAAATAAAGATGCTATTTTAAACAGATGTATGAAAACGTTGATCCTTTATTTAATAATGAAATTGGAATAGTTGCTTCTAATGATATATCTATTCTGCCATTTCCGATTTAGAAAGTGATTATAAAATAAATCTTTTTTCTTGGCTTAATGGACTCTCTAGAGAAGTTTTAAAATATTATGGTAATAAATAATATGCCATCTGATTTTAGTTTGTTTTTTCTATTGGTACAATTTATAAAATAAAGAAATGGAGACAACTTTTGAAATTATGGCTTTGGTATATTATTTCAAAAATACTTTAAATGATTTTACTGAATAGGCTGCTTCCATTTATGGATAAGTCATTACCAGAACACTGGATGTGACTTTGTTTTTATTTTGTCTTTTATATTTTGTTTTATCGATTTACTCAAACTGTATAGTTGCAATATACACATATAGTAGTTATAATTACATCTTAGACTATTTCTATTATCTAATATTAATTGTTAAATATTTTTAGAAAAATTAAAACTTAAACATTTGAAATAAATTCAACTGTCAGTAATAGCACACAGATTAGTATATAACACAACATTTCAAGTAGAATTATTCTCCTTTCTTCTTCAGTAACTCCTCTTGGCTTGACCAGTAACATTTAGATTCATGAATATTGAATTTAAGATAATGCTCTAACCAATTAGGGTAAAGGCAAATCAGTACAAATTTCATATACTTATCTATGAGAGTGCTGATTTCTTCACTTTTTCTCAAGAGCAAAATTAGTGAGTATTTTTTAAACATTATGAATTATCACACTAAGTTGCTTTGTGAGCTGTTTGACATTAACATGCAGGCAGGTTGTTAAATTTTCTATTTCAGGCTTTTATCTCTTTGTCCAATCAAATATTTTTTCATTTGTATATATATGGCTTATTACTTTATATATATTTATTTTTTCATTTCCAATCATTAGTTTGTATTTTTTTAATTGTTTTTCAATGGAAAAAAATAGATATTTGCTTTTCAGATTTTAAATTTAGGTTTTGTAAAGTTTAGGATTCCTCTTAGAGTGCTATGGCTTTGGAAAACTATTCTGATATTATATTGTTTTCAGACTTTGTTCAGTTTGGCTGCTATCTTTGCTATGTATGATAAATTATAGTATTTATAAATTTTTATTTTGATACTTCTTTTATTCTATGGCAGCTAATAGAAAACCATTCTTCATATGAATTTGAACTCTGTAAAGTGTAGTTTGGATTTAACCATGAGTGAGTCTTATTACTAGAACACCTAAGAATGCTAATTTTTGTTCTTGTTATGACTGTTGTAAAATTAATTAAAAGAGATATGTTATTGATGTGTATCCAGAATGTTTGTAATTGTGCTTCACTATATAGAGCATACAGCAAATGTATCAACATAGCAAAAAACAAATTTTAGGGGAATATGGTGTAGTATTTATTTTTCTGGTTTGAAGTTTATCTATATAAATGTTGCTAATCAGTGGTGACAATGGTGAATCTATAGTCATCCTTAAATTTGTTATCAGAATCTGTGTTGTATTGAAATTATATTGTTGTTATGCAGAATGTTAAAAGTTCTATTATATTAGCAATAGGAAGAATTGTTCTGCTTGTAAAGTTGTTATTGTTATTTAATATTTTCCTTACAACAGATAATGTTTTATCACTGAGTACATTGTGAATAAGTTTTTCACATCGAAGCTTATCAATATATCAATTATTCATGTTGTTAATTAATTTTACAAAATGCTTAGAAGCTCTGAAAAAGTATTTTTTTTGTATGTCAAAGACCAGCAATATTAAGAAGTGATCTTGACAAGTTTTGATAAGTTGAATTTCTAAAATGAACAGATGACTTAATGGAAGATGGTTTTTATGGATTTTAGATAGATGATAATAATAGGGAAATGTTGCTCAAATATGATGTTAATTTACTTTACTGAATCAGTGAAGTAACTCAGATTATTTTGTTTTTGCTACTGGTAAAAAAAATTTTGTGCTTTTTTGTCTTGGTCTGCAGTGAAGAGCTCTCTTAGTTCATTATCACAATAAGTAGTATTCACTACAACTATAGGATTGCCTTTGATATCAAGGAAAATGATAATGGATTTATCTAATTTGAGAGATTTAATAAATCTCTTCTCATGATAAAAAATGTTAGATTTGTTTTTCATTGACACTCAAGTGTTCTTTTTATTCACATTGTAAATTTTCTGCTTGTTCTATAAAATAATTTTTGAATAAGTTCTTCAGTTGCTCCCATTGTATCTAATAAAGATATGTAGTAAAGTTAGTCCTTTTTCCAGAAAAAAACATTTCATTATATTTTAGTTATTTAGAAGTTATTTAACTAATGAAGCTGGTAAATTGTTTGCTGCAGTATAACATTTGATATGCCTATGTAGGTTTACAAGTTTTTGAATTTTTTTATGTGATTCAGAATATAATTTTCTTATTGCTTGAAAAATTCTTATGATGTTCTTCCTTAATAAGCTTATTTTTTTTAGCAAATATTCTATATTATTAATAGATTGTCATTTGAGCATTTGTTCTTTCTCTTAATCTTAAGTATACAACAACAAAAATATAGATACTGCGGCAATTGGATAAAAAATCTGCAAGCAATGTAAAAATAGAATAGCTTTTCAAAGGAATAGAACTCTATGAAAAACATTAATCTCTAAAAAACCTTAACTTGAAATGTTGAAAAACAAAACTGCATATATAAAATACCATGTGAATGTGGATGTGTATTAAAAAATCTATTTTCCTGTTGAAAAGCAATTTAAACAAAACATAAATTGATGATTATAAATGAAAAATAGATATATCATATACCAATGAACATATGTTCAATTGAGAAATACAAAAATATCAAACACAGAAGGATAATGTTTGGGAAAAATGACAAACAGCCCATTGGTTACCCATAATGTTTGGGAATTATTTATTGATCTTTCCCTTAAGAAAAAGTAGAGAAATCATGAAGACCCTCACAGATAAGTATAAAAAATTTCTACTTACTATCGTCTTTGACATGATAGAATAGTTGGTTAATGTGTACATCTAAATTTAATTTTCATGAATCTAAAGATCCCCTGTTGGAATTTTTTGCTACTACTGTCATGGGTCAAGCCAGTAATACTTGAATAAAAGAGGAAAATAAAAACACTCATAAGATCATGTTATATATTAACCTGTAAAATATTACTAATAGTTGAGTATATTTGAAAAGTTTAAATAAAGTTTGATTTTTTTATAAGCATTTATTAATATAAGATGGTGAAAACAATCCATCATATAATTACAATACCATAAGCATAAACTTTCAGATAAATACTCATATATGATTGAGCTAGAATGAAATATACACAAATAAAACCTTGAATAAATGTACTTTTTCTCAAATCCATCAACACTTTTTAATTATCATCATTCACGTCACCATAATCTCCTGTAGTTGGATGACCTATTGAAAGCATACTTATATTTACTTTCTAAAGAAAAGCATAGATTCATAGATGTGCATATTGCCAAGTTCAATAATTTATTTAAAATTACTTTCTAGCACCTTAGAAACAAAAAAAATATTGTAATCTGAGATAATATAAAATCTCTTATTCTTCTCATTTACTTTCTTTGTATATCTTCATATATATATTGTTCATAATAACTTCTTTCATATACACTTCAATGCAAACAAATTTTCTTAAAAAACATCTTTATTTTCTTTACAGTTTTGACTGTCCAGCAGAGGAGTTTAAAAAAGCTCTGATCAAGATTGCTGTACATGCGAAACTGTAAGGAAAATAAAGAAGTTTTTTAAGAAAATTTGTTTGCATTGAAGTGTATATGAAAGAAGTTATTATGAGCAATATATATATATATATGATAATATAAAATCCCAAAGAAAATTGTGATTATAAGAATAACCTAATTTTTATATATTAATATTATTTTTTTCATATATGACAATATGCAAAACATTGATGAATATCATCATTGAAAATTTATTGATCCTTTACAAATGGAATGATTTTCTATGATTATTCTTTTCTGTTTTTAGTTTTAGGTAGATTAACATAATAAACATTAATGAAATCAAAGGCTAATGCTTTCTGAGAGACTTTTAAATGAGCAAGTTAATAAAAAAGATTATCAGTTTGATCACTGTAAATGGAATGGGTGTTTAAATATCACATTATTTCCTGAGTAACTAACCTACATAATTTGTCAAGTTTTTCAGATATACAACTTTTCCAAATCCTTGTATCATTTTTTTAAAATTTTATTAGTCTATTTCACATGTGGTCTATTTTAAAATCAATTACAAGATTTTGGAATCCAAATTTAGGATTTAAATTGTCTGTCTAAGATTGACATTTGTTTTAGAAACATATTAATACAATTCTATTATAATCTTTTTTTATTTTGATGATTTAATACTTTGTCTGTTTTACTTTTGTGTTTTGCTTTTAAGTTTTTCTTGATATGTGTAAAATATCTCTTTCCAAAATATTCTGCTTGCATCTAAAGACTGTTATTGCTTTTTCAAAATTAACTTGTTAAGTTTCTATTACATAAAAACATCCTTGGATGGTTGTGATGTGATTGTTCACTATTTCACTATCTTTTTAAAAGAGTAGTATTATGACTTTAAGTTATTAAGTCATGAGTGTGGATATGTTAGATGTTTGATGCCTCTAGTTCACTCTGAAGAATGAAGATGCTTCATAAGATGTATGCATAGTGAACCAGAATAGGTTTCTTGCTCTATAGGTAATAGAAATAGTATAGAGGAGAGATGACAGTCATTATTAAAAACCATAAATTTGAATATATATTTATTACATAAAAATGCATACCTAAATAAATATACATAATCTGTGCATAACTATAAAATTATGTGGATAGATACATACATACATATAGATAGATAAGTAGATATGTAGATAAATAAAGAAATATTAATTATGTAAATAAGCAGGAAGATGGACAGATAGATAAACAGAAATAGAAATAGTTAAGTACATAAGTATGTAGATGAAAAGTAGGGTGGGTGGGTGGGTGGATGGGTGGGTGGGTGGGTAGGTAGGTAGGTAGGTAGGTAGGTAGGTAGGTAGGTAGATAGATAGATAGATAGATAGATAGATAGATAGATAGATAGATAGATAGATAGATAGATAGATAGATAGATAGATAGATAGATAGATAGATAGATAAAGAATTAGATAGATAGGATTTAGATAGATCATTTTAAGACTGCTTAAACTCACTGCCAATACTTATATAATTGAAACGTAGGTAGCTAGATAGAAAAACAGATAGATAAATAGGAAGATAAATCGACAAGTACATAAGTGTGTATATGAGAAATAGGTAGAAACTCATATAGCTAGATAGATAAGTAATTAGGTAGATAAATCATTTTAATACTGCTTAAACGCATTGATAGCAATCATATAATCGAAACAAAAACTAATAATATATATGTAATGATAATCACTTAGTTTATAAAGTAATTTTTAGAATTTAAATAAATTTATAAAAGCAAAATTAATTTCAGCAGACTTTTGTCATAGATATTTTTTAGTTTATTAAGAGTGGGGGTGTCCCCTTGACGTAACAATAATTCTTTATCATTGTCACATCTTCTTCATTTAATTCATTTTAATTTCGTAGTTTTAAATCTATATCACAAAATTTAATGTGATTCTTCACATTATTAAGATTTCTATTATTTCTTAAATATAATTAATTAAAACATATACAACATTTTACAGGTAGTACAACGATTTATCACTAATAAAAGTTTACAATTAAAATTTAACACATAGTAAGATGTATTTACCAAAACAATAACTATATTTTAAGATAGTTGAGAAAAATCTTAGAAATTTAATTTTTAAGCCAATAAACATCACATGATCACCATTTCTTATGGTTGCTTATAACTGTTATTAAAACAGGCAAAACTTTCTATACTTATTGCCACTCAATGCCAGCCAATGCTTTCAAATCCAAGGCTCCTTACTGACGAAGGCCACAAGCCAGAAACTAATCTGGGGATAATGGGTGAGTAAACACTAGATGGGGATTTTATGCACAAGCCTTCTGGCATCCATTGATTACTCTGGCTTGCATTGAGTGGCAATAGTATAGAGAGTTTTGCCTGTTTTAAATCTAATTCTTGTATATGTAATTATATATACAAAAAACATTCAGTATAAGCAAATTATATACTGTCTTAGAAATCTAATTATTATCTTTTACATAGGGTTATAATATCAAAATATATTAAGTATACTTAAAAATTTTCAACGGTTTATTTTACAAGTGTATATATATATAGTCTCAATAACAACAACATCATCAAAAACATGGCATTAAAACAGCATAGTAAAAAAATACAAATAAAATTTAAATATATTATAAAAACCTAGTATTTGCAAATATTAAATAAATTAATTTTAAAACCGGTTCAAGAAAGAACTATGTATATGTTAAAAATAAAAAGCCTTATACATAAATTATTTATTTAATGTGTTGAATCACATGCTTCGCGGTTTCGAAAAGGTGGATGTTATAAGCAATTTGCATGCATTTGCATAGAGTCAACAGCTTAAAAAAAGGACTATGATTATGGAGCTGCAAAGGTTCAGAAAACGCTAAGTCCATAAAATAGAAGCTTACTAATAATAAACTTAAAGTTTCACCTCAGCTATTAATTTTAGCTTATCATTAATAAATTATTATTAATCATTATTGCAATTTGTAATTCTTTTTGTTTGTAATTTTTATATTTAATTATATGAGGGATTTGAACACAGGCCCTCACACTCCCTTCAGTCATCTGCTTTTTAAAAGAAAAAAATGAAATAAAGTTAATAATTTGTATATATCTAAATAGTGTTATAAAATAGGAAAATAAGAGAATTTTTCCAATTAAAAGTTCCTTCACCAACAGGTTTTCATTTTTGTTATTATTATTATTTTTATATAAGTAAATATCATTTAATGGTTAATAATTAGATTAACACATTGCCTAAAAAAAAACCCTATTTTTTTGAGTGAGTTCTAGATCATAGACATGATAAACTTTGCATTTATATGTATGAGATTATAATATCCAGAAATATTATTGAAAAACAATTTTTTTAAAAAAATTGAGAGTGCAAAAAAGCAAAATATTTATAGGTAAAATTGTTAGATAAATATGTAAAAGCCATTAAAATATTACAAAAACTGTATATTTTTTATTTAATATAGCCATGGTGTTAGTCGAATTTATATATAAATTATTATGGGGGGGGGGGTATTATTACTATTACAGGGGTGAAATGCTACCAATTAAATTGATGAATATAAAGAAAGAAGGCATTATATTTCATTTTGTCTAAAGCGCGAACAAAGCTTTGTGCTTATATAAAAAGAAACACCAATATATTTATAAAATATCCTAACAGTTTAATCAAACAAAATGCAAAAATAATAATTTCATAAATATATTTTGTCTCAGTAAATATTTTAATAATAAAATTAATTATTTAAAGTTCGTTTGCAAAATAAGAATTATTAAAATGTAATGTATATTAGGGCAGACTTTAAATTTCATCATATTAGATGGATTTAAAAAAATTTGTTCAATCCTTACTATTCCCTTTTTTTTCCTTTTTTTTTTTTTTGTCAATTTTTTTTTACGTGTCTGTGTGTTTATTTTTAACACGAAAACTAATTCTGTCCATAGCTTTTTTAAAAAATAAAGCAAAACAATATATATATGCGCGCAATATTTCAGGTATATTAATAAATGATGTGTGTGTTTCCGCGCGCAAATATATCCTTAACTATTGATGTATCTTTTTTTTATATTATTTTTAAGACATTTAATTGTTTCTTAAACATTTTTTTCAATGGTCATTATAAAAGCAAATGCAAAAAAAAAATAATCTTACCTTTAGAACTACTTATAGATTTAAGATCAGAGTAGGATGAGAACTTTAAATATACTTTAATGTAAAATATGTCATTGCTGAAATGAAGAAGGGGATCAATATTGCATTACCGAAAGCAAAGCGACTCCTAGCGATAATGCGATTAATATTTTTATCAAGACATTTTTAAATTAAAAGATTATTAATATGTTTTAATCAATAGTGTGGCAAAATTGCATTAATTCTTTTGCTGTTTAACAAAAATAAAATCCATCATATATATAAAAGTTTCACTTTTAAATAAATTTTATTTTTTTAAAGCATGTAAACTATACACGTGCGTGTGCGATCTCTGTTGTGTGTTTGTATACACGCATGTACAGTTTTTATTTTTCAGTGGTGCACAATCTAACTAACACTGATTTACTTCTGTACTGTTGCTTTCGAGTAGAAAAGTTCAAATTAGAATTTTTTTAAAAAAATAATATTTATAAAGATCAACTGAGATTGAATTCATAATAAATCTTTTTGCTTAATATTTTGATGCTTAACAATTGTTCTAACATTTTAATAACTTAAAAACTAGAACGTAATAAAAATAAATTTTTAAAATCTCACTACGTAACTTTTTTTTATTCTCTGCTAATTATTGTCTTTTTTTTATTTTTTTATTTCTGAAAAAGATTTATAAATAAGTCAAATTAATTATCTATCACTGTCATTTCTTTTAATCTTTAACTAAAAAAATAAATTACTGTTAATTTGGGATCTTTTTTATTATTATAATATTTCTTGCAGCTTACTAAGTTATCCATTACTACCAATGAATAACAGATAGATCTAATCAAAATATTGAGGACTCTTTATTATTAACATGTTACCACACAAACTAATAAATCCACAAACAGTATTTATACTTTTGCTCACAAAAATATATATTTACATATATATATTACATTAATTTATATACATAAACATCGTTAACTGATCAGGAAGTAACTGAAACTTCCAATGAGTTATATAACGTAAATAAATTCTGCAAAAGACAGATGATATCTAATCAATAGATTGAATTCATTCCCATATTTAAAATTACATAAATAAACTAAGTCTACATAAGAACAAATGCTAAGAGATAGAGAGAGAGAGGTATAGTATCATCTTTTCTGGTTAAACATAAACAAATGTTGAATCATGTAACTGCTCACCCAGAATTAATGTTAAGCAATCAAAATGTCTATTTACTAATTTTTAATAAAAACATACTTTGACAAGAAATTATCATTTCTATGTGCCACATAATTAGTAAACCAAGATTTTCATTAATTAGTAGTATCACTAAAAGCATGAACAGATTCTATAAATATGAAACTCTATCTGCTCTTACTTTTTTAAAGCTTAAATTTAATCCCAGAGCAAAAATAAGAAGTAATAATTTTATAAGACCACTGTTTACAATTTGTGCAAATCAAAGGGAGCTAGCTAGTCACTACCTAAAGATATTAAATATATGTGTTTTGTTATATAACATTGACAACCATTTTCTTTTCTTTTTTTAATGTAAACTTAATCATGTGATAGAGTCATACAATATTTTATTAAACTATGAAGATTTAATATTTATAAAAGTGAAACTATTTTTTTACATCTCTATGAATGATTTGAATTTGAAAATATATTTTTATTATGTAAATATTAACATCTTATTGGAAACAAAAGACAAAAAAAAAAAAATAGAAATAATAATTATTTACATAAAATATAAATTTTATATAATTTTTTTATATAATGATTGCATTAAATGCTAGAAATATTAGTATTTTATATTGGAAAAAGTAGTCTTATTTTATAAAATTGTGTTAAGAATTAATAGCCTTGTATATTCAATGTTCTATGTGTCACACATAATTTATTAACGTAGTTGATAGAGCATCCAATTTGGGATCAGGAGGACTCAGGATTGATTCTGGTGCTTGCAATTCTAGTATGCACATAAACTCATAAGCCTTAATGCTACATGATCTTTTTTACATCACAAGAATAGACTTTGATAGTGAGGATTTTTTAACACAAGTATTTTGTAATTACTACAACTAAATTCTACATAAATTTAGTATGTGAAAACAATTTTAACTTTCTATAGATATAATATATGCATAAAGGCTCTAGAAAATTTTTATTTGAAGCTGATCCATAAAATTTTTAAAACATGATATCAAGATCTTAATACTAACCAATATGCTATTCAGTTTTCTGAATTTGATATCATAAAGTCTACTATTGTAAACTCATATCTTTCTTGGATAGAACATTTATACACTAAATGAACAATATAACATTTTTATGATGAACTTGAAAATAATTTTTATAAAAAAGACACTTCATTCATGTTATAAAGATTATCTCAAAATTATTTTAAAGAAGTATAATACTGACAGCTTTCATTGTGAATAGTCTGAGAATATAATGCAAGGAAGAATTGCAGTTAGAATGATTTGAAATCTTTCTTAAAAAATAGTTTCCTACAGAAATTAAAGGATGGTATTTCAAAACATCAAATAAGCATAATAATGGATTGGTATATTCTATATATGGTGTATATATGTATGTATTTGTATTTCATGAATTGGTTCATTGTAAAGCTAATCTATAATCAGTTATTATTATTTTAATTATAGTTGGACTGACCATGATTAATTGCAAGAGCTACTGGTTATTATGATGCCTTTATTATTTGATGTAAAAAAAAATTAAAAAGCACAATGTAGTATAATGCATTGTATGAGAATAAATTGTGTTAAAAATGTAGCAAAAGATGGCAAATACATCTGATAATGATCAAATGGTATTGCTTAACTCAGAAACTTTTGTTTAATTGTATTAGCTTGCATTCAAGAAAGAAAACTTACAGCTATAGATCTAGCAAGAGCTTTATGATATGATGATAATTCTTTGGAAATGACAGTTGTCTAGGTTTGAATACACCAAGTAAAACTTGGATATTTTTTCAGGTTTCAACCAAACTTAAGATTTATTTATAGTAGCTTGCCCATAGTCAATATAGCTAACCAGTCAACATTAGTTATTAAATGTATCTAATTATTATTTTTACATAATAAAGCATATGTAAAAAAAAATCACTCTTTCATCAATTACCATTTGATTAATAGCTGAAAAGACCCTTTGCTTTGCAAAAAGCTATTTAAATGCTATTTTATATATATATATGTAATGGCAAGATATAAAATTTCTAACTTTTGTAGAATTATTTTAAATTTAAAGTCATGGTTGTTTTTTTAAAGTATTCTAATATCTATTTGTAACACTTACTGTTATTCCTAGCAAATGGATTAATCCTTTTAATGACGTTTTCCTTCAAGATACTTTAATACTAATTTGGAAAACATTCTCACTATTAGCAATAGAAATCATCAAGTAAGTAATTATCAGTATTTTCAAAAAATCTTGCACGAAACGATTTTTTTTTTTAAAAAAAAAAAATAATGTAATATAAACTTAATATTTAAAATGAGTAGAAAGATGTCTTCAATCCAGGCCTTAATGGAACAAAATCAAAATTTTCAGTAATCTTAATATAATAGTTACCTAGCTCTGAGATTAGAAAAGATAGTCAATGAAAACTGCTTAATTTTCTGTCTGGGGGTAAAATTATTAATTTAATTTAGAGATTAGAACAAAAGTATTTTGTTACAGCAATCTCTTTTATGTATATAAATGATAAAGATAAATATTTAAATATAAAATAAATCTGTTGGTTAGAATACGTTGAGTCCATTTTTTTGGAGAATCAAATGTATAAATAGTAATATTTAAACAATGTAAATATAAATAATTCATATATATATATATATTAATAGGCCAATTATAAAGATATTTACTTGCTAATTAATTACATAAATATTAAAATAGCACAATGCATATCAAAAAAATTATAGTTAACCATTAAAAAGGGTTTATTTAATTTATTTACTTATTTTGAATAGTTACAATGCCATTTATAAATTCACCAAAAATCATTGTAGACTTAGATGTTGGCGTTCATTAATTGATGGATAAGAGCAGAAACACTTAGCACCATAAATTGAAAGTAATATAAATATTAAATATATAAAAGAAATGTATTAGATTATATAACCATTATGAATTTGATAGTAAAATATTGAGTATATTACAGCGCAATGAATAAATAGAAAAATTTGAGAGTAAAAACGCATTTAATCTAAATGTATTATCAAACAATTTTTATTATTTTAATATTTCATTTATATATGTATATATTCATTGCTTATATTTTGGAATATTTTATATTAATTATTGAAATTCATTTGTAATTTAATGGTGGTTTATAGTGTTATCAGACAATAAATATTGATATTAGCAATAAAAAATATAAATAATTCATCACATCATATAGATTAGTTCTTGCTTTTCTTGCACAAATACTCATTGACCTGTCTGTGTTTATGCATTTTCATAATTTGAATATAATCTAATAGTAGTAGCTGCATAAAGAATAATTTTAAACTGAAGACAGTATGATCATACAAAATAATGCAAAGATTGTTGGTGTTTGTGGTTTTGTTACATAGATTACTGTTTCTCCGTTTGCATCTCTTATCATCGTGCTTTCTCTCAAAACTATATAATATCCAAGCCCACTTGGTAGGCACCAATCAAATTTATATGGGATAAGAACCCTCGTTGTCTTACTATCAGTTTGTAAGATTGATACTAGGTTGTCTAAATTATATTTTGTACAATCATGTCTATGTACAAACTGATTACTAAAAGCTTACAATTATTTTATAACATAGAGTAATAAAAATTAAACAACTATTTTATGTACTTTAAAGTCATTTCTATAATGGTTTTACAGCTATTAAAAT
Source organism: Epiperipatus broadwayi (assembly GCA_028023455.1). Taxonomy (NCBI): domain Eukaryota; kingdom Metazoa; phylum Onychophora; class Udeonychophora; order Euonychophora; family Peripatidae; genus Epiperipatus; species Epiperipatus broadwayi. The sequence continues at coordinate 5,604,027 of JAQFVV010000041.1, read as the reverse complement.
GTTTGATAAACTAAGAATTTTTTTTCTCATAATTGATATTTTGAGAATCTTTTATAAAAGTTTATTTAATGACTAAGTATGTTTAAGATAAACGCTACTTCATATTTGTGTTTATTTTTATAAAATGCCCTGCTGTTTGTTTACTTAGCATGAATTTTGCTTTATAAAATTATTAAAATTATTCAATTATATAGAAAGCTAGAGTTCTGACCTCAAATATCTTGAAAAAAAAAAGAGAAATTAAAATGAAAGTCTTACATATTTAAAAAAATAAATTAGATTTTAAAATGACGTCAGAGATAAACAGAATTAATAACACTCCTTTTACATTTAATTAATATTTCAAATAATCAAACATACTGTATAATCCACTTAATGTCTGAGAACAATTTAAAATAATTTAATACAAAATTTATTTTTATAATATATATTTTCAAAAAAGTAAACATATATATATAATGTTTGTATTGATAAATATTTGATAATTAATGAATTGCCGTAGACATATTGACGAAACCTAGTAAGGGTGAGATAAAAATTTCTGGATTAATTCCCAACACAAAAGTAAAATAAAAAGCAAACAAATTCAGTTTTGTTAATTAAAGAAAATATTTTGTTTTCGATCAACACAATTTCCTGAGCAATCGACCTTACTCATTTTTATTTTATTTTTCTACACGTTACCATATATAGTCATAAATATTATACTGATCACTGTAATCATTATGTATAGAAAATAAGAAAAAATGCTAATTCTCTGGTACTACCTTCAGTTATTGTTATATACGTCTATACTTACATACTTACAACACTATCAAGTTTTATGTACTCAAACATAATAAAATTTATGCTAAAATAAAACTTGAGTACATTTAAATAAATCTAAATTTAATGGAAAAATCGCATATAAAATATACTGCCGGTAGGATACAGGCAAAGCAATAATTCTGAATTTAAGCGTTTATGATCAAGTACAAAAACATAATTTCAAACAAAAAGATAAGGGGGGGGGGGATTTATATAAATTCATAAACTTTAAAGAATGAGTAAATATATTCATCATAATTACATATTTTAAAAATATATTATTTACAAATTATCAATCCCTTGCAAAATGGTTTCTGCAATTTGAATTCAGTTTCTCTCTTCTATAGATTTTCGTTTTCACATCACTCCAGAAAATTCCTTATTTTAAGTCTATATCACCATATGACTACTTTCTAGGTTTTTTGAAATCTCTTAGAAACTAGCTAAACATTTCAACTATTCATCTACTGTCATCTCTTTTAGCAATTTATCTAACCCAGATTCATATCAGTGTCTTAAATTTTTTCAGTGATATGTAATATATATTTGTTTTGATTGTGATCTTTTTTGATTATTTCCAATATATTTTTTTATACTTTGTTTATGGTCTGAATCTTTGTATTGTTCTTTTATTAAAATTATGTCTTGGATTCATATGTGAGAGGTAGTAAAAGTACCATATGTATATTTAGCTATTTATGTTCAAAAGCACTTTTTGCAAGCTTAATTCTATGATTAATCTCATAGAGTAAGTTTTTATCAGTATTAATAATTTGATCAAGTATTTGTGATTCTTACATTCCAACTTATTATGATCAATCTTTATTTTTATGGTAAAAAACATTGATTATTATATTATATTTTTTAGCAATTTTTAAGACTTTTTTTTGTAAAAATATAAACTTCTGCAAAATCTACATTACTTAAATAATTTCCATTTTAAGCCACAAAATATTTTCTATGAAACTAATGTACAAAGTTTTGAAAATATGTTATCATTCTATCCAATACTATTTTAAACATTAATCTTTTTAATTTTACCATGTAATTTTTATTGATGTTTCAAAATCTTAATTATTTCTGGAAATGATTTTATAAATTATTTTTTATATGGTAAGACAGAAAATACAAAGACAATTCAACTACTCATTACTTGTTTCTGTAATTTCTTTTAAAACTTGGATGTGATCTACCATTGTAAAAATATTTTTTAATTTATTTTGATCTCTTTAATTGATTTGACACTAAAGTTCTCTGTAAAATAAGTTGTAATGATTTTAGTAAAGATTTTGTACAGAATTTGTAGATCAGTAATATTTAATATATATTTTTTACTTCCTTAAATATCAATATTACTACTATATTTTTTCAATCATAGAATACAGTAGTATTTAGACATTTTAACATAATCTTCCTAATATTTTTCTATTTCTTCATCTGATATTGATACTTTAAATAAATTAATCATTATGGAATTTTAACCATTTTTCATAATTTTAATTGCATGTTTCATTCCTTCTTTTAAGACTTTGCATTTCAGAAGTTGGTATACATATTGACATGATCATTAATAATTGGCAAGTACAAAACATAGATAGAACAACTAGTAAAATATTAAAATACATTAAAAAAAAGAATGATAAAATTATACATCCAAACTTTTTGCAAACTTATCTCAAATTTTTATATGTGCATTCACAATAATTTATTTGTATATGCATGTATCATTCATGTCCATAAAAGTGTAAATTTTAAAAACATTTTTAGATAAATAAAAAATATACTACTTTAAATTTACAAGAGACAAATCTGAAGTTTTAGATTTAAAACATTTTAAATTACAAAACTGGGTATTTAAATAATAATAACTAAATAATCTTTCCACCTAGTGAGAGTTTTTAAAAATACTCAACCTTTTATTTAAGTATAAAATTTTTATTTTACATTAAGACAATAAACTGAACTTGATTTCTTTTTGATTTAATTCTATAAACAAATAATATTCTAAAAAATTATCTTTGACTTAAAAGAATGTAATTACATCACACAAGATCAAAAAATGATGTGAAAGTAAACTCTCAAAAAATAACTGAACTCATTTTAAAGCTTTTTTCTTTAAATGTGAACAAATGAATGAGTATTTATGATAAATTGATCAAATTCTGCTTTAAAATCTGGTATTTGCTGTATAATTATTACAATATTAGAAAAAATTAACACCATGTGAATTCTGACAGATAATTATATGATGAATACTGTGATTTTCTTTTTTATATATCAGTCAAGTTTATTAACTTGTATTTTTAAAAATAAAAAATAAATGAATAAATTGAAAATGTGTATTTTTTTAAAAATAGTAATCAATCAGTTAGTGTATAAAAATAATTAAAAATATTTTATAAATAAGCAAAAATTATAGACCAGATGCAAGTTAATGCCATCTTGGCCTATGTTTCCTGTCATAAACAATATAGTAAAATCTTAGATGTTAGTTACTGTCTTCAGATTTTTTCTATTAAAAAAAGCCAATAAAAGCATTATGGGAAAATCTATTTTTTTAAAAAAAAAAAAACCTACATTAATATCACTTATGATATTGTTAAAACAACAATATAAAATTGTAAAGCAAGCAGACTCTTTCTGAGAGAAACAAAACAATTCTCAATGAATATGAAAGTTATCAAGTTAAGATAAATGAAATTGTATATATATTAATTAAAGTTAAAAATAAAGAAAAAAATAATTTGTTGAAACATTTTAAGTTTCTGCGTTTATTTTAATTCAATGGCATTTGAAAAATGTTTTAGAAAATAAGTTTTAAAAAGCAAAATTAATAAATATTTTGTCAAGTTAATAAATATTTTAATCAAATTCTAATATTATCATAAAGTGTTTTTAAAAATTTTTTCTATTGTTTTTTTTTTCAAATTAAATTGTATTAATAACAAAGTGCATATAATTATTAACATTTATAAAGAAATAAAAAAGAATTTTGTATGTCATATGATACATACTTAGAAATATATAATCATTATGACTAATGTTTGAGGGCAGATAAAATGATTCTGTTCTATGTAGAAGAATATAAAATTTATATGCTTTTTATACTTCTAATGTACAACTAATAAAAACATTTGTTCTGCCTAATTTTGCTCCTAGTATTTTTAAGTATTTTACAGCATATAAATATTAATTTTACCACACTTTATTATTTTTTTAAGAACATTATATTTTTGGTTGTCAAAAATTACAGAGCAGTGAACTAGACACATGATTCTAAGAGTAAGAATAATTATTTTGGCAGTATAAGAATGAAAATTTTTAATATTTTTTCAAGCAATTGTTTAAGATTAATTTTTTGCTTATGAAAGATAAAGTGTCATAAAGATGAGAAGTATGGACAGCTTTGAAAAATTATATCTTCTTGATGATTATTACATAAGACACATGTGGATCCAAATTTAATTTAAAATGGTTAGTAAGGAAGATTTTGATAGGAATTGTGCCAAGTAATAAGTTAGACAAAAATTTTAACCATGACTGAGGGACACATATACTTTGGAATCTGGTTAAAGTTTGGCAATTGGGAGGATTGGCAATAGATGTTTGCTAGGACTATATAATTTTTTTCAAATCTTTAAATAAAACATTAACTAAAGATCTAATATTATAATTGTCCAACAGATCTGCATAATCAGTTAAAAAGATGACTTGCATATGAAAATAGGACAAGAAATGTTATAGGTGGAGAGGGGACTTTCAGGATTGGACTAACTAAGATTCAATGTATGTTTTAGCTCTAGTACAGGAGACAAATGATTGAATATATATTAAATTTAAACTATCTTTGCATATAGGAAAGCAAGCACTTACAATTGATGAATGTGATGATGGTCCTCAGAAGAATGATTTATTGTGAACATGAGATTTTTAACAGTAATTCTGAAAAGATGCATCCATGGACTAGAGTAAGCAAGGATTCCATTCAGAATAGCATTAGCTACACAAATGTTTGCTGTAGCATAAAGAAATTTGAGGCAAAAGCTTTTTTGTACTGAATTTGATGATAACCAGATAATTTAGATGATGACTTAATTGTCTTAGATGTTTAATTTGAATTCCAAAAAAGATGAATATGGACCTATTATGAATGAAGGTATTTTGCAACCAGTAGATATCTGCCATATGGCTGATTTGCAAGCTTGTTTGTAGACTGTGTTAGTGTTTCAAATTTGCTCAAAAAATGAAGAATGAGAAAAATGTTTTGCAGGTCTTTAAAGACTATCAGAACAGCATCAACAAAAGATATCACTTTAATAATAGTTCCAAGATAAGGAAGTGACTTTTTATGTCTCTGTTCAATTTCTTTGATCATGGAGTCTTTTAGATATTGCAAATAGCAGTGGTGCAAGTGGTGAACCCTGTGGAATACCTTAGCTTGATTTAAAATATAAAGAGAAGCACATATAATGTTTAAGATTGATAGATCTGTTGGTAAGACAATTTTTATGGCAATAATTAAATGTATGTGGCTTGGATGAAGTTAAGCAGTCTTAAAATTATATTGAAATGTGTTGTAATTCATTTTCTTATTACATACAGTATTGACTCCTTTGCTAAAAGTATAGCTTGAGATGCATGGTGGATTGTAACTGCATAATGTGATGAGTAAAGCTTAGGAAAAAATGAGGTCACATAGTTGCTTAAGAATGATTCTTGCAAACATTTTTTTGACCAATATCCTCCAGTGAGACACAGGGATATATAGCATTTGATTTTTTTCTAAGGCTAAAAGTTACATTAATGGGTAGGTTATTATGTAATATTAATATGAACAAAACTATGCAGAATGGAAATGATGATATAATTTAAATGCTTGTAAATATTAGCCAGAATAAGATCATTTGATAATGAGGTATGTGAACAGAGGTGCATGATTTCCTCAAGAATTTTATGCTTGAAGATATAATTATTTTGAAAAAGTTGTATACTACAGTTAAAAGAGAGTTCACAATAATCAACTGCTTTTAAATTTTTTTTAAGTGGTTAAGAAGTTTAATATTTATGTTGTTAATGCTTGACACAAGTGTATTTTTTTTCAACAATATAGGAATACTAAAGACATAAGGAGCAGTTGTTTTTATGTAACTTACCATAGTTTTTGTTAATTTTGAAAGATGAGTGATTATTTTTCTATGCTTACATCTTACAAAATTCTGATTATAAAGCACAATTAACTGTACTTTGCAGTTTATGAATAAAAAGTTTTGCACCACTAAACTGTGTTATAGCTTAAAGAATTAAATTGATATCATTAATACATTGTCTTATAAGGTTATTTAAATGATAATCTGCTAATCAATCAGAAAACAATTATTTAGAAATTTATTTCTATCAAAGAGAGCTTCCACAGCTGATAAAAGTAATTACTAGCAATTAATATGTTAGAGATATCATAGATAGTTAATTTACTCTCACTAAGAAATTGATGTTTAATTGTAATTTTATAAATTGTTGATTTATTCTGAAGAATGCTTTGTATGAGATTTCCACAAATATGATTAGGGGATGAATTGAAAACTGGTAGCAAGGCCAAGTTTCAAAGTAAATGGAAGATCATTATTCAAGCAATTAAAGTCACCACACATGAATATATTGCCATAAGATAGTACAACTGTGACTTAAAAGTAAAGAAATGCTATTTTTAATTTTGTGTGTTTATTAGATCGATATCTTATGCTGATCTGGTATTGGGCTTATGTACAAATATATATTTATTGTTTAGAGTTAATAATGATTGGTTTCATTGATAAAGTAATTTTTGCTTCTGTAATGACAAAGATATCAGCATGCTGATGATTAAGAAAATGATATAGTTGTGAAATTTTATTTTATGAATTAAATCTCTGCATATTTATGGTGGCAATTTTAATGCTTGACATATTTTTGAAGGGTTGAACTGACACTTTTTGCTGGCATTTTAGGTATCAGGATCATGTATTGTGGTTCTTTTAATATTTTAAGGAGCAGAGTGGTAATTTTGTCAGTTGCTTTACAAATAGTTTTTATTTTTAGTTTCAGATAATTTTTAGTGAATATGGTATCTTGATTGTAATAATCAACTGAATAGTATATGATTTTTATTAAGATCCATGGCATGTTGTAAATTATTATCCATAAGTGAATTTTGAGATTGATTCTCGTAACTGCAATTTACCAGTGATATAGCTATGAGTGTTACTAGTTCTGAATCTTTGGCTGAATTGTGTTATGTAATATTTAGGATAGATAATATTTGCACATTTATGTGAATCAAGGTATATATATACAAAGAAGCAAATTTTTAGAAAGGAATTTAAGTATTATGAAATAATAATAATAATAATAATAATAATAATAATAATAATAATAATAATAATAATAATAATAATAATAATAATAATAATAATAATAATAATAATAATAATAATAATAATAATAATAATAATAATAATAATAATAATAATAATAATAATAATAATATAGTGTGGTCCTGCTGTCAATAAGTAGGAACAAACTTACAAAAGCTCGTGAATGTACTTCATTAAAGGCAAACAGAATCTAGTTATTAGTTTAAAAATCTTATAATTTTGAAAATTATAATCGATTTCCGATTATAAGAAAAGACGCTGTTAACAAAGTAAGTTTTTTTTTTATTATTTTGTCCTAAGAAAATCTAGTCATCTAGTTGAAATGGCGTCTGCAGATAACAATTGCGTTGTTAGTAAAAGAAATAACAATACAGATGTCAAATCAGTTGCAGAAGCCAGTAAGGAAAAAAAATCTTATGCAAATATTGCTGCAATGAAACCACAAAAAGCAATATTAGAAAATATTATACAGCAAGAGAACAAAAAAAACGGAGGGGAAGGACAAATAGGCAGATTTAGGAGAGCCAATTCATTAGACATTTTTGAATTAAGTTTAGAAAATGAAGATGAGACACCTAATCATATAGCAGAACAAACTGAAGATAATTGGACAGAAGAAGAAATTCAAGAAATAAACATCCAGTTTAATAACACAATACCAAACAAGTTATATGAATCTTTTAAAAAATTCTTTTCTAATAAATCATTAGTGCTGGCAATTACAGATAGAAATCTAACGTTATATAAATTTCACAAAGACTTATTATATCAAAAACTAACAGAAGAAAACTTATGGGATTCAATCTCAGAAATCGGTGAACATTCAAACTCACGATATATAGCTATACAATTTTTCAATGAAAATCAAAAAATGAGATTTAAATCACAAATAAAAACAATTGGTGGATACGTAATGATTGTTGTTGATGAAAATATGCAAAATTATTGCTCAGGAATTATTAAAAATGCGTATTTTGGGTTTAGCATTCATGATTTCAAAAGTATGGTCCAACCATTTGGGCATGCAATATACATTAAGCAAATCTTGTGCAATGATACACCAACACTTATATACACCAACAGTTATCATTTTAAGATAAAGCTGCACCAGCATATTAAACCAGAAGAAATTCCAAGGCAAATTATGGATCATGGAGCAGTATTATACTTAAACATTAAAGGGCTAAGACCACAATGTTTTGGCTGTGGAGAAAGAAGCCATTTGATTATAGACTGTCCAAAGAACAGAAATAACAAAGGATTTGATTTATCAGAAGAAAGACTAGAAAAGAAAACAAGCTATAAACAAAGAGATGTAAAGCAAATACTGACATCGGATGTGGGAACTCAAGGAAGTGAAAAGGAAAAAAATTTTATACAAACACATATGAATACAGATAAGCAAGAAAATGAAACTGCAAATGTAAATAATGATGATAGCAAAATTGGGAAGATTCCAGATTTTTCATTAAGGTTGGAGGAAAAAGTGTACCTTAAGATAAATAATACAAAAGTAAAAGAAAAAAAAGGGAATGATATACAAATGCATGTGATTAAAGCTTTAGAAAAAAATATAGACAAACACACATTTAAAAAAAATGTTGATGGGAAGCAATATAATGAAGAGAATATGAATTTGGATGAAGAACTGGAATTATCTAAAAAACAAAGAACTAGGAACAATACGAATACTGAGATTACTCAGACAATAATGCCAAATATGCAACAAGTTACTCAGGTTAATAGTGAACAGAAGAGAAAGCCAGGAAGACCCAAAAAAAACAGGAAAACAGGAAAAAAGCTAAAATTAGGAGAGCTTATGTTTGATGACACAGGAGAACGGTATCAAATGGACAGATATACTGATGTTGAAACTGAAAGTGAATTCGAAGATGCCCAAGATTTACAATTGATAGACAGCCTAAAATAAGAATAATTAAAGATAAAGTAAATTTAAATAAATTCAAAGTAAAAAGTAAATTTTTATAAATGAAAATTAAAATTGCTTCTTTTAATGTACGGGGTTTGAATTCAATAGAAAAGATATTTAAGTTGAAACAATGGATCAAGGAAACAAAACCTCATATAATGGGACTGCTTGAAACTAAAATTTATGCAGGGTCACAAATTGATCCAGCAAAATTTCTAAATAGTGAGGGCTTTGTTGCATGTTCAAGAGACTCTACCTCTCCATCAGCTGGTACAGGTCTTTTGATAGCTACTGCTTGCCAGTTTACCAATTTTCAAATCATATACATTGATGCAAATCTATTAATCGTTACTTTATTTCACAAAATAATTAAAATAAATGTAATCTTTGTTTATATGCCATTGCAAAAATATAAAATAAATACAATAATTGCCACAATTAATTCAACACTGGGATCTACAGCTAATCCAACAATTTTGATTGGAGACTGCAATGTAACATATGATGAGTTTATAAATAAGTGGATACATAAATTATCAATTCCATTGATGAGTGCAAGGGGTTACTTACCTGAAGATGCTGTTTCATTTCATAATGGCCGATTTTCATCATTAATTGATCTTTGTTTTTACTCTCCAGTGTTTCATCATCTAATAAGCATGAAGTTAATCCCTTCAGCAATTTCTGATCACTCAGCTCAGTTCATATCAATTGACCTCAGTAATATACAAGTCTCTAGAATGCAATTAACTAGAACAATAAGAATGTTGATTCCAACCTTAACACCCGAATTTATTTTTTCAGAGACTTATATTATGTGGAATAAAATTCTTTCAATGACCTTTAACCCAATACAGCAATATTTAGCTTACATTAATATCCTGTCATTTAACATTAATCATATAGTGAAAAATCAGCCACCTCCCTCAGGGTTGTTGAAGCTTGCAGAACAAATTCATAAACGTATTGTGGCCATAACTCCTAATCAGCACACACAGAAACGTATACATATACTAACAAATGCTTATAACAAAGCATGTGAAACACTGAAGAGCTATTTAAAAAATAAAAAAAGTAGAATATGCCTAATGCATCAACACACATGGACTCGGCAATATATTAGATGGTCATTAGGGAGGGGACCTGAAATCAAAGTGCCATTAGCAATTAAAATAAATAATGAAACATTTACTGGAAATAATATGATATTACCAATTCTTAACTATTTTAAAGATAAGCTAGGACCAGGAAAATTGATACAATACCAGCCAAATGTATTTGGAATGGCAGAGACTGAATCACCATATACTATAGATGATTTTATAATGAAAATGAATAAAATGGACAACAACTGTCACCCAGGAAGCCCTGGAATTCCACTGTTCATATTAAAACACCTTGACAAACTGACTAGCAAATGCCTGTGTCAGCTGGCAAATTATTTATTGCAGGGAATAATAACAATGGAGGGAGTTAATACAATCGCGATCGTGCCGTTTAATAAAAAAAAGAAGCCCATTCCTTTGTTATCAGAGATAAGGCCAATATCAATGGGTCCATTGCCCATAAAGATTTTAGAGAAAGTAATTAAAGATAAAATAGAACCATTTATTTTACCGATGATTTCACCAGCTCAGTTTGCTAAAAAACATTCATCTACCACACAAGCTGCTATGTTATTTAAGGCTATTTTGACATCAGTTAGAGAAAAGAAAAGATATGGCCCGATTGTTGTACAGCTGGATATTGCTTCGGCTTTTGACAATGTTGATATATCTATACTGTTGAGATTATTGAATGAAACTGAAATGCCAAAATCACATATATATGTTATAACAAATTTACTCTTAAATCGTGAGCTTCACATTACTCTAAATGGCAGAAATTCACCAGCTTTCACACCAACTAAATCACTTTCACAAGGGGCTCCACTTAGTGCCATCTTATTTATTTTATATATAAATCCACTTCTTGTCCGATTACAACAGGCATTTGAGGGAATGGAAATCCCAGGAACAGGTCAAAAATTGACATGTATTGCATACATGGATGATATTACAGTTTTCCTGAAATCAAAAAGGCAGATACCAAAACTACAGATGATTTTAGAAGAATACTCAAAGGAATTTAAACTAAGTTTCAATCCAGAAAAAACAGCAGCATGGACTATATTCACAGGAAGGCCATGTACATCCATTTTCCAGGCAAAGCCAGGCTCATTCCTTGGATTTCCATTCCATCTAGGGACTACTGGAATGAGATGTCATTTGCAGAACAAATTGAAAAATGAAATACAGAAAATAGCAGACTCTCTATCCAATACCTATATGTCAGTATATTCCAAGATTCAATTGATTAATAGTTTGATGATGACTAAGATAGTTTACTTTATGCCAGTGGTTGCTTTCTCAAAAGCTTTTATCTCCAAAATTAAGACCATTTGCAATCAACTACTATGGTCAAGGAAAGTCGTGGCAATATCAATGGCAAAACTATGTCAGCCATTGAATAAAAATGGATTGGGCTTACATGATATTGGTATTTTTGCAAAACAGAGAATGATGAACAATATAATTGATATTATTAAACAATTTCCAAAAATTAAGCAGCTCATAGAGGTCATTCCAACTGATAAACCACCACCAAAAAAATTATCATATTTTGAACAATTAATACATCTTTGTAAAACAGAATCAAAAATCCCAGAGCAATTTATTAATAAATACAAATACTGGGAAATTTATGAATTAATGCATGAAGATACCAACACAATTGCTTTAGAACCAATACTGGGAATTAATAATAAGCAATTGGTTAAAAGGTATAAACGATGGGCCTTAGAACCAAAGTTTTTCAATTTTCTAATAAAACTTAATCTATCTGCATTACCTACCACATATTTTCTTTGCCATAAAAGACTGTATACGTCAATTGATCCCTTTTGTGGGTTATGCCATCGAGCTGAGGAAACCCTATCACATCTGCTATATCACTGTGAGGGACTTAGGCACATAAGAAATCTCATAACTAGCAGTTACAGGAGGTCTAATGTAACAATGCATCAATTGATTTCTGCATTTAGAGAAGGATTAACACCATGTGTCAGGGCAGCAACCTTTGTGCTATATGCATACTGGTGTACTAGATGCACTTTTCTAATTGGTAACAATTCCAGGAGACATTCAGTTACTTTTTCAAATAAACTTGAAATAATACAGAAAAGGGATAAGAGACTGGCCAGACCTGACATTTATGCAGCAACCTGGTCATTACTTAAAATTAGATCTATGTTATAGTGAATTGAGGAAATTAAACATTATAAAAAAAACTTAGAAGGATATGCATGTCAAATTAGCAACAAGGACAATTTAGCAACAATTTTTTCCTTTCTATTATAAGTAATTGATTTGCTAATGGTGTTCAAATGATAATGGACAATCCAGGATATTATATGTAGACAAACTATGTAAATGCAAAATTTGTAATTCTTTTGAGACAATAAAGGCCTTTTGAAACATAATAATAATAATAATAATAATAATAATAATAATAATAATAATAATAATAATAATAATAATAATAATAATAATAATAATAATAATAATAATAATAATAATAATAATAATAATAATAATAATAATAATAATAATAATAATAATAATAATAATAATAATAATAATAATAATAATAATAATAATAATAATAATAATAATAATAATAATAATAATAATAATAATAATAATAATAATATAATAATAATAATAATAATAAAATAATAATAATAATAATAATAATAATAAATAATAATAATTCAATTCAATTCAATTTATTCTATGAAATAAAACAAAGTACATCACAAATATTTAAAAACTCCAAACAAGAAAAATCTTGTGTGTGGAATTTACATGTAAAAATAAATTAAATAAAAATACAATCAAAAACTCAAAAGAACAGTTTAGGAAATAAATAAAATTAATTAAATAAATAAAATAAATGCCAAAATTAATACATACTACACAACCATTGACACAAATATTTTTTGAATGATATATAAGAAATATTATTCAGATCAATTGAACATTCATATACAAATTTATTAAACAACTTTGACCCAGAATAAACATATTGTCTTCTACTAGATTCCTTAAAAAATTTTGGTAAAGGTAATTGAAATTTATTAGAAAGACGAGTATTTAGAACATAAACTCTAGAATTCAGAAAAGGTTTAGCACAAAAAATATCAAAAATAACTCTATATTGATATAAGTGATTTACATCAAATAAACCAAATGCAATATAAATATCTCGAACAGAAGAGGAACGAGATCTACCAAAAATAATGCGCAAAGTATAATTTTGCAAAACACGCAAAGAAGATAAAATATGTGGAGAAGCATTACCCCAAATAATGATATTGTAAGATAAAATACTCTGATAACAGGCAATGTAAATAAAAATGAGAGCAGACCTAGGAAGAAATTTAACTAAATAATAAAACATATAGTTTAAATTACGTAACCATTGACAAAGATAGGTAATGTGATTTGTCCAGGACAATCTGGAGTCAATATATATTCCCAAATAACAATAATTATCTACCAAAGGAATATTCTCACAAGTACATATACTATTATAATGCAAAATATACTTACAGCAAATTTTAATCTTAAGAGAAAAAAAAGTACGCTTTTAAGAAAAAAGAATAGCTTTTGTTTTATCTAAATTGACCAACAATAAATTATATGCCAACCATTTACCAATTGAGACCAAATCCTCATTCACTAATTTTTCAAGAAGATTATAAGAAACAGCATTGCAAGATAAAGCAATATCATCAGCAAAACCAAAAATCTTAGAATGTAACTTCAATGAAAATAAATCATTAATATAAATTAAAAACAATAGAGGACCAAGTACTGAACCTTGCGGAACTCCAGAATTAATCAAGACAACATCACTGATAGTACCATAAATATTAGTAAACTGTTTCCTATCATTTAAATAACTCTCCAACCAACTACCAATAGATCCACGAAAACCATACAAGTAGCAACGCTTAATCAAAATATTATGATTAACAGAATCAAATGCTTTAGATAAATCAAGATAAATAGCCAATGTTTTAAGTTCCTGATCCAATGAAGATGTTAAATACTGAACATGATGTTTTAAAGCATCTAATGTACTTCTGCCAGGAAGAAAACCATATTGATAGTCAGATAAAATTTTATTTTTAAACAGAAATGACAACATTTGATCCCTAACAATCATTTCCAATAATTTAGAAAAAACAGAAATAATAGCAATTGGCCTATAATTGACCATAAGAGTAGAATCACCCTTTTTATAAACAGGAGTAATAACATTAACTTTCAGACATTCTGGAAATGATCCAGACTGCAAAGATAAATTAAATAAATGAACTAAAATAGGCAAAAATGCAACCTTATTTTCTTTAAGCATCTTAGGTGTTATACCATCTAGTCCAAAAGAAGTGACATTTTTTAAACTATCAATTGCTACAGACAACTGAGATTCAGAAACATCAGAATATAAAAAAGAATTCAAACTTGAATAAGAAGACAAAATCTGCTCAGGCACATCACGCATCGATAAATTTACAAAATACTCATTAAACCGATCAGCTAAATATTTTTCATTATTCTGTAACTCAATTAAACTTTCATTATATTTAATACATTTAATACGATCAGGAGAAGATTTTTTAATCAAAGAATTTATTGTTCTCCATTTCAAAGAAACATTTTTATCATTAAGAAATTCTTGATAATATCTAAACTTCAACTTTCTAATATCAGACTTAATTTCAACATTAAGTTTTTTTAAAACATCTGATGAGCCATCCAAAGATTTTAACACATTTCTCTGATTAATTTTACATACCAGCGCATCTGTCACCCAAAGAGATCTTCTTCTATTCTTACTTGTCAATTTTAAATGAAACTTTGCTTTAGCAATTAAATCTAAACAAATAGCTTGGAACCCCAAAAATGCATCATTTACATTATCTATCATAAAAATCTCATCCCAATTCTGAACAGATAATAAATAATTCAATTTAGAAAAAGGTAATTTCTCAACATATGCACAAACATAATAATAATAATGATAATAATAATAATAATAATAATGAAAAATTCTTATTATTCTTAAAATGTAGCTTTATTTTTAATTTAAAAAAAGTGGAGAAGTAGGTTGATTATTTTAAATGTATTATTCTTACATCTTCTTTACATTTTTTGTATTTTTTCATATATGTATTACTTTTTTTTTTTATAAATCTCATATACACTCTAATGCAAATTTTTATATAATTCCTCCTTTATTTTTCTAACAGTTTTGACTGTCCTGCAGTCTTCATCAGAGCTACAACATTTACACATATAATCATATAACCATTATTTTATATCCTTCCAATTTTTTAATGTATTCTATAAGCATCTTTATATGATTATATGTTTAAATGTTGTAGCTCTGAGGAAGACTGCAGGATAGTCAAAACTGTTAGAAAAAAAAAGGAATTATATAAAAAGTTGCATTAGAGTGTATATGAGATTTATAAAAAAGTAATTATTTTAAATGTGTTAAATTTGTATGTGTATGAGTGGTTTCCCTTTTAAAAAATTGCACATATACTTGAATATTTAACCAATAATTATTTAGAAATTATTTATTATTTTAAATTGATAATTTAGAATATTTTTAAAATGACATTTAGAATGAAAAGGCATTTGCCAAAATTTCTTTTTGGACTTCATGTTAATATGTTCATGGTTTGTAAATTTCTAATCTAGGGATAATGACATAATTAAAATGTTATAAATTAGAACAATTTTTCTTGGAAATGGTCATTCATTCTAAAGTAAACAAAATGATAGTTGAGTAGATAATATTTTCAGAATGTGGACCATAATTCATTCCTTCAAACATTTCTTTATTGTTTCAAAAATATATTTATTAATTACTTTGTGTACAAATTGGAAAATATATATACAAAGTTAAATGAGGTTATGCTAAGTTCTGAGAGTTCTTATGAATAGTTTAGTAGGCCAGCATGTTTGTTGTTCTATTGTTATGAGTTGAAAGGGTGAATAGGTTCCAGTCCTCAAAGGATTTTTTGGGAGAGATGAGCTCATCTCTTTTCCTGATTTTCTTTATTGTTTTACAGAACAACAGACCTGGATCTAGGCAGGGCAGTTCCATTATCAACTTGCAGTGTACTATCCAGATTGCATAGAAAATGGATGGTCTAATAATAGCAAATGTTCCAGAATAGATTGCTTTTATGGGTGAGAGAATTAGGTCCGGTCTGATGTTGGAGTTGTGAAGTCTATATCTCTGACCATTTTAAGGTTTGGACAGTGATATATGAATTGCTCAATGGTTTCCTCTTCATGAGAACATAAACTGCAGGTCGGATCAATGTTGGAGTTACCTCTTTGGTAAAACAGGAACCAGTTTGTGAGAAGCACACTAAGGTTAATTTTGATGATGAAGTCCAGATTCTTGGGCTCCAGACACCATCTTTTAAAGTGGGTAATTAATTTTTGGTTTGTAAGGTTGAGGCTACTTTCGAGAGGTTGAGGGTGTGGGTTGATTAGGTGGTACACATCTCACAGGATGATTTTAATGTTGAGATTGGTGTCCATGATTAGTTTGTATTGACTTAGAAGATTGATAAGGGATGATATCCAAGGCATTTTCCCTGGTGGGGGTCAATCTGTTGGGGAAATCTTTTTGGTGATGTTGTTATAGCCAAAGGAATGTATTAAATTATGTAGCGTATTGTGCATTTTTTGGAGGATGGCTGCTTGAATAGAGTGGAAAGACCAGCCATTGAACCTCTGAGGCAGCTGGATTTATTGGAGGCTGATGGCCACAGTCTTTCCTCTCCAGAAGAGTTTGGTGCATAGGTGATTAATTTTGTTCTGAAACTGTTTGGTTAGTTTGATGAAGGGCAGGTAATATGTAATTTTTAGTAATATTGTCATATTCAGGAGGCCTATTTCCACATAGTGAGAGGTAGACTCTAGAGAGAGATGTGATGATGTGCTCTGTTGTTTGGAGAATACCGTCCTGTATTTCTCTGGCCATTACCATTGAGGATTTGAAAATGGGAAACCCCAAGAATCTTTGTGACTTGGCAGTATAGATAGATGGTATTTGTTTTCCTGACTTTATCTGCCAGATAGCTGATTTGTTGTGGTTTATTTGTAAATTATATTTTGCAGAATAAACGATTTAAAATTTGCAGAATATCGATTTAAAATGGATTGTAGTTGGAGAAGGTATTTTATGGTAGGTAGAACAATCATGATGTCATCTATGTAGGCAAATGAGTTTAGGTGTTTATTGATGGATGGAACGAATATGCCTGGGAGATTTTTTTCAATTATTAGGTAAAAATCATCATATCTTTGAAATAAACAATAATTTACCTCCCACATAAACAAAGAAGACCCTAATTGTTCATAATCTATACTAAAAAAAAAATTTTGTGTTCAATTTTTCTTTGATTTTCAATTTTAAAATTTAATTATAAAACTCTAAATAACTTTAACTATTATCTTCAGTTATTTCATTTACCCAATTAACTGTTTTATTTCTCTTACATTTTTATTAAGTTATTAAGACGGTAAACTGATTCAAAGAATTTATCTTGTCACCTTTGTGCTCCACATTGTCCTTTAGAAATTTATTTCACAAATCAGATATCAGGATAGAAATCATCATTATCAAGAAATTTAGAATTCTTTAATTGATATTATCAAAGATTGTCTGTAATAGTCTAGTTATTGTTTAAAAAAAGAAAAAGAAAATGTTTTTAGCTCTTAAGAAGTTTTAAAGTAAAGTCAGTATCCAGGTCAGGGTAAATTGTTTTATGAAGTATTTTGTATACATAATAAAATGTTGCTACATATACCTGCCTTGTAAGAAATATTAGAAATATTGACAATACATTAGAATTGTTAATTGTGTGTGTGCATTTATGGTGCACACGCTTGTGTAAAAATATAACTTGGAAATGTGATTGTCTTTTATTTATCAATATATTTGGACTATTATTAATATATTCTGACCATTATTAATTTTTCTAAGTTTTAATTAGAAATTATGAATATTTAATTTAGAAGAGCATATTCCTTTTGTTTGGAAGATGTTTGTTATATGGTATATTTTTTGAGAGTTGACTTATATATATACAGTTTTATACTTGTTTAAATGTATGATGTTTTCTCAAGGGGATCATGCAGTAAGGAAGTCCTGCTATAGACAGACGATAGAGGGAGTTGTTAAGCAAGTATAAAAAATTTTGAAAAATATTGTCAGTTGATTTTTAGAAATAGAATGTATAAATTAGATGTGATATGTTCTACTATTTCCATCATCTATGATTTATTATCGAAGGTATTGAAATTTTTAAATTTTATTTAAACTTTCCAAATACAAACAACTTGTTAGTAATAACACAAAAATAGACAATTACCTGTGTTGTCTATTTGTGTGTTATTACTAACAAGTTGTTTGGAGTTGGAAAGTTTAAATAAAGTTTAAAATTTTCAATTTTCAATACATCCAACATTAAATCATAGATGATGAAAATAGTCCAACATATCACAGCTAATAATATACCATCATTACAAACCTTCAGACAAATACTAAGTACTCAGTATGGATCCAATGCTATGTTGAAATTTAGACATTATGAAAAATTATGTCTAAAACTGGCTAAAGTAGAAAATCGTGATCAGAAGGGATCAGTCCTAAGGGTTTGCAGTTAAAACCTTCTATTTCTTCCAAGAGAGCTGAGAAAATTATTCAGAGAGGTAACAAGGCCTTATTGAAAGAAAATAGAAAAATTCAAAGGTTTACTAAATATCAAACATTGCATTCTATTAGAAATGTGTAATTGTTTCTACAAAATAAACTTGCAGATAAAGATTTCTTGAGAATTTGTCAAGCAGTGAACATATTGTAAGTTACATGGAAGGATAAAAGAACTTCAGAAGAAGCAACTTGTAAATCTACATAGGCAAGTCAAAAGTCATACTGCAACTAGTCTATCCTCATCATCAGTGAAAAATCTTAGTTTTAAACATTTTACTGAGACTGAATTATCAGTTCTTGAAAAATGTTTGAATTTCACCATTATGCCATCTATTGTCCCATTATTGGATATAATGGTAGCCGCTGAGGAGGTGATCCAAAACTTGACTCTAGAAGAAGCAGCAGAGTTATGCTGGAGAATAAAAAGGACTCTTGAAAGACATCAAGTGCACAAGCAGAAGTCAAACATTTCATGTGATGAGAGGAAAGCTACTAAATCTCTCAAACAAGATACATCTATAATCATTCTTTCTGCTGACAAAGGTAACACCACAGTTGTAATGGATAAAACTGATTATGATAACAAAATACAAGGCCTTTTCTCACAGCAGGTCACTGCAAAAAATAGGAAAAAATCCAATTCCAAATACAGAGATAAAACTACAAGCATTACTCCAGAAACATCACAGGTATTTCAGTGATTCAGAAAAAAAAATTAACTTAGTATTTCAGCAAGAATCCTCACCTGTATGGGCTACCTAAAATTCATAAAGATAATGTTTCATTAAGACCTATTGTTAGTTCTAGAAATTCACCAGTGTAATTACTAACCTGTGTTATCTATTTGTGTGTTATTACTAACAAATTGTTTGCATTTGGAAAGTTTAAATAAAATGTAAAATTTTCAATACATTCAAAATTAAATCATAGATGATGGAAATAGTCCAACATATTACATCTAAGAATATACCATCATTACAAACCTTCAGAAAAATAAGATGTATAAATAGGTGAGTGATGTAAAAAGGTAATTTGTAATGTAAAAAAGTTAATAGTTAATTATAAACTATATAATAAAAATAAGAAAAGGTTAGAAGGTGATTAAAAATATAAGTAAAAAGGTAATAATAAAATAATATCTATTAAGTAATAGAATAAAAAAGTTAAAGTTTTTAAAAATTCAAAAAAATTAATATTAAAATTATAAAATTATAATAAATGGTTTTTAAAATAATTTAAAAATAAAATAATATAAAATAAATATGGATAAAATTAATTAAGGATAGAGTAATAAAATGGAATTATTTTTAATGGTCGGTTAAAATTTATGTTTAATTATGTATTTAAATGTATTAATTGTGGGATATTGTAGTTCTGATGTGATTGCAGTATAGTCAAAACTGTAAGAATTAAGTTTTGATATATAAAAATAATATTGTTGAAGTGATTAAAAAGTTTGAAATGATATGATATATTCCATTTGTACTTGAAGTTATATATTAGTATTAAAGAATTGTATATCTAGTTCCTAAAGCACAAAGTGAATGAGTCTGAAAAGACATTCAATTGCTCAATACTTGAGGATTATATGGTGTAGATGTGAGATACTTCAACTTTGATTTCAAAGACTGGTGACTAGTTATACCTTCTTGAATTTCTCTTACAAGTGTATTAATGTTATTAAAAATATCCATTTAGCCAAACTTAAGCAATTTTAAATATTTTTTTAAGACAAGTTTTGATACACTAAATTAATTTGTTCAATCACTTGTACTTGCAATTTTACATTCTTCAAGAGGTAGAAATTAAATTCATAGTATGCAAATTCCAATATTATACTAATTTTTAGAAAATGAAGTATTAGTAACTTGTTGATTTTATTCTTTTGTTATTATATCCTGGATGAGTTATTACTGATCAGAGAAGAATCTGGAGCTTCATGCAATATTTATTACAAATGATTATTAATCAATTCTTAATATTTCTTATTAATAAATATATTTTTTATATTTTATTAAATTTGACTTCGTATTTTTTCCTGGTTAAGAATCTAATTATTTAAACCATTAAGCATCACATGATCACATCTCCTATACTAGCACATTAATTGTTGATAAACAGAGCAAAACTCTCCATACAGTATTGCCACCTGTGCTGAACAGAGTAATCAATGGATGCCAGAAGGCTTGTGCATAAAATCCCTATCTAATGCCTACTCATCCAATATCCTCAGACTAGTTTCTGGCTTGTGGCCTTCATCAGTGAGGAGCTTTGGATCTGAGAGCACTGCATCTAGATCTTAGGATCTAATGCAACCCTCTAGCAACCACCTTTTATCTCCACTTAACTACAAAACTATGAGAATGAAATTGAAAACATAAAAAATATTTTCAATCTAAGCTCAATAGCTTATATAGTCATATGGGTCTGAACTCAGTTCAGCACCCATACATTTTGGTGTCTTTGGCTCTTTTTCAACCATAGAAACCACTATCCTATTAGGCAGGATTGGTGTTAAACCATTAAGCATCACATGATCACATCTCCTATACTAGCACATTAATTGTTGATAAACAGAGCAAAACTCTCCATACAGTATTGCCACCTGTGCTAAACAGAGTAATCAATGGATGCCAGAAGGCTTGTGCATAAAATCCCTATCTAATGCCTACTCATCCAAAGCTCCTCACTGACGAAGTAGGCATTAGATAGGGATTTTATGCACAAGCCTTCTGGCTCTCAGATCCAAAGCTCCTCACTGACGAAGGCCACAAGCAAGAAACTAGTCTGGGGATATTGGATGAGTAGGCATTAGATAGGGATTTTATGCACAAGCTGTTACAGAATACCTCATTTAGCTTAGGCACTTATTGATAATTTTATGGTAATATTAACACACACATTCTGTACATTGATGCTTATTGGATATACACTTATATTAGAAATAGAAGATTATATTTATTTGGGCTAAACTTGACTTCAGACATTATGAATGTTAAATATAGTCAGATTAAGTGGGGTTTGGATACAATAAAATTTTGCTTTGCATCTTTATTGTATCAATGTCTGTATTGGCTCCATATGTCTGTGTTTATTTCATACCACTATCATTCTCATACATCATCATCATCACTAAGTTGGGATTTCACTCATTTATTTTATTGTTACATTTGTCATCCTAAACAACAAACAATCGATAGTAATAAATATAGTTTAACAATTTTATATTATTAGTAATTTGATGGAGCTAGTCTGTCTAGAATTTTCTTTGTCTCTTTTTAAAAATGTGTTACATCATTTTTAAAAGAAAGGTAAAAAATTTTCTTATTTATCTTCTATGTAAAATATTAAACAATAAATAAAAAAAGAAATCATTACATAAAATGTAAAACTATATGCATAAATACTTTGCATACAAAAGAAATATTCCTAAGAAGCATAATTTTAAAACTAATAATGTTTCCATGATTGGTTTTAGAATATAGAGAATCCTTAACTAACTTTAGTACAGTTTCTAATATATTTTGAATTAAATATATATTTACATCTTTGCATTCTTATATATATATAATTGATTTTCTAGCAATTTTCTCAATATTTTATTCATTTTTTTTCATGAATAATGGTCAACATTCAGGTTATGATGTAGAATCAAATCATTTTTATCTTTATATTTTACTATAATCATTATATAAAATATAGGGTATATGAGCACAGACTTTCACATGACCCACCACTCTCCACTCCATATCATAACACTGATACACTTGAACACATATATGTTGAAAAGATAAATAATCACCAATATGCATATTTCATGCTAAACAAGCAATCATTAATTGGTCCAGATTATCATCTCTACACATATATGCCATAAGTGCTCAGATATATATTAAGATAGCCAATCTTCACTTTAATGGACAGGCTTCAATCCACTCCACATTTCAACTTTTCAACCATCCACCCAATTGAAAAACTGATGATTGAACCTCAAAGGCCACCCCGAGTCCAAGAGTCTTTTCACACCCATGTTTACCTAGAGTCAATCTGACCCTCATGTACAGAACATAATCCACTTAATAAATATACAACGGATGGGCAGACATCTCTACTATGTAATAACTGAAATACAAGCTTATTATATACCTGTATCTATATATGTAATATATAATGTATATGAGCACAGACTTTCACATGACCCACCACTCTCCATCTCATAATAATGATACACTTGAACACATATATGTCAAAAAGATAAATAATAACCAATATCCATATTTCATGCTAAACCAGCATCATCTCTGCACATATATGCCATAAGTGATCAGATATATATATATATATTTAAGATAGCCAATCTTCATACTTTAATCATTATAATGAATTTTAAATTGGATATTTTCTTTATATCATATTTGTATAATTTTTATTTGATAAAAATTAACTTTCTATCCTACATTTCAAGTAAATTTCTGGTACTTAGAATTCATATTATGATTTTTTTTAAAGAAATTGAGGAAATCAAACTTTTCCCTTTCCTATTGACTGCTGTTAAAATGATCTTTTACATTCATTATTTAGAAATACTCTAAAATAAACTGGTAAGATTTCTTGAGATCGCAAAGAACTCAGACTCGATTTTTTTATTACTTTTTTTAAGTTCTTTGATGCTTTTCAACCATAAGATCATATAGATTCTTTTAAGATTTTTTTATCTTTTAGATAATTTGGTATTTTATATCTCATACAATTGATACACATGACCACACACATGTGAAAAAGATAAATGATCTCCAATATTCGTATTTCTTGTTGAATCAGCACTCGTCAGTTGGTTCAGATCATCATCTTCCACACATATTTTGATGATTTGGACCAACAGATGAGTGCTAGTTCAGCTTGAAATAATTGGGAGATCATTTATCTTTTTCACATGTACGTGGTCATGTATATCAATTGTATGAGATAGAATGGATCACTGAAGGGAGTTTGAAAGTCTGTGTTCAAAGCCCCTACATTATATCTAGACTACAGGTATATAAAATATAGTTATATTTAAAATATTATAATTAATTTAACTAATTCAATAAATGGAACTATATATAGATTTTTTTCTTTTAATTATTCAAACTAAAATCATAATTTGTTTTATATTTAATATGTTATCATTATGGGATTAGCCTTTAATTAAATCCATTTTTTAATACCCAAATAGTTTAATTAAGCTAAAAAGTTTTATTTTTTTAATCTAAACAATTGCTTTTAGTTTTTCGTTTAATGGAATGTGTTATAAAATAATTTAAATAAATTCCTTTTTTCTGCACTTAGAAAAAAATTAACTTAAAAATAATTTAATTAATTTTAAAATCCTTTAATCTATAAGAAATAAAATAAAAAAATACTTTTAGTTTTTCCTTTCTTTTAAACACTCAGAGAATAAAAAAACGAAATATATATATTTTTTCTTTTAAATATTGAATAAATATAATCTATACAAAATATTTTAAATGCTTATACACTCACATATAGATGTATGTTGAACCTACTTTCCTAATGTGTTGAATTACTGATTTTATTCGTGTAAGCTTTGTATCTATTCTAATCATATAAATTTTTATTTTAATTCCTTGTTGTCGTTCCTACTTAATCTTTGTGTTGGTAGTATATATGCACATGTTGTATTTCTGCTCATAAGTTGACAGTAATGATATATATGCCAGTCACTTGCCCATAGTAAGTACCCATTTATTTTACTATTTTCTGTATATTGTAAAGAAAACATGACATGATGATTTCTTTGTTATATATACAGTATTGGTATAATGATTTTTTTCCAAGATTAATTATTTATGTGCATTGGAGACTAGTAAACCAAATTATTAATTAAAATATATGTATCATTGTTGTGTTAAACCTATGATAAGTGTTTAAATCATATCTTCCTGCTAATATTATTAAAAGTGTATTAGTCTATATATACATATATTTTCTCACATGTATAATATTATTACATCTCATATAGCACTAATTGAGTTATGACTGGGTAATAAATTATATTATTATTGTTAATGGTAGTGTGTAATACATTGCTATATGTAACATATCTAACATTTCAAGATGCTTGTATGCATTAGGCCATTGAGTTCAATCCCCATTCAGAGTTTAACTTTTGATTGAATGTATATAAATTGATTAATGAATAATGTGATATTATGCACACTTATGTTTATGTGTGTCATTGAATTCAATCCTTGTTTACAAATTTAACTCTTGTTTGAATATAAAATATTGATTAATGATTTATGTGATATCTGCACATTTATGACCATGTTAAACCTTTATAAATAATATAATTGTAGAGAATTAAAGAACTAAAAAGAAATACCATCATATAATATACAAATAGGGATTCTGAAAAGAATTTGCTGTTAACTGAAAGAGACATTTTGATTCCTCTTGTAGGCCTTAAAAAACAAGCAGAGCAAATTACTAATGTCGACTCCATACATTCTTATCATTGCAGCTTTATTACTATGTGATTATTCTTTAGCTAACATAGTGAGGGTATTGGATTTTTATGTCTGTCTTTAAGATCAAGCAACACCATGGTATTTCTTCTCAGTTGCCTGATTGCTTTTAACTGAAATATTGAGTTTTCTTGAAGGCAGAATGAATGCATAAGTGAATGTTTTTTTTCTAATAGATATTTACAATCATGACAGCCAAAAATAAATCAATGGCTCTTATTCCCAGGTGGCTGTAAAGTCACCAGCCAAAGCAGTGGTTTGCAACCAAAGGTGGAGGTTGCTAAGAATCTTCTGATTGTGGACCCAAGCTGTCATTTGATGATGACATTTTATTTAGCTACTTACAGATGAAGATCACTTTCAAATGAAGGAAGATTGCAAGAATTGGAACAAGAACTGTCTAATATTAAATGGGATATTAATGAACTTTATAAAGTTAGTGGAAAAGATAAAGAGACACTTGATTTATAAAGTGGGCATGTATTGTACTACAAATACACAATCATTGGAGTAGAATTCATTATAAATATAAAGTGAAAGAACAATATTGTAAAGATTGATAGTGTATCAGGCAGAGTGGCATGATTAGTTATTCATCTTAATAGTAGATATCAAATGTAGATAATTCAGATTTATGACTGAACAAGTTCTTATTTTGATGAAGAAGTAGAGGATTTTTATATTGATGTTTACAAAAGGCTTTTGATCAGACTAAACAAGATTTTTAAATTGCCATGGGAGACTTTAATGCTAGAGTTGATAAACAATTGAAATATAAAAATGGTGTAAATAAATTTGGTTATGGTCAGAAATGTGAGAGGATATCGAGTTATGGAGTTTTCAGAAAAAGAAAAACTTTATATCATGAATTTCTTTTTTTTTTTTGTGAGTAAAATGTTAAACAGATATGGATATGATTTATGTGTTATAAAATGTTACCATTGTTTATTATTAGAAATTTAATGTTGGTTTTAAATATAGGAGTATTTGAGATTTGATTATGGTAAGACATAAAGGGAGTTTATGTTCATCCATGATCTAACCAGAACTAAAAATGTATACTCATTGTGATGGAATGTGGTGTAAAGAATTAGGATTAGGACATCTTTCAGCAAACTTTTATAATACTACACAGATATGATATATAAATAGCCTTGAGTAAGATATATATGCAATATAAATAGAAGAAAACATATCCTTCCTCTCATAGACTATAAATAGATAGTGCTCCACATCAAAAATATTTTACAAAAATGGATGTCCACTCATTCTTTAAGAATCTTTTCTTAAATAAACCAAAATTCACCAACAAGTACTAGAAATAGAGCATGATTTAATTTAAAAACCAGATTTTTAAATCAGCTTATTACTTACATGGAATTGAATTACATATTTCAGAGCAGAGGGAAAAAAAAAGAATATACTGAAAAAAAAATCTAATGGAAGAAAGTTTGAAAAGTTAAAGAGAAAAAATGTAATGGATAAGTGTCAATATAACACATTTTTAAAAAAAAACTAAAAAAAAGATTTTAAAAGAATAGTTGAAAGACAAATCTTGCTTTTTTTTTTTTTACAAGTAGTAAATGTTGATGATGAATATAGTATTCGTAAATCAGTTTTTAAAAAAGGTAAATAAAATGTATCTTAACTCTAATTGAATCAAAATGATAATTTTATTAAATAAAAAGTATAAAAATTAGGTAATATTTTAATTTAAAGCAAGAAGTAAATTAACAGATATTTCACTTTTGTAAATTTAGTGAAGTAATAAAGAAATTGGACCAAAAGGTACAGCTCCTGGATCACATTCAACCGACCACTTTCAATACCCAATGTTCCATGACTTATTTGGTTGTATGATTACAATCGTTTGATAATATATTAATTTTCCAACTGAAACAAAATTCAAATCATTACTATATAAAAGTATTAAATAAATATATTTTATAAGTAAAAAATCTGATGTTCAAATAGTAAACAACAACAAAAAAGATTATTTTGTAATCTTTCATTTTTTATTTTAGCTTCTAAAACAAGAATGTAAATAAGAATTTCCCACGCTCATCTAATTAACGATTGCAATAATATTTTCTATTTTGTCATCATATACAGTAATTTACAAGAAAACACAAATAAGATAATCAACAAAATTTTAAATAGTTTATTAAGACACGAATATATTAATCAAAATGATAATGATACAAATTATTGCAATTAGATAAAAAAATTAGACGTTATACAATATTTTTTTAAAATAAACATGTTAACAAAGAAGTTATATATATAACTTTTGTCTCAGATATTAATAAAAATTGTTTAGTTGATTTATAGTTTTTAGTTAATAAATAATTTATATGTGTGTTTAATAAAAGAGCATTATTAAACAAAAGCAATTTGTCGATTCACATAAAATATGCTCCAGCGATTAAAAAAACCCTTATTCTTCTTAATTACCTTCATCATTACTTTTTGAGCAGTTCTTAAAAATTATTATAGCGTTTTATATGTGATAATAAGGACAATAGTTAATTTGGAAATGACTTATAGTTTAACTAAGAAAAGCTTTAAAACAAAACTTTGATAGCTGTAAGATTTTTAAATTACAGATTTTATCAGCGAAGATCATCAGATTGCTACTATTCTTTTTTTTAATTTGATTTGAGTATAGTGAAAATTATTCTATCAAATTGCAACTCAGTATTTTTACTGCTAGATAAGTGGAAAATTGGATATATTTGTAAGAATAGCAAACAATTCTATTACAAACTGAAAAAAATCATTTTTATTTAATTATATATGCTTATGATAGATATTATAATTGTTTGAGAATCTGTGTATAAAATAATGCTTGCACATATAATTTCATAACTCAAGTCTAAATAATTATAGAATTATGTATGCTGTTATTAACGTGGAAATAATGTCAGGTGATATGCAAAAATTTTTGATTATAAAATAAAAAGTTTTAAGTTAGTAGAATTAATACTTAATCTTGAATATTTTTTGTTTTATATACAAGTCAAAAAAAAAGGGGAACAGTAAAATTAAATTATTAAATAAAAAAATGT
Source organism: Epiperipatus broadwayi (assembly GCA_028023455.1). Classification (NCBI taxonomy): domain Eukaryota; kingdom Metazoa; phylum Onychophora; class Udeonychophora; order Euonychophora; family Peripatidae; genus Epiperipatus; species Epiperipatus broadwayi. The sequence continues at coordinate 5,575,436 of JAQFVV010000041.1, read as the reverse complement.
ATAATCTTGAATTTTGATATTAGGTTAAACAGAAAATTAAAATAAATTTGTCAATTTTTCACTTATTTTTTACTTTAGGTATGTATTCAGTAATTGCTGACACTCTGAATTATCCAAGTCTCTGGCTATAATAATAACAGTTTTTTTTGTTTTTTTTTATAAAATCAGGATTTTTTTTACAATCTCTATAATGTAAAATCTAAGGTAAAAAAAACATCCATTTAAAAAAAAAAATATTTTCTAATAAAATAAATATAAATGAGATATTTTTTTTTTTAGTATTTATTTAATAATAACATTATTATTATTATTATTATTATTATTATTATTATTATTATTATTATTATTATTATTATTATTATTATTATTATTATTATTATTATTATTATTATTATTATTATTATTATTATTATTATTATTATTATTATTGAAAATATTAAATAAAATTTAATAAATTTAAGATATATATTATATTATATTATTATTATATTATATATTATTATTATATATTATATAAAATATATATATTATTATATTATTATATTATATTATATTATTAACCCTAACACACAACCACACCTCACTACATAAATGTTTTTTTTTAATTTTAATTATTATTATTATTATTATTATTATTATTATTATTATTATTATTATTATTATTATTATTATTATTATTATTATTATTATTATTATTATTATTATTATTATTATTATTATTATTATTATTATTATTATTATTATTATTATTATTATTATTTTTTTTTTTTTTTGTTGTTAATAATCTCTTAAAATTGTAGGACTATTTACAGATATAAAACATTTAATAAATTTACAAAGATTAAACTTTTATATCCTTAGTTCTTCCCATATTGATATGGTTCAATTATATAATCCTCATAACAACAATATAATAAAATTCAGTCTTTTTTGACAAATTTCAAAATTAAATAGTTTAAGTATGAACACTATGTTGATTTACTGCTGAAAAAACGAGATCTCAAACTTCTTCATAAATTCATCTCCGAATATTTCTGTATCTAATTTCTTTCTAACTTAGGTATTAAGAAACAGAATTATAACACTCATACTCACAATGTTTTGAACTGAAAATTTTAAATCTGATGTATTAAGGTTTTCCCTTTATTTCGTTTACCTAGAACTTATAACAAAGATTTTGGTAATGATGATGTTTTTAATTTGGATTTTAAACAATTCACTAAAGTCCTCATAAAAATATTATCCTTGATTTCATTTGATATATTGCCTTTTTATTTATTTGTGCATTTTATTGTTTTTCTATTTTATTGGTATTATTTATTTTATTATTATTATTTTAATGCTTATTTAGATTTGTATCTAATAATTACATTACTGTGCAATCTATAATTGGCTAAATGCTGTTGATATGTACATTAAATAAAGAAAGAATTGAATTGAATTGTAGTATTATTATTATTATTATTATTATTATTATTATTATTATTATTATTATTATGATGATGATGATGATGATGATGATGATGATGATGATGAATGTCAGAGGTATGAGGACTGAATGTCTTCAAATTAAGCAATTTTTTGAAACTGAAAATTTTGATCTTATTTTACTTACAGAAACATGGTTAAATCAACAATTTCCTGATTGTTCTTTTCTTGATGATAGATTCACTATTTTGCAAACTGACAGATCTATGGATAATATTTCTTGAGGTGATGGTACTCTGATTGCTCTTCATAAAGATGTTTTTTTATAAAGAACTTTATTTTTCTTCTTCTTTTTGTGAATCTACATGGTGTGAAATTACTTTAAATCACAATTTTAAATTTATTTTAGGTAATGTTTACCTCAAACCCACTTTGTCGTTGTTGGAGTTTGATTATTTTTTGACATCACTTGAAGATTTTCTGATTGGCTATGATAATGTTATTATTACCGGGGATTTAAATATTCCAGATTTATATTCAGGTTCTACTATCATAGATTCTGTCTCCTTTTCACCTAAAGCATTGAGAATGATTCGGTTTTGCAATTTGTTAAATTTAAAACAATTTAATCCATACACCAATTTTAATGATCACACATTGGATTATATTCTCAGTAATTTTCCTACAATTGAATGTTTAACTACTTCTTCTCTTCCTTTTTCCATTGATTTGCATCATCCTCCCTTAGAATTTTATATTAATATTTAATTTAATAGACTCTGTCCTTTTAAAACTATGGAAAATACTACAGAAAAGGAAATTATTTGGATCTTTGTTTACAATTATCTAATTTTAACTGGGAAAATTTGTATTCTTCATCTGATGTAGATTTCTGTATGAAGTTTTTTGAACAATCATTTAGTGAACTAATTGACAAATACATTCCTAAGAAAAAAATTTTAACTAACCACTTTCCTCTCTGGTTTTCAGTTTCTCTTAAAGAAATTATTAAAAGGATATCATTTCACCATCGTAAATATTAAAAAACTAAGGACTTAAATTATTATAACAATTTTATTAATTATAGAAGATTGTCAAAGGTTATATATCATAGAGATTTTCAAAAATTTATACAACATACTGAAAGTCATATTTCTGATAATTCTTTGCAATTTTGGTCTCTAGTTAAGGATTTAGGTATTAAAAAAAAATTATAGGGTAATAATTCTAATCTAGTCACTGATGATTTTTCTCATTATTTCTCAGAGCTTTTTAAACAATCTAATTCTTTTACTGATTTAACTGAAAATAATGATCTAGTTGAAGAAAGGATAACATTTGATTCATTTATTGAATCTGATGTTATTTTTGCTATTGGGCAGCTTAAATTATATTCTAGTGTGGGCCTTGACAATATTCCAGCTTTCATTTATAAAGGATGTGCTGAATACATTGCTTCTCCTATTTTGCATATTTTAAATTGCTCTTTGACAAATGGTACTTTTCCTATGTCACTTAAAATTGCTAAAGTTGTTCCTATTTTAAAGAAAGGATCTAGAAATTTGGTAAGTGACTATAGGCCTATTTCAATTCTACACACTGTTGTTCGAATTTTTGAAAGATGTTTATATAATAAAATTATCTTGGAGGTCTCTAAGGTTTTGGCACCAGAGCAGCATGGATTTTTACCTAATAGATCCATTGAAACAAATTTGCTAACTATTTTTGATCACATTTCAAATTCAATTGAAAATCAATCTAGGCTAGATGTTGTTTATTTTGATATGTCCAAGGCTTTTGGTAGAGTTAATCATAAAATTCTTCTGCAGAAGCTTTGTAGGTTAGGTTTTTCTAAATTATTAATTAATTGGTTTGACTCTTGTCTTAGGGATAGAATGTCTTGGGTGAGGTTTAATAGTAAATTGTCATTACCATATTATTGCTTCACTGGGGTGCCTCAAGGCAATGTTCTTGCATCTTTATTATTTAATGTATACATTGATGACCTAAAAACATGCATTAAATTTTCACATCTTCTATGTTATGCAGATGATTGCAAAATTTTTAGGCATATTTATTCTATTAGTGACTGTTTTTACTTCAAAGTGATATAGATAATTTCTTGAATTGGTGTGAATATAATTATATAGATATAAATATGGATAAATGCTCCATTGTCTCTTACTCTAGAAAATCTGAAGTCTTAAGGTTTTCCTACTATATTGGGGACTCTAAAATTATAACAAATGATCATCAAAGAGATCTAGGAATAATATTTTCCAATAATGGATCTTTTCATAATTGCACTAATTTTATGGAGAATAAATCTCTTAAAATTGTAAGAGCTATTTACATATATGGAAAAGCATTTAATAAATGTACAAAGATTAAACTTTTTATATCCTTAGTTCTTCCCATCTTGGAGTATGGTTCAATTATATGGAATCCTCATAATAGGACAGATATCATAAGAATTCAGTCTGTTTTTGACAAATTTGCAAAATTAAATAGTTTAGGTAGTGAACACTATGTTGATTTACTGCTGAGATGAAAAACAAGAGATCTCAAACTTCTTCATAAATTCATCTCCCAGAATATTTCTGTATCTAATTTGTTTTCTAACTTAGGTATTAAGAAACAGAATTATTACACTCGAACTCACAATGTTTTTAAACTGAAATTTTGTAAATCTGATGTATTAAGATTTCCCCCTTTATTTCGTTTACCTAGAACTTATAACAAAGATTTTGGTAATGATGATGTTTTTAATTTGGATTTTAAACAATTCACTAAAGTCCTTATAAAAAATATTATCCTTGATTTCATTTGATATATTGCCTTTATATTTATTTGTGCATTTTATTGTTTTTCTATTTTATTGGTATTATTTATTTTTTTATTATTATTTTTTTAATGCTTATTTAGATTTGTATCTAATAATTACATTACTGTGCAATCTATAATTTGTTAAATGCTGTTGATATGTACATTAAATAAATAAAGAATTGAATTGAATTGAATTATTATTATTATCATATTCTGAACATTAATAGGGATTAAAAAATTACTAACTGAATTTAATGACTTTACACACTCTTGTAAAGATTTAAACACATACATTACATGCAAAAATCTATGCAATCTAAATATTATTACATAGACAATATCTAATATAAAATAATAAAACTTTTGATTAATATGGTATGATAAACTTAATCTTATTTTTATAATTATAAGTAATTTTACATTGAGATAATTTAATTTTGATAAAAAGTAATAATTGTATATATTTAAATGCATTTATCAATTTATTAAAGAAATCACACCAATGAATTCTCCATGTTTTTTTCTATAAGAAAATATTTTTTAAATATATTTTTATTTTAAAAAAAATTTTAAACAAAATTATAATTCATATCACCATTTTGAAAATATTGATGAAAGCTGAAAAAATAATCTATGATGTGATATATCACATGTATGTGTAGTATATGCCATTTTATGTGCTTTATAATTTGTTTGTTTTTGACTTTCAAATAAATACCATGGTAGCTAATAAACTGATTGCTATAATCTTTCAATTTTTTTCATCTTATATAAAGTTTTAACATGTAAACATATGAAAATTTGATATACTATTCAATATATTTAAAAGAAAGATTATTCCAGAATGGAAAGTAAGTTATTGCAATTGTAGTAAAATGTATATCACTTCATTAAATTGTAATTAGGTCAATAATGGAAAATGTTACTAAAATTAAAGATGCTTTTATATAAAAATATTTTTTATTAACCAATGTAATATTAGATTAATTTATTTTATGGTTTTATTATATCTAAAACATGCATTGTAATATTATTTTAAAGATATTTTGAAAGAAAAATTAAAAAATAATCCATAATTAGTTTTAGGAAATTTAAATAATAATTAAATTAGTTGCTTTATGAAAAAATTATTTCAGCAAGAAAAAATAATTATTTAAATGATAACCTATGAATTTTGGTTGTTTATACTAATAAGTGTCATAACAAAGTTATAAATTAGAATTTTAACTTAGAATGGCTTTATTACTTATTAAAATATAAAGATATTGAATATTTGGACAGAGATTTCTAGTAAGCCTATGTAGATATATTTATAATTATATGATAGGGTAACAATTGAGTTAATGATTGCATAGTTTTAAAAATGAAAAACATGAAGAATTATATATGAAATAATTGTATCATTTATTATTCTTTGAAAAAGTTATGAAGGTATTTGAAATAGAGGCAATAAAAACTGCTTTTTATCCCACACTTTTTAAATGCAAAAAAATTAAGTATTGACAGATTCCTTTAATTTTTGTTAAAAATTAAAAATAATTTATGCTTTGTTGTAAATTTGTATAGACTTAATGCAATTTTGGAGATGAATGCATATGAACTGATTTAACAAATGAAATGCAAATTTGTTAATACATGATTATGTTGTGGAAAAAATTATTAAATATAATTTAATCATCCAATACTTGAAATTTGTGTAAATTTATATAGAACCATGTCATTTTATATCAGTTATAAAAACAGTGTATACTGAGGATTTCTTATTATTTAGTTGTGAACAATTAAGTGACCTATAATAAGATCCTTAGTAAATGTCAGATATATCAGAAATTAGAAATAATCCATTGTTGTTATTAGTTGTATATTTCTTGGAATCTAATATGCCCATATTATGAGCTATAGTAAAATGTCAAAAAACTTATTATTCATGATTGTATCATTTATTTCATAAATATTATCTAATTCACCACTTCCTTTATTTTGCTGTAATATCTTATATAAATGAAATTTATCCATTCTGAGCATTTTTTAGCAAAAAACCTTTTATTGCACATATATACATACATAATCTTAAATTTTGACTTTCCTGTGATCTTCTTTAGAGCCACTTTTGCTTTGATTTTTTAAAAGTTGAAATGTAGGATTGTGTATATATATATATGTACAATAAAAGGTTTTTTGCTAAAAAGTGTTCAATGTAAAGTGGATAAATTAGAATTATTTACTTCTTAGTATTTTGTCACCTGCAGTTAACATTTCTTGTAGAAGGTTCTGTATGAAAATGTTTTTTCAGATGTCTTATGTTGGGTATTTCATGATTTAAATTTTAAATATAAAGTTACTAAGAAGAAATTTTCTTGTTAAATCATTTTTAGTTATGAATATTAATAATATGACCATATTTGTCTCTTAATAATTTTGTTAATTAACCCTGCATTGTATTTTAGCCAAATAATATTTAAATTCACAGACATACATTGCAGAAAATGTATGATTTTAACAATATGAGTAATATTAAAGAGATTTAAAATGATGAATTTATGAGCTTAATTTATTGTAAAATATTTCATAAAGTCTTATAAAAAAAATTCTTTTCCAAATTTGTATCATTCACTTCATTAAAGATTGAAAACTGCAGACTTATGAATATTCATATTAATTTCTAAAACTTGTGTGTAATATATTTCAACATATTATTGTTACTCCATAAGTGTAAACATATTAATCATTAGATCAAAATATTAACTATGCACATATAAAATTAAATAATTCCAAAATAATAAAAAACTCATTAATATATATTAATTGGATCGTTATAAGGAAGTAATTAGAGAAAAAGAAAGAGTGAAAAGATATAGCTATAAAATTAACACTAAACTTAAATAGTATAGAAATAAAGTGAATATAGCTGAGAAATTAAATAAATCTCTATTAATATAAACTGATGAGAAAGCTGTAATAAAATAACAATCAGATTCTGCAGTTCTAAATATTTTATATCTAATATATTATATTTTAGTAAATTTAGATTTTCTTGTATTATCTATGAAACAGTTTCAAATAATGATGAAATCGTAATGTTTCACAACCTGATGTTCTAAGTTTTAAAAAAATCGTTTAATGCAAACAGCCTTAAAGAAGAAACAAGGAAAGAAGAAGTAGGACAAGGTGGACCGATTATTATTCTAGTTTTTATTAATATGATAACTTTTTTTATCCTTGCAGACAATATGTAAAAATATGTTTTAAATAAAATTAAGTTTAAACTCGGTTTTATTTATTTTCCAAATTCTGTATGAACTTAATGGCAAGCAATGAATGATTATAAAAAGGTTTGACTCCATATACTGTACTATAATATTTTTCAAATTTATAAATACTAAATCTCTTTTTTTTTTTAAATTTATTTTATAATTTATCTTTTCAATTTAACTACAAATCCATGAATTTTTAGCTGTCAAATCATTACTGTGCTACTTATTGGATAACTAATGTGTTAAAAATTTTTTATTACTCTCTTTCTATATTATATGTTTTAAATGCGATTAGAAAAAATATCTTAGTCTATGACCACTAGATTCTAAATCACTACACCTTCTATTTAAAATAAAGGTTTAATTTTAAAACTTTCAATTTTTAAATCTTCTTTCGTACTACCAAACTACGTTTTCAACAAAATTTATCAATTTTTAACATTTCTTATTTTTATCCTATAATCACAATCGTTTTTACCGTTCTACTATTTTATTTTATTTTTTATTAATATTATTATATATTTTATGCTGTTTTATAATTATTAGCTTAATTATGAATAAGCAATAATTAATTACCTTTTCATTATTTTTGCAATATACATATATTAAAACAATTTTCAGTATAATAATTAGTTTCAAAACCAAACACCAGCTATTGGTTCATTGTCATTTATAGAAATATATATAAATATTCTGTAAAAATTTAAGTCTTAATTCTTTTGATAAATTTCCTCAAATTTTTATTATTTTGTAGAGTTTACAGGTACTTTCTCTTTTTACTTCTTTTTGTTTCTAATATTGATGCAGACATTTTTAGCACAGAATATTTTTCACTCAGAAATTTATAAGCATGCAAATTATCAGGTATAATTTCATAAGTAATGTATTCAAATGACCAAAGTTGTGTAATAATTTTACATGAACTGCATGAAATATGTTTTAGATCAAATTTCATGTTAAACAGGACAGTTTTAAGGAAAATTTAGTATTGGTACAGCATATCTCAGAAATACTTTTTTTTACTATATGTATATATTTTAATAAATATGATTGTAAGCCCAATTTTAAGTCATTAATCTATGTATTAAATTTTCATCACATTTTTAAAATGGCTGAATATGTTCAGAATATATTTCATAAATCCATATTCACTATTTATGATAATGATTCGGTCAAAAAATTGGAAATTCATATTGATCCACATTATACATCCATAAGCTACACCAAAAACTATTCAATCAATAATAAAAATGATAACAACATCTCCATCAATTAAATAATGATCTAAAAATACTCAAATTTTTATTGGACTCCATGTAGTCCTTATGAGAACTTTTATTACAAGCAGGATTTTTGTAGTTATAGAAATATATAATCTTATGAAAGTCTCCCAATTAAATTTCAATATTAATATCTGATAAATCTTAAGTCTATATTTAGAAATTTTAATTCAGATTTTATTTTCAAACTATATGATACTCTACAATTTTTTTCTTAATCAATGACATTGATTACTATTTTAATTATCTCTGGTTTCCATTATTAAAATATTAATGAACTGTTTCTACATAGACATCTTCATTTAATATATAATTATAATCACAAACATTTTCCCATGAAATTATTAATAAATCCAGATGCTTCCTTGATCAATGTAATTCTCACACATTTTACTATAAAGTTGTGGAATTGTCAAACTAGGTTAATGTTAAGTCAACATTTAAAATTTAAACCACTATTCAGTTTTTGTTGCTTCAAATTATATCATGTTTTTATCTGCATTGTATTTGTAACAGATGTAAAGAGCACTGATTGCTCAAATATGAACCTATATTTTATTGATCTATATAAATATTACGTTGCTTATTAAAAATTATAAAAGGATTAATCATAAACTATCACACATTTATTTTTTCTCTAAATACCAAGATAAAAAAAACAAGCAATAGCAAAATTATGTAGCAAGTAACCTATATTTTATTTTCTATTACTAAAATTTTTAGTAACAACTTTTACTATCCAGAAAACAATTCAATTGCACATTCAAATAAACTGAAAATTTAAATAAATATGTTTACAGTATATATACTTAAAAATTCTTTAATTAGCATACTTTAAGCTCATGAAAAAACATCTAAAAATGGTGTCTGATCTTTAAGATACAATTTTTTTTCTTTTCAGTTATCCCAAGTCACACTCTTTTACATTTATTCATCATATATTTTGGTATTTATTTATAGTAAACTATCACATTTCAGCAAGACCACTACATTTGGGTTTGAAGGTTGTATGGGCACAGAGGTATTTCATGAATGGGAACACCAAATCACAACAATAATTAGTAAAATTTATATATAGATGAAAATGCTTACACTTACAAATATCTCAATTGTTAGAAACACATTCTGATTTTTAAATTATTAGATTTGTTAATCATTCCATTATTAGAAATCTGTTCTGATTGCAAATATTTTTCATTAAAACATAAGAGGATTAGTTTTTTTCCTCAGATTTGTAATAATTGTTTGAAATATACTAAATATTATATTTTTATCTTTCCACTAGTCTAAACAGACCTGAACAATTTTTCTGCGATTTCCATATTATCTTTATTTAAACATGCTAATTTATATATAAAAAAGCACATAACTGTAATAATTTATTTTAAGACAAATTTATTTAGAACCTTATCTCATAATAATTATACATAATAGGTAAGTAAGTTTATCAGTCATACTTTATAAGCTATTCATGGTTAGTATGGAGGGTGGGATTAGAAAATTAGTAAATGAAATATGATGGTAGGAGATCCATTTTGTTGCAGTTTCATGCTTCCTTTTAATACTAACGTTATCTTTTTTTCTTTTTAATTCTAATATTATATATATTTTTAATACTGATATAATTTTTTATATTTTACTAATCTGCTTTTCATTGGATTTGGACAATTGTGGAATTTATTTAGATAAAATTAATAAATGATTCATAATATTATCCCAGTACAAATGGTCCAAGTAAAAAAAAAACAGAATTAATAAAAAATATATTTTTTAAAAAGCTATTGTACACATTTCATTAAAATGTTACTATCGTTTAATGCCCCTTTGTTGATTGTAACAACCACTTGCAACTACTATATTGAGAAAGTGCCTACAAAATTCTTTATCTAAACCAATTGTTTGACTTTCTTAGCTATTATAATCTATCATGAAATAAAAGAAAATGCAAGGCATGGAATAATGGCTTCTAAAAATTTATTGAATAATCAATGTAAGTGTGAAAATTTCTTTTAAATAAATGTAATGTAAATCTATAAAACCTATAGATATCTCATTATATAGTATGTTTAAGTTTTTATACACTGAAATAACAAATATACAAAAAATTAAATCATGAAGTAATGTAAATATTCTATTATTTATGAATATTTGAGAATCTAACTTTGTTAATAAAAAAACATGTTATGTATAACAGATTCCAATTGAAACAAATTAAAAAACAAAAGTAATTTTTAACTAATTAATATGGTGGTTAGAGTGACCTAGTTATAGCCAATTATTATTTATCACATTGCAGCTACCAAAGTCAGGAAAATGAATAAGGAAGTAAAAAAGTTGTAATCTACTGTCTTATGTTAAACAAAATTATATAGAATTCGTTTTGTTTTAATTACATAATTTTATTTATTACCGAAAATACATATTTCAAGATTGTAATGTTCTTAATAAATTTAACACAGGAAATGATCACCGATTAGTAAGATGTAAGATACATGTTAATGCAAAACTAGAAAGACAAAAATTATTAAGAAAAACAATATTTACAGTTGATATTCCCAATCTTCAGAACATTTTAATGAATTTAAATTAGAACTTACAAATCAGTTTCAAGTATTAGTAGATTTTGAACATGATTCAGATTTGAATGACATTAATAGGAAAATAAGCGATACACTTTTAAAAACTGCAATAAAGATAGCTGGTAAAAAAAGCAGCAATTAACCAGTAAAATTTCTACTGAGACTAGAGAATTTATAAAGAAAATAAGGAATATGAGAATATACAATGATGCATTAAAAAAGATTGAATATCTCAAATTTTGTAAAATGGTGCAGAAAAAAGTTGAAAATGATATAAGAAAGTATAATTGTGAACTAGCAAGGAGAGCTGTAGAAGAGAATAAAAGTCTAAAGAGTATAAAACAACATTTTGGTATTGGTAGGAAATTTATATTTGCAATAAGAAAAAAAGATGGCATTATTACTAAAAAGAGAGATGACATCATAAAATGTGTAGAAGACTTCCATCAAGAATTATATAGTAATAAAGAACAAGTATCTCCTATACATATTATATCTTCCAAATTGCCCAGAATTTTGAATGAGGAAGTGAGACATGCAATTAAATTTATGAAGAAAGGGAAGGCTCCAGGTAATGATGGAATTGTAATTGATATATTAAAAGAAGCAGGTGAAGAAATAGAATTTTTTTTTAGCAAAGTTATATACCAAATGTCTAAATGATCAAGATGTACCAGATGATTGGAAGAATGCAGTATTAATATTAATATTTAAAAAAGATGATAAAGAAAATATTAGAAATTACAGATCTATCAGTCTTTTATCAGTTTTATACAAAATTTTTACTAAGATAATTACAACTCATCTACAGAAAACACTGGATTTTCACCAACTAAAAGAACAAGCTGGATCTAAAAGTGGTTTTAGTACAATAGATCATATCCAGGTATTGAGAGATATTATAGAAAGGACAAATAAATATGAGTTGCCATTATGCTTAGGATTTGTAGACTATGAAAAGGCATTTGATTCTATAAACATTTCTTCAGTGATTAAAGCATTGGATCATCAAGGTGTAGATCCAGGATATTGTCATATTTTGAAGAACATTTATAAAAATGCAACAACAACAATTAGATTACATAATGATAATAGAAAAATCAACATTGAAAAGGTTAGACAGGGTGACTCCATATCTTCAAAACTTTTTACAGCAGTGCTCCAAGAAGTATTTTGTGGATTAAAATGGGAAGCTAAAAGAGTGAAAGTAAATGGAGATTATTTAAGTCATTTAGATTTTGCAGATGATGTAGTTGTTTTTGCAAATAATGCTTTAGAGCTACAGGAAATGTTGCAGGAGTTATCAGATGAAAGTAGGAAAGTAGGTCTAAAGATAAATGTTAAAAAGACTAAAGTAATGTTTAATAGATTTTCTCAAAATATGAAAACAAAGATTGATTATGATGAGTTAGAACAAGTTAGCATTTACAAATATCTTGGTCAGATTATTAATACAGATGGAAATATAATGGATGAAATTAATCATAGAATTAAACTTGTTTGGAGCACTTTTGGTAGAAATAACTTGATACTAAAAGGAAATATGCCTATGTGTTTGAAAAGAAAGGTTTTTAATAAATGTGTTTTGCCAGTTCTTACTTATGGATCTGAGACTTGGACAGTTAATAGAAGAGCAATACAGAGACTTCAGACCACTCAAAGAAGTATGGAGAGATGCATGTTGGGAGTAACAAGAAGGGATCGAAAACACAATGTATGGGTAAGAGAACAAACAGGTGTTACTGACCTCATTGAAAGAATTAAAAGACAAGTGGAGTTGGGCTGGACATATTGTTAGAAGAGATGATAACAGATGGACAATTGTAATTTTAAACTGGATTTCAAGAGATTGTAAAAGACTCAGAAAGAGACCACATGTGAGATGGATGGATGAAATAAGAAAGGGTGCAGATGTGGAGAAGAGAAGCTAAAGATAGGAAAATATGGATTGAACTTGGAGAGACCTTCATCCTGCAGTGGATTGATAATGGTTGATGATGATGATGAATTTTATTTAATGGGCAGGGGGATCTTTTTTCCATGATTAAAAAGCATTTAGATATTTAAAAAAATAAAAATATCTTACTTCCAAACATAGATATATTAAAATTGCACAAATTGGTGCTTAAAATATATAAATAACTTATTATAAATATGATTTTGAATCAGTATTTGAGAAAACAAAATAAAATACATATAATGCAAACAAATATATTTTATTTCCTTCTATGTTTTATTGTAAATCAATTAATAATATTCTAGTTTAATTTTTTTGTGTGTGAATTTTAATTCAATACATAAAAATACTAATGAAGAGAATCATTCTTGACCTATACTGATTTCACATTAACATTGTGAAACATTTAGGTAGACAACATGACTGTAAAATCTGCATTATTGCATAATCAATGCTTTTACAATTGCATTACTCCACACATCACATTCCTTGCAGAGTCTACAAATTACAGGCAAAAAAAGAATATACATTTATTTAGCATGTGATAAAATGTTGTTTTTTTTTTTTTTTGATTTTACAAAAAATATAGATTATGCAGGTCCAGAGCCTTAATAAATGTGAAGTCTTGTGCTAACACATCACCTTCAGATCAGCTCTCTTCCTGGGACTAGGGGTGTTGAAATTTAGTTTGCACAAAAGTGCCTCTTACTCACGTGGTGGCCTGCATTTCAGTTTACAAGTGCTATATTTATTGTATGTGCTTATTTGATAAAATCATCTTTAGATTTTTAAATATATTTATGATTGTTAATAATCATGTATTAGGCCAGGGGTGGGCAAATAGCGGCCCAATAAGAGTTTTTATGTGGCCCGCCAAGACAATCAGAAAAATCTGCCTTGAACTGAGATTTCCTTTCCGTGCGTGCGCGACCAAAGATTCATCCCATATTTTCCACTAGGATGGTCATGTCAATACACATGCACAGTGTAGATACAATGTGCAGTGCTTTTTCAGTTGATCTGGTTAATTTCAATTTTGACTTTGCATTAGCAAATATATACATGTCCAACTTTAGTGAAATCATGAACTCTCCGAAAAAATGTAAAATCGGTGATGAATGTCATGCGTTTAATAAAGAATGGACAAACAAATATTTCTTTGCTAATATAGGGAATAAAACAGTGTGTTTATTGTGTCATGAAAAAAAGATGTGGCACTCCACTAATCTTTGCTTCCACAAAGGGCCCCCCCCGATGTGGCCCTTTATCAACCTCTGCGGCCCCCAATCCAAATATAAACATTCAATTTAATTAAAGATTATTATATCTATTAATAATAAAACATTACATTTAAATGAATAAGAAGATGAAATTAAATTAATAACATTTGATTATATTTAATAAGAATAACTATATTAATTTTTAATTAAATTTAAATTTTATATCTGGGCTAAAGGTGTTTTAATAATAAGTAGCTTAATAAATGATTAGTAATAATCATTATTTTTCCTAATGAGCAGAAATAAATTGGATTGTAATATATATAGGGGAGGGGGGTTGCTTATTTTATGATGCAACTAGAAATTTTTTTAATATTTTTTTTGTTTAATTTTAATTTCTGTATCAATAAGGCCATTTTAATTAATTAATTTTATTTGAATTAAAAATTCCAAGCAATTTTAAAATTCTTATTTTATGAATGTATATCACTACTTATAGGGGTTTTTTTTTTGCATAGGTATAATACTTAATAAAGAATTGTTTTGATACAACATATAAATAATTTGTAAATAAAATGTAACCAAAGAGTTAAACAAAACAAAATCCATAAAAAAATATTTATGTTTATAAAAAAATGTTTGTATAATTACAATAAAGATGATAGTTTAAAATATGTATTTTTTCTTCTAATTGCACTCCTCCCCCATCCCTCCATCCTCATCTCCAAAACTTAAATTTTCCATTCCTAAATTGACACGTGTCATATCTCATTGCGTGATATCAAAGAGAAGAAATGACAAGATATGTTTTAATTACTGGCGTGTCACTTTTAAAATATCGACTAGGCTTTCAAGATTTTTTTTAATACATCAGATTGGAATAAAAATTAAATTTGAATTAAGAAAATTACCAATTAAAATGAGTCTTAGATTATTAATTCAGCAGCATTACAAGTTGGCTTTTGAACTAATAAATCTTTTTTATGTGAATAAAATTAAAGAAAATAAATTATAAGCGATTTAGGCTTTATTTAGAGTAAATTACTTTTTCCCTGTAAGTACGTAGTAGAGATTAGTTCAAAGGTTTTAGGATTGATAGATAATTATTGCGACTTTTCATATTGGGTTGATTATTTTTTGTTGTATTGTATAAAAATAGTTAGATTATTTGGATAATAAGGTTTTTATATGTATATATATTTTTGCCAATTAATTAGATTTTTGTTTATCAACATTTTCTTAGTGTTTTCGTATTTGCTTATTTCATTCTATACCTTTATTATATTTGTTTCAGTGTACCAAGTTGATTGCATATATATCTGATAAAGTAATATTCTGATTTCTTACTCTAAGTTTTTCAGTTTGCTTATTACTGTGATTAGATGATGTTTGAGATTATGAGTTTAAAACTACATAAATTTATCTTGTGCACAAAATACAGTATATAAAAAAATGGAAGGTTTCATATTGAGTAAAAAAAGTATTTTGTAAAGCTTATGAAAAGAATCTAGTTTACTATATCTTTGTATTTATAGAGAAAATAGGGTTTGATTTACTTTTTCTCTATTGTATTCACTTTTGTATTTTAAAAAATATGCTATGGGAATTAAATTTTATTAACTATGAGTAAGAAGTTGAAGAATTTTTTAGCTCTAAAGAGCAGTAATGAAATTTTTTGGATTGATTTATTCAAATTATAGACTATTCAGAGCTACATTCAGATATGGGTCAACTAAATGCAATCAGCCCTGCTTCACTTCTTTTTCCAATTGGATGTCACAGGACTTCAATAAATACTTTAATAGATTTCATATATATATATATGCACATAATTACAAGAATATATTTCATATATATATATATGCACATAATTACAAGAATATATATATATATATGATCACTAGATGGAGCTTTACCAATAGCTCTAAATAAGCTTTGTTTACATAAGTGCCAAAAAGAGATAGAATTCAAAATCTCTATCATTCCTCTCTACCTCCAGACCAGCTGGTTTTGAGCTTAATGGCTCATGTCATAAGATGTAAACCCAAAATAAAAATAAGGTTTGTGTAATCTGTACAATTAAAGCTAGTCCTGCTTTAGCATTTCAAGAAGCAAATGTTTCTAAGTACAACCTGTTAAATCAGAAGTTGATCATGTAATCTATGTGGTTGGGATTTATAACCACTTCACTTCTGTTGTTCTTCTGGAGAAGTGGCATGTCTAATATTCTTCAATCAGGTATGACTATATATGACTTTATAGAACTTCTTAATCATCAATTAGTAAATATAGAATTTCTTGTCATTAATTATTGATTATCAATATGCACCTTGATTATATATCTATTCATGCATGTTTTACATTTTTTTAAAACTGAATACAATGCATTTCTTTTATTTGCTAGCCACAGGAATATACAATATTATCATTATGTATACATAGTAATACATGTTTCATTTTATTTCAATGTACAATAAGAACATAATGTACTTTACATCCATAATATATAAAATCTTTATTTATCTTAATATATATAAGAATGCATAGTCCATTTTATATGTTACATTAAGATGTATCATTGACAATTCTATAAGAATTTATGCTTGATTAGCCACTGTAACTCTAGTTCTAATTTTTTAGCACTTTCAACACTGTCAATTATCTAAAATTTTAAATATTTAGAAGCATTAAACTATTGAATAACTTCTTACAATGATTACTTTTAAACATTTTTTCTCTACCTATTTTCACTACTTTTCTTTATATGACATTTCACTAAGCTCAGCCTTACTACTTGGATGTGCTATCATGTAAACAGCAAATTTGATATAATTAACACCCCTGCTTCAAAAACAATTTTATTTTTATTAGAAATCATTTAAAAATGTATAAAACAAAAAATATCTATCTTTTCTGTAAGAATATCATTTAACTTAGAAATTAAAGAACAATGATAAAGACATCTTAAATGATTTACTCTCAAGGTTAACCTGATTGATGATTTAATTATTCACTCAAATACAAGTTGGAAACAAAGGGAATTTTGTTGATTCCAACCTATATTTACAAACAAATATTATATGACTTACTATTCCAATTAATGATGGTTTAAATGAATGATTAACAAAACACACTATATTATCATTTAATTGATTGTAAATCTACCAAATTAACTAATGACTTCTGCACTGCAAAGAGAAAATAAAAATATTAATAAATTTTAAATAAAAACACCAAGTCATTTCTTATAAACAAATAATATATGCTTTATTTTAAATTGTGGTTAAATCCTTATCAAATAGCAATATATATATATATTCTAACCTCGTCTTGTGCATCTTCACATCAGAATAGTATATGATATAAAATGGGTTCTATCTCAGTTAATAATTAATAAATAAAATATTCAGCATTAAAATTAAAATGTTTCACTAGCTCAAATTTAAAATACGAATAAGGTTCAGTTATAAAATAAATTAAATAAATATTTTAATATTTTCATGAGACTTGAAGTGAAAATATAGGTGACAAGATAGATTACATTGAGCCAATATCCCACAGGATACTACCTCAATGGCATAAGAACACTATCCCCCCTTATTACTATTTTAAATAACAAACTCATAGTATTCTTACGACTTTAATAACTTCTACTCACTAATACTAAACTAATAATTAAGTCTTAATCTTCTATTTATAATAATCTAGCTCAAATAAAATAATCTTAGGTTCATAAAGTTTATTCTAAGTCAATAAAAATACTGTACAAAATATGAGAAGGGATTTTATGTCATAATCTACTACACTGAAACTAATAATAATAAATAATAATAATAATATTCTTCATTGTTTAACTACTACTGGATATCTTTTCTTTTTGTTATATTTTTATTACCATAATAAAATAATAAAATAATTTTATATAATCTTTTATCTTCATGTAATAATATAATAAATACATGGTAGCATATGATAATCTGATAAACAAAGGTTGTGTTGCAACTGATAGCATATAATTCAGTATACTATTGTGATAACTGATTTATGACCAATAAAACAATGTAAAATTATAATTATTTAATTAAAAGAATACCAATAAAATATTTAAATTCTTAAATATAACTCTCTATTTATCTTTTTGTGCAAAATTATATTTTGTTTCAATTGTTATGAATATATCGTGATTTCATGCAGTGAAGTGGAGAAATAAACAATCAAGACACAAAAATTTTGAAAAACAAATTTTAACAAAGTTTATTAACAACAACAAATAAAATAAACAATTTATGTACATTATATACAATGGATATCCTTATTTTATTCTTACATTTTTATCTACTAGGTTATAAAAAATAATTTATAGTTTAGTTATATCTTTATGTAGACTTAAGACAAAATAAAAAAAATGTTACCATTTGTTTTCTCATTATGGTTAACTTATTATAAATATATTTATTTATTAGCAGAATATTTCATCCTTAATATTATTAAACTATCTTATTTTTAAAAAAAAAATTCATAGGAAAACATTCTACAGAAAAAAACAAAATTAACTTTATAATGAGTATGGATTTCTCAAAATATTTAAAAAAAATTTCATCTTGCAAAGTCAAAGATGTTACATAAAATATTCATCCAAAATTCAGTACTAGATTTTAGTGTTTTATCACACGATGTTTAACACGATGTTTACTAATCATAATATATTCTTATTTAGCCTTACTTTAGTATGATGTAAGTGTAATAATCAATATATTCCTGTTATTCAATAAACAAAAAAATATACTATGCATATTGTTTATATAATTTACATTGTACTATTGTATTTTAAAAATATGCAATACTTATTTTTCTTTAAAAAAAATAAAGCATTCAAAAATAATCAACATTCTAAAGAAAATATCTTGTTTAGATACTCTATTTTAAAATTTATATTTCATTTCCGAAAATAAATTCAAAATATATTCTATGATTCTTTCCTTTCCTTTAGGATTCATTGGACCTTCAATTTTAAGTTATAAAATTCTGTTCCTTATAAGCAAATAAACCAATCTTATACAAAACGATAGTATAACCTAAGTTCTAAATTATTTATCATTTCTTTTCAAAATATCTTACTGAACAATGCAGTTACATGAAATAAAGATAGTGAAACAGATGTATAGGATTTAAGGAAGAAAGTTAGAGTATCACTCTTAATATATCTCAAAAAATCATGGCACAGTGCAAAGAGGTATGACCTTTACCTGTCTAATAACCTCTCATACATGAACGATGTTAAAGCTATTTCTTCACTTTTATTTAAAACATCAAATATTTAAAGACATATAAAAAACACTGTCCAAATAAAATGTGTATCAGTCATAGGGCTTTGTTAACTATGCTGATAACCACATAAAGACTAAATATTATTTCTATTCCTTATCATATCCTATTTTTAAAAAAAGTACATCATCTTGGTTTCCTGCTAACTATAGTACTTCCAAGCCACTATCTCAACATTATTTCTCAAGATTTTTTTACATCTTACATCGATAAATAACTATCTGCATTTACAAAACAATAAATAACATTCATTGATAGTTTAAAACAATTTCACTGTTCCATAAGAAAAGTTTGCTTACTTCATTATTCTATATGTTTAATCATATACAATCTACTTAGACAATATTTGAATATCCAATAACATGAAAGTTCTAAAAGAATCACATAATTATTTGTTATTATGTTGGGTTATATCACTAATGTATAAAAAAAAATAATCGTCGTATTCATATTTTCAAATCAATCCTATCTCATAAGGTTTTTTTAAAATGTTGTATGAAAATGCATTACATATAATTAAAAAAAACTTTTACACTTCATTCTTAGATTCATAGATGATCTAAAGAAAACAAAATATACATTATAAATTATTAATAGTTATTATTATTACCAAATAACCCTTTTTATCTGGTCATCATTTTTAGTAGGCTTCTTCCATCCACTGGATATAGAAAAACATTGCATACATAAACGAAAAGACACATCCATACATTTTATTTAAAAATATTCTTATCTAAATTATTAGATTATATTATAAATTTTATGTTATTAACAAATTAATGTTTTATGTTTTCCTAATCTTATAAATAGAAAATTTTACATTTAACTAAGTTAGTAAAATAAAAATTTAAAACTATAATTACGTCTTCACTTGACCATAGTTCATGATAAAATCCAAAAATGTTTATTATTTTCTCTAGAGTTTTAAAATGTTCTCCTCCAAGTGCATTAAAGTTTAAAAATAAAAATAATTATTAATCCATTTAGTAAAATTTATAGAAAATAATTCTAGGTCTTTACTGTTTAGAATGAAAATTATTAAACTGTAATATTAAAGAATTATTCCCACGAAGTTTATTCAATATTCTCTGATGCATCACTCTGTTCAATTTAACTTAAGTTATCTGGTAAACTTTTACACAATATTTGTATTTTCATGGATCCATCCTTTATTTATCTACTATATGTTCATTTTTTTTATATAGGTTTTATTTCTTAATAAGTTCTTTTTAATTCTTGTAAAATATATATTTAAAAAAAAATGTTTCCTTAAAAAAGAACTAAATATTCTATTTCTTTCATTATATTTTATGATAACTCATACGATATAAATATCTTATTCTTTTTTTAAAAAAAAAACTCCTGGATAAGCTTATAAATAATGCGTCACAATTTTTTTAGACGGCAAATAGTTTTTCTGTTTAAGCTTCCAGCATAATGTCCATATTGTTCTTTTATGAGTTAGAACAGTCCTCCGGTTAAGCATAAATAAAGCTGTATTATAATTTAAACATATTTTATTTCATAGTATATCCATTTTTAGTGCGTAGTTTAGGTCAAATTTCAGATAAAATAATCCTGGCAAGTAACTTTTAAAAATTAGAAAATCATTTTCACGCAGTTCCCAAATATATTATTTTTTAAACTTTCTTTTGCAAAACACTTTAAAATTATCAATTAGTTTTTTGCAGATAAAGTTATAAAAAAGTACTAAAAAATTGACTAAAATAAAAATTTAAAAATACTATCTCTTCGATAGCTACTAATATACTTTTCTCTGATTTTAATACATTATTCATCTCCCCCTATACCCCCGTGCAATTCATATTTATAGTCTGTAAGAATACCTCATTTGATTGGTTGATTCTTACTTTAACTTGAGAACAAATTTACATATTTTCAGTTTATAGCAGAATCAAGTTTCAAAATATAAAAATTTTTTATGACGTAATAAAATTTAAAAAATATTATTTAAAATTCCTTCTAAATCAATTATTGTTTCACTAAAATTACTTAAATACTTTTAAAATAACTTTTAAAATAATTTTAATAACCTATTCCATTTTTTTAATATTCAATTTATCGGGTTTTTATTTAAATAAAATATTTAATTTTTATTATAACTGTATTCGTCTTTATGATACTATTTAAAACATTACATTATTTAAAACATGTTATACGATAGTTAACTTAATGTTTAATACTATTTACTTTTATGATAGGCAATAATTCCATCCAATTCTATAATATAACTTTTAAAATATTTTAAACTTTGTTACTTTAAATACAAACAAGCATGTGTGTGAAAGTATGAAGTATACAAATCACATGATTAATAACTTTGACAGACGATTTTCAATCTATTTCTCTGCCCAGATTTATAAAATTGATACACTTATTATATTATATAAAATAATTATAAAAAAGTTGGAAGAACAATTTAGAAAATATAGAATTAAATACAATTTTCACCATCATAAAATTTATTTTTAAAATATATTATACTATATTAATTTTGACTATTAAATATGATTATAAATTTTAATATAGCATTTATTAAATTATCAGTTTTAAACTATTAAAATCGAATTTATTAAATATACTTTTAATATTTATAGCTGTGTTATTTAATATGGCCAGCTTTTACAACCATATGAAACAATATTTTAAGCTTTACATAACCATTTTTTAAATAATTTGCTATAATTTTATATACTACATATTTGCTTTAGCCTCAAATTGTACTTTAAAGATATAATCGACAAACTATAATTAATGTATTAAAAGAACATATTCTAAAATTTAAAATTTTTAGTAATTGACTGTTATGAACTATTACTGACCTATAGAAAAGGGCACAATATATATATATGATCACTAGATGGATCTTACCAATAGCTCTAAACAAGCTTTGTTTTTATAAGTGCTGAAAGTGATAGAATTCAAAATCTCTATCATTATCCCTACCTCCAGACCAACTGGTTTGCGAGCTTATGGTGCACCTCAGTGGAGAGCTGGAAGTCTAGAAACTAGATCTTAAATACTAACTCAAAAGTCAGCACTTGTAAAACACGTTTCTATCAATTTGAAAGCATGAATTTATCAGACATGTAAATGTCTTCAAATCTAGTCTTACAAACTAGATAGCTATATGGGTCTGAATCTATCTATCTATCTATCTATCTATCTATCTATCTATCTATCTATCTATCTATCTATCTATCTATCCATCCACCCATCCATCTATCTATCTATTGTAAGGATAAGCCAATTCAATTCTTAAAATATGTGCTTTTTTTTAAAAAAAAAAAAGGAGTGGGGTGGGGAGAAAAAATTATTAGTTACCTTCAACTTAAAATAAATGCTTTATAACTTCCTTTGTGTAACTCTGATTGTATGAATATAATTTTTTTAATAAAATGTTTTAATTTTCACTATTGTTATTATTCATTTAAAGTTAATATTTTGTTTGCTTTGTATTGTGAATGCAATATAATATAAAAATAAAGAGACGACTAAACTATTGGCTAAATTGCCATCAATAATCATTTTACTTGTACTGATGATTAAATATATGTATAAATAGTTTATGAAGAAAATGGAAAAATATAGTGGACGTGATAAATCTAATAGCATTATCATAATTTTAATTATATTTTGTGTGACCTGATAAGTGCTTTATTTCATTTCATATCAATTTTGTATCAGAGTTATATTTTGCTATATGCTTGATAATTTTTTTTTGGAAATACTTATGATAATGTATAAGAAGTAAATTTCTTATCATAAAAAATTTAATTCCCAGAGGTAGATAGAAGTCAATAACGATAACATTGTTTATTTCTTTTTGTATTTTCAGTGCACATGTGTTTTTGTTAGATGATTCTCTTAGGTAACAGCAAGAGATATAAGAAGCTTTGGACTACTATATAGTGGTAAATCCTTTTGTAGTATTTACAATTACTTGCAAATTTTATTTATTTATTTAAGTCTTTATGTTATACTAACCTTGTTAGTATATAGTATTATGGCTGATACTAATCAAAACATGTCGGTCAGGTCTAGCATTAGTAAATATTGAAAAAAATAAAAGGCAAATTAAATACTAAATCAAAAACTTGAAACTAAAATAGATACCAATTCTAAAAATGTTGAGATTTAAAAGTTGATGTAAAAGCTGAATTAAATGCCAATTCTAAAAGTATAAAGGCTCTTGAAACTAGGATGAATGTTAATGTTAAGGAATTAAAAGAACTAAGGCTACTATGCTAAGAGAAAAAGCCAAGATTGAGGCTATTACGTTAAAAGCTAAAATTGAACAGTCTTGAAAAGAAGATAGCAGTCAGGTCCAATTGCTATGTATAAAATTAGAAGAGTCATTAAAGGAAAGTCAAAGTTTTCAAAAAGCACGTGGCTAAAGCCAATCAAATTTTATGCAATGAGTTTAAAAATTTTAAAATCACTTGGAAATGAAATTGAAATGAAAAATACTATTGAAATACAAAAGCAAAAAATTATTAAAATAAGCCAAGAATATTGTCAAAACATCATTAAAGAAACTGTAAATAAAAAGATATAAGAGATTCAGAGGCAGAATCAAAAAAGCTAATAGTACAATGTCTTGCCATTTTTATGAAATAGATATTAGACTGAAAGAACTTAATTTAAAGGTAGGTGAAGATAATGAAGATAAAAATGAAAATAAACTCTTGGAGGATATGATAAAACAATTTTTTTATCAAAAGAATTATGAGGAAATGTTGAAGCCAGTAGAGCATGAGATTAGAAAAAGAATTTTGAGAACTGATTCAGATGAGGAAAATATATTGAATAGATATGAACTGAAATCAGTAGGGATATAACATTCATGTATAAGCAAATTTGTAGAATTAAATCAATTGTTTGTGATAATAATTTTATTTGGTTTAAAGAAGCTGTATTTTTAAATAAACTAGAAATTGATTATGTTATTCAGAATTTATATAATCTGTATAATGTTATTGATATTATAAGTATCCTACTAAAATGAAATTTATAAACCCAATCCTTATATTAATAAATTTTATTGTTTTCAAAAGATCTGTACATATGTTTGAGATCTTAATTATTAGAAAAGGATCTTACAATTGTAAAGGTCCTGTGCTTATTATATCATCATGAATCAGAATATTATAGTTTATTTAGTTTAGTTCATTATTCATTATAAACTAGATAAGTTAAAAAAAATTACATGTCTACAAATTTATAATAAACTTAGTTAAGTTAAAGTATTTGTTGTAAAATTAGTCGACAGATTAGTATTAAATTGAATCTCATATTAGTCACCCACAGGAATATCAATATAATTTTTTTATCTTTATGAAGGACCTATTGAATACATAAAAAATAGGAAAAAATATGTATATGATAGGTACACCTGATTGGTTAAAAGAAACTTATTATGCTCAGAGTTTGAACTCCATGCATCTAGAACAGGGGTGGGCAATTGTTTTGGCTTGAGGGCCACAGAGGTTGGCGAGGGTCCATTGGGGGTCACATTGTGGAAGTGAAGGTTAGCGGAGGGCCACACCTTTTTTCATGACACAATAAACACACTGCTTTATTTCCTGTATTACCAAAGAAATATTTGTTTGTCCATTCTTCATTAAACACATGACATTTATCACCGATTTTACATTTTTTCGGAGGATTCATAGTTTTACTAAAATTGGAAATGTATATATTTGCTAATGCAAAGACAAAATTGAAATTAACCAGATCAACTGGAAAAGCACTGCACATTGTATCTACACTGTGCATGTGTATTGACATGACTATCCTAGTGAAAAATACGGGATGAATCTTTGGTCACGCAAGCATGGGAAGGAAATCTCAGTTCAAGACAGATTTTTCTGATTGTCTTGGTAGGCCACATAAAAACTCTTAGTGGGCCACATGTGGCCCTTGGACCACTATTTCCCCACCCCTGATCTAGAAGAATAATCACATTTACTTAAACTCTTATTTTATAAAGAAATTATCAATATTGCTTATAAAAAAAAAAAGGGAGAGAGGGTATATATTTGTTAGTGAGCACAATGTTATTATATTTTATTTTTATTGCTTTTTTGCCTTTAAGAAATATGCTTATAGATATAACTGTAATAAGTATTAGGAAGGCATGGTACTTTTTAAGTTCCATGTTTGTTAAATCACCATGGAATAAAATGATCTAATTTAGGTATTTGTTTTTTTTTTTTATGAATTAGGAAAAATAGAGACAATAGTTTAATTAATTTTAGTAGTTAAAAATCATTTACTTGTTATAATGAACATTTTTTACCCTATAAAAAAATATTTTTTGGAGAGGGAAAGATTATTTCCTATTATAATCCATTTCGTTAACTTTATAAACAAGAAGGAAAAGTTATTTATTTCTTCATAATGAAGAAGGAATTCAGTAGTTTGGCTCCACTATGAATTCTAAAATACAAGATTTTTAAAAATAAAAATAATTATTGATTGTGCATAATTGCCAACATATATCTAACTTTTAAAAATAACACTGTCGTATCAATTTCATTTTTATGCTTAAATTTGTTTTTATTTTTCTGTTTCAAGATTTTAATTTATAAAATTTATAAAATTATATTTTATTTGCATTTTAAATGTATAAAGTTGTTTTAAATAAATAAGATAATTGAGATAATGATAGTTATTATAATTATAACATTAGTAATAGAATGTGTGTGCATGGTTTGTATGTTAAAAATATATAAGGATATGCTGTATTAAAATTGTATAAATTTATATAAAAATTTATTTACTTTATTTTAAGTAATTTTTTTATATTCAATGTAAGTGTTTTTTATTAAAATGCAATGATGTTCTTAAATATGTAGAGGATATGTGTGTGGATATCTGGATGATTTCTAAAAGACCAATGTCAATTCCTCATATCCCGAGTCATAATTATCTTCCCAACAAATATTCATGAACAATAGACTATTTATTTTAAGAATTGTTAGATTTTATCTTAATAAAGGTTTTTTGTAATATTTTTCTCTTCCACCTAATCCTTTATCAATATCATCATGGGATCGACTGAAAAACAAATTTAATAGACTTTGTATTTAGAACGAGAGAGAGAGAGAGAGAGGGGGGGGAGGGAGAGAGAGAGGGAGAGGGGAGAGAGGGGGAGAGGGGGAGAGGGAGAGGGGGAGAGAGGGAGAGGGAGAGAGAGGGGAGAGGGGGAGAGAGGGGGAGAGGGGGAGAGGGGAGAGGGGAGAGAGAGGGAGAGGTAAAAGAAACTTAAAATATTATTATTGATATTACTATTATGATTTTATTGTTTATATTTTTTTAGCTCTCCCAAAGAAAATCTTCTAAAGTGTAGACATAAATTTACTTCTTTTAACATATTTGTTAGCAAAGAATATATATCATATATTTAGTATGAATGATTTAATTTAGTACACTTATAAATTTATTATTTAATAAGGGTCATATAAACTATTAAAATCTACTACTATTATTATTGATTTGAAGTCTTTCTAAATGTTTTATTTCAAAGGTAAAATGGATTTCTTTTGTGCTTATCATGTCATTATAGACAGATGTATTCTTGAAATAGAATATTGACGAACTTAAGCTTATATATGTACATTTTAGACAGTGACTCTTTTGCTTCATGTAATAATATGCAGATATTTTTAAAGATACAATAAATGCCTCTTATATATATATATATTTATGAGTAAGTGCATATATGTATCTTAGTGATATTTTGCCTTTAGCCACTTTATGGAATAAGTCATCACTTATTAGTTTAAGTTAGTTTTCTTATGAGTTTTATATATATTAGAAGTAGACAAGTTAGATATATTTGAGAAGTATTATAGCAATTGTTGAAAAATGTTTTACCTGTTTAATATGGATATTAATTATCTCCAAATTATTTTCAATATTATAATTTAAAAAATTTTAATTTTATATTTTAATAACCATTTTAGAATATTTCTTTTTAGGTCATAGAAAACACTACTCGGTTTTAAGCAGACTGATTATTCCTGTACTTGTAAATTATAATAACATTAATGTAAAAAAAATAAGCTTATTTTATTAATGCTATAATATGACTTAACTGCAAATAAAAGTATATAATTTTTTTTATAAAATCTGGTTTTCATATTTTTTAGTTATAAGATTATCATTTATCATTATCATTAATTTTTTTGATCACATGCTAGAATTGTTAGGATTTTGTAGTATATTTATCTTGAGACATTAAACATACACTGCAATTATTTATTTATTTTTATATATTTTTGAATCCATAAAATTTCCTTCGATTTTGAAATATATTTATTTAAATACATATACTTGTCTTAGTAGAAGAGTTATACTTACATGTTAAAACATATTTTGTACCTTTTTATCATTTATAAATTTAACTATCCCAACATGAGATATCTGATTATTATTCATCTCTAGTGACCAATACATAAATTGGCTTGACCAATTCACAGAGCATGTAAAAAATTCCTTTTTCATACCAGTACAATATGCATGAAGTTTAAATATATACATACAAAGGTAAATTATAACATGTTATGTATATCTTACTCACTTGAAAAATGAAGTGGATATTTCAAAATGCATCCATGGTGATAGAGGTTGATTTGATATCTGCTCTGATGAATAGTTCCAAAAACTTTAATAAATATTGCAAACTTGTCTATTAATAAAATTATCATTATTCATTAAACATTTTTTGTTGTTTAAGGTACAGTCATAGTTTATTCTTCTCAGTTCAATTTTCATTTAATATATGTCTGATGTGATTAATATTTTGAACTTGCATTTGCATAAGTTGAAAGGAATCAAATTTTTCAATAAATTTTGTAGTCTGAATAAGAAAAATAAAAGAATATGCATGTGTTATAATTTAGTTGCTGTGTCTAGAGAATAAATGTTCTCTGGAAATATAAAGATTTTTTCTCACTAAAGATGTGTGTATATTTGAAACAGTAAAAGATTTAACTTATTATAAATATTCCCTGGTGCCTTAATGAATTTGTTTCATATACATATAATGTAAATTATAGATTTATCTTGATTAAATAATATATCTATCTATCTAAAGATTAATGAATTATATTTATTTACATTTTGATAGCTATCTATATTATTAACCATCACTGAGAAAGCTGGAGCCTGAGACTTACTTTTTCTTATCTACAAGTCAATAGCTTAATGTTTCTTAAAATCTGTCACTGAAGTAGCATTGACAAACAATTTTATATTAACATTCATTTAAAATGTAAATATTTATTTAAAGATTATGATATTAAAAAAATAGATATAATTTTAAAAAGAAAAGGCAGTTGTATCTTGGCAACTTACAATTTTTTTAATAAGTCAATAAATTTTCTTATTAATCAAAACTTTACTATAATTGAATGTTGCATGTGTGTATCTATAAATCAAATGTGCTCAGATCTAAAATAAAAATAATGCATAAGTTATTTATGGAAAATAAAGTTTAAGATAATCAGCAATTAAATAAACAATAGTAAACTTAACAAACTTTGACACTGCATTAAAATAATGAAGCATACGTTTTCAAATATTATCATTTTATGGACTACAACACCAATCTTCAGACGTTTGTGAATGAAACATGTATATCCTAATATAATGTACAGACACCATTACTTTTAAATACCTAATCCAAAATTGCATAATTTTCAAAGATCAAAATAATTATGGATGCAGACTAATATTATTAATTTATATTTTATGAATTAATTTATATATGATTTCCAGTTTAGTTTAGAACAAATTTGGTTTATAACATAATGGATTAATTATTATTAAATAATTAATATTTAAAATGTTATAATTTATAATTTATGTTAATTTTATCTTAAAGTAATTTTCCATAAATTTAGAATAATAATAATGTTTGTCAACCTCTGCGATTATTTCACACTTTGAAATCTATATAACCTTACATTTGATATCAATTGATTAGAATATGAATGTTGCATTCACAACTAACTAAAAATTGATATTGTATGCTATGGAATGATCATATGAAAGAATTTAAACTTGATTATTTTAGTGTGATTTCAAAGTTTGGTAAGTTTAGTAATAGAAATTTAATTGTCTGTAATATATTATAATGGTCAGGGAGTGAATGCCTATTTTCTCACCAGTATCAGCAGCATTAGTTATAGAATAGAAGCCATCACAGTAATGCATTAAAGGATGCTGACCAATGATTTTAATCACAGACCCCTTCTCTACTAATAACATTTCCTAGAATTCAAATGCTGGAAAATGTATGAATGTTTTAATATATAGATTTATTTTGGTATACACAAAAGTTAATTTAAAAATAAAGGTAATGATAAGCCTTTTAATCTGCTCAGTTATAAAGATATGACAAAATGAAATGCATTTATTTATCAAATCTTGACACTCTGCTTAATTACTAAAGAAAAGTCATAATTCAAGTAATTTCAAAAATTTAACAAAGTTTATTAACATAACAAAATAATAAAATAATAACAATAACAATATTGATTGTCTTGAGATAAAGATCTCTTTCCCGAACCATTCACTATTTAACATTTGACAAAGATAATTCTTAACTATACCAGAAATAATAAAAAAATACTAAATTTTTTGTCTAAATAATATCAACTAATGATTTATTTTGATTTTAAAATTATGATTTAAATTTTGATGCTTGATAGTTAAATACTGATTCTCTGATTTTAAAAATTCGAAACATAAATAAACTAATAATTAGATCATGCTTATATGTTGATTTAAATGTATAATAGGTAAATGTTACATATTGTTTCATGATATCATAACATGAATAATGTAAATGGTTCATTCAGACATTTTATTTGATCTGTAGAATAAATATTAAGATCTTATATGAATATGGTATAACTATCATATGATATTAAAAATATTTAAAAAAATGTAATAATTAATTCTAATTAAGTTCAATCACGATGGGCATTCATTTGATCTAAATACTATAATTATTTAAATAATAAATGATGTCATATATGATATAAGAAGTATTATTGACTGATTCAAAATTATTAATTATGTATAATATAATCTTTCCATGGTAAAATATATAAATGGAGTCTATGCATTGGGCACCCTGATCTGTAGAATGCAAGGCTTTACATTACTTTTTAATGCTGTGTGATTATCTTAATTAAAACTTATAACATTGGTGGACATCTCATAACCACTATACTTTAAAATTACTTTTGAAATTCATCTTTGTGAATATATATAAAATTAGACTAGATGGATCTCTTTTATTCTATCATTTCTGATAAAACTTTAAAAAATAGTTGTTATTATCATACAACAACAATTCTACTTCCATGAATAAATGTATAATAAAATAGTTAAAATGATAAAAATAATTTAATAATAAATAAATAGTTAAAAATTATAAATATGCAAAGTATAAAATATATGCAGTATTCTATACAAATACAGTATTTAGATAATATTAAAAAAAACCAATAAAATTAATATTTAGAAAGTTGTTGAAAAGTTACATATATATTGTTTTCCTGAAGGTTTGTGATAGTACTTATATATTGGACTATTTCCATAATCTAATATTAAGTATTGAATATCTTTAGAAAATTAACTTTATTTAAATTTTTCAATTACATTCAATTCTTAGTATTAGCACACAGGTTAGTGTATGCACAAGGTTTTTAGAGGTATTATTGTAGTCTCTTCTTCATGTGTTGCTGGCCTGACTAATGGCAGTATTAGCATGGGAATAGAATCTGGATTCTTAGATTCTTGAATGTTGAATTTTAAGATAACACTCTAACCAAATGGTTTATTAAAAATGTAATTATATTAGGTGTAATCTATTATATAGATATATAGAGTATTATATATAATATATTACTTATTTTATGTAGTTATATATAAAAGGGTATTAATTATGTAATCATTTTATGTTGGAATATTGTAGCACTGATGAAGATTGCTGGTCAATTAAACCAATAAGGAAATATTATTAAGAAGTAAATAAAATTTACTGCATTGTAAAATGTGAATGAAAAAGTATAATATAGTAATTTGTGATAATATTAATGCTAAATAATTTTGAAATTTATAATAAATGCCTAAAAAATAAAAGAACATTGACCATTTTTATCTTTTATTATCAATTATTGATTACTAGAATCAAAAAACATACTGAAGATTACGTTTAGCTGAATTATATTGAAAAAGGAAAGAAAATTCTTAGAAGAAAGAGTAGTACGGTAATTTTTAAATTAAAAATAAAGATTGTTTAGCGCATTAAATTGGAAAATGTAAAAAAAAGCTTGAAAATTAACAAAATATTTTTAACTGCAACGAAAATACTAAACGCCAAAATATTTAAAAGTAAAGAGGAGAGAAAGAGCAGGAAAAAGATGATCTCTGTCATTCAAATAAAATCTTCCAATTTGATTCTTTAAAAAAACTCACACGAATTACATTAGAGTTTTTATGACAACTAACAAAAGAATTGATCATCTCTTGAGCAAAAAATTAACTTCTAATTTTTAATTATTTTATTTTAATTAATATTATAATACCGTTTATCAAGATTTATAAATATTCTATATGATGCTTAATGGTTAGTAGTTAAACGATTAAATAATAAAATCAATATAAAAGTGAAAAAAGTTGGAAAAATTGCCACAAATACAAATGTTTTGTTTTGTATAACCAAAATATCATACTAGTCTTCTCCAGAATCAATAAACTTGCTTGCCAGAAATTATTTAATATAGAAAAACAATAATAATAAATAAAAGAAAGCCAAACCATGAGGCTAATTTATTACACTATTATTAATATTGAGATATTATTTTATATAGCGCTATGTTTATTTATGTAATAGTAATACTAGCGATTAAGCCAATGCACACGCGCTTTAAAGAGATTATATAAATGAATACTCAATTTATAATGATTAAGATTTATTATCATTATCACTATATACGTTCTGGTATTTAAATTACTGCTATAAATATTAACTAATTATAATGATAGAAAAATCTTTAAATACCTCAATGCAAATTAAAAACTGTACCTTACAATTCTTCAATGAAAAACACTTAATAAGATTTTCAATGATTTTCCATCTTATTTTACTTTCTACACTTCTAAGTAAAAATAATTAGATATTTATTTAACAATAAAATTTGGATAGATATTTCAGTTAACTATGGATCAGCAACCTGACAAATATTTCTCATTTTGTTTAAAATTTGAAAAACTTTTCAAGTTAAATATCTAATTTAAATTCAAACATTATATCACGGGCATATTAGAAAACTGTTAAAATCATCCTGCTACATGACATTTTATTTGCTAATACCTAGGTGCAATGTTTATATAAATATTATTACTATTATTATTAAGTTTCAAAAAAGATCTTTATTTCAAACTATGGGTTATATTTCTTGTCAGTGTACACACATGTTTACATTGTTAACTTAGGAATATATATAGTTTTAATTTAGATGGTCATATTTTAATGGGGGAAAGATTACATTTGTGCACTGGTTGATGGGATGCATATGCATATGTTACATTGGTATTTTTACATAAAGTTGGGTAAAACTTTTATAGTTCATTGAATATTTTCTGGGTAGCTAGCTATTCTTGAAATTTTGATTGTATACACTGTTGTATGGTATTATTCACTAAATATTTGCTGCCTGGTAACCATTCAAGTTATTGGCATTTTCTAGCATGGCCATTATCAATTAGTTCAGCTGTTATGAGAATGGTGCATGATTGGGTACATTTGAATCTCAGTTGTATGAGTGTCATTTTGACTGTTGGTTTGATGTTAATCCAGTTGATAGTATATGGATGATTGTTTTGCTGCACTGACTTGCAATATTCCTTCATAGTGTAAGTTTAGTTTTATGGTATTGTATAGTTACATTAGAGTATGATGCATGTGTTGATGGGTTCATGATGAACTGTAGATGTTAATGTTGATATGCATGCCGTTTGGCTTAATGCAAGTAACTTCCAGTTAACTAGGATTAGATCAATGTAGACTGTGAAACTGTTAACTTGTGTTGGTGCATTTTTTATTGGGGAGTGGTTGTATGTGCAATTAAAGCTGTGGTGTGATTATGACTAATAAGAGACTAATCAGAAGCTTGACTCTTGTTTAAGGAGTGACCAGGTGGCAGTGAAAATGTCATGGTGTGCTATTTTGTTATCTCTGGTTTTAAGCTGTCAGTTATTGTAGAATGTAGAAGTGTGTCTTGTATTAGTGTTGTTATTATTATTATCATCATCATCATCATCATCATCATTATTATTATTATTATTAAACATTAATTTTAAATACAAGTAATAGTTTTATAAATTATTAAATATTTTTATGCATTTTCTTTTTTATTTAACATCATCATTTACCACCATTTGTAAATGTGTATCAATTCTAATCTTTATAAGAAAATAAAAGCAAAGATAGATAAAGTCTATTTAAACTAATACTTAAAAATATAAATACATCCATATACATATATATCATATTCTGATACTTTATTTGAATTTTTGGTATATTGTCTTTTAACATTTTCTAATTAGTTTTAGTTTTTGAAAGACTTCATCATTTTGCTAAATTCTAGAATTACAATGTACTTTATTATCAGTAATATCTCCCAATGAAACTAATCAATTTTGCACTTTTTCTAAAAAACGTTAGGAGATCATCTTTATATTGAAAATGGACTCTGCATCTCACAATACTTTTGAAAACGAAAAATATTAAAATACTACTTTTAAATTCCTATTTTTATTCATTTATTTTAATTTGGATAAGTAAATTTATAACTAAAATTATTTTAAAATAATAATTATAGGGATTTGAATACAAATTTTTAAGCTTAGCATCCATTCTATCTCATATAACCAATACACATGACCACACACATGTGAAAAATATAAATGATCTCTAATATAGTTATTTCGTGCTAAACCAGCATTCATCAGTTGGTCCAGCATAAAATACTTATTGTTGGAGATCATTTTTCTTTTTTACATTGTGTGATTCTGTGTATTGATAGTATGAAATAATTCTTTAGAAATTCAAATTAAATTAATCCCATTTCTACATTGGGTGTATATAATTGTGTAAATGTACATAATATACAAAAATAAGTAACAAGAAAATATTAAAAATTTAATATAATTACTGGAAATTAAACATTCAGTTTAGATATTAAATTGGCAGACTTGGTAAATTTAAATCAGTCCTTTGTATTTTTAAATATATAAGATTACATGTTATATATAGAGCTCACAAAAAAAACTCTTAATAAGCTTTGTAGAATACTCCCAACCTCAGACCAGTTTCTGCTACTGGCATCCTCGGTGAGGTGCTAGGATATTCAATCATTAGATTAAAAATACCAGGACAAGCCCAGCACTTTATCTAATGTATAACTATTAAGTAGAAACTCTGAAATTTTTAGACATCCATATGTCTTCCAATCCAGCTGTCTAACTTAAATAGCCATATGGGATGAGGATGCCAGTAGCAGAAACTGGTCTGAGATTGGGGGTATTCTACAAAGCTTGTTAAGAGTTTGTTTTGCAAACCCTATATATAACATTTGTAAATACAAGCTTTATTAAATTAGGTCATTTGACTTGATTTTTTTTGTAATTTTATTTTTTGCTATGATGGCTTTGGTGATTTTATATTGCTAAAGCTATTAATATATGGTGTATCTGAACTTAGTTCAGTGTCATATGGCTATTTAAGTTAGATAGCTGGATTGAAAGACATATGGATGTCTGAAAATTTCAGAGTTTCTATTTAATAGTTATGCATTAGATAAAGTGCAGGGCTTGTCCTGGTATTTTTAATCTAATGATTGAATATCCTAGCACCTTGCTGAGGACATATTTGTAAACACAAGCATTATTAAATTAGGTCATGTGACATCTGACTTGATTTTTTTTTTGTAAGATTACATGTCCTAATAAGGCACTAAGAATGTGGAAAATGTCATGATAATATGTTAGCTTCAAAATATTAGATTTGCTTTTAAAAATGTATAAATTCATTAAATTGTGACACTTCATCTTAAGAATTCTCCTTTTGATACAATTTTTAAAAGTAGGAAGTATAAATAAAATTACAATAATTATTCTAAAATATCATTGCTATTGACTAGAGAATGAATATTTTCAAAGATTTTATTAAATAAATTGCTTCCAATCATAGATAAATATTTACTAATGTGATCTTAAAAAACTAAAAACTGCAGATATGGTTTCTGTTGTCAAGTAACTGCAAAAAGATGGTAAAACTAAAGACTAATTTATATATTAGTTTTATTAATTTTAAGATATTTGAATCCATTAATCAACAACTCTATGACATATTTGAAATTAGTTAGTTTTCTATCAAAGTTTATTCATATTACTGAAATTCTACATAATGCTCTGAATAAAAGTATTATTATCACAGAGAAAAAAATCTTAGAATTTTTTTAAAATGGTATGTGTTAAACAAAGATGTATTCTTGTTCTCTATTTTTTTTTTGTCTCTAGAACTGTTTATCAGTGGTTTAATGAATCAGGAATAAATACATATAAATTTGATGGTGAAATTTTTAATTTGTATTGATTAAAAGTAAAACTAATAATTTCAACTTCTTGCAATCTATATTTATAGTATATAAATGATTGTTCTTATTTCTGTTATCCAAATGATAATCAGTAGAATGTTCTTAATGTTTTGAATGCAATATATAAACATTTTAGTTTAATAATTAATGTTCAAAAACTGAAGTTCTCTATCAATTAGAGTGTTATCAAATTGAGAAGTTGAGGTAATTTAAATATTTTAATAATTTTAAATGAGAAAATACATTTAGATGTTGGCATGCAGCACAAACTCCAGTGTACTGCTGCTTCTTTTAACAGTCTAAGGAATAAAGTATTTTATCTTAATAAAATAAATATTGCAAATAATTTGGCTGTGAAATGAGATTTGAGTATTCTGACAATGTAATATAAAAGACATTATAAAAATTTCATTTAATCTGAAGAAATAAATAATGCTTTTGTCTCATAGATCATAAACCCTGTTACATTGCTCTATTGTGAAGATGAGTGAGAGGGGTGGGAGATTATTGTTACAAAGTAAGTTGTCTAACATAACCTAATGTTAATTTCATGATAACATAACACTCAAACACATTGGACATTCACATGCTTAGTAAAGATAGACATAAATAAAATATAGAATTAATATGCTATTATGATATATTTACTTAAGTAAAATAATTCTAATCTATATTTATATAATTGTAATTATAATTATTTGGACTAAACTCAAATTCAGACTTTGAGGTGGATTAAATATATAATTAAATTAAATGTAGTTTGAATTCAATAATGTTTCCATTTGCATTCTTTTCACATCAGTGTTTTTCTCTATACCTCCCATCATTATCACCACCATTGAGTTAGTTACTGTTATAATTGGTTTTCCAATCAGAGGCTTAAAATACTCTCCATAATTTATTGTTACAATATATATATATAATCCAATTGCATAAAGCTAGCTGGGGAAATATTTGAAAAATTATACGAATTATTGTTAAAACAATCCTGTAAAATTACATAATTTATTTATAATTGATTTTACCATCAATACTGCCATGATTATGACTATTATGATTAAATAGTCAAAAGTGCATTAAGCATACTTTGCTAATTTTACAATATAGAGTTTATTTTTAATAAGGTTATGTCTTATATATTGTTAGTTACATTTTCCTAGATATAGCTCACTAAATTCTCGAAGTTATAATTGTTTAGAAATTACAAATAAGTAATACAATCATTTATATATATATTTTAACTTTGCAGATGCTTCATTAAATTGGCTATTATATTTAAAAATTGTAAAAATTGTATTCGTTTCATTTTTTATACTTAAACATCACTGTCATTGGTTGCATAGCCCAGAAGATAATTAATATCATGTTTAAAAGTCTCTTATACTAATGCTTAAGAGAAAATATAATTTTTTAAAGCATTTTTTAAATGTCTTCTCAAGCAGATTTTGTGACCAATGCTTGTATTAAAATTCATAAACTTACATTTTTAACATTTTTCTAATTAAAGCATAAAACTATCAAATTGTATAAATAAACGGATATGATTACATGCATAAAAAATAATTTAATATAAAAATATAGAATAGAATTAATACATTGTAAGGCTTAAACCTGTATTAATATATGTAATATATGCAGGATTCGAACTCAGACTTTCACACGACACACTACTCTCAGTGCCATCTCATATTGCTGACACATCTGATCACACACATGTTGAAAAGATAAATAATCATTTGTGTACGTATGTGTGAAAGTTTACGTATTTGGATTTAGATTTAGTAAAATTTAATTTAGTTTGTTAGAATATTTATTAAATACTATTATTTATCAAAAAATCAGTTTTTTAATATGTCAGAAATGTTTAAAGGTAATTTATTTTAAATAAATGTTTGTAATATTATTTTAAAACCCGGAAATAAAAATTAAGCAATGAGAAAGATTGAAATTATTTTCTTTTTCTTCATTTTCAAATACCATTCATAAAATTTTTATCATGTTCATTCAAAAATCTTAGTATCTATTATTTTGCCTGGCATTAACATGATGACCTCTTTCAAATTTTCCCAGAAAATTCAAGAAACTATAATATATAATGAGAAACATATTAAATCCAGACATCAGCTGATAAACGAGTATGAAAGTTGAATTTTGAAAAAAAAAAAACCCAGATAGTCTTCTTCAAAATTTTATTGCAGTCAGGACCTAAGCAGTTAAAACTTTTAAATAGACATTTTGTTTTTACTCAACATGATCGAGTAGGCGAAATAGTTTAGGCACTCTGCCTTTTCTATGTAAAAAGACTTCTCATGGATACTAGGAAAAACACAAACAACAACAGGTGAACCAGAAACCATCACTGATTAATTAAATAATTCTTTATTTCAAAAGTCTCATTTATTATAGTCAACTGTTAGTGAAAAATGAATAAATTGATTTATGGAGCGCTGTCTCACTACTTTAAGGATAAATGGCTAAGCATTTTCAATTGGAAGTAATAGTAAATAGCTGATAGATTTGGAAAAGTTATATTTATTAACTTCAAATAAGTTGCTGATATTTATTTTTAAAATATGGTAAAATAATTGTTCTCTTAACTTCAAAAAAATGTGCATGTCAAGTCTCAATATTGAATATATCTTGTCTTCAATTACGGAAGAAACAACTTTAAATAATAATTTTTCAACTTAAACATGCCTCCACAAACTTCATCACTTGAAGAAATGCTTAACTTTAATTCAAAAATTAATGGAAACCATAGTGTTTATAAATGATAAACTATTAGCAACATAGATTAAAGATCTATAAATGAATGCTAATTCACTGAATAAAATTATAACAACTTTTCAGATGAATTAAATTGCTCTGTGTAATAAACTATGAATTTGTCTCCAATGCTTAAAGAAATGCATTGTGGATTGTCAATGCTAAATATTAAATACCATTAAATAAATAATGGATTATAAAAGCTAAATATGTAAATGCCCCTCCTGAATTATGGATTATCAAAGCAAATATTAAATATGATAAACATTAAAGTTATAAGCTCTTTAAAATGAATTAATGTGTTAAATATAACTTACTTTGTATTAACAAGTATGGTAAATTTGTTTATTAATCTTGATATTGTGCTACAGACTGGATTACATTACAAAATAAAATTAATTGTGCTTTACATCATCTTTGATGCTGTTATTTTAAAGTGTTGGAAATTTTCAATAACTTTGGAATGTTTTTCAGGTATCAATATTTCATTAGGATAAATTTTAAATTATCAGAACCATTGGAGGATTATTTAATGCACTTTCTCATAAATGCTTCTTTCTTTCTTAGTTGTTGTTGTTATTATTATTATTAATGTAATAAAGTTTTCCTCAGACATTACTATGCTAATGATAGATAATATTTTTCTTTAATATTATTATTGGTGAGATTTACCTTAGGTTTATGTTGTATAAATGTAAGTAACTATTAAACTTATATAAAACTCTGCTATATTGCAATTATCATATGTTTAATGAGTTCTTAAATTTAACCTCAAAGTTAAATTGAGTCAATCATCCTTATTTAGATGAGTAGATCTATAAGAAATATTTTATACATCACTCATATGCTAGTACTAATTTTTAAATGCTATACAGTATGTAGCTAGGCATCCAAATGATGTAATTATATTTTGTTAATAGAGTATCAAAACATGCAAATTAATCCAGTAAAAAATCTGGAGGTAAAATAAATAAACTCTTTATCATAAATACCATTTAGGTATGCTAAGCCATAATTATACTTACTTCATTTAAAAGAGTAAATCTTCTCCAGCATTATTAAGTGAGGTTAATTAATAATTGATTAGTTAGTAAAACAAACTAACTAAGGATCACATAGAGCATTTATCATTGATTGGTATGATGAAGATGCTTATTATTCAGTATTTGAATTGAAGATTATTTTTTGAAATAATGAATAACCTATTCCTATTTAATGTTAGTGTTCTTGCAACACTGTCTGATACTACACTTATTATATCCTAAGTTCAAATTAAATTTAGGAAACAAATATTAATATTTATTAGATATTTTATATAATTTTTTTTATTGTTGTCATTCATTTTTATTATTTATTTTATATTATGCAATAAAGCAATTGTTAATTTTTTTTAATATTTTTCTTTTGTCATTATTAAAGAAACGTAGACACTGCGTATTTACAAGATAAAGATCATATTTAAGATATTATATCACACATAAATCTATTTGGATTAAATACATAATTATTGTATTGATGCCATCTGAAATGCAAAAATTATTGGGGTAAGATGATGTACATAAAATCCCTTTTACATTATTATATTCTAAAATGCATAAACATACTTTACATTCATGCATTTATTTTTTTATTTTATATAATAGTGAGACAAATCATTAGTCAACTTTATATTTAAAATTACTCGCCTTAGTTTTAAACATGGATTAAGTTACTCTTGATTAATTCTAATAGTAAGAGACATTACATTTGAAAAAGATTAGTCATTAAAATATAGTAAGATTACGAGTACATGTACTATAATTGAAAACCCTGAAAAATGTATTTATTATTTTATTAAAATCTAAATCTATTATTAAAGTATAGAATAGTTTTAGCTTATGTGGAAATATATAAAATCTATATGTATTGTGAAACACAAGTTATGTTAGGGATAGTAGCACTTCTCCACATGATTGACACATACATCTCAACTGTAAATGATCAAATATCAATGTTAAAATTTGTCGATAATATTGCCCTTTATATACAAAATTTAAAGTAATCAATTTAAAACAAAAACTCACTATAAACAAAAAAATTATTTGATGCATCAACTCAGCTTTCATTCCTTATTGGAACCTTGAATAAAGTTCTAATAAAAAATAAGTATTCAATAAGAAATGAAAGGCAGGTTGGTTTTTGTTTTAAATTGATTATTAAAAATATATAAACAAAGAGAGTAAATCACTCTTCCTGAAGCTATAAATTAACTCTAAATGTTGAACAAAGGATCAAGAATAGAATGAGTCTACCTATTCTTGGAATTTTGATGTTTATAAGCACATCTTTGTCAACAATGGTAGTAATTCAGAGTGAAATTACTACATCAGCCAGATGGAATATGATACAAAAGCAATAGATCTTCAACAAGTTGCTGAAATGCCAACTCTGAATAACATATACATTAGTGATATAATTTAGCTATTTACCACGAATATTTTAAGATGCTAGCATTTCTCGATAATGAAGTATGACAAATGTAACAATATGCTTTGTGACTTTGCAAATAACCTTCCTTGCTCTTTTTGCCTTCACAAAATTTTAAAAACCATTTGAAATTTATTGTTTGATTTCAAATGATTTAGTAGCAGTTTTTTTTAAAAATTTAAAATAAAATTAAATGTCAGTGCATTATTCTATCATGGGTTAAGGTACAAAACACACTGTCACATTTTATTGATAATCTCATGAACTAGACAAGTTAGTGTTATACATTTTTTAGTAATATCTAACCCAGTGGTATCCAAATTTTTTTGATGGTGCTCCACTTAAGCATTTCTAAAATTGTGATGCCCCCTCCCAATGACATATAATCCTTATTATTCAAAAAGTGAACTATTTCTATGGAGAAATCATTAATTTGGTTTAAACAAGCTTAAGTCAAATAATTTTTTTACTTTTGGGAGATATATGTATTCAAGCACGAGTGTGTGTGCGGCACAACTGTTCCCAAAAGCTATTAATATAAAATAGATAACTAAAAAGAATAAACTAGCTGAGCGCTTTCAAAGGATCTTGCCTTCATAATCATAGCTTGCTAATACATTTAATGATATGCAAATATGCTAATTCCATTTTTTCGATAAAGCATAGCACATGTCCTTCCTATTTATGGCATCATTGTCTCGTGAAATAAACAAGCTTCCAAATATTATAGCATCCATGAAAAAGAAAAAGAAAAGAATGAAAATACAGTTGAAATACTGAGGCAAAAATCACTAAGAAATTGTTAAAATTTCTGTTAATAATTCATTCTTGAATTGCCTTCTTAAAAGTTAAATTGCCCCTTGTGATGTGTATGCTCCACATTGGGAACCACTGATCTAACTTATACCATTATATAATACATGTCTTGATTCAGGGATGACACTGTAGACATCTTAGAAAAAAATCACCCACTAGTAACTATTTATTGGGATACACCAGTAATAGTAATAAAAATAGAAAATTATATAACATTGGAATACTGGCTAAAAAATAAATTTTTACTAAAATTTTCTTATATTCATGGCTTTGTCTATTAATAAATAGACTTTCTCAAGTCAAAATCAATTAAGACAGGCAAAACTCTCTATATGTATTGCCACTCAATGCAAGCCAGAGTAATCAATGGATGCAAGAAGACTTGTGCATAAAATTCCCATCTAGTGCCTACTCATCCAATATTCCCAGTCTAGTTTTTGGCTTGTGACCTTCATCAGCAAGGAGCCTTGGATCTGAGAGCACTGTATCTAGTCTAGTGCCTACTCATCCAATATCTCCAGACTAGTTTCTGGCTTGTGGCCTTCATCAGTGAAGAGCCTTGGATGTAGAAAGATTTTGTGTAAAATTCCTATCTAGTGCCCACTCATCCAAACTCTGGCTTGCACTGAGTAGCACTACTATGTATAAGCATCAAGAATGGTGATCATGTGATGTTTGATGGTTTAATATCAATCCTGGAAAATAGGTTTATGGTGACTGTGGTTATTAAAGAACAAAAGTCACCAAAAAAAATGGATACTGAACTGAATTCAGATTTATATGACTATACAAGCTAATAATCTTAGCTTGAAAACATTATTGTTTTCATTTTGGATTCAAAGTTTTATAGTTAGCTAAAAAGTAAAAGGTGGCTGTTGGAGGTTTGCATTAGATCCCAAGATCTAGGTGCAGTGCTCTCAGATCCAAGGCTCCTCACTGATAAAATCCAAAATCTAGAAACTACTCTGAGGATATTGGATGAATAAAAATTTTATGCACAAAATCTTCCTGCATTCATTGATTACTCTGTCTTGCACTCAGTGGCACTACTATATGAAGAATTTTGCCTGTCAGTAACAGCTTGTGTCATCATCAAAAATGGTGACATGTGAATATTATAAGTAATATTTTTATATGTATTGCTAATATGTAAATAGTTAGATTATTTCTTGATAATTTTGTTTACAGATATTTTAATAAAGATATATTTTTAATTATAGTAATTTTTAAAATTTGTATAAATTTTATGCCCAATCTAACATAAGATTTAAATTTCAAAGTCATAACTTTGCAAATTAAGAAAAGACATTTAAAAATTTTAAACTTACATGCATGCTATTTTTTAGAAGAATGCATCAGTTTACATTTTGTAAAAAGTTTGTGAAAATATTATTTAAAAAAAAACCATCAAATGTAAATACTTCTACAGTAATCATTATTTTTGCAAACCAAAAATTGCTTTAAATTTTTAATAATATTACAATTCTAAAGAAATCAGAATTTACAAATAATTCCAAAGCAAAAAAAATAATAACTCCTCTAATAACATTTATAATTTCAATAACAATAATACTGCTAAATAAATTTTATTCTTAACATATAAAATTTTGTATTCTGATTTCTAACTTAAATAAATTGATAAAGAATCAACAGGATTATCAATGAAAATAAGACAATATTACTTATAAAATTAAAAAAAAAAAAAAATCATAAATTAAAGGATCCAGATGCTCAATACTGAAAAATATTAAAAAAAAAAAAAAACACTATTTAATCTAAAATAAATTTATATCAAAAGCTGACTTTAATCTGCTTGGTGGGTAGCAGTGCTAAGCTG
This sequence comes from Epiperipatus broadwayi, assembly GCA_028023455.1. Classification (NCBI taxonomy): domain Eukaryota; kingdom Metazoa; phylum Onychophora; class Udeonychophora; order Euonychophora; family Peripatidae; genus Epiperipatus; species Epiperipatus broadwayi. The sequence continues at coordinate 5,530,979 of JAQFVV010000041.1, read as the reverse complement.
TAATTAATTTTGTAACATTGTTAATCTTTCCTTTATATTGAACTACACTCTGTATTAAATTACAAAATTTCATTTTGTTATAGGACTAGGAATATTTGTAATAAAACTTGATATTTTAGTAATGATATTTTGTATAAAACAAAGAATAGTAAAAAAAAAAAGAACGAATATAAATGGCTTAAATGATGATGAGGCAAAGTAATAATTCAATACATTTCTAGTTTGAAAGTCTAACGTGCTTAGATTAATTATATGGACTAATTTTACAGTATCATTAATACATCAAATTTTCATACCTTTACCTGAAGAAGGTTATTATATTTAACTGTAAGTACTTCAAAATAATATTTCATATACTTAACATATTGATCTTTTACATATTTATGTTGTTTGTTTATTATTTGTGCGCTAGCATGTGAAGATATAATATATTAAAATATAAAGTATTCTCGGTAATTATTATACTCTAATCATAGATGCAAATAAATTATCAACAAAAGTACTCAGACATTTTGCTCTCCATTTAATTCATCAAACATACATTTTTAGTTTTACATTACACTTAATATATATTATTTGCTTTTTTGCTTTATTTAATTTTTTTATTTCTCTTCTTTTTTTCTTTTTTTAAAAAAAAAAGGATTTCAGAAGAATATAATTAAAAATAATCATATAATATTTGGTCGTCATTAATTCAAGTTGAATGAATATGTGCTTATCCAAAAAAAAAAACCTCTTAAATTAATAATTTTAAAAACGTAATTTTTATTAATATTTTTACTATTCTGATAAAGAAAAAAATCTAAAATATAAGTAGCTCCAAAAAATTTGCATTAACAAAATATTTTTAAACATTTTTGAAATTAAATTTAATTTGAATAATAAAAAAACAACGCTGTAAGATGTAACTTAAAAAAAAAAACATATGTGATTAGTTTTATCGATTTTTATTGCAAACATCTGATAACAAATAATTTTCTTTCGAGATAAAAGGAAAAAGAATTGTCTTTATATAATAACAAGTGAAACCTTTATCATTGAATTGCATTAGTATAAAGACTGATAATAGATGGCCCGTTTTATCATTGTATTATTATAATATGATTTCCTTTTTGTCTCTCTTTATAAAGTTTTAAAATTAAAAAAGAAAATAAGATAAAGAATTCTTATGAGTCATAAATATTAAAAATTTGTATTATAATACCCCGTTGTGTGGACATGACGATTGTTAAGCTGTAAAAATTCACCAATATCTATGTATTTTTCAAATTATAAAGTTTAATATATATAAATTATTTATATCAATACCAATTTTATTTAAAGATGTAGACTGTCTAGTTTTTATAGAACATACCTAAAAGTTTTGCTTTTTATCACAGAAGTCTTATTAACATTTAGCAAGACGCCATCTATTGGCACACAAAATATCCAAGTGATGCTTCGATTTATGACTAAATGGTACAGAACACCTATATCAATTCTTTCAATAGTAGCTATTGGAGTTTTTTCCCTTTGTTCCAAAGCACTAATGTTAGACTCGGGAATATTGTATTCAATGTAATGTTCTGAATATGCCAAGAAATTAGTCACTGGACATGAAGCCATATGATCTAAAGAACTTCACAAATGATATATTTCTGACAATTTACACTCAAAAAATTCCTTCTTATGCACAAGTTTATTTATAGTACTTAATAGAATGTTATGAGTTTATTTTTTAGATGAATGTGTATGTTGAGTTATAGTGCCTGAAAGCAAGTTGAGTTAAATAGGAAACAGAGTACTTTAACTAAATGACAACACTTTCAGTGAAAAACAGTTTAATGTCATTTGTCAATCTCTTAATATTAATAGTTACTTCATTAACGTATTTGAGGTTTTTAAATTATTAATATTCAGTCTTGTATAATATTATAAAATTCTCCTCTTACATTTTCTATATTGATGTACAAAGTTAATATCATAAAATGGGTAAGTGGATAAAAATGATATTTTATTGAATAAATACAATTTACAATTTAATTTTAAAAAATATTTTACACTAAAATTAATACACATAAAAAAAAAATTTTGAATTTGATATTTTAAATAAGAAAAAACCCAATGAAATGTAAAAAAATATTTAAAATTTTAAAATATTGATAATACCATAGTTTAAAAGAAAAGTAATATTCTAATCACTCATATGATAAAAAAGTAATTGCATTGTTATTTGCTTAAAAGATCGTGTGATGTTTGAGCATCAAAAGTATGAGGTTGTGCAGATTTTCAGTCATTTACTCTAAAGGGACCAGTTGTAATGATGATGATAAAAGTTACTTATATTTTTAATATAAGTCGCAATTAAAAAAACCTTTATTATCTTTAATAGTATAAAATAAATTTGATTCTTTTTCTATAGTTACAATTTCTAAAGATTAAAAAAAAAATGCTATTAGAATGGTCTCATATTTGTAGTAACTGTCATTTAATTCCAGTTGGTTTTTAAACTTGAAGCAGTAAAAATAAGCAACCCCAAAAGTAAATTACAAAAAATACTTTAACTATATAAAAATTTATAACAAATAATTAAAAAACTTTAATATTGTTATCAGTATTAATATCCTTTAAATTTTTTTTAGCAGTATAAAGTTAAAATAATGAGTAAACTTAAAATACATTGTTATTTATTTAGCAAGAATATATACTAATGCTAAGCTGATCAACTGAAATTCTGAGTTATTTTATTAACATTTAAAAGATCAAATAACTGATTAAAAATATTTAATTAATTTTAATTTAAATAAACAAATAATCCATCAAAGAAAATAAATTGATAATTTTATAAAAACTTTAAAACTAATATATTTGTAAAAGTTCCAAAGTTATAATATTTTCTGCATTAATTTATCTTTTGCTCTTACTTATATAACATAATTGCCTTTTATTTGAGATTTGTAGATAAACATTTTATTATTATTGTCATCATCATCATCATTATTATTATTACTATTAGGTTTCAAAAAGAAACTTTATTTAAGATTAAAAACATTATAAACTGATTTCTTTTGGCATATATATGCTTACATTACTGATCCTTGTATTTGTATGCACAAGTTTGATGTTTATATTACATATATCATGAGTGTACTGCTGACAACTGACATTTTAATTGATTAATTATAGGATTATTATATAAATTTACAATCAATTTGAAAAAAACATTTTGTCATTATAACATTATTTCATATTATCATTTTAATATTTAAAACTTTATTACCAAGAACACACTTAAAGCTTTACTTATGTCATGATATTGGCATTTATTTATATTTCAGTTTGTTGCATATTTTTCATTTTCTTAAAATTGTTATTTTTTATTTTAATCTATATGACAACTTCTTTATAATTCAATCTTCTGTAAAATGTAATCAATTTAGAACCAATTGTATATCAAAAATTTATACTCTCATTAACCTATTGTAAAAAAAGGAAATAAAAAACATAGATAGTTTAACCTAAGATAAATCAAGAGTCCATAAAGGAAAATGTCATAAAAGTATTATATGTGTTCTTATTTCTACAGTTCATGATCCAGTGGGTTGGTTTTCATGTTTTGGAATGTGCATGATGATAATATGAATTGCTCTCTGCCATATAGTTTGTCTTGAGTTGTTAGATTTACATCTTTATATCCAAATAGTAAAGTTGGTAATGCCTTCAGCATAGATAAATAGGTGCTGTTTCAGGTTGAATTTGGTTTTGGCAGTTACAGTTCCATAGGTGACAAATCTCTTCCTATGAGGTAACTTTAAACTTAGGAGCACACATGATTATATGTGCCTCTGTATATGTAGTTTATCAAAGTCTTTGAATTTGTTGAATATCTAGATATTGGCTATTAAGGATCTCAAATTAGAGTTGGTATAACTCTCCAGCTAAAGACTGAAAATATGCTTGAAGTATCAAATACATTTAAAGTTATTTCTGGGATTTCTAATTTAAAACCTCCTTAGTTTGCTGAATTTGAATCCATCTGCTTTTATTTCAGCTTTTATCCATCTTCAATGAGATAATCTCATTTAAGGTTTTACTGTGTTAACTGCAGACTTTTTTCTTTGAATGACAAGTTCGATTGTGGCTTACAAAAGACTTACAAAATATAAGTGTTGATTAGTCAACAAGAGTTTTTGATTTCATTTTTGAAAATAATGTTGTTTGTATATATATATATAATGTTGATCACCAAAATGAGGTTGTTCTTTTTAGTGTTAATTTGACTCTTTTAAATAGCGATTTCAATTCATGCATTGAGTTCATTATTTACATCATGCATTATAATATATATTGTACTGGTTGAAAAGATTTAGGTTTTGCATATACTTATCACAATGGCATCATTAGTCCAAAAATCAGAACTAGACATTTATTTTAAGGGTGGACAGGTTATACGAACATGAATGAGACAGACAAGTTCAACTAAGCAAATGAGATCTTATGTTTTGTTCTGAAGGTTGGAAAGGTAGCAACAGAAAACAAAATCACTAAGTAAAAATGAATAAATATTTTATTAATAATATGATTATAAATAAACATAAATCTAGATAACAAACTTTAAAATCTATTTAAAATGCAGTACTCATACATTCATCAAAATTAAAATATTTTAACATTGCTTAGAGAACGATTTCTGCATGTGGTATAATTATAGTGGAAAGAGTGCAAAAATATGACAGTAGGAAAAGTATTAGTAAGTATTCAGTGATCTCACATAAGAAAAGGAGGTTTAGCTTCTTGCTTATAACCCATAGTTATGGAAAGAATGAATCTCTGTATTTGAGATTTATTAGAGTTTATGCCGAAACAGGAGAAATGTGAAGGTAGCTTCCAAAACATTAATATAAAAAAGAGCATTAAAAGTTATTACTTTCAATCAATTGACCTCCCTCTGAGTGAGACAGTTTAGGAGCTCATGATCTACCTATTGAGAGGGTTAAAATGATCATACATGCCCTTAATAAATGAATGGGAAGGTTGAAGGAATAAAACTAAAGACTTATATTTAGTAATAGTCTATTACAAATAATTATAATTTCATGACATAAGTAGGGCTAATAACAAAATAGGGCATGAGTCAGAAGCTAATTAAAATAGTTTGTAATATCTGCTGTCTATAACAAAAGGAATACAATATTACAAATATAACTATACTATCCTACTTACTAAGACTTAAATGGAACATATAGCACTGGTTTGAAACTAGCACTTGTTAAAAGACAAATATCAAACACATAAAAATTGAATTACACAAAATAAAATAAAAACTTGAAACACGTGTATATTTAAAAAAGAAAACAAATTTAAGACAATAAATTTAGTTAAATTGTAGAACATAAGGTATCTTAACAAATTAGCTAAACACTAGTGCACTAGGCTTATTGCGTGTGGTTCATTGATCTGAATTCACCAACAGTAGGTTTGGGCAACTCGGTTAGTGGTTTCTTTGTAGTTAGTTCTTATGGCATTATAGACAGTTAATAAAGACACAGGGAGCATGAACCTGTCCTGGCGAAAAACTTAGCAAATCATGGTATGAGAAAATATCTTTGTGGTAAGTTTAGTGTTCATTCTAAGTAGAATAATTGCAGGATCAGCTTTCTTTCAGAATATGCAGGAATCGTTCTTCTCTCAGAGTTTTTGGCAGAAATAATTTGTGCGAGTATCTCTCAGAGTTTGTGCAAATATCTCTCAGAGTTGGTGTAACTATAATACAATAGCATAATTAAACCTTTTATAGAAGAATCTCTGTATCTGAACCAATTACAAAACTTTTTTCTTTT